>CM046955.1:57329493-58529493 GCA_025698515.1 Gossypium sturtianum
CAGCGATTCGCGATTTCTCACCGGGTTGTGGACCGTCAACTGGGGAAAACCGACAAATCGTAGTTGTTCACGATCCCGAGGGTAAAATTTTAGATCGTTTGTTTTAAAGTAGATTTATTAAACCGCGTACGTTGACTAATCGGGCGCTATAAAATTTTAGGTGTCGACGATCGAGAGAGCGTAGTGCTTACCATAATCAGGTGTGTAATCTCACACTGTTTTCTGTGGGTTGGAGATTAATGACATATCGATAATAAACTGTTTGATTAAAATCGTATTAGAGTAAAACAGGGAAAAATTGGCTTAGATCTCATATGATAAAATTGATAAAAACGATATATTTTGCTATGTGGGCTAAAACGATATATTTTCCTATGTGGGCCAAAACTATATATTTTGCTATGTGGGCCAAAACGATATATATTTTGTTATATGGGCCGATCTGAAAATTTGCGAAATGGGCCAAGATGATATTCTGCTTAATGGGCCAATTTGATAAATTGTTATAATGGGCCATAAATTTTTGTACGAAATATTTGAATACATTGTTGTGAATTGTTATGCATTATATACATGTTTTGCATGGGATGGGATAATGATGAAGAGAAGTTCTGGTAGCTCTGCTACATAAATCTGGTGGCTCTGTCACAAATCTGAAAAATGGCAATGCCATGTAAATTCTGTTAATCTGGTGGCTTGTCCACAAATTTGATATAAATGGCTTAATGCCTACGTTTGGTGTGTTGGCGGGGTGGGTTGACTAAAGATCACCCACAGGTGTGTTGGTTGGTACGGGTGGTGTGTAGCGGATGGAAAACTAGGTTTGGTTTGGGAATTGCACTTCATATGCATATTATATTCGATACATTTTTATTATTATGAATGGGCTTCGGCCCAAATAATGGCTTAATGGATTTTTGCCCAGTGGACAACGGTAAGTGGGTTACACATTGAGTTCTAGTAACTCACCCCCGTTTTCCTTATCCCTTTCAGGTAATGATCAATGATGGAGACTTGGGTCGTGGATGTCTTGGTGGAGGCCATACTTAAAAATGGTTAAATTTGGAATTTGGATTTCTTTTAATACTTTTAATTACTTTGCTATTTTGAATTAAGGTTGTAATAAGGCCTCTGGATTAATTTTTGTTTTGTTTATTGTTGGATGAATTCATATACTGCTTTAAGTATTTCAAATTTGGGATTATATTTTTTTAAAAAACTTAAATAAACGTGTTATTCAAAAATGAATATATAAAAAGGATTTCATAATAATTTTCATATTTTTAACTCGGAAAATTACTCTTAAGATTTTCATCAATTCTTTTCGAAAAATAATTTTAATTTCTTTTGAAATTTTCTCGAACTGTTAACAATATTTTCAAAATTACGATTTATAAGATCTTACATCTCAAATTGTCGATTTATCAATCAAATATTTTACTCAATAAATACTTCGTCAAAATTTTGAAATCTGTTTTACTTAAAAAGGAATCAATGTATATTTATTTTGTGTGACATGTCAAATCTAGCCTTAACGCATAAGCCGGGTTTGGGATGTTACACAGAGCCTCTTAACTTGACCCTCGTGACTACATACATATGATTTAATATTCATCATCAATGAAATATCATCATAGTCACATAACTCATCTCAAGTGAGTTTTCACGTTTATCACGTTACAATTATCTCTATCACTCATACTTTCGAGCTGTGAATTTAATAACTCAAGTTTCACATTAATATCTACTCGAGTACATAACATTTAACTCTACTTTTTCTTACTATTGCTTATTAATCTAGAGAATGTCTTACGGTTTTTGAGTACGTCGTTTACTTGATCGCCATAGTCCAGCTATGGTCTTACTCGTATCACAACATCATAGTCCAGCTATTGTTTTACATGTCGTCACGATGCCATAGCCTCGCTATGGTCTTACACAAAATCTTATCTCGATATCGACGCCATATCCCAGATATGGTCTTACACGATCTCATACCGAAGCCAGGTCCCAGACGTGGTCTCACACGGGATTACTATTTGATGCAGATGCCATATCCCAGATATGGTCTTGTACGGGATCTCACAACAAATATCGATGCCATATCCTAGATATGGTCTTATCCGATTAACTTTTTCAATACCGAAGCCATATCCCTGATGTGGTCTTATACGGGATCTTGTAACTCGATGTCGATGCCATATCCCAGATATGGTCTTATACGGGATCTTGTAACTCGATGTTGATGCCATATCCCAGATATGGTCTTATACGAGATCATACTTAGATGTCGATGCCATGTCCCGGACATGGTTTTATACGAGATCTTTCTTTGGTGCTAAAGCCATGTCCCAGACATGGTCTTACACTAGCACACGTATCAACGCTGATGCCATGTTCCAAACATGGTCTTACACTGGCCCTCATAATGTGGCCGATGCCATGTCCCAGACATGGTCTTACACTAGCACACGTATCATCACCAATGCCATGTCCCAGACATGGTCTTATATGGGATTTCCTCTAGGTGCCAATGCCATATCCCAGATATGGTCTTACATGGGATGACATGTACCACCATGGTCTTATTCATCATTTTATCATTGGACGACCGTACTCATATCCTGCATTTTACTCTTACTGCTTTACACATACATCATGGAACTTACTAGTCTCATGCTTGTAAGGTAAACAAGGTACCTGTAACACTTGATCACATAGATCAGTATACTTTAACATAATAATCATTATCTCTGATTCATCATTCATAACATGAATAATACTCATTTTCACTTGATAATAACTTTGCTTACATAGCTTTCTTGTTATCTCATTTGAGCTTAGCTCTTTTGCCCGATGAATTTATATGAATAACCGAGGATACTAAATTTCATCTAAATTTCGAGGCCATGACTTAACATGGACTTATACAAAGTCTTTCTTGTTCTCACCAATGCCATGCCTTAACTTGGACTTATATGGGACCTCTTTCTCTTGATAACTTTTCAATGCCAAGCTTGCCTTGGTCTTACATGATAACTTATTCAACGCCAAGCTTGCCTTGGACTTACATGATAACTTGTTCAATGCCAAGCTTGCCTTGGACTTACATGATAACTTGTTCAATGCCAAGCTTGCCTTGGACTTACAAGATAACTTGCTTACTTGCCGATGCCATGCCTCGGCTTGGTCTTATACAGACTTTCTTGTTTCATGTGGTAGATCGAGTATCCTAAGTTATTCAACTTCAATCGGGGCTTTCTCATGCTTGATCTCATTATTTCTTTGTTTAACATAACATTAAACATTTTTCATAATAACATTGTACATTCTACTAAGCAATTCAATGATATAAATCATAAAGCTTAGAAATCATACAAAATTACTGAAATTAGCTCGGTTGGGAATCATCACTATCTTAACAAAACAATTTCGTTAGAGCCGGGAGACATCACACTATCACGATCCACATACGGCATGTATAGTTAGACTCTTACTCACGCTAGGTTAGTCCTAAAACTGACTAAACCATAACTCTGATACCATTAAATGTAACACCCCATACCCGAGTCTGAGGCTTAGATCGGATACGAGATATTACTATGCTTTAACTGCTTAATCATACGCTTACGGGCTGTAAAATTTTGTTTCAAATTAAAAACTTCTCTTTCTTAGTCAAGACATTCGTATCGTGGGCCTACGAGGCCTTAAGCTTGCGTTTGGAAACTTTTACGAGTTAAAAGAAACTTTTCTATGAAACAGGGGCCACACGCCCGTATAGAATGAGACACGCCCGTGTGAAGACACACACGCCCATGTTCAACAACCGTGCTTAAAAACTCAAGCATTCTGCCAAATGCCCCACGGTTAAGGCACACGCCCATGCGGTTTGGGACACGGCCGTGCACCCCTTTACACGCCAATGTCTTCCGACCGTGGTCGACACTGACTAATTACACACGGCCTTGACATGCCCGTAGACTTAGACCGTGTACTATACCTTGATATACTGACTTATGACACACGCCCGGGGCACACGCCCATGTTCTAACCGTGTGTCATGCACGGCTTCAACACACGGCCGTGGGATTAACCCATGGCCTATTCTAACTTATGAGATTAAGGTGCAGGTTACGCACGGCCTAGACACACGCCCGTGTGTCTAACCGTGTGGGCACTCAGAAGCTATCTACCAAGCCTTTTCTCACTCTCCATTCCATAAATTCATATACTTCTTCAAAACATTCTCAAAACATCAATTGAAACACATAAATTAACACGTTTGGTTCATGAAAATAAAGTTTTCCTCTCATACACTTGGGAGAATTGTTCCCACAACATTTACAACAACTTAAACCATCATAAATGGCTATACACAACCATACTATGAATACTCTTTGGTCAACAACATTTGGCTACCACAATTAGACTTCATCAACCTTAAACGAATCCCTATACATGCCATGACTCTTAAAAACTTGATACCTCATACCGTATGTCTGCTCGATAGTGTGAAAACATCTCCGGAGGCCTCCAACCCGAGCTAAGTAATAAAACCTATAAGAGATGAGAAAAGTAAAGGAGTAAGCAATAATGCTTAGTAAGTTCATCTGTATAATTTGACAAATATTGATATTCACTGAATATACATAACACCAAGGAAATATGTTGAGTTTTTCTCATCAACTCATGGTTACTTACTCAACCATTCCTGAAACTTACTCATTCAATCTCTTACCACATTCTTACCATATCACAAGACAATTCGCTCGTTTAATTAGCATACGTTCCTGCACTGATCGTCACAAGTTCATATATAACAACACATCAAGCATTTTCAATAAGCCGCTCATGCAACTAATATCTCGGTGGTTTCGCACTTAGCCCACCATTCCTTTATAAGTGATGGTATCACACATAGCCCATCGATCAATAATCAATAAGTTGACATTGCACATAGCTTATCGTTATTTACATTAATGGATAATAATTCACAAGTATATCTCTATTTCAAATGTTCATTCAAGAATATCCTCACATGTTCCCATTTTTACTTAACTTTCTACGATACTCGTTCTCATTCATACAGTGCATCAAATACACATACCCACTATTAGGGTTCATCATTTATTGAATTCATCTCAATTCAATTCTACACCTACTTGTACTACTCATAGTACCACCACATACATTCACATATACATTGAATCATTTGAATTGTTAAATAACTCTCTTGAGTCTCATGCACATAGTTCTCGTTGTCACTCTACCCCAATTGGGTTTTACATACTCTAACATATCGATGCCATGTCCCTGACATGGTCTTATACGAATTCTTACACCGAGGCTATATCCCAATATGGTCTTACTCGAGCCTTTAACCATCGTTCTATCGTGCTATACACCTTTCCCATTACTCTAAACTCGATTCCATTGACATCTCATCAAGAGACATTTCATACATTCACATAATAATATACATTCCATACAACATTGGAATACTAAATAAGCTCATACGTAATTTCAACATTTGCACATGAACTTACCTCGATGTCGAAAGAGCCAAAAAGGACTTTTTGCCCACATTTCTCTTTTCATCCATTCTAGGTTCGAAACTCATTTTCGTTGATCTAAAACAATTAAATTTACTTATTTAATCACTTAATGATCGTATTACAACATAATCTCTACTTAGGCAAAAATGACCATTTTGCCCCTATACTTTGGCAAAATTACGATTTTGCCCCTAGGCTCGTAAATAAATTTTCATCACATTTTCTTGTTAAAAAAGCCTATATGAACATTTAATCCTCTTACAACTATTCTCAATTCCATCAATTTCCTGCCATAATGAACAAATTACAACTTTTGCATTTTAGTCCCAAATAGGTGTTTTCATGACAACACATTTCACAAAAGTTGTTTCTCATCATCCTATCATTCATTTTCTTTCATAAAACTCATCAAAAAACATAAACTCTCTCATGTCAAGTCCCTAGACTTTCAACCATATTGCAAACTAGTCCCCTCTTTAGAAAGCTTAAGCTTTAGGGGTCTCAAAAGTACAAAAATTAACATATAAAGCCATCAAAATCACTTACTTGAGTGAAGAGAAGCTTGCTGAAATTTTCAAGCTTTCCAAGCCCTCCCATGGCTGATATTTTCGGTTGAAAGAGAAGAAGTAAAAAAGATGATAGCTTTTTGGCTTATTTTATCTTATTTTATTTCTTTTTAAACACCTAACATGACCACATTTAATGTTCTTGTCCCCTTAGCTTACTATGGCCGGCCAACTCACTTAGATAAGGCCAAATTGCTCATTTTGGACCTCTAATTACTAAGCCATAGCTATTTGGTACCTTTAGCCTATAGAATGGAACTTTCGCACTCTATGCGATTTAGTCCTTTTCACAATTTAGCTAGAAATCGCTTAAATTAAGGCACCAAAATTTTCATGCATCCTCATAAACATGTTATAACTCATAACATAACATGAAAATAATTTTATCTAACCTCGAATTAGTGATTTCGAGATCACTGTTCTGACTAGCCCCTAAATCGGGCTGTTACATTTTTTTTTCTTCAGAGGATTTCTGACTTTTTTTTCAAGGAGAATGTTAAAAGTAATTTTTTTTAAAGGTTTTTAAATATTTATAAGGCCCCTATACGACGCCATTTTGGGATAAGTCTTTATTTCCCAAAACGATGTTGTTTTAATGCCATAAGACCCGCGCGTTGACCCATCTCGGGGAAGGATCCGCGTGTTTTTTATTTTATGGGAAGTTTGCGCGTTTGGTCATCCCTCTTTTCTTGCTCACTTGAATTTAATCCTGTTTCATTTTTTTATTTTTAATTTGACCCTGGAATCTTATTTTTATTTCGATTTAGTTCCTGGGCCATTTAAATACAAATATTGGAACGGTACCGTTTTGGAATAGGGCATATTTGCCCAGTGAGTCCCTCCTTTGGGGCACGCGTTTCAATTGGGTCCCTAGTTTGGTCTTAGTCTTTGTTTAAAATTTCACCCCTAGAATTTGTTTAAATTTAGTTTTATTTTTTTTCCTTTCATTTTTTAATGATTTTTATTTTTATTCTGATTTAGTTCTTTTAATTTATTATTTATTTATTTATTTTAATACTTTGTATATATATATATTATTTATTTTAAACTTTTTTTATAAAAATTGTATATGTCATTTATCTGATATTGTTATTTTACTTTTATACTTGATCTTGTATGTAAAGTTTCATATTCATTTCATAGTTTTTATCTTTTGCATATTGTTTTTTGTTATTTACTAGTTTATATCTTTTATTTGTTTATTCATGTTATTTTATTTGCTTATTATTTTTATGTTTGCCTTAGTATAATCATTTTATTTCTGTATCATTCGCTATTTTACGTTATTCTTCCTCTTAATTATCTATGTTAGTATTAAATGTTAGTATATCATGTTAATTTTCGTAAATTGTTTTTGGTATTTATGTTTTGTAATGTATTAATGCAATATTTTACTCGAATAATTGTTTTAAATAAAAATACATTTTGCTAAATTGTCACATTTTATTCAAAAGTTTTTTTAAAAAAATACGGCGATACATAATATTTGGGGGCTTCGAGAAAATTTGTACCCTAACTCACTGGGTTTCGATTTTTCTCGTTAAACTTAAGAAATCAAGTATCCCTTTTTGAAATCGAAACCCATAAGTTTCAAATCAAAACTTATTCTCGGGAATTCGAGATGTTGTGTCCTAACTTATTGGATATGACGTTTTGTTGTCTCGAGGTAAGGATTTTCTACAAATAAAGGCAAGCTTAGTTTCGAAGTCTTGAAATGTTGCATCCTAACTCATTGGGTGTGACATTTTATTTCTTTGAGATAAGTGGGTCTTGGCATACAATTTGATTTATTCAAGTTTTTTTTCAAATAAAAAGGATCGTATTTTAAATTTTTCAAATTTTAGACATTAGGACATTAGTTTATCAATTAGGTACCAATTTTTTGGCGTTACGAGGGTGCTAACCCTTCCTCGTATGTAACCGACTCCCGAACCCGTTCTCTTGAATTTCGTAGGCCAAAATCAATATTTTAAATAAAGCTAAAAATATTTTATAAGGTGATCCGATCACACCTAAGCAAAAAAAGATCGGTGGCGACTCCCGTTTTCGTTTTTTAAAGTCAACCCCATTTTTTTTAAAAACTTAAAAATGGTTTCGACAAATATTATTTTATTTGTGACACACGGCCAGCCCCATGGGCGTGTGTCCCCTGCACCTCAATTTTGGCAAAACAGAATGTCTAGAATTAAGCACACGGGCAGAGACACGGGCGTGTGTCTCAGCCGTGTGTGCTACACGGCCTAGCACACTGGCGTGTGACCTCAATTTGATGATGACGTCATAAATAGAATGCTCCCTAAGGTGGACACGGCCTGAAGCATGGGCGTGTGGTACTATTTCATGATGAAAATTTTTTAAGTTTCCTGAAAGTTTCTAAAGTTCTCGGTTTAGTCCCGAACCGTTCCCAATGTATGTTTTGGGCCTCGTAGGCTCGTTTATGGGACGATATGAATGTTTATGAAAATTTTTAAATTTGAGTGGAAATTAATGTCTCAGTTTTGTACGAATGCTTGTGTTTAAGTCCAATAATGCCTCGTACCCTGTTCCGGCGTCGAATACGGGTAAGGGGTGTTACATTATTAATATTTTAATAAGATATTTTTGAATATTTTATTTAATTAAGGCTAATATAAAAAGAAAGGAAGATGAAAAAAAAATTCTTCATCTTCATTCAAGGCTTCCAATGGTTATGAAGAGAGAAAGAAAGAAAGTTTTGCTTTCTTTACAATTTGGTCCTTCCACCAAAAATTCACCATTTTCACCTAGAAATCAAAAGAATTTCCATGTTTACCAAGAGAGAAAAATAATAAGGAGACCATGGGGAGCTAGAATATCAAGTTAGATTCAAGAAATAGAAGCTGGAGGAGAGAGAAAATCAAGTTAAAGATTGAAATCAATATGACAAGGTAAGAACATCAAGATTTCAATATATTTTTAAGTTTGATATTATTGAAAAAGCATGGAAATGATGTTAAAGTAGAGTTTTATTATGTAAGGTTCTATGTTCTTGATATGTTAGTGAAGGGAAATAAGAGAAAGTGATGGGAAATATTGTAGAGAAAGGAAATAAGAGTGTTATAAACTTGGTAATAAACTTTTTGCACTAAAACAGTTTTGGACAGCAACAATAGTCTAACTTTGAAAAACTGCCAAAAATTGTAAAAATCGAATTAGAGGTTAAATAAAATATGAAATTAAATTTTATTGAGTCTAGTTTCTCATAGAAGAAACAGTGTAAGCAATGGAATTGTAAATTATGAGTTATAATAAATTTTATGAGACAATGTTAGAATGATTTCGGGTTCCTCTGTTCTGAATTTGGAAAATCATAAAAAATTGTAAAAAAAATAATTATGGGTTTAAATTTATATTTTTAAATTCTTAATGAGTCTATTTTCAAGAGAAACAAACGTAAACATCATCTAAACCCTGTATTAAGAGATAATTAATTTTTAGTGAAGAAAGGTCGAAGCTGTCAAACAACATAATAGGGATAAATTTTAAGATTTTACTGTACTTATTGGCTAAACTATAAATTCTAAAATTTTTATGGTAGAAATATATTTGAGTCTAGTTTCTAAAACATCAAGCGGATCTTAATTTAGAATTCTTTAGCTCAAGATATAAATAATTTAGTGACTATGACTCAAGTGGACAACTTGATATGAACATATAAGTAAATAGTGGAATTATATATATACATTAAGGATGTGGAATGGAGAGGAGGAGGAGGAAAATATATGAATATTCAGCTAGTTTGGGTTTACATTAAAAATGGCTAATTTGCATGTTTTAGACACATGGGCTAAATTGAATAAAAGTAAAACTTTAGGGGCAATTTTGTAAAAATTTCAAAATGACCAAATTGAAGGAAGTGAAATGTTTTATTGTCTAAATTAATAAATTGAATGAAATTATTAATTTAGATCAAGATTGGGCAAAAAATCGAGGAAAATAGAAATTTCCAAAATGCCCCTGAATCGTGGTATTTTTGCAATTTAGCCAGGTAAGTTCATATGGTTGAACTTTTATGATTATTTGTTAACTTAGAAATGCTATAATGTATTATTTCATGTGATTGTCATTGAATTGTGACTATTGAAAGTATATGAAAAGTGATTTGAATGTTCAAATTGAGTAGAATGCTGGATTAAGTACGATCGTTCAGTGACAAGTGAAATGATAAGTGATGAATTGACGGATAAGACCATGGTTGGACCATGGCAAGTGTGTAAATATAAGACCATAGCTAGGCTATGGCATTTCAGTGAAAAGACCATAACTGGGTTATGGCATCGTGAACGTAAGACCATGGTTGGACCATGGCGGTATATGTAACATCCTAAAATTTAGTATTTAATGTGTTGCATTATTTCTTGTGTTAAGCTAGTTAAAAATATTAATTTTGTATGTTTAGGGGTTCTGAGAAGGCTCAGGGTTTATTTGGGCCTTAATAAAAATTTTGTGTTTTAGCCTATTAAAGAGAGATAGTAAGTGACATCAAGGTTTATGGAAATAGGTGAGTAAAATGAAAGCATAAAATGAGCTTATGGTAAAGGGGATATAGCGCCACATGAAGTACTTTGAGGGAAGAGGTTCGAATCCCACTTGGTACAAAATTTTTTGACTATTTTTTTGTATTCTTTCCCTAAGTGTCGGCTAAGACGTATATATGGCAAGGTGGACTTTTTAATTTTGGCAAGGTGGCTAAGGAATTAAGGAAAGGATGAAGGTAAGGAAAGGAATCAAAAGAAAAAGGCAAGTAAGGGGAACATGTGGCCTTTTTCATGGGATTTGCTTTGGAAAGTTTGGTTGGCCAAATTTTTGACCTTAATTTCAAAATTACTACACGGTTTTGTTAGGGGGAGGGGATAGCCAAATTTCTCTTTTCATTTTAGACCATTTTGTTAGTTTTTGGTGCATGAGAGGTACACTTTTTACTCTTTGACCATTTGTGTTTTCTTTTCAAATCCCTCTCCTTTTTGCTTTGGCCAAAACCTCCTAGCACAATTGTGCACTATTTTTTTCTTTTGTTTGGCCGAAACACTCACCTTTGCTCATCTTCCCTTTGATAGCCAAAATTACCCAAAGCATTTTTTTGTAATATCCTGAATTTTGGGCATGTGCATTTTATGTGATGTGTGCTTAAAATATTAATTTAAAAGGGTTAGGCGTCCTGATTGGGCTCAAGAATGGGCTGAGATTTTATTTAAATATTCTGTTTAGACACTCAAGGATTTAAAATAAAGTTTTTTAAGTGACATATTGGGCTTGTGGCCCAGCAACGAAGGGCACAGTAAAGGGGAGCTATAAGTGGCGTCACAAGTGCATAAGGAGGGCCCAAATTTTGACAGCTTGAAGCCCAAGTTTTAGGGCTAAAATTCGGCACTTAGAAGAGTAAGGGGGGACGGCACAAGGCTAAATTTTAGGATATTTTATTATGTTTAATTTTAAGGATAATAGGCAGATAATGAAGAGTGGAATTAGGGCTATTTTTGTGGAGATAATAGATCAAGATAAGGGAAAAGATGAGAGCTCATCCAAGAGGCTAGAGTTGGCCGAAAATTTGACTCTGTAAAGGGGAAAGAATCGGCCCTGTATAGGCAGTAAGGTGTGCCGAATTCTTCATTATGTTCTCTGAAAATTCTCTCAAAAATTTCTCTTTTATTTTTCGGCAAACTTGAACTCTCTCTTCTCTTTTCTTTTTCTGACAGAAATCAAAACTCTTTAGATCTCAATTGTCGAAACCCTACCATCCTTTTTCTCTTCTCTTTTGGCCGAATCTCACTAACCACTCCTTGTTTATATTTTTCCAATTCTTTGTTTCTCTAAAAGCCGAAATCACTAAGATCACACCTCCTGAAGTTGCCGAATTCTCTTCAGGGGAGTCTGCTTGTGCCGAATTTTGAAGGAAGCAATAGGTAAGTATTGACTTCAGGATTTTAATGTTTTTCAGCTTTTCAAAATCCCTAGCCAAATGGCTATTTAGAACTAATCTCTTATTTCTCTCTTATTTTCGGCATTTCGGGATCTGAAGTGGGGCCAATCGCATAGATCTCTAAGTTATAGTTCGGTAACACTCGAATTGTGTTACTTTCGAGATTTCAAGGTAAGAGGAATCTATTAGTTTCAAAGTGTAAGTTCGGGTATCTATTAACCCTTGGCCGATTGTAGGAGAGGCCCTATTTTCACATCTTTCTGGCTTTTTGAGCAAAGTCATAGATCGGTTTAGCAAGGGTATCGACATTAATCAGGTGTGTAACCTTTCCCACTATTAGATTGGGTGCTAATATATATATATATATATATATATATGTATAAATCTGCTATACTCTGTTAAATGCCGAAAACCCGGCATTATGATTGAAAACCCGAGGAGGGTAAAGGCTAATCATCGGGTTAGTGATTTTGTCCTTCTTGATAATATGCTTTGTATATGCTGATTTCTCTGTATGCTTGGGGTTGGGTGAATGATGAAAGGGAAGTGATGCATTCGGTGGCTTATGCCATTTCGGCTGGTGACTTTGTCACAACTCTGCATTTTCAGTGGCTTATGCCATTTCACTGGTGACTCTGTCACAACTTTGACGATGAGCATCTAACTGCAGCATGTCTGCCATCGATGGTGTGTAGCGGTGTGGGTTGATTATAGAAATCCCCAATGGTGTGCTTGGCAGGTAAGGGTGGTGTGTAGCGGATGGAAACCTAGGATTGGGTTGGGTTATGTATGTCATTTGCTAAATTATGTTTTATTTGTTTGATTTGTGGGCTAAGGCCCAATCGATGGTGCATGAGGGTTGCACTGCGAGTTTCGCGACTCACCCAATTATTTTAACCATTTCAGGTGACACTTAGTGCATCGGACCAGGCTGGAGGAGGGAGCAAGGTGGCCATGCGACAAAGCATTGAGGACTCAGCAAAAAGACTTCACTTTATTTATTTATTTTTAAGAAATTTATCTTAAGTGGGTTTTAAGTTTCGTTGTGATAAGGCCATGGGCCACTAGACTATTATACTTTGCTTTGGGTTTTATTTTGGGCTTTCATTATTGACATTTAAACTTTAACTAAACTAAGGCATGTATTAAGATTTTGGTTTTTATTCATAAAACAACAAGTGGAATTTATATATTATTTAAACTTATCAAGTTATTAAGTTTTCCCGAATAAAAGATTAAATACAAGAAAAATATTTCCCGAAGATTGCGACATCTTTTACAAAACTCTTTTGAGTGGCATGCCAGATCCGGCTGTAGTGTTTGGGCCGGGTTTGGGGTGTTCTTGATTGGTATCGAGCCAGTTCAAAAACTCGGCTCAGGGGTTTTGGGCTCAAAACGTTTTCTAAAGTTAGGCTTTTGAAACATGCATGTTTTTAAATAATACTTGAGTTTGTTAGCTCGGCATGGCACTGCGTATCAGGCCCAAGTCGCTTGAGTAAGTACTACGAACCATTGTGTGATATATATCTGTGGGCTTGATGGGCTTTATGGGACGTAGATTAGTTAGATTAGAACTTGATGGACTTTAGGCCTAGCTTAAACCACTCTCTAAAGGCTCATAAGACTTAATTTCACTAAACAAACCCGTAAATGAGTCGCAAGGCTTAGGTGTGGCAACAGGCATACGCATGTTTAGGATTGGATCTGAAAGAGCTTGGTATTTAAGCAGTCCTAGTGACTCACCTCCTCTTCGCTGGAATTCTACCTGGTGCATAGTGACTGTTCATCTTAGCCGAGTTAGGGTGTGGCAACGGGCATACGCATGTCTAGGAGTGGATTCGAGGAGAGCTTTGTATTTAAGCGATCCTAGTGACTCACCTCCTCTTATTTGGAATCTTACAGTGCGTAGTGGACTGTTCACTCGATCACGAGGACTTATTGTGAGCTAAACCTTACAATTAAAACCCGAAAGGGACCAGCCACCCTATTTCTGAAAAAAAAATCCCTAAGTTTTGCAAAATTCTCAAAATACATTTGATTTGTGAAAATTTCCAACCAACTATGAAGTTATAAAAATACCTATGTTTTGAAAATTTACCCGAAAATCTCATGTTTACACGAGTAACCCGGATTATGAAACTAGATTTTCCCAAAGTACCCCTGTTAGAAAAAAAACAAATATCCATGGTTCGTAAAATTACCAAATTACCCTTGTTTTGCAAAATGACCAAAATGACCCTAATTTGTAAAATTACCGAAATACCCCCGGACTTCAAAATTACCAAAATACCCCCGGATTGCAAAATTACCCAAAATACCCTTATTTCACAAAATCACTAAGAAACTCTATTTTTGGAAATTACAAAAATACCCCTATAGGATAAAATTACGAAAATACCCCTAGGTAGTGAAGCAACGAAAACACCCTTACATGGTGAATGCAAGTGCTTGGATGCTATTTGTATGTTGATGATTGAGTGTATGTGTTCCCTAGAATTAGAGGATATGGACTTGAAACTGTATTGTGAATATGAATTCGAAAGAACTACTCTTAAAACTATTATCCATAAGACTGTTCGTGGTTAATTAGTGGAAGAAAATTAATGATTCATAAATTTTTAATCAGATAAACGCTAAGCGAAGAGTAAGTACAAAGTGGTACATTTGAGCTTAAGTTTGCAGGTGGAGGGATTCTTGTTCATAATATTTGAGTTTATGACAAGATGCACTTGAGTTGGAAATAACAACCACTAGGAAGATGACTGTAGTTAGTCCTCTAGGACAATCTAAGGTAGTGGACAAGCTATTTAAGGATGTACCGTTAGAGACTCAAGGGGTAGTGTTTCCGGCAGACTTAATGGAATTACCGTTTGGAGAGTTTTACCTTATCCTAGGGATGGATTGGTTGACTAAGCATCATGCTAAGTTGGATTGTGGGACTAAACGCATGGTGTTGAGTACCCCGAAAGGTGGGGAGGTAGTTGTGTTAGGAGAGAGAAGGAACTATCTGTCCAACGTAGTAACGTCATTAAAGGCTGTTAAGATGATTCGGAAGGGATGTAATGCCTTTCTAGCTTTTATTAGTGCTTTGGGCGCTAAGGAGGGACGATCGACAAGGTTAGAACGAAGAAAGGATTTTGTGGGCGTATTTCTGAGGAGTTGCCGGGATTACCCCGGATCGCGAAGTGGAGTTTGGAATAGAACTACTTTAGTGCGGCTCGGTATCCATTGCTCCTTATCGAATGGCGCCGAAGGAGTTGGTGGAGCTCAAAGCTCAGATCCAGGAGCTTTTGGATCGAGGATTTATCCGACTGAGTGTGTCTCCATGGAGAGCACCGGTCCTATTCATGAAAAAGAAGGACGGATCCATGCGTATGTGCGTGGACTATCTTCAACTGAATAAGTTGACGATTAAGAACAAGTACCCATTACCAAGAATCGACGACCTGTTTGATCAGCTTAAAGGAGCCTCGTTTTTTTCAAAGATTGACCTAAGGTCGGGTTATCATCAGTTAAAGGTAAAGGAAGGGGACATTCATAAGACGGCGTTTCGAACACGCTACGGACATTATGAGTTCTTGGTAATTCCGTTCGGTTTGACGAACGCGCCAGCAGCATTTATGGATATGATGAACCGGGTGTTTCAACCATACCTTGATCGGTTCATAGTGGTGTTCATTGACGATATTCTGGTTTACTCCAAGTCTGAGGAGGAACATGACGAACATCGTCGTGTAGTGTTGCAAATTTTGAGGGAGAAGCAGTTGTATGCAAAGTTCAGTAAGTGTGAGTTCTGGCTAAAAGAAGTGACTTTCTTAGGGCATGTGGTTTCCGCAGAGGGAATTAGGGTAGACCCTCGGAAGATAGAAGCTGTATTGGATTGGAAACCGCTGAAGTCTGTGGCGGAGATTCGAAGTTTCTTGGGTTTGGCAGGGTATTACAGGAGATTTTTTGAGGGGTTCTCTTCAATAGCGGCACCTTTAACTAAGTTGTTAAGGAAGGGAGAATTGTTTGTGTGGACTGACAAACAACAGGAGAGCTTTGAGAAAGTGAAGAGAATTTTGACGAGGCGCGCGGTGTTAATTCAAGGAAGCGGAAAAGAATTTACTGTCTCATTGTGATGCATCACACACAGGGTTGGGGTGTGTGTTGATACAAGATGGAAAAGTTGTTGCATATGCGTCTCGACAGTTGAGACCGCATGAATTGAACTACCCTACACATGATTTGGAATTAGCAGTGGTAGTGTTTGCTTTGAAGATTTGGAGGCACTACTTGTATGGGGAGAAGTCGGTAATTTACACCGACCATAAAAGTCTGAAGTATCTCCTTACCCAAAAGGAGTTAAATTTAAGACAACGTAGGCGGATCGAGCTCTTGAAGGACTATGATTGCTCGATCGAATACCATTCGGGTAAGGCGAATGTGGTGGCGGATGCGTTAAGCCGTAAGGTAGTATCAGAACTAAGAGCGATGTTCACCCATCTGAGTTTATTTGACGACGGGAGTTTCCTAGCTGAGTTGCAAGTGAAGCCGACATGGGTGAGTCAGGTTAAGGACAAACAGTTAGTGGATGACGTCCTAAGTGCTCGACTTTTGCAAGTGCGGGATGGTGGAATAGAGGACTATAGTCTGAACAATGATGGAGTTTTGTGTTTCCGTGGGAAGATTTGTATGCCAAAAGATGTGCAGTTAAGACAGATGATTCTTCGGGAATCGCATAGTAGCCCTTATGCTATGCATCCTGGAGGAGTTAAGATGTATCGGGATTTGCGCGAGCAGTTCTGGTGGCCGGGTTTGAAGCGAGAAGATACGGAATATGTGGGGAAGTGTTTGACGTGTCAGCAAGTCAAAGCTGAACACCAGTTGCCTTCAGGGTTGTTGCAACCGATGAAGATTCCCCAATGGAAATGGGAGAGAATCACGATGGATTTTGTTAGTGGGTTACCCCTTACACCCACTAAGAAGGACTCGATTTGGGTAATAGTGGATCAGTTGACGAAGTCTGCTCACTTCATACCGGTTCGAGTGGACTTTTCTCTGCAAAAGTTGGCTAAGTTGTACGTGGCTGAGGTTGTAAGACTACATGGTGTACCGATGTCGATCATATCGGATAAGGACCCTAGGTTCACGTCACGATTTTGGAAGGCTCTTCATCAAGCAATGGGAACAAGGTTGGACTTTAGTACAGCTTTTCACCTGGTGATGATCAGTCGATCGAGAAGGTAATTCAGATATTGGAGGATATGCTAAGGGGTTGCATCATCGACTTTAGGGGTAGTTGGGAGGAATATTTGCCCTTGGCAGAATTCGCATGCAATAATAGTTATCAAGCTAGTATTCAGATGGTGCCGTACGAAGCGTTATATGAAAGGAAATTTCATACTCCTACTTGTTGGACGGAGTTGGGTGAACGTCGGGTGTTGGGTCCTGAGCTAGTTTTGAAAACGGAGGAGAAAGTTAAGTTAGTACGGGCTCGATTGAAGGAAGCGTCTGATCGGCAGAAGTCTTATGCGGATCTAAAGCGGAAGGAGGTGGAATTTTCAGTAGGAGACCAAGTCTTTTTGAAGGTATCTCCATGGAAGAAGGTAATAAGGTTTGGATGGAAGGGTAAGTTAAGTCCACGGTTTATTAGGCCATATCGGGTACTAGAACATGTGGGGCCAGTGGCCTACCGTTTGGATTTGCCTTCAGAGTTGGAGCTGATACATGACGTGGTTCATGTCTCGATCTTTGAGGCGTTATCATTCGATCCATCGCATGTGGTCTTTGGTGGAAGAGATTGAAGTAAGGCGATTTATCTTTTGAGGAAGAACCGATTGCAAATCTTGGATCGAGATGTAAAAGTATTGAGAAAGAAGTCCGTCCCTTTGGTCAAAGTTCTGTGGCAAAATCACGGCGCAGAAGAGGCGACGTGGGAGCCAGAGGATGTTATACGATAGCAGTACCCCCATCTCTTTTGATCAGGTAAATTTTGAGGCCGAAATTTATTTTAAGGGGGGAAGAACTGTAATATCCTAAATTTTGGGCCTGTGCATTTTATGTGATGTGTGCTTAAAATATTAATTTAAAAGGGTTAGGGGTCCTGATTGGGCTCAAGAATGGGCTGAGGTTTTGTTTAAATATTCTGTTTAGACATTCAAGGATTTAAAATAAAGTTTTTTAAGTGACATATTGGGCTTGTGGCCCAGCAACGAGGGGCACAGTAAAGGGGAGCTATAAGTGGCGTCACAAGTACATGAGGAGGGCCCAAATTTTGTGACTTGAAGCCCAAGTTTTAGGGCTAAAATTCGACACTTAGAAGAGTAAGGGGGACGGCACAAGGCTAAATTTTAGGAGATTTTATTATGTTTAATTTTAAGGATAATAGGCGGATAATGAAGAGAGGAATTAGGGCTATTTTTGTGGAGATAATAGATCAAGATAAGGGAAAAGATGAGAGCTCATCCAAGAGGCTAGAGTTGGCCGAAAATTTGACTCTGTAAAGGGAAAGAATCGGCCCCTGTATAGGCGATAAGGTGTGCCGAATTCTTCATTATGTTCTCTGAAAATTCTCTAAAAATTTCTCTTTTATTTTTAAAGCAAACTTGAACTCTCTCTTTTCTTTTCTTTTCCATGACAAATCAAAACTCTTTAGATCTCAATTGCCGAAACCCTACCATCCTTTTTCTCTTCTCTTTTGGCCGAATCTCACTAACCACTCCTTGTTTATATTTTTTCCAATTCTTTGTTTCTCTAAAAGCCGAAATCACTAAGATCACACCTCCCTGAAGTTGTCGAATTCTCTTGAGGAGACTGTGTGCGAATTTTGAAGGAAGCAATAGGTAAGTATTGATTTCAGGATTTCAATGTTTTTCGGCTTTTCAAAATCCCTAGCCGAATGGCTATTTAGAGCTAATCTCTTATTTCTCTCTTATTTTCGACATTACGGGATCTGAAGTGGGGCCAATCGCATAGATCTCTAAGTTATAGTTTGGAAACACTCAAATTGTGTTACTTTCGGGATTTCAAGGTAAGAGGAATCTATTAGTTTCAAAGTGTAAATTCGGGTATCTATTAACCCTTGGCTGATTGTAGGAGAGGCCCTATTTTCACATCTTTCCGGCTTTTTGAGCAAAGTTATAGATCGATTTAGCAAGGGTATCGACATTAATCAGGTGTGTAACCTTTCCCACTATTAGATTGGGTGCTAATATATATATATGTATATATATGTATAAATCTGCTATACTCTGTTAAATGCCGAAAACCCGGCATTATGATTGAAAACCCGAGGAGGGTAAAGGCTAATCATCAGGTTAGTGATTTTTGTCTTTCTTCAGTAATATGCTTTGTATGCCGATTCCTCTGTATGCTTGGGGTTGGGTGAATGATGAAAGGGGAAATGATCTGTTCTGGTGGCTTATGCCATTTCAGCCTGGTGACTTTGTCACAACTCTGTTTCTGGTGGCTTATGCCATTTCAGCCTGGTGACTCTATCACAACTTTGACGATGAGCAGCTAACTGCAGCATGTCTGCCATCGATGGTGTGTAGCGGTGTGGGTTGATTATAGAAATCCCCAATGGTGTGCTTGGCAGGTAAGGGTGGTGTGTAGCGGATGGAAACCTAGGATTGGGTTGGGTTATGTATGTCATTTGCTAAATTATGTTTTATTTGCTGATTTGTGGGCTAAGGCTCAATCTGATGGTGCATGAGGGTTGCACACTGAGTTTCGTGACTCACCCAATTATTTTAACCATTTCAGGTGACACTTAGTGCATCGGACCGGGCTGGAGGAGGGAGCGAGGTGGCCATGCGACAGAGCATTGAGGACTCAGCAAAAAGACTTCACTTTATTTATTTATTTTTAAGAAATTTATCTTAAGTGGGTTTTAAGTTTCGTTGTAATAAGGCCATGGGCCACTAGACTATTATACTTTGCTTTGGGTTTTATTTTGGGCTTTCATTATTGACATTTAAACTTTAACTAAACTAAGGCATGTATTAAGATTTTGGTTTTTATTCATTAAACAACAAGTGGAATTTATATATTATTTAAACCTATCAAGTTATTAAGTTTTCCCGAATAAAAGATTAAATACAAGAAAAATATTTCCCGAAGATTGCAACATCTTTTACAAAACTCTTTTAAGTGGTATGCCAGATCCGGCTGTAGTGTTTGGGCCGAGTTTAGGGTGTTACATTTTTCACCATCCATTCTTTTTCTTTTGACCTTTTCACCGATCTTTTTCTTCTTCTTCTCTAATCGACATCATTTTAAGATCACATTCTCTTGGTTATTTTCCTCCATAGCCGAACCTCTCAATTCAAAATCACTCCATCATAACTTCTTTCTCATTTGGTTAACACTCTTTTCTTCGATTAAATCGGTAAGCGAATTCTTTTCTATGTTTATATTTTCTTTTCTTTTCTCCTTCTAACCGAATAGGATTTATCATTATTCGGTTGAAAATTCTGATCTTAACCGAAATGATGTTATCTTACTCTTATTCATATTTTTAATCACCCTCTCTTTTCGTAGTGTTCTAGTGGGTGGTCTTGTATTTTCCTAGCCCTTTACCAAACGGTGAAATTGGATCCAATATCGATAAGGTAAGGGATATCATGGATTATTTGAAATCGTTCTTGATTCGTTTAAGTCTTTATCGGGTTAATTGTGGATGGGACTAATTGATTATATTTTTAGGGACTTAATCGCTTGATCTATCCATTTGTTGATCATACGATTCTAGTGGTAAGCCGACCCATTTTCTTAGTCAATCATTACTTATCAACGTAATGTCGTTTGACAAAAAAATTACTCGATGGAGACTAGGAGTACTGACTTGAAAGAGAAAGCAAGTGGTGAACACAAAAGGAGCAGATTTGCAATTCCCACTCCTAAGTTCAAGCGAAGGGCAGTGTCGGCAGTTCGGGATTTTCTACCAGGTTGTGGACCATCATCCTGTGAGAATCGACTATTCAAAGTCGTTCACAATTTTGAGGTATCAACGGTTCAGGATTTTCCACCGGGTTGTGGACCATTATTCGAGGAGAATCGACAAATCATGGTCGTTCACGATTCCAAGGGTAAAAACTTAGATTGTTTATTTAGAGTCGATTTATTAAATTGCGTGTGTTGACTAATCGAGCGTTATGATATCTTATGTGTCGAAGATCAAGAAAGCCTAGTACTTACCGTAATCAGGTGTGTAATCTCACACCGTTTTTCGTGGGTTTAAGGTTGATATCGTATTAGAAACAAATTGCTATGATTAAAATCGTAATATGGTGTAAATCGAAAAAATTGGCCTAAAATACATTATTTTGATAAAAGTGATAAAATCGGTAATAACACTATGAGAATTACGAAATTGCCCCTAAAGGTCTGAATTACGAAAATGCCCCTAATGGGCCGATTTGATAAATTGCTTAATGGGCCGATTTGATAAATTGCTTAATGGGTAGATTTGATATATTGCTTAATGGGCAGATTTGATATAATGCTTAATGGGCCGATCTGATATATTACTAAATGGGCCGATCTGATATATGGCTTAATGGGCCGATTTGATATAATGCCCTAATGGGCCGATTTTGTAAAGTGTTAATGGGCCAAATTGTTTTTAATAAATCTCTGAGTTATTAATTATCGTGGTTATATTGTAAATATCATGATTTACGATGTATGTTGCATTTACATAAGTTGCATGGGATTAGGATATTGATGTTCGGGGAAGTGAAATTTGGTGGCTCGCCACATATTGCAGTGACTCTGTCACATTTTTTTAGTGGCTAAGCCACATATATTCTGTTATTCTGGTGGCTTGTCCACAATTCAAATTTGATATAAATGGCTAAATGCCTACGATTGGTGTGTTGGCGGGGTGGGTTGACTTGATCCCCACAGGTGTGTTGGATGGTAGGGGTGGTGTGTAGCGGATGGATTATTAGGTTGGTTTAGGTTTGCATTACATTCATATAAATTATTTGATACATTATTATATAAAAAGGGGCTTAGGCCCAAAATATTGCTATATGGGTTTCAGGCCCAGTGGACAACGGTAAGGGGGTTATACACTGAGTTCTAGTAACTCACCCCGTTTCCTTATTTCCTTTCAGGTAATGCTCAGTGACGGGGACTTGGGCCATGGATGACTCGGTGGAGGCCATACTACAAAAACGGTTTATTTGGACTTTGGGTTTCTTTTTAGTACACTTGATTACTTTACTATTTTGAGTTAAGGTTGTAATAAGGCCTCTGGATTATTTTTATTTTGTTTTATGTTTGACGTTTTTATATTTTGCTCTAAGTATTTTAAATGAGATTTTTTTTCTAAAAACGTAAATAAACATTTTCTAAAATGGAGATACAAATGGATTTCATAATAAACTTTCATAAATATTTTAATTCAGAAATTTTCTCTTAAATTATCATCAATTCTTTTCAAAAGATATGGTTTTAAAATCATTAGTTCAAATTTATCAATTTATCAATCAAACTTCTATTCAGTAATACTTTGTCAAGAATTTTCTTTAAATGGGGGATTTGTTTTATTTAATTTTAAATCATTATTTATTTACGTACGAATGAAAAGGACTTAAAAGCATTTTTCTCATGTGACATGTCAGATCTGGCCTTAACACATGGCCTGGGTTTGGGGTGTTACATTTTATGGTATCAGAGTCCGGTTGCAAAACTCGGCTGTAGTTTGGGTTCGAAAATGTTTTCTAAAGCTATTTGAATTTTAAATTAAAAATGTGTATTTTAAAGGAAGTATGGCACCACGGGTATCCGGCACCAAGTCAAGTAAGTATATGTTATTATTGTATGAGTATGATCATTGTGATATGACTATAGGAATACCCTAGAACTTTTAGTTTTATGAGTTGAAACTATAGAGATTGAGACTATAGGATGCGTTTGCGGAAACGACTTCACTTCTTATACTTCATAAAATATTGATTAATAAACACTGAAATAGTATACTAATTCATAAGACTCTTAATCAAATTAAATCGAATTAGCCAATATGAGCACTAGAGGACGTGGACGCGGTAGACGTGGTCGTGGTAGAGGCCGATGCGCTAGAGTTGTGTCTGAGGAATCTGGACATGTACCAAAAATGGACGCACCTACATCACCTATGACTGAAGCTGGGTCACACGATCGTATGAGGGAGGACGACGCTTGCGAGTCTTGGAAAGGGTTGCTGGGGCAAGAACTGGGCCGGCAACTCGTGGGTCAATTTTAAAACGACTCAGATCGAATGGTGCTGAGGTTTTTAGGGTATCTCGGGTGTGGCTCCAAATGTAGCGGAGTATTGGCTTGAGGCTGTGGAGCGGATCATGGATGATCTGGATTGCACTGTCGAACAGAAACTGAAAGGAGCTGTGTCATTGTTGAGAGACGAGGCGTATCAATGGTGGCTCACTGTTCGGGAAGGCACTCAGGCCGATCGTATTACCTGGGATTTCTTTAAGACGGCATTCCAAGGAAAGTATGTCGGGGCCATCTATGTGGATGCATGAAGGAAGGAATTCCTAAATCTAGTCCAAGGGGTAAGACTGTGGCAGCTTACGAGTCAGAATTTCTGCGTCTGAGTCGGTATGCTCGGGGTATAGTGCCAACTGACTACGAACGCTGTGTGCTTTTGAGGACGGGTTGCGTGATGAGTTGCGGGTACTGATAGCCCCACAAAAGGAGAGGAATTTTGTCACACTGGTGGATAAAGCCAAGATAGCTGAAGTGGCTAAGCACTCGGAGCGGCAAAACCGAGACAAGGATAGGGGCATGAGCAAGAGGGACTTTAGGTACTCAGGTCTTGCTAGAGGGTTTCAGAAGAGGCCCAGGAGTGAGGAGCCAGTTCGAGCTAGAGTACCAGCTGCTACCAATCAGATACAGCCATGTGCGGATTGTGGAAAACGAAACCCGGTGAATGCTGGAAAAGAACCGGTGGTTGTTTCAAATGTGGTTCCAAGGACCATCAGCTTAAAAATTGCCCTCGATAGACTGCTCAGGCTCAGGATGCTCGTAACTATGATGCACAGCCAGCTAGAGGCGTTCAGCAGCCACTGAAAGGCCGTGGGCCAGTTCGTGGTAATGGCAGAGGACGAGGTCAGGGTGCACCGGGTAGAGGTACTAGTAATAGGGGTAACGCGGAGGCGAAATAGCCAGGGTTAGTTTATGCGGTCAGACGTCGAGAGGATGGCGATGCACCTGATGTAATAACCGGTATGTTCTTCATATCTGATGTACCTGTTACTGCTTTGATAGATATCGGATCCACCCATTCATATGTTGCTTGTGCTGTATCTGGAAATCTCAACATTAGATTTGAGATTACTGCTAGAGAGACAACGGTAATTAGTCCTTTAGGACAGTCGGTGTTAGTAAATAAATTGTTTAGGGATGTGCCCTTAGAAATTCAGGGGGAAATATTTTTGGCGGATTTGATGGAACTGCCATTCGGCGAATTCGACCTTATTTTGGGCATGGACTAGTTGGTGAAACACCGTGCGAACTTGGATTGTGCTGCAAAGTAGATGATACTAAAAACTTCGGAGGATAAAGAAGTGATGATGATAGGTGAAAAAAGAAACTATCTATCTAATGTGGTATCTGCTTTAAAGGCAGAAAAGTTGGTGAGAAAGGGGTGTGGAACATTCCTAGCTTTCATTAGTGCTTTGGATGCTAAGGAATTGTCGGTGGAAAGTGTTAGAACGGTGAAAGAGTTTTCGGACGTCTTTCCCGAGGAACTCCTAGGATTGCCTCCGGATCGGGAGGTAGAGTTTGGCATTGAGTTATTGCCAGGAACGGCTCCGGTGTCCATTGCTCCTTATAGAATGGCGCCGAAGGAGTTAGCGGAGCTTAAAGCTCAAATTCAGGAGTTGTTGGATCAGGGATTCATTCGACCGAGTGTGTCTCCGTGGGGAGCGCCGGTCTTGTTCGTTAAGAAAAAGGATGGGTCGATGCGTATGTGTATCGATTATAGGCAATTGAATAAGTTAACAATCAAGAACAGGTACCCGTTGCCGAGAACCGACGATCTGTTTGATCAACTGTGAGGAGCTTCAGTTTTCTCGAAGATAGATTTGAGATCGGGTTATCACCAACTTAAAGTCAAGGAGGCAGATATTCATAAGACTGCGTTTCGAACTCGTTATGGGCATTATGAGTTCTTGGTGATGCCGTTTGGGTTGACCAATGCACCAACTGCATTTATGGACATGATGAACCGGGTCTTCCAACCCTATTTAGATCGGTTTGTGGTGGTGTTCATAGATGACATTTTAGTGTACTCGAAGAACGAAGAAGAGCATGACTCGCATCTGCGGATAGTATTACAGATATTGTGGGAAAAGCAACTTTATGCCAAATTCAGTAAGTGTGAATTTTGGTTGAAGGAAGTGACCTTTTTGGGGCATGTTGTGTCTGTCGAAGGAATTAGAGTTGATCCCCGGAAGGTAGAGGCTGTATTGGATTGGAAACCACCGAAGTCAGTGGACGAAATTCAGAGTTTCCTAAGATTGGCTAGTTATTACAGACGTTTCATCGAGGGGTTTTTGTTGATTGCTGCACCCCTAACTAAACTGTTACGCAAAGGAGCACCATTTGTGTGGTCAGATCAGCAGTAAGAGAGCTTTGAGAAATTGAAGAAGGTTCTGACAGAAGCGCTAGTATTGATTCAACTCGATTTGGAAAAGAGTTTATTGTTTACTGTGATGCGTCACACACGGGCTTGGGATGTGTGTTGATGCAAGGAGAAAAAGTGGTGGCTTATGCATCTCGCCAGTCAAGGCCGTACGAAGTGAATTATCCCACCCATGATTTGGAGTTGGCTGCAGTGGTGTTTGCTTTGAAGATTTGGAGACACTATCTGTATGGTGAGAAGTCGATCATCTATACGGACCATAAGAGTCTAAAGTACCTCCTTACCCAAAAAGGAGTTGAACTTAAGACAGCGGAGGTGGATAGAACTGTTGAAAGATTATGATTTCTCAATCGAGTATCATCCCGGAAAGGCTAACGTGGTGGCAGATGTGTTGAGTCGTAAGGTGATATCAGATTTGAGAGCAATGTTTGCTCATCTCAGCCTGTATGAAGATGGAAGTTTGCTAGCCGAACTTCAGGTGAAGCCTGCGTGGATAAGTCAGATCAAGGAAAAATAGTTGACAGATGAAGCGTTGGGTTCTCGACTTCAGCAAGTGGAAGGCAGTGTGATAGGGGATTTTGGATTGAATAGTGATGGAGTATTGTGTTTCCACGGAAGAATTTGTATGCCCAAAGATTCAGAATTGAGACAAATGATTCTGCGTGAGGCGCATAGTAGCCCATATGCTATGCACCCCGGGGGAAATAAAATGTATCGAGACCTCTGTGAGAAGTATTGGTGGCCAGGGTTGAAACGGGAGGTTACTGACTTCGTGAGTAAGTGCTTGACATGTCAGCAAGTGAAGGCGGAACATCAATTGCCGTCGAGATTGCTACAACCGGTGAAAATTCCATTATGGAAATGGGAAAGGATAACGATGGACTTTGTTAGTGGGTTACCCTTATCGCCTACTAAGAAAGATTCCGTCTGGGTAATAGTGGATCGGTTGTAAAATCGCTCATTTCCTGCATGCGTGCACGGATTACTCATTGCAGAAGTTGGCCAAGTTGTATGTAGCAGAGATCGTGAGGTTACATGAGGTACCAGTGTCTATCATATCGGACAGGGACCCTAGGTTTACATCACGGTTTTGGAAAGCTTTACATAAAGCTTATGGAACAAGGTTAAATTTCAAGATACGGCATTTCATCCTCGGATGGATGGTCGATCGGAGAGAGTAATCCAAATTCTGGAAGACATGTTAAGGGGCTGTGTGATTGACTTCAGGGGTAGTTGGGAGGATTTCCTACCTTTGGCAGAGTTTGCATACAACAACAGTTATCAATCCAGCATTCAGATGGCACCCTACGAGGCGTTGTATGGTCGTAGGTGTCGTACTCCTACTTGTTGGGTGAATCGGGAAGCGGCGATTATTGGGGTCTGAATCGATATCGAGACGGAGGAAAAAGTAAAGGTAATTCGAGCACGGTTAAAGGAAGCTTCGGATAGACAAAAATCGTATGCGGATCTGAAGCGTAAGGATATTGAGTTTGCGGTGGGAGATCAGGTCTTTCTAAAGGTCTCACCTTGGAAGAAGATCTTTAGATTTGGACGGAAGGGCAAGTTGAGCCCTAGGTTCATCGGACCGTATCGTGTATTGAAGCGTGTTGGGCCAGTGGCTTATCAGCTTGAGTTACCTCTGGAGTTGAGTTAGATACATAGTGTATTTCATGTCTCAATGTTATGGCGTTATCGATCGAATCCGTCTCATATAGTACCGGTAGAGAAAGTTGAGATAAGACCTGACTTGTCTTTCGAAGAGGAGCCAGTGCAAATTTTAGATCGGGACGTTAAGGTGCTGAGAAGGAAGTCGGTACCGTTAGTCAAATTTCTATGGCGTAATCACGAATCGGAGGAAGCTACATGGGAACCTGAGGACGCGATTCGGCAGTAATATCCTCACCTCTTTTAATCAGGTAAATTTCGAGGATGAAATTTTCTTTAAGGGGGTAGAACTGTAACATCCTAAAATTTAGTATTTTATGTGTTGCATTATTTCTTGTGTTAAGCTAGTTAAAAATATTAATTTTGTATGTTTAGGGGTTCTAAGAAGGCTCGGGGTTTATTTGGGCCTTAATAAAAATTTTGTGTTTTAGCCTATTAAGGAGAGATAGTAAGTGGCATCAAGGTTTATGGAAATAGGTGAGTAAAATGAAAGCATAAAATGAGCTTATGGTAAAGGGGATATGGCGCCACATGAAGTACTTTGAGGGAAGAGGTTCGAATCCCACTTGGTACAAAAATTTTTGACTATTTTTTTTTTTGTATTCTTTCCCTAAGTGTCGGCTAAGATGTATATATGGCAAGGTGGACTTTTTAATTTTGGCAAGGTGGCTAAGGAATTAAGGAAAGGATGAAGGTAAGGAAAGGAATCAAAACAAAAAGGCAAGTAAGGGAAACATGTGGCCTTTTTCATGGGATTTGCTTTGGAAAGTTTGGTTGGCCAAATTTTTGACCTTAATGTCGAAAATACTACACGGTTTTGTTAGGGGGAGGGGATAGCCTAATTTCTCTTTTCATTTTAGACCATTTTGTTAGTTTTTTGGTGCATTAGAGGTAAACTTTTTACTCTTTGACCATTTGTGTTTTCTTTTCAAATCCATCTCCTTTTTGCTTTGGCCGAAACCTCCTAGCACAATTGTGCACTATTTTTTTCTTTTGTTTGGCCGAAACACTCACCTTTGCTCATCTTCCCTTTGATAGCCGAAATTACCCAAAGCATTTTTCTCCATCCATTCTTTTTCTTTTGACCATTTCACCGATCTTTTTCTTCTTCTTCTCTAATCGACATCATTTTAAGATCACATTCTCTTGGTTATTTTCCTCCATAGCCGAACCTCTCAATTCAAAATCACTCCATCATAACTTCTTTCTCATTTGGTTAACACTCTTTTCTTCGATTAAATCGATAAGTGAATTCTTTTCTATGTTTATATTTTCTTTTCTTTTCTCCTTCTAACCGAATAGGATTTATCATTATTCAGTTGAAAATTCTGATCTTAACCGAAATGATGTTATCTTACTCTCATTCATATTTTTAATCACCCCCTCTTTTCGTAGTGTTCTAGTGGGTGGTCGTGTATTTTCCTAGCCCTTTACCAAACGGTGAAATTGGATCCAATATCGATAAGGTAAGGGATATCATGGTTTCTTTGAAATCGTTCTTGATTCGTTTAAGTCGTTATCAGGTTAATTGTTGATGGTACTAATTGATTATATTTTTAGGGACTTAATTGCTTGATCTATCCATTTGTTGATCATACGATTCTAGTGGTAAGCCGACCCATTTTCTTAGTCAATCATTACTTATCAACGTAATATCGTTTGACTAAAAATTTACTCGATGGAGACTAGAGTAATCGACTTGAAAGAGAAAGCAAGTGGTGAACACAAAAGGAGCGGATTTGCAATTCCCACTCCTAAGTTCAAGCGAAGGGCAGTGTCGGCAGTTCGGGATTTTCCACCGGGTTGTGGATCATCATCCGGTGAGAATCGACTATTCGAAGTCATTCACAATTTTGAGGTATCAACGGTTCGGGATTTTCCACCGGGTTGTGGACCATCATTCTAGGAGAATCGACAAATCGTGGTCGTTCACGATTCCAAGGGTAAAAACTTAGATCGTTTATTTAGAGTCGATTTATTAAATCGCGTGTGTTGACTAATCGAGCGTTATGTTATCTTAGGTGTCGAAGATCAAGAAAGCCTATTACTTACCGTAATCAGGTGTGTAATCTCACACCGTTTTTCGTAGGTTTAAGGTTGATATCGTATTAGAAACAAATCGCTATGATTAAAATCGTAATATGGTGTAAATCGGAAAAATTGGCCTAAAGTACATTATTTTGATAAAATTGATAAAATCGGTAATAGCACTGTGAGAATTATGAAATTGCCCCTAAAGGCCCAAATTACGAAATTGCCCCTAAAGGTCTGAATTACGAAAATGCCCCTAATGGGCCGATTTGATAAATTGCTTAATGGGTCGATTTGATAAATTGCTTAATAGGCAGATTTGACATATTGCTTAATAGGCAGATTTGATATATTGCTTAATGGGCCTATCTGATATATTGCTAAATGGGCCGATCTGATATATGGCTTAATGGGCCGATTTGATATAATGCCCTAATGGGCCGATTTTGTAAAGTGTTAATGGGCCAAATTGTTTGTAATAAATCTCTGAGTTATTAATTATCATGGTTATATTGTAAATATCATGATTTACGATGTATGTTGCATTTACATAAGTTACATGGGATTGGGATATTGATGTTCGGGGAAGTGAAATTTGGTGGCTCTGCCACATATTCTGGTGACTCTATCACATTTTGTCTGGTGGCTAAGCCACGTATATTCTGCTATTCTAGTGGCTTGTCCACAATTCGAATTTGATATAAATGGCTAAATGCCTACGATTGGTGTGTTGGCGGGGTGGGTTTACTTGATCCCTACAGGTGTGTTGGATGGTACGGGTGGTGTGTAGCGGATGGATTATTAGGTTGGTTTGGGTTTGCATTACATTCATATAATTTATTTGATACATTATTATGTAAAAAGGGCTTAGGCCCAAAATATTGCTAAATGGGTTTTGTGCCCAAATGGACAACAGTAAGGGGTTATACATCGAGTTCTAGTAACTCACCCCGTTTCCTTATTTCCTTTCGTGTAATGCTCGATGTGACGGGACTTGGGCCATGGATGACTCGGTGGAGGCCATACTACAAAAACGATTTATTTGGACTTTGGGTTTCTTTTTAGTACACTTAATTACTTTACTATTTTGAGTTAAGGTTGTAATAAGGCCTCTGGATTATTTTTATTTTGTTTTATGTTTGATGTTTTTATATTTTGCTCTAAGTATTTTAAATGAGATTTTTTTTCTAAAAACATAAATAAACATTTTTCTAAAATGGATATACAAATGGAATTCATAATAAACTTTCATAAATATTTTAATTCAGAAATTTTCTCTTAAATTATCATCAACTCTTTTCAAAAGATATAGTTTTAAAATCATTAGTTCAAATTAATCGATTTATCAATCAAACTTCTATTTTAAATCATTATCTATTTACGTACGATTGAAAAGGACTGAAAAGCATTTTTCTCATGTGACATGTCAGATCTGGCCTTAACGCATGGGCCGGGTTTGGGGTGTTACAGTATATGTGCATGTGTATGACCATAGCTGGGCTATGGCATCATGAATGTAACGCCCCCAAAATTAGGTATTTATTTTTGCATATTTTTAACATAAATACCTATCTGCTTTAGTGGCTAAGTGATTTGGGTGTGTTTGGGAATGTCTGAGTAGTCCTGGGTTCGAGCTTGGGCTTGTGTAAAATTTTGGTTTTTGGGGAATAAAATCCTTGCATTTGGTTAGTAGGCTTTTAAATATATGTGGGTAAAGCATGACATAAAATGCCTGCTGGTCTAAGGGGTAAGTGGCGTGCTACCTAGGCCAGAGGACTGAGGTTCGAATCTTGGTAGTGGCAAGGGGATATTTATTTTGTTGATGTGCTGTGGGAGGTGATGGGGTTTGACTGAAACACTGAAGTAGTTGAGGAGAATTCGAATTGTGTGGTTGAGAGAAGGTGTGATCAGGTGGAGAGATTTGATGAGGGATTTTAGAAGGAAATCAAGGGATGAGGGTAGAGGTAGAGGTGTGCCGAATTTGTACTCTTAGGCACTCAACAATTCGGCTAGGGAGGGGTTTCTCATTTCGGTTCTGTGTTACTTTTCCCTCTGTCGAATTCTCCTTCTGCCGAAAACCTCTTCTCCCCTTTTTGTTTTTTCTTTCTTCTCCCTCTTCCGTAACCCGCTCCTCCCTAAACTGGTTCTTTTTCTCCCTTCTACCGCCACACTCTTCTAGTTCTCTGTCGATTTGGACTGCTCCTCCTAGCACCCTGCTTGTGTTGGCAGAACATCCCCTTTCCTTTTCTTTTCATCTTTCATTTTCTCATTTTTCCTGCTTTTGGTCGAATACACTCTCTTCCTCTATGTAACAGCCCGACTTAGGGCCTAGTCAGAATAGTGGTGCGAGACCACAAATCTGAAGTAGAAATATGAGTTTTATGATTTTTATAAGGTTTATGAGGTGATTTTCATGATTTTGTGAAAATCACATGAAGAAATTTTATTAATTAGTGATTAAATTGTCCATTAGGACTGAATTGCAAAGATTAGAAAATATGAGATTCTAGAAGATTTAAGTATGAAATAGAATTATGAAAATTACTAGAGGTCCTTATTTAGTAATTAACCCATTATATGTTGTGATGGACAAAAATGGACATGGGAAGGAAAAATCTCAAGAAAGGATCATTAAGGGCATTTTTGTCATTTGGTTAATAAAATAATTAAAAGGGAAAAATAAGCCAAAAATCTTGTCCATCTTCTTCCTCTAGTGCCAAAATTTGCAAGGAGCCATAGCTAGGGTTTCTTCAACTTTCAAGCTTGATAGTAAGTGCATCCTAGCCCCGTTTTTAATGTTCTTTGTATTTGTGAGACCCTCGTAGCTCGGTTTAGCTATTTCTAGCTATATTTTGAGCTAGGGTTTATGTTTAAAAATTTACCCATGTGTGACATGCATGTATTTTGATGTTTTATGGAAGAATATGAAAGTTTGATATATGATAAACATCTTTTTCTAAGTGATTTTCATGAAAAATGCATAAAAGGACCAAATTGTAAAAGTTATAAAAATGGTCATACGTGAGTGAAGTAGTGGAAATTGAAGGTTGCAATAGTTGAGAATATGATTCAGCTAGGCTTGAAATACAAGAAAGTTGAATGAAAATCGTTTTACGAGCCTAGGGGCAAAAATGTAATTATGTAAAAGTTTAGGGGCAAAATCATAATTTTGCCAAAATTTGAATTATGAGTCGATTTAGCCAATGTGTGTATTTAACAAGTGAAGTTGTTATTATAGATCAAGAAACACAAAGCCCGGATCGAAACCGAGGCAAGAATAAAATCGAGGACTAAATCGAGCATCGATACACACTTTTGAGAATCGAGGTAAGTTTGTATGAAGTTAGAGTTTCATAATGTTTGATATTGGAAATTATTTAATATTATGACAACGTATGTTATTGCTACGAAAATCGAGTGATGAAGCCTCGATGAGGAAAGGGTGAAAATAAGTTATGTGAAATTCTGGCTAAAGATTCGGAATAATGAGGTTACCCATGTATTATCATTGAATAAAGAAGGTCCCGTGTAAGACCATGTCTGGGACATCGCATCGGCACCAAAGGAAGATCTCGTATAAGACCATGTCTGGGACATGGGATCGACATCGAGTTATAAGATCCTGTGTGAGACCATATCCAGGATATGGCATCGGCATCAAAGGGTGATCCCATGTAAGACCATATCTAGGATATGGCGTTGGCATCAAATTTTATGAACGATGAGTTCGAGCATCCTACGATAATTTGATTAATTCGTGGGCAAATGAGCTAAGTATGTAAAATGGTATAGAGTCAAATTTGTTATGGATGACCTTGAGTTTCACCTATGATAAGAATGATGAAGATTTGAGCTTATGTTCATGATAGCATATGTGCTAAGTAATGTGATTAAGTGATACAGGTACCATGAATAAGTACAAGTTACGAAATCATAATGTGACATGAGATGGGTAAGAATAAGAGTGAGTAAGTACGAATAAAATGCCTAAGCAACTGAGACTTATGTTGCTATTGTTTCATGAGATTGTTAAATTTTGTTTGAGTAATTATGTTGCTTTAAAATTTCATGCAAACTTACTAAGCTATATGCTTACCCCCCTCTTTTCCCTTTCTCTTGTAGTTTCGCCAAGTTAGCTCGGGGATCACAGAACGACGGAGCTCGGGTCACACTATCAACCGTTCTTTTGGTATAGTAAAGTTAATTAAATTTGAGTATGGCATGTATAGGGATTTGATCATTTGTGTCATGTCATGTTTGAAGGCCAAAGGGTTGGCTATTAATGTTTCACACTCATTTTGTAAATAGCAATGATGAATTGGTCAATATTGTCAAGTTCATGTTTTAAGGTTGATGGTTATAATGAAATGAATGTTCATGCAAGGTAATGAGTAAGATGTTGATGGTATGAATGATAATTTAAGGATTCTTAATAGTTCACTATTGCTACGTTATGTGCTACTTGTGTTGAAATGAATGAGTTTATATTTTAGGGTGGCAAAAAGGCTTGGAAAATAGCCTATAAGTGTCCACACGAGTAGACACACGGGCGTGTGTCTAGGCCGTGTGTGACACACGGCCAGCCCCATGGGTGTTTTAGTAGGCCGTGTTTCCCCTACATTCAATTACGAGGATTTGATTCGTCACACGGGCCAGCAGACGGGCGTGTACTTAGGCCGTGTGCTCCTTAAGGGGTTGCTGACGTCATAAACAAAATACCCCTAGTTTTCACACACGGGTGAGGACACGGGCGTGTCTAGGCTGTGTGAAGGACATGGGCCATTGAAACGGATGTGTGTCCGGCCGTGTGAAAACCCCTATAGGTTCGAAATAAAAATAAATTCTACACGGGCTAGGGACATGGGTGTGTGTGACCACACGGCCTTCTCACATGGGCGTGTCCCAAGTCTCACAGGCGTGTGACCCCTGTTTAGGCAAAAATTATCAAAGAGTGTAAAAGTTTTCGGTTGAACTCTAAAACCTTCTGGATGTATGTTTAAGGCCTCGTAGGCCCAGGATATGTGTGTTATGGTTAAGAAAGAAAAGTTTTAAGTTGGAATGAAATTTTGTAGCCCGTAATTACATGTTCAAGCAAAGTCAAGCATGGTAATTGATCGTTGTGTTTTGCGATGTCAAAGTCGTAAAATTTATAATGAGAATGATCGAACCTGAAAACTAACTATGACAACGATTTGAGGCAAGCGCACCTATCAAACAGTAGTATAGTTAAGGCAAGACCGGAATGTCGAACCCAAAGGAACTAAAAGTACTAATACTAACTTTCTTTTTATTATCTAGCCTAAAATAAAGGGAATTTGTTGTTTAATCTAAATTAACTAATTATTAAACTAAAGACTCTAAGACAAAGAAGATTGAATTTGGGGAAAATACTTGTGGGAAAAAACCAATTGATTAAGACGATACCCAAGGAAGAATCTACCTAGACTTCACTTGTTATCTAACTCTGAACCAGACGATTTATTCACTTGACTTGATCCGTAGGATTCCCTAATGTATACTAGACCCTCTCTCGAAGCGAATAACGTCTAACCCTAGGTTGATTAATTAAAATCTCTTTCTAATTAAAACCCCTAGAATTGCAGTAACTCGATCTATGGACTCCCATATTAGGTTTCACCCTAATCCAAGCAAAATCTCTCTCACCCTATCTCTAGGCGTGCGATCAACTCCGCTTAACTATGCTAGATCTACTCTTAGGTAGGGACTTTTGCTCCACCACCTAAGCACATCAAACTTGAATTAATATCCCGGAAATATCAACACAAGAATTAAGAACACATAATTAGGAACAAATCAAGTATTTATCATATAGTTCAGCAAACGATAACAAGATTCATCTTAGGTTTCATCCCCCTCAAGTATCTGAGGGTTTAGTTCATAATAATAAAAGAGAACATCTCAGAAGAAAAGATAAAACAAAACATAAGAAAAACCCTAAAACCCCCTGAAGGAATTGAAGAGAGATCCTCCGTCTTGAGTATGACTCCGGCTTCTTGAGACAAATCAACTGGCTTTCTTCGAGTAAATTCCACAAATCTGCCTTCTCTAGCCTAGCAATACGCCCCCTGACAAAAGCCTTGGGCTCCCCTCTGACAGTGGGTTTCTGTCGAACTCCCCGCTTAAGTTGCCCCCTAGGGTGTTTATATAGGCTTTGAGATGCCTTACTTGGACCCTAAGTATCCTAATCCAAGTAGAATTCCTACTAGGGTGTTTAAATAGGCTTTGGAATGTGTTTCTTTACCTCCAAGTATCCTATTCCGAGTGAAATTCATCTTTGTCACGGCAGGGACACGGCCATGGCACACGCCTGTGTAAATCGTGGCCAGGCCGTGTTGGGTCAATTGATGAGGCACGGCCGTGTGGTCTTGGGCCCAGGCCGTGTTGATTTTGTGATCTGGCCCATTTGGCTCGGTTTAAGCCCGTTTCTTGTTCTTTTCATCCTCCGGTGCTTTCCTGAGTATAAAACATGAAAACAAAGGATTAAGAGCACCAAATGACATAAAATAAGGGATAAATCATCCAAAAGCATGCTAAATGTGGGCTTAAAATATGTTACTATTACAGTTTATCATTAATGCCTCGTATTCGGTCCCATCGTCGGAAACGGGTAAGGGGTGTTAAATTTAGTGGTATCAGAGCTACAGTTTAGTCGATTCTCAGACTAACGTAGCGTGAGTATGAGTCTAACTATACATGCCATACGTAAGAGTACTTGTGTAATGATAGTGTGACGACTCCTGACGATTTGAATTGTATTTTTATATAGTTAATGGATCCTGATCCTAAACGAGCTGCAGCCAATGATGCTGCAAGTAATGCACCGGCTCCCACGCAAGGGACCGCGCCAGTAGAGAGTAGACCCGAGACTTTGGGTCAGGTAGAAGAGGCCCGAGAAGTCTTTCTCCGTATGATGAGCAATTGGTACACTGAGTACATTCGAGCAAATCCTAATGCTCAACCTCCTCCACCCTCGCCTATCCCTCAACCTACCCCTGTAGCTCCCCAAGTGGTAGAAGTGGTAAGAAGAGAAAAGCCTCCGGTTGATAGAATTTCAAAACAATGAGTCGAGGAATTCCGGGCTAGTAAAGATGATGATCCGGAAAGAGCCGAGTTCTGGCTTGAAAATACCATCAGGGTATTTCATGAATTATCGTGCACACCTGAAGAGTGCATGAAGTGTGTGGTTTCTCTTCTGAGAGATTCCGCTTATCAGTGGTGGAATACCCTTGTGTCGGTTGTACCAAGGGAAAGAATTACATGGTAGTTTTTCAAGAAGAATTCCTGAAGAAATACATAAGCCAAAGATTCATTGATCAAGAGAGAAGGGAATTCCTTGAACTGAAACAAGGTAAGATGATGGTGACTAAGTACGAGCGTGAGTTTGTGAGGCTCATCAAGTACGCTCGGGAATGTGTGTCCTCCGAAGCCATCATGTGTAAGAGGTTTGAGGACGGACTAAATGAAGATATCAATTTGTTTTTTGGTGTCCTCGAGTTGGAGGAATTTGTTGTGTTAGTGGACCGGGCTTGTAAGGCTAAGGAATTAGTGAAAGAGAAAAAAAAGCTGAAATGGAGTCTCGTGACTCAAGAAAGAGACAATGGAGTAAGTCATTTCAGTTCTCGTCCAAGAAGTCGAGAGATTTTCCTACCCGATCAGCTACTTCAGCCGGGTTTTCAAACAAAATTAAGAGCAAACAGTACTCAGGGTCTAAAGCCCAGACCACATCAGTAGCTAGTGTTGGCAACGCCCGACCGAGTAGACCAGAGTGCCCACAGTGTGGTAAACGTCATTCAGGCGAATGTCGAGCAAATGAAAAGGCTTGTTTCAAGTGTGGGTCTCTATATCATTTTATTAGGAAATGTCCCGAGGTGGATGAAAAAGAGAAGCCTCAAGATGCAAGACCGGGAGGCACTGCTAGAGGAAGACCACAGAGAAACCCAGGAAGTGGAACAAGTAGTAAAAATACGCTCAGAGAACAGGCTGTGAGATCTGAGGGTAGAGCGCCTGCGAGGACCTATGCCATTCGCGCTTGCGAAGAAGCATCATCCCCTGATGTTATTACGGGTACATTTTCTCTCCATGATACTAAAGTTAGTGCTTTAATAGATCTGGGACCTACCCATTCATACATTTGCATGAAATTAGTATCTAGAATGAGTATGCCCGTAGAGTCTACAAAATTTGTGATAAATGTGTCTAATCCTTTAGGCAAAAGTGTGGTAGTTGATAAAGTATGTAAAGATTGCCCATTGATGATTAGAGGTCATTGTTTTAAGGCAACTCTCATGCTATTGCCATTTGATGAATTTGATATAATTCTTGGTATGGACTGGTTAAACACTCATGATGTGACAGTAAATTATGGAAAGAAATATATTGAGTTAAGATGTGAAAATGGGGACACTCTTCGTGTTGGACCAGATGATCAAGACAGATCGCCGGTAGTGATCTCTCACATGTCGGCTCAGAGGTATGTAAGAAAAGGGTATGAAGCATATCTTGCCTTTGTGATGAATGCTAAAGAAACCGAGCTAAAGATTGAATCAGTACTGATAGTATGTAGGTACCCAGATGTTTTTCCCGAGGAATTTCCAGGATTGCCACCGGTTAGAGAGATTGAATTCGGTATTGAGTTAGCTCCCAAAACTGTGCCGATATCGATTGCTCCTTACAGGATGGCCCTAACTGAATTGAAAGAATTGAAGGCACAGTTGCAAGAGCTAACGGACAAAGGTTTTGCGAGGCCTAGTTACTCTCCATGGGGTGCTCCAGTGTTATTTGTGAAAAAGAAAAATGGCTCTATGAGATTGTGCATAGATTACCGACAACTTAATAAGGTAACGGTGAAGAACAAGTACCCGTTGCCAAGGACCGATGATTTGTTTGATCAATTGAAGGGAGCCATTGTGTTCTCTAAGATAGATTTGAGGTCGGGATATTACCAGTTAAGAGTAAAAGACTCAGATGTGCCGAAGACTGCTTTTCGAACGAGGCATGGGCATTACGACTTTTTAGTCATGCCTTTTGGTTTAACTAATGCCCCTGCGATGTTTATGAATTTGATGAACCGCATCTTTCGGCCATGTTCAGATAAGTTTGTTGTGGTTTTTATTGATGATATACTGATATATTCCCGTGATGAAAGTGAGCATGCTGAGCACTTAAGGACAGTTTTACATATTTTGCGAGATAATCAGCTGTATGCCAAGTTTAGTAAAAGTGAGTTTTGGCTCAAGGAAGTTAGATTTTTGGGACACATTGTCTCGGGAGATGGAATCCGAGTTGACCCAAGCAAGATTTCGACTATTGATGATTGGAGACCGCCGAGGAACGTAACAGAGGTTAGAAGTTTTCTGGGCCTAGCTGGCTATTATAGACGGTTTGTCAAGGGGTTTTCTATGATAGCTACCCCGATGATGAGACTGTTACAGAAAAATGTAAAGTTTGAATGGACAGAAAGGTGTCAACAGAGTTTTGAGAAACTAAAGGCAATGTTGACAGAGGCTCCAGTTCTAGTACAACCGGAATCGGGAAAAGAATTTGTAGTTTACAGCGGTGTGTCCCTGAATGGATTAGGCTGTGTACTTATGCAAGAAGGTAAAAAGATAGCATATTCCTCCAGACAGCTAAAGCCACACGAGAAGAACTATCTGACGCATGATTTAAAGTTGGCTGCCATTGTTTTTGCACTGAAGATTTGGAGACACCATTTGTATGGTGAAAGATGTCAGATTTTCACCGATCACAAAAGTTTAAAGTATTTGATGACTCAAAAGGAATTGAACTTGAGGCAACGAAGATGGTTAGAGTTGATAAAAGATTATGAGTTGGTCATTGACTACCACCCAGGAAAGGCGAATGTTGTCGTCGATGCTTTGAGTAGGAAATCCCTATTCGCCTTGATGGCTATAAATACACGGGTGACCTTGTTAGATGATGGTTCCATTCTAGCTGAGTTGAGGGCTAGACCAATGTTTCTTCAAGAAATTTATGAGGCACAGAAAGACGATAGCGATTTACAAGTCAAAAGAGTTCAATGTGAGTCGGGTGTTGAGTCCGATTTTTGGATTAGTTCAGACGGATGTCTGATGTTTAGAGACCGGGTCTGTGTACCAAGAAATGATGAGCTCATTCGTAAAGTTTTGCATGAGGCACATAATGGATGCCTATCTGTACATCCGGGTAGTACCAAAATGTATAATGATTTGAAGAAATGGTATTGGTGGCCGAGTATGAAGAAAGATATTTCTAAGTTTGTTTCAAGATGTTTGATTTGTCAGCAAGTAAAGGCTGAACACCAAGTACCCTCGGGTTTGCTTCAACCTATTATGGTGCCCGAGTGGAAGTGGGACCGAATTACCATGGACTTTGTAACAGGGTTACCGTTGACACCGAGCAAGAAATATGCTGTATGGGTCGTAGTCGATAGACTTACGAAGTTAGCCCATTTTATACCGGTGCGTGTCGACTACTCATTGAATAAGTCGGCAAACTTGTATATCTCAGAGATTGTGAGACTTCATGGAGTACCATTATCTATTATATCGGACAGAGATCCTAGATTCACTTCCAGATTTTGGAAAAAGTTGCAAGAGGCCCTGGGCACAAAGTTGAATTTTAGTACTGCCTTTCACCCCCAAACCGACGGTCAGTCGGAGAGGTTAATACAAATACTTGAAGATATGCTCTGATGTTGTATTCTTGAGTTTTAGGGTAGTTGGGAAAAATACTTACCTTTGGTGGAATTTGCCTACAATAACAGTTATCAGTCCAGCTTGAAAATGGCGCCTTATGAGGCTTTGTATGGGCGTAAGTGTCGAATGCCTTTGTACTGGATTGAACTTAAGGAAAACCAGATCCACTGGATTGATTTGGTTAGAGAAACCGAAGAGAAATTAAAGGTGATTCGCAATTGTTTAAAAGCTGCTTCTGATAGACAAAAATCCTACTCAGATTTGAAAAGGAAAGAGATTGAGTATCAAGTCGGTGATAGAGTATTTCTAAAAGTGTCGCCATGGAGGAAACTTCTTAGATTTGGCCGTAAAGGCAAATTGAGTCCACATTTTATCGGACCATATGAGATCACCGAAAAGATAGGGCCGGTAGCTTATCGGTTGGCTTTGCCATCCGAATTAGAGAAGATTCATGATGTGCTTCACGTGTCTATGTTGCGACGCTACCGATCAGACCCTTCGCATTTGATCACACCGACAGAGGTTGAGATTCAACCCGACATGACATATGGTGAAGAACCAGTTAAGATCCTAGCACGGGAAGTTAAACAGTTGAGAAATAAGAGTATAGCTCTTGTGAAAGTATTGTGGCAAAGACATGGGGTAGAAGAGGCAACATGGGAGCCCGAGGAGGCTATGAGGACGAAAATCCCTAAGGGGGGAGAATTGTAACAGCCCGACTTAGGGCCTAGTCGGAGTAGTGGTGCGAGACCACAAATCTGAAGTAGAAATATGAGTTTTATGATTTTTATAAGGTTTATGAGGTGATTTCATGATTTTGTGAAAATCACATGAAGAAATTTTATTAATTAGTGATTAAATTGTCCATTAGGACTAAATTGCAAAGATTAGAAAAAATGAGATTCTAGAAGATTTAAGTATGAAATAGAATTATGAAAATTACTAGAGGTCCTTATTTAGTAATTAACCCATTATATGTTGTGATGGACAAAAATGGACATGGGAAGGAAAAATCTCAAGAAAGGATCATTAAGGGCATTTTTGTCATTTGGTTAATAAAATAATTAAAAGGGAAAAATAAGCCAAAAATCTTGTCCATATTCTTCCTCTAGTTCCGAAATTTGCAATGAGCCATAGCTAGGGTTTCTTCAACTTTCAAGCTTGATAGTAAGTGCATCCTAGCCCGGTTTTTAATGTTCTTTGTATTTATGAGACCCTCGTAGCTCGGTTTAGCTATTTCTAGCTATATTTTGAGCTAGGGTTTATGTTCAAAAATTTACCCATGTGTGACATGCATGTATTTTGATGTTTTATGGAAGAATATGAAAGTTTGATGTATGATAAACATCTTTTTCTAAGTGATTTTCATGAAAAATGCATAAAAGGACCAAATTATAAAAGTTATAAAAATGGTCATAGATGAGTGAAATAGTGGAAATTGAAGGTTGCTATAGTTGAGAATATGATTCGGCTAGGCTTGAAATACAAAAAGTTGAATGAAAATCGTTTTACGAGCCTAGGGGAAAAAATGTAATTATATAAAAGTTTAGGGGCAAAATCATAATTTTTCCAAAATATGAATTATGAGTCGATTTAGCCAATGTGCATATTTAACAAGTGAAATTGTTATTATAGATCAAGAAACACGAAGCCCGGATCAAAACTAAGGCAAGAATAAAATCGAGGACTAAATCGAGCATCGATACACATTTTTGAGAATCGAGGTAATTTTGTATGAAGTTAGAGTTTCATAATGTTCGATATTGGAAATTATTTAATATTATGACAACGTATGTTATTGCTATGAAAATTGAGTGATGAAGCCTCGATGAGGAAAGGGTGAAAATAAGTTATGTGAAATTCCGACTAAAGATTCGGAATAATGAGGTTACCCATGTATTATCATTGAATAAAGAAGGTCCCGTGCAAGACCATGTTTGGGACATGGCCTCGGCACCAAAGGAAGATCTCGTATAAGACCTTGTCTGGGTCATGGCATCGACATTCATGTACGATTTCGTATAAGACCATGTCTGGGACATGGCATCGACATCGAGTTATAAGATCTCTTGTGAGACCATATCCAGGATTTGGCATCGGTATCAAAGGGTGAACCCATGTAAGACCATATCTGGGATATGGCGTTGGCATCAAATTTTATGAACGATGAGTTCGACTATCCTATGATAATTTGATTAATTCGTGGGCAAATGAGCTAAGAATGTAAAATGGTATAGAGTCAAATTCGTTATGGATGACCTTGAGTTTCACCTATGATAAGAATGATGAAGATTTGAGCTTATGTTCATGATAACATATGTGCTAAGTCATGTGATTGAGTGATACAGGTACCATGAATAAGTACAAGTTACGAAATCATAATGTGACATGAGATGGGTAAGAATAAGAGTGAGTAAGTACGAATAAGATGCCTAAGCAACTGAGACTTATGTTGCTATTGTTTCATGAGATGGTTAAATTTTGTTTGAGTAATTATGTTGCTTTAAAATTTCATGCAAACTTACTAAGCTATATGCTTACCCCTCTCTTTTCCCTTTCTCTTATAGTTTCGTCAAGTTAGCTCGGGGATCACAGAACGTCGGAGCTCGGGTCACACTATCAACCGTTCTTTTGGTATAGTAAAGTTAATTCAATTTGAGTATGGCATGTATAGGTATTTGATCATTTGTGTCATGTCATGTTTGAAGGCAAAAGGGTTGGCTATTAATGTTTCACACTCATTTTCTAAATAGCCATGATGAATTGGCCAATATTGTCAAGTTCATGTTTTAAGGTTGATGGTTATAATGAAATGAATGTTCATGCAAGGTAATGAGTAAGATGTGGATGGTATGAATGATAATTTAAGGATTCTTAATAGTTCACTATTGCTATGTTATGTGCTACTTGTGTTGAAATGAATGAGTTTATATTTCAGGGTGGAAAAAAGGCTTGGAAAATAGCCTGTAAGTGTCCACACGGGTAGACACACGGGCGTGTGTCTAGGCCGTGTGTGACACACGGCCAGCCCCATGGGTGTGTTAGTAGGCCGAGTGTCCCCTGCATTCAATTGCGAGAACTCAATTTGTCACACGGGCTAGCACACGGGTGTGTGCTTAGGCCGTGTGCTCCTTAAGGTGTTGCTGACGTCATAAACAGAATACCCCTAGTTTTCACACACGGGTGAGGACACGGGCGTGTCTAGGCCGTGTGAAAGACACGGGCCATTGACACAGACGTGTGTCCAGCCGTGTGAAAACCTCTGTAGGTTCGAAATAAAAATAAATTCTACACGGGCTAGGGACATGGGCGTGTGTGACCACACGGCTTGCTCACACGGGCGTGTCCCAAGTCACACGGGCGTGTGACCCCTGTTTAGGCAAAAATTTTCAAAGAGTGTAAAAGTTTCTGGTTGAACTCTGAAACCTTTCAGATGTATGTTTAAGGCCTCGTAGGCCCAGGATATGTGTGTTATGGTTAAGAAAGAAAAGTTTTAAGTTGGAATGAAATTTTGTAGCCCATAATTACATGTTCAAGCAAAGTCAAGCATGGTAATGCCTCATATCCGGTTCCAGCGTCGGACACGGGTAAGGGGTGTTACACTCTACCCTCACTGTGCCGACTTTTTCTTTGATCTCTGCCAATTTATTGTTCCTTGCTAGGCTACGTTTTGGTACTTTCGGTAAGTTGATACTCATTTTAGGCTTAAATCGTGCTTGTAGATACTTGTTAATAAGGGGGTTTCGATTGGATTGCAGGTAATAATCCCGAGTTCTAGTGATCATCGTTTCCAGTGAGTAAAGTGTGTAGGGATTCGATTGTCAATCAAGGTAAGCGGCTGGCGATTAAGTGGTTATGTATTTTGATTTGGGTTCGTTTTAAATTCAATTGATATGTGAGTAACTGAATTTTATGGGTGAACATAGGTTCTAGAGTGATCGAGGACTGTCTGCGCATCTTTTTGGATACAGGTGTGTAACAGTACTCTCATAAATGGTATCGGTGAAATGCCGAAAAGTGTAAACATTGCCCAAATCGTAAGCCGGTAAAAGCCGAAAAAGTATGACATTGACGCTACACGAGTGTGCGCTCGCTCGTGTGGTAAACTAAATGCGTAAGACAGGAGCGTTAGACTATCGAGGCCACCGTGAGTGATTTCTTGGTCTTGGGCCGTGTGAGCCCAACGGGCTCGTGGGCCTCACACGGGTAAATCGCACAAACATGTGGAGAATTTTGGGCCAAGTTGTGTAAGTTACATGGTCGAGCTCATTTTTGGGCTAAGTGGGCCACACAGGCGTGGGCCCACATTATGGCCTTGGGCCCATTTTCACTGTTTTACTGTAATGGTTGCACAGGTCACTCGAGACGAATGTGGACCTACTGATGGGTCAGTAAGTATACCTAGGCCCCAAACTGATAGAAAATGACTGTTATACCCCTATGTTGTAAAATGACTGTTATGCCCTACGTTATAAAATGACTGTATGCTATGTTATGTATGACTTATATGAGATGCCACGAAATATATATATTGCATACATGTATGATATGTTGCATGGGGATGGGATAATTATGATTGGAGGAAGTGTACTGTACTGGCAGCTCTGCTGCAAATACTGTTAAGTGCCGTAACTGGTGCTAATTTTTGGAGTGTATGGATGGGTGGGTGATGTTATCCCCACATGGAGTGATGGGCTGGATGGAGTGGAGTGTAGAGGCTGGATGGGTAGGAATTCTGTTTGCATGCTTAAACTGTTACTAATACTGTTATGGGATAAGGCCCACGCTGATGCTGGAACTGTAATGGGCTAAGGCCTAACTGAACTGAACTGTCATTGTCGTGGGCTTAGGCCCAGACTGTACTTGCCTAAAGGCATGATTTGCTGTTTATTTGCATGGGGTTACACACTGATTTTTCGTAAACTCACCTCTCTGCTTATCTAAACAGTAATCCCGGACTTAGCGCGCACTCCAGGTCTTTATGAGGATTCGAAAGTGGTCACACAACCGCACTTATTTATACATTTGAGTTATTTCCTATAAATTTAATTTGGGTTTTTGTTATGTAATAAGGCCTCTTTAATTTTTAACTTATAATTCGAGGATTTTACTTAGTTTAATTTACATTTGATTAGTAGTAGAACGCGATTTTCCAAAGGATAATTCGTTTTCAAAACACCACGTTTTCGTAAGATATAATAAAAGCTTCCGCATCAAACTTGATTTTAAAATATAGTGACAAACTAAATATGATCAACGTTCTACTAAAATAGCTTAAGTTTTAAAAAGGACAAGATATCCTAAATTTCTGTTCAAGATACATAAACGAGGTTTAATAATAAGCATGGATTTTCTAAAGAAACGATGATTTCGAAAAACACTTCAATGTAATATCGCCAGATTCGGCAATAACGTCTGGGCCGGGTTTGGGGTGTTACATTTAGTGGTATCAGATCCAGGTTTAAAACTCGACTGTGGTTTTTGGGTTTCTTCTAAAAATTGGAATATTCAAAAAGAACTGTTCCAAACGATCTGGAAATTTTTGAAATGTTTTACCGAATGTGTGGTACACCGAGTCTCCGACGCCGATCCTGTAAGTCTTCTGAAACTATTATTTGTTTAAAACTAAAATGCTATAAATAGAAAATACTGAGACTACTGTAAGTAGAAGACTATACTAAAACACTCTAGTTAGTGTGAACTGAAAACTATAGTAAGACTGCGATCTGCAGAAACGAACTCTGAATTACTGATAATGATTTGCATAAAACTTTGCTAATAAATGACTGAAACTGTAAACTGATCTGCATAAAATTGTTAATTCAGATAAAACACAATTCGATAATGAGCACCAGAGGTACACGTGGAAGGGGTATAAGAGGTCGTGGTAGAGGCCGTAGAGGGGCCCGAGCTGGGCCCTCATCTTCTGGTAACCTGCCAAATTTGGATACAAGTGAGACACCAGCCTCACCAGGGACTGAGACTGGGTCGCATGATCGAGCGGCTGGGGACGACGCATTGTCCCAAGCTATGTTGTGAATTCTAGAGAGGGTCGCTGGGCCCAATACTGGTATTGTGGGCTGTGGGTCAGTCACGGAACGACTCTGTTCTAACGGGGCTGAAATCTTTAGGGGTATCGCAGGAGTTGCCCCTAGCATGGCTGAATACTGGATTAAGGCCACAGAGAGGATCATGGATGACCTCGACTGCACCCTTGAACAGAAACTAAAAGGTGCAGTGTCCTTGCTGCGAGACGAAGCCTATCAGTGGTGGCTTACAGTTAAAGAGGCTACTCAGGCTGACCGATTGACATGGGAATTCTTTAAGACTGCTTTCCAAGGAAAGTATGTAGGCGCTAGTTATGTGGATGCCCGGAGGAGGGAATTTCTAAATTTGACTCAAATGGGATAAGTCAGTGGCTGAATATGAAGTTGAATTTCTGCGATTAAGCCGCTATGCACGTGGGATGATGGCAACTGATTATGAGCGGTGTGTTCGTTTCGAGGACGGCCTCAGGGATAGTCTGAGTGTTTTGATAGCTCCACAGAGGGAGCAAGATTTTGCCACACTGGTGGATAAGGCGAAGATCACCGAAGAGGTGAAGCGTACTGAGCGTCTGAACAGAGAAAAGGGTAGGAATAAGAGGGATTCAGAGCCCTCAAGTTTCGTTCAGAGGCCGAATAAAAAGGCCAGAGTGGATGGGCCGGTCAGAGTTAAGGCCCCCTATTGCTGCTACTGGACCGCAGCCATGTGGTGACTGTGGTAGACGCCATTAGGGCGGATACTGGAAAAGGATTAGGGCATGTTTGAAGTGCAGATCACTAGAGCACCGTATCAGAGATTGTCCACGGAGGCCCGATCAGATGCAAGCTACTGGCCGGGGTACTGTTTAGCCACAGAGAGGTGTTCAGCAGCCGGTGAGAGGCCGTGGCCAGGCCAGAGATGGAAATGGTATGGGCCGTGGTTGTGAAGCACCAGGCAGAGGTGCTAGTCACACTGAGGTGAGGCAGCTAGTTTTGGTTTATGCTGCACGTCACCGAGAGGACGGAGACGCCCCAGACGTTATTATTAGTACGTTCTTTATCCATAATGTACCTTATACTACACTGATTGATGTTGGGTCTACGCATTCGTATATAGCATGCTCGGTGTCTGAGACTTTGGGTATAATGGTTGAAACCACTACGAGTGAAATCACTGTGTTGAGTCCTTTAGGGCAGTCAGTTAAAGTAGATAAATTGTTCAGATATGTACCTTTGGAGGTGCAAGGAGCAACCTTTTTGGCTGACTTAATGGAACTACCTTTTGGTGAATTCGACTTAATACTGGGAATGGATTGGCTGGTTAAGCATCAAGTGAATCTGGATTGTGCTGCTAAGCAGGTGGTACTGAAAACTACGGAGGGGGATGAAGTGGTGGTAATAGGGGGACGTCAGAATTATTTGTCAAATGTGATTTCTACTTTGAGGGCCGAGAAGTTGGTCCGTAAGGGTTGTGAAGCGTATTTAGCCTTCATCAGTGGTGCTGATTCTGAGACTCCGTCTGTTAAAGATTTCAGAACAGTCAGAGATTTTTCGGATGTTTTTCCCGGTAAACTACCTGGATTGCCCCCAAGCTGTGAGGTGGAATTTAGGATTGAGCTCCTACCGGGTACAGCTCCGGTGTCTATCGCTCCCTATAGAATAGCACTGAAGGAGCTAGTGGAGCTTAAGGCTCAGATTCAAGAGTTATTGGATCGAGGGTTCATCTGCCCTAGTGTGTCTCCATGGGGAGCACCGGTGTTATTTGTGAAAAAAAAGGATGGATCCATGCGTATGTGCATCGACTACCGGCAACTGAATAAACTGACTATTAAGAATAAGTACCCCCTGCCAAGGATTGATGATCTATTCGACCAGTTTCGAGGAGCTTCGGTCTTCTCTAAGATTGATCTCTGATCGGGGTACCATCAACTGAGAGTCAAAGAGGCTGATGTTCACAAGACAGCGTTTAGGACTTGTTATGGTCACTACGAGTTCCTTGTGATGTCGTTTGGACTGACGAATGCACCGACAGCATTTATGGACCTAATGAACTGAGTCTTCCAGCCTTACTTGGACCGGTTCGTAGTGGTGTTTATAGATGGCATCTTGGTGTATTCGAGAATTGAGGATGAACATGACGCACATTTCCGAGTTGTTCTGCAGATTTTGAGGGAGAAACAGTTATTTGCTAAGCTCAACAAGTGTGAATTCTGGCTACGAGAGGTAACATTTCTGGGTCATATGGTATCTTTTGAAGGGATTAGAGTGGATCCTCAGAAAATTGAAGCTGTTTTAGATTGGAAGCCGCCTAAGACGGTATCAGAGATTCAAAGTTTTCTGGGTCTGACAGGGTATTATAGACGGTTTGTTGAGGGGTTTTCGTTAATTGCTGCACCTCTGACTAAGTTGTTGCGTAAAGGGGTACCGTTTGTCTGGACTGATAAGTAGCAATAGAGTTTTGAGAGACTTAAGATGGTTTTAACGGAGGCCCCTGTCTTGATACAGCCAGAGTCTGGGAAAGAATTCACTGTCTAAAGCGATGCATCACATGTCGGATTGGGATGTGTGTTGATGCAAGAGGGTAAGGTGGTGGCTTATGCGTCTCGCCAACTTAAGTCCCATGAGGCGAATTATCCGACGCATGATTTGGAGTTGGCCGCGGTGGTATTCGCACTAAAAATCTAGAGGCATTACCTATACGGTGAGAAGTGTACCATTTACACAGATCACAAGAGCCTCAAATATCTCCTCACTCAGAAGGAGCTAAATCTTAGGCAGCGTAGATGGGTTGAGCTGCTTAAGAATTATGACTGTTCGATTGAATACCATCCTGGTAAGGCCAATGTGGTGGCTGACGCACTGAGCCGTAGGGCTATGACGGATCTGAGAGCGATGTTTGCTCGTCTTAGCTTATTTGATGATGGTAGTTTGTTGGCCGAACTCCAAGTTAAACCGTCGTGGGTTAAGCAGATTAAGGGTAAACAGTTGGAAGATGGGTCTTTGGGTCTTCGATTCCGATAGATCGAGAATGGGGAAACTTTAGATTTTGGACTGAATAGCAAAGGGGTACTGTGTTTCCGTGGGAGAGTCTGTGTACCAAGAGATACTGATTTGAGGCAGTCTATACTGCGAGAAGCGCATAGTAGTCCTTATGCTATGCATCCCGGCGGGAATAAAATGTACCGAGACCTTCGAGAGTTATATTGGTGGCCAGGTCTTAAGCGTGAAGTTACCGACTTTGTGAGTAAGTGTCTGACTTGCCAACAGGTTAAAGCCGAACATCAGTTACCTTCAGGGTTGCTTCAGCCAGTTAAAATTCCACTTTAGAAGTGGGAGAGGGTAACTATGGACATCGTTAGTGGGCTGCCCCTAACGCCTACTAAGAAGGATGCTGTATGGTTCATAGTAGATCGGTTGACCAAGTCAGCCCATTTCATACTAGTTCATACTGATTATTCTTTGCAGAAGCTGACTAAATTGTATGTGGCTGAGATAGTGAGACGCATGGGGTACTAGTTTCCATCATATCAGATAGAGATCCTCGTTTCACTTTTCGGTTCTGGAAGAAGTTGCATGAGGCTTTGGGTACAAGATTGGACTTCAGTACGGCATTTCACCCCCAGACAGATGGTCAATCAGAAAGGGTGATTCAAATACTGGAAGATATGTTAAGGTGTTGTGTAATAGATTTTCGAGGCTGTTGGGAAGACTATTTGCCATTGGCAGAGTTTGTGTATAACAATAGCTACCAGTCTAGCATACAGATGGCACCTTACGAGTCATTGTATGGCCGTAGGTGTCGTACTCCTTTGTGTTGGACTGAGTTGGGCGAGGGGCGTATTTTGGGCCCTGAATTGGTTTCTGATACTAAGGACAAAGTCAGATTAATTCGGGATCAATTGAAGGCGACATCAGACAGAAAGAAATCCTATGTAGATTTGAAGCACAAGGAGATTGAGTATTCTGTGGGGGACTGCGTTTTCCTTAAGGTCTCACCATGGAAAAAGGTACTGAGATTTGGACGGAAGGGCAAGTTGAGCCCTAGGTTTATTGGGCCTTATCGCATACTGAAATGTGTGGGACCGGTTGCCTATCAACTTGAGTTACCTCCAGAGTTAGATCGGATTCATGATGTGTTCCACGTCTCTATGCTGAGGCATTACCGGTCTAATCCCACGCACGTGATTTTGACTGAGGAGATTGAGGTTAGACCGGACCTAACATTTGAGGAGGAATTGGTTCAGATCTTAGATCGTGATGAGAAAGTCTTGAGGAAGAAGTCTATCCCACTGATTAAGGTACTTTGGCGCAATCACAGTTCAGAGGAGGCCACATGGGAGCCCAAAGAGGCGATGCATCAACAATACCCTCATCTATTTTGACAGGTAAATTTTGAGGCCGAAATTTTCTTTTAGGGGGATAGAGTTGTAACGCCCCAAAAATTAGGTATTTATTTTTGCATGTTTTTAACATAAATACCTATCTACTTTAGTGGCTAAGTGATTTGGGTGTGTTTGGGAATGTTTGAGAAGTCCTGGGTTCAAGCCTGGGCTTATGTAAAATTTTGGTTTTGGGGGAATAAAACCCTTGCATTTGGTTAGTAGACTTTTAAATATATGTGGGTAAAGCATGACATAAAAATCCTGCTGGTCTAAGGGGTAAGTGGCGTGCTACCTAGGCCAGAGGACTAAGGTTCGAATCTTGGTAGTGGCAAGGGGATATTTATTTTGTTTCTGTGCTGTGAGAGGTGATGGAGTTTGACTAAAACACAGAAGTAGTTGAGGAGAATTCGAATTATGTGGTTGAGGGAAGGTGTGATCAGGTGGAGAGATTTGAGGAGGGATTTTAGGAGGAAATCAAGGGATGAGGGGAGAGGTAGAGGTGTACCGAATTTGGACTCTTAGGCACTCAAAAATTCGGCTAGGGAGGGGTTCCTCATTTTGGTTCTGTGTTTCTTTTCCCTCTGCCGAATTCTCCCTCTGCCAAAAACCTCTTCTCCCCTTTTTGTTTTTTCTTTCTTCTCCCTCTGCCGTAACCCGCTCCTCCCCTAAACTGGTTCTTTTACTCCCTTCTGCCGCCACACTCTTCTAGTTCTCTGCTGATTTGGACTGCTCTTCCTAGCACCCTGCTTGTTCCTTTTCTTCTCATCTTTCCTTTTCTCCTTTTTTCTGCTTTTGGTCGAATACACTCTCTTCCTCTACCCTCACTGTGCTGAATTTTTCTTTGATCTCTTCCGATTTAGTGTTCCTTGCTAGGCTACGTTTTGGTACTTACGGTAAGTTGATACTCATTTTAGGCTTAAATCGTGCTTGTAGATATTTGTTAATAAGGGGGTTTCGATTGGATTGCAAGTAATAATCCCAAGTTCTAGTGATCATCGTTTCCAGTGAGTAAAGTGTGTAGGGATTCGATTGTCAATCAAGCTGGCGATTAAGTGGTTATGTATTTTGATTTGGGTTTGTTTTAAATTCAATTAATATGTGAGTAACCGAATGTTATGGGTGAACATAGGTTCTGGAGTGATCGAGGACTGTCTGCGCATCTTTTCGGATCCAGGAGTGTAACAGTACTCTCATAAACGGTATCGATGAAATGCCAAAAAGTGTAAACACTACCCAAATTGTAAGCCGGCAAAAGCCAAAAAAGTATGACATTGACCCTACACGAGCGTGCGCTCGCTCGTGTGGTAAACTGAACGCATAAGACATGAGCGTTAGACTATCGAGGCCACCATGAGCAATTTCGTGGTCTTGGCCTGTTTTGGGCCATGTTAGGCTGAAATGGGCCGTGTGGGCCCAACGGGCTCGTGGGCCCCACACGGGTAAACCGCACAAACATGTGGAGAATTTTGGGCCAAATTGTGTAAGTTACATGGCCGAGCCCATTTTTGGGCTAAGTGGGCCGCACGAGCATGTGGGCCCACATGGGCCCGCATTATGGGCCTTGGGCCCATTTTCACTGTTTTACTGTAAAGGTTGCACGGGTCGCCCGAGACGACTGTGGACCTACTGATGGGTCAGTAAGTATACCTAGACCCCAAACTGATAGAAAATGACTGTTATACCCCTATGTTGTAAAATGACTGTTATGCCCTACGTTATAAAATGACTGTATGCTATGTTATGTATGACTTATATGAGCATGCCACGATATATATATTGCATACATGTATGATATGTTGCATGGGGATGGGATAATTATGATTGGAGGAAGTGTATTGTACTGGCAGTTCTGCTGCAAATACTGTTTAGTGCCGCAACCGGTGCTAATTTTTGGAGTGTAGGGATGGGTGGGTGATTTTATCCCCACATGGAGTGATGGGCTGGATGGAGTGGAGTGTAGAGGCTGGATGGGTAGGACTTCTATTTGCATGCTTAAACTGTTACTGATACTATTATGGGCTAAGGCTCACGCCGATCATGGGCTCAGAATGGGCTAAGGCCTAATCGAATCGAATCTGTCATTGTCGTGGGCTTAGGCCCAGACTGTACTTGCCTAAAGGCATGATTGGCTGTTTATTTGCATGGGGTTACACACTGAGTTTTCGTAAACTCACCTCTCTTACTTACATGCAGGTAATCCCGTCTTAAGCAGGGCCAGTCTGCTGCGAGGGATTCAGAGGTGGCCACACAACCGCACTTATTTATACATTTGAGTTATTTCCTATAAATTTAATTTGGTTTTTTGTTATGTAATAAGGTGATCGTTGTTTTTATGCGATGTCAAAGTCTTAAAATTTATAAATGAGAATGATCGAACCTAGAAACTAACCATGACAACGATTTGAGGCAAGCGCACCTATCGAACAGTAGTATAGTTAAGGCAAGACCGGAATGTCAAACCCAAAGGAACTAAAAGTACTAATACTAACTTTCTTTTTATTGTCTAGCCTAAAATAAAGGGAATTTGTTGTTTAATCTAAATTAACTAATTATTAAACTAAAGACTCTAAGATAAAGAAGAATGAATTTGGGAAAAATACTTGTGGGAAAAACCAATTGATAAAGACAATACCCAAGGAAGAATCCACCTAGACTTCACTTGTTATCTAACTTTGAACCAGACGATTTATTCATTTGACTTGATCCGTAAGATTCCCTAATGTATATTAAACCCTTTCTCGAAGCGAATAACGACTAACCCTAGGTTGATTAATTGAAATCTCTTTCTAGTTAAAACCCCTAGAATTGCATTAACTCGATCTATGGAATCCCATATTAGGTTTCACCCTAATCCGACAAAATCTCGTCACCCTATCGCTAGGCGTGCGATCAACTCCGCTTAACTATGCTAGATCTACTCCTAGGCAGGGACTTTTGCTCCTCTACCTAAGCACATCAAACTTGAATTAATATCCGCGAAATATCAACACAAGAATTAAGAACACATAATTAAGAACAAGTCAAATATTTATCATATAGTTCAGCTAACGATAACAAGATTCATCTAAGTTTCATCCCCCTTAGGTTTCTGAAGGTTTAGTTCATAATGATAAAAGAAAACATCTCAGAAGAAAAGATACAACAAAACATAAGAAATCCCTAAAACCCCCTGAAGGAATTGAAGAGGAGATCCTCCGTCTTGAGTATGATTCAGGCTTCTTTAGATGGATCAACTGGCTATCTTCAAGTAAACCTCCACAAATCTACCTCCTTCAGCCTAGCAAGGTGCCCCTTGACAACAGCCTTGGGCTCCCCCTTTTAGGTCATACTTAGGGTGTTTATATAGGCTCTGGAATGAATTTCTTTGCCCCTAAGTATCCTAATTCGAGTGAAATTCATCTTTGTCACGGCAGGGACACGGCCATGGCACACGCCCGTGTAAATCATGGGCAGGCCGTGTGGAGTCCGTTGATGAGGCACGGCCGTGTGGTCTTGGGCCCAGGCCGTGTTGATTTCGTGATGTGGCCCATTTGGCCCGTTTTAAGCCTGTTTCTTGTTCTTTTCATCCTCCGGTGCTTTCCTGAGTATAAAACATGAAAACAAAGGATTAATTGCACCAAATGACATAAAATAAGGGATAAATCATCCAAAAGCATGCTAAATGTGGGCTTAAAATATGTTACTTTTACGGTTTATCAAATACCCCCACACTTAAGCTTTTGCTTGTCCTCAAGCAAATTTCTCAGCTCATAATTAAAACAAACTTCCCGCAATTCATAATAGTCATTGATAGTGTTTTATCATAATTCAAAGATAATTCATACATGGATAATTCAATTCAAAGAGTCCTAAAGATTCAAACCGTCTAAGTCATACATTTGTAGCACAAAACATAGGTGTTTTCCTTCATCTGAATAATTACCTTTGATTCAAAACTGACAAGAATTGACATCCTCACTAAAGATTTACTCAAATCACTCAAAGTGTTTAAGGTTTAGAGTTAAGCACTCAAAAGTCGAACATGAGAAGTTAATCCCATAGGCTTGCATGAAAATCAAATCTCCACCACTATAATATGAGATGATACACAAATCAAAAGGTCTTTAACAAGGTTGTAACGGGGCTTGGTTAAAGGTGTGGATAAAGGCTGAATTAGAAGGTTAGAATCGAGATTGAATTGACAAATTACCTAACTAGAAATAATTAACTGAATATAAATAATTACATCAATTGAAAACTTGTACTAATAATACTAATAATACGAGTTTCTTCTTCAATATTTGGAATTCAAACGTATAAGCTCATTTAATCACGAAACTAATAATGAATATACTTTGATTTTTTTTAAGAACAAGTCATAATTACATGATAAAGGAAAAATTATTGAAGTAAAGATCATAGTTAGGCAACTGATCAAATCAAATCTCGATATAAGGGTAGTTAAGAAGGATGGTGATAACAAATATAAAAGGTTTTGGGTTAATATTAGCGGGTGAGTCAATAAAAAGGGTTGTTAGGATTAAAAGGGGTTCACTAGGGGTTAATTATGAAGGTAGGCTTTTAGTTGAGTAAGTGGGTTAAAACCTAGGTGCCTTTATCATCTCTGTATATCAAATCAAAGGTGTGGTCTCGACATGTATACGATGCAAGTTCTAGAATAACAAATCAATTTTGACACACTCATAATCCATAAAGTGAGCAAGAAAAAGAATATATGCTCTATAAGGCTCAAAATCTCACAAAATTATGGGTATTTTGATGTCAACCTTGTAAATTTCGAACTTCAAAGTAATATTCAAATTCAGGTAGACAACCTAGAAAATTTTTAATTCTGAAAAATAGACTTATCATGCTTGATTCTCTAGTATCTTAAAGTATAAATCATCAATGCACAATTATCAATGACTTAATCCAAAACACATCAATAAAAATTATAAATCAGGGAAATTTCATTCTAATCATAATATGAGAAACTTACTTTAGAACAATGCATAATTCAGGGATTTTCAAATAATACTATAGTTAACCCCCCCACACTTAAGATGTACATTGTCCTCAATGTACAAAGATATATAATAGCAAAATAATAATAAAATCATAAGATAGGGAGAGAAGTGAAACTTCCTGAATTTTGGATGGAGTCAATGAAAAGAAATCGGATAGGAATTGGCTAAGGTGAACGTGGGGGAGCGCCTTGAACTGTTTGAATTTGAGTCCTCGAAGCAGCCGGCCTGATTTTATTGTATCCTAAGCTAAATCTAAATGGCATGAAGATTAAGAAGAAAATAATAATAATAATAATAATAATAAAAGAAATTTAAAGGAAATAAAAATGAAAATAAAATAAAAAGTAAATAATTGAGAATGAAAGAAGAAAAACAACTGAAAAACAAAAAAGAAGAAGGGGGTTTTAAATAGAGATGCAGCCCATGCTTTGGGAAAAATTTTGTCCTGTTGCCACACGTCTATGGCCACGCCCTTCTACCTACCTATGGCGCCCACACGGCCACGGCCACGGCCGTGTGCAAGGCCGTGTGAGTATGGAAAACCTGCTCCTAAACATGGAAATAAATAAAACTAAACTAATTAGTAGGGTTAGTGCTCGGGTTGCTTCCCGGGAAGCGCTCGTTTAAAGTCTTGAGCTAGACTTACCTGTTATTTGTATAATCAGGGTGGTTTGAGGAGGTGAAAATCCTTTCTCATGCGATCAATTCGGTTTTTGATATATAGTTTTAGTCGAGTAGTGTTTACCTTAAAAGTGATGAATTTAGGATTAGTTACCTCGACTATTCCATCTGGGAAGATTTTGAGTACCTGATCTCCTATCTTAAGCTGGGTTGTCCCATCGTTAAGTTTCTCGTGGAGTTGCCTCATTTCTGCTTCGTGTATTTTTAGTTTCTCTTTGAAGTGTATCTTCCACTTGTCTAGTTCATCGATCCGAAGCTTTCATTCCTCATGAATTTCTTCTTTATTGACACGAGGTCTAGGATTTGGCATCTGCGAAAGAGCTTCAAGAAATGACAAGTTAATATGTAACTTCTTTGGAGGGTTAAGAAATTAACCGAATTGCTCCTCTGTGTGGTCTTTCTTTATCGCATTGGGGTATGGCACATGAGCTTGGTACTCTGTAATCATCGGGTTCGTTACATCATGGCTTACCTCAACCTTACCTTCACTTACCACAGGCTCTCGCCTCTGGTCAGATTCCACTAACCTTTCATTGTCATGAGCTGTTACGGCTTGAATTTGCTCTTTTGGGTTAGTTTCAGTATTGCTTGGCAAGCTTTCTTGTGGTTGTTCTGAGATCAGCTTAGCAAGTTGCCCGATTTGATCATTGAGCTCCTATGTCGATTTTTCAAGTTGATGTTTAAAGGATGCCTCCGTATTCTGAAAACGTGTTTCTGTGGCTGCCATGAATTTTTTCAGCATCTCCTCGAGGTTTGGCTTCTTTTCCTGTGGGTAGGGCTGTTGTTGGAAGTCTGGAGGAAGTTACGGTCTTTGACTACCTTGATCATCCCACGAGAAATTGGGATGGTACCTCCAACCTGCATTATAAGTGTTACTATAAAAATTATTTTGAGGTCTAGAATAGTTACCCATATAGTTAACTTGCTCGTTATCCATGCTCTGTCCATAGAGTGGGTACTCAGGATTCGCCACGCCTCCGCTTGTTTCGTACTGCATAACTGGATGTACCTACGAAGAACCGTATACACCATCAAATTTTTTATGTAACATCTCTACCTGATTTGATAGCATGGTTACTGTGTCAAGGTTGTAAACTCCGGCTGCTTTTGTTGGCCTTGTCCTCATACTTGCCACTGATAGTTATTCTGTGACATCTCTTCTATAAACTCGTAAGCTGCTTCAGGAGTTTTTTTATTCAGAGTTCCGCCGGCGGCTGAATCGATTAATTGCCTTGTTGAAGGGTTAACATCGTTGTAGAAAGTTTGGACCTATAGCCACAAGGGTAATCCATGGTGTGGACACCTTCTCAGCAAATCTTTGTATCTCTCCCATGCATCGTAAAGTGTCTCTAAATCCATCTGCACAAAAGAAGAGATATGTTTATGACTTGTGTGTCATTCATTGGAATAAGTGTGGAAAGTAAAGAAATACAAATAAAAATAAAGAAACTTGGAAGAATTAAAGATATTTAAAATTTTACTAAGCTTGGGATAATAAGTATAAGTAATGTTGTGGATTTATTCACCTTGTGAATTGATGAATATAGCTTCATGAGTATTGGGATTATCAGAAGCTCAATTAGGTTGGAAGCTTGTCAGAGATATATCATACTATCCATTGGTTCTATCGGTAATTTTGGATTATTTGATTCTGGTTATAATGGCATGTATAGGTTAATTTGGCCAATGATGATATGTAAATGATTGGTTATGACTAGTCATTGGAACGGCTAGTGATGAATATGTTTTGGTGTTTATGTATAAAAGCCCATATCATGGTATGTGTTTGAAATGGTTGATTGATAAAAATTGTATTGGCATATTGATGATTGAAGTTAGTTAGCATATTTGATATAATATGCATAAATGTGAAATTGGTATCTAGGCAAATATGAGTTTAAGATTGATATGAAAATAAATTGTCATTTGAGGTATCTATGGGTACATTGGTTGTATGTGGTTAATTTTCATGTATAAGACTTGATTTTGGTATGAATTAATTGTCATGGAATAGCCTATTTTCATCCACACGGGCAGAGACACGGGCATGTGTTTCAGCCGTGTGTGACGCACGACCTAGCACACGGGCGTGTGACCCCTGTACATGAGAAAAATTTTAAATTTCGCGAAATTTTTTTCTATGTTCTCGATTTAGTCCCGACTCGATTCTAATGTACATTTTAGGCCTCGAGGGTCCATCTTAGGGACATTATGGTTAATATCAAAAAATGAACAGTAATGATATGAATTATTTGTAAATGTTTTGAAAACTTCTGTAATGCTCCGTAACCCTGTCCCGGTGACGGATACGGGTTACGGGTGTTACAGTGATTATAAGGTCTGGGGTTGAAGTGTAACTAAGGCTTCAAGTTTATAAAGGTTATGCTATCAAGGGATGGAGCATAAAAGGGGTCGAAGTTGACGGTGGTTATGCGGGCACGACGACGAGTTTCTCATTAGAAGAGGATGCTTTATAAAACTCAAACTAAACACGAGGAAGAAAAATGTAGTGACGTTTCAGTACAATCAAGTAATGCGTCTTATCAACCACCACCGAAGGTGGTGACCCAATTATTATAACTTGTGACAGCATTAGGATGTAACGGGTTATACTAACAAGGTCACCGACTTCGGTGGAGATGGAAAACATGAATAACTCGATTATACTAGAAGGCCCCTTGCGTTTTCCTTCCTTGCACCTATGTTTGAGTTTTATGAAACATGCTCTTCTGAAGAGAAGACTCGTTGTCGTGCTCGCATTAGCACCATCAAATACGGCCCCATTTATGCGTAAACTCTTGACAATATGAACTTTGTAAACTTGAAGCCTTAGTTACAATTCAACCTGAGACGGTATAATCACCGTCAACTTGGACCTCGAATTGCAAAGCGATCGCGGCTTCTCAGGTGATGGCTCCAAACTCATACGACAGGTGAAATTTGTAGGTTATCGAGCTCCATGATATCATAGTGAAACCAAACACAACTTAAAACTATGACTACCTCTCCCTCAAAGTGAGAGAGAAATAAATATTTAAGCATGAAAATTTAAACATGCAAGAAGAAGAAGAAGAAGAAGAAAAATTTAGAGGAGATTGAGATGTGATGAGTAGGGGGATGAAGAAGAGGCCTTTATATAGGGGATGGTACGGGGTATAAAGGGAACAAAAGTTTTATCGTAGGAATCCCAAGTTGTAGGGCTCAGAAGCAATCAAATTGGGCTACTTGAAATGGCACGAGAAAAAAGGCTCCCTGTAGGGGGCATTTTCCTGACATGGTAGTGAAAACGCTTCCTGCAGAAGGTATTTTCCTCTGGCATGTCAGACATGTGGCTTGAAAACGCATCCTGTAGGAAGAATTTTCACTACCATGTCAGATGAAAACGCCCCATGTAGGAAGCGTTTTCTCTCTGGAAATTTCAATCATAAAACTTGATTGCTTCTGAGCCCCTGCAACCCAAGATTCTTAGGATAAACTTGTTCGAGGAAAATGTAGAAATCGCACGTGTCCTATTTTATCATCCTAACTCAATCGAAACGAGTGAAAAAATTGAGTTAATCGAGTAGAAGATTCCTATTTTATCATCCTAACTCGACTTGAATTTTTTCTAAACCGAGTCAAGTGAAATGAAATTTGAGTCGAGTCGAATCAAACCAAATCGAATCGGGTGAAAGTGTTCGAGTTAAATTAACAAAATTAAACATGTCCCGTTAAAATCTTGTGCCAGTATAACTAATTCCATGTTTGTAACGCCCCAAAATATTTGTTTCTGTATCTGTAAATATTTGACACAACTGTGTATCTGCTTCAGTGGTTAAGTATTCTGGGTGTGTGTGTGAGGTCCCAAGTTCAAGCCTTAGCTTTAGTAATTTTTGTTATTTTTGGAATTAAGCCCTATCTTTGTTTAGTAGGCTTATAATTAGCTGCCTGTAATCTTATAACAGAATGGGCATGTTGGTCTGGTGGTTAAGATGTGTGTGGTGTGTTAGAGGTCTGGAGTTCGAATCCATGCGCGAGCGTGGGTATTTATTTTTGCCCGATTCTGCGCAAGAGTTTCAGTGGAGATTAAAGTCTGGGGGAGTTATGAGTAGTGGGATTAGTGGAGATATTTGAGGGATATGGGGAGTTGGGAATTATCCTCATTATTTGATTTTTCAAAAATTTCGGTGGCTTTTCCCAAAAAATTTTAACATGGTCTCTGCTTCTCTGCCAAAATTCTGTCTCCCTTTTTCCTCTTCGTTTTTGAATTATGCTTCAACTCGTTTTCTTTTCGCACACCGTCTGATTTCGCTGATTCAGTAAGTGGAATTAAATGCTTTTGTAATCTTGTTTTTCAAATTGTCATTTGGAGACTTATTCCCGGTTTTGGCAGTGGCAAATTGTGAAGTTTGGGGTTCTCCTCTCGCGGATTTGTAGTCAAATCGTACGGAGTGTTGGGGTAAGCGTTGAACATTGTTTTAGACTTTTGTAAGTATCGAGTTTTTGATCAAATCGTGTTGTAGGACTAATTTTCAAGTGTTGTTAGGTCGATTATAGGCTTTGGAAGGCTTGGGAGTGGTTTCTACATCGAATCGATACCAGGATTATACCTGAAATGCAAAAATCGAGCTTTCGACAAAAGCTGAAAAAGGGCACTGCCGATGCCACACAGATGTGTGGACACCCTTGTAGCAGGCTGTGTGTGATAACACGGTCGTGTAATCAATGAAGGCCAGGCCGTGTGCAAGACACGACCGTGTGATGGCCGAGGTGTGGCCGTGTGGGCCACACGGGCTAAACTGAACTGGGCGTGTGGGCCACACGGGTGTGTGGGCCCACACGGACACGGCACACAGGCGTGTGATATTTGGGCCAGGCCGTGTGATCCACATGGGCAAGGCCAATCTAGGCGTGGGGGCCCACATCGGCAAACCACATGGGCGTGTGGGCCCATTTAGCTAAAATGTCTCCTAGGGTTGCACGGGTCGCCCAAGTCAACTGTGAACCTAATGTATGGTCGGTAAGTGCTACTTAGACCCTAAATCGTGAGATCTGAATATATAATGTATGTATTGAGCATGTTAAACTTATGCATGTTTACTAATCTGTATGTTTGGCTGATAATTAGATTTTAGCATATAAGCATGTAATTATGTATGTCTGCATCGAGCATGTTTAGTTGCATCTGCATTGGGGTGGGACGATTGATTATTGGAGAAAGTGTACTGAAAGGCTTTCATGCCTATTATTTGGCGACTCGGTCACCGCAATACATCGATATGTGCCGCATTCGGTACGACTTGGTGTGTAGGGCTGGGTGGGTGTTTTAAACCCCACATGATGTGTAGGGATGGTCGGAGATGGTGTGTAGAGGCTGGTGGGTAGCATACTGATTTATGTTACTATATGCATACTGTATCTGAGATGGGCTAAAGCCCTAATTTATATCTGAAACTGTATCTGAATGGGCTAAGGCCTAAACTTTAACTAAATCTGTAATGGGCTTAGGCCACAGACTGCATTTGACTGTATGCATGTCTTCTGTAGGGATTACACATTGAGTTTACGTAAACTCACCCCTTTTCTGTTTACCTGTACAGGTAATCCCCAGACTTAGATGGATCGGTGCGGCGGAGGATTCAGCTGTGGCCACATGACTAATGAACTGCTCTAAAATTAATTTATGGTTTTTATTTCCTATTTTGAGGTATTTTTGATGTAATTTGGGACTTTTGGACTACTTGCTTTTATTTTGGATTTCAACTGTTTTCATGGACTTTTAAACTACAAAACTCAACAAAAATCCGGGTTAATTAAAAACAAAGTTTTTTCCTAAACGCGAATGGTTTTCTTTAAATATCACAGTTTTAAAAGCTTCCGCTATAGAATGTGTTTTTAAACGAATCAAATTAACGAGAAAATAATTTTGAAATTGACGAGGGATAATTAGAAGCTAGTAAATGGAAACGGTTTCGACTTGATAAATTCAATTTCAAAACCCATTCCATGTGACATCGCCAGATTCGGCCATAACGTCTAGGCCGGGTATGGGGTGTTACATTTAGTTGTATCAGAGTCAGGTTACAAAACTCGACTGTGGATTTTACGTTTTAAAACTTGGTTTTTAAAGAACTGATTTTCAAATGATTTGAAATGATTTGACTGAGAATGTGGTACACCGAGTCTCCGACGCCGATCCTGTAAGTATTTTGATAAACTGTTACAGTATTCTAGATAGTCTATTCTGAAAACACTCTAGTTAGTGTATATTGAAACTGTAGTGAAGCTGAAACTGATAGAGACTGTACCCGCGAAAAACAAACTATGAATTTATGATACTGCTTTCATAAAGCATCTGTTAATAAATATCAAATCAGAATCGATTCATAAAAATTGTAATCTGAGATAAATCCAAACTGAAATGAGCGCACGAGGTATCCACAGACGTGGTACTAGAGGCTGAGGTAGAAGCCGTAGGGGCCTCGAGTTGAGTCCTCTTCTCTGGGCAGCATGTCGAACCTAGATACGAGTGAGACGCCGGTGTCACCTACCACTGAGATTGGGTCTCAAGATTACATGGCTGGGGACAACGCATTGTCCCAGGCTATGTTAAGGATATTGGAGAGGGTAGCTGGGCCTAACACTGGATTTGGGGGCCGAGGGTCGGTTACGGAACGACTCCGGTCCAATGGAGCTGAAATTTTTAGGGGTGTCACTGGAGTCGCCCCTAATGTGGCTGAGTACTGGATGGAGGCTACTGAGAGGATAATGGATGATTTAGACTGTACACTAAGCAGAGATTGAAAGGTGCAGTCTCGTTGCTTCGCAATGAGACCTATCAGTGGTGGCTGACCGTTAAGGAGGGCACTCAGCCCGATCGTCTGTCTTGGGAGTTCTTTAAGTCTGCCTTCCAAGGGAAGTATGTGGGAGAAAGTTACATCGATGCTCGTAGGTGTGAGTTTCTAAATCTCACTCAGGGAGATCGATCTGTGGCCGAGTATGAGGTCAAATTCCTGAGGCTGAGCTGCTATGCTCGAGGCATGGTGGCGGATGAGTATGAGAGGTGTGTCCGATTTGAGGATGGCTTAAGGGATAATCTGAGGGTACTGATAGCTCCACAGAGGGAGCGAGAGTTCTACGTTCTGGTAGAGAAGGCGAAGATCGCCGAAGAGGTTAAGCGCGCTGAGCGCCAAAACAGAGATCGTGAGAGGGGTAAGAGCAAGAGGGATTCGGAGCCCTCGAGTTCTGTACAGAGGCTTAAGAAAAAGGCTAGGACTGATGGGTTGGTTAGAGCTGCCCCCTGTTCCTCCTACTAGATTGCAGCCATGTGGAGATTGTGGTAGATGCCATCAGGGCGAGTGTTGGAGGAGGACTGGGGCGTGTTTGAGGTGTGGGTCATTAGAGCACCGCATTCGGGAGTGTCTGTGTAACAGCCCGATTTAGGGGCTAGTCAGGACAGTGATCTCGGAATCACTAATTTGAGGTTAGAGAAAATTATTTTCATGATGTGTTATGTATTATAACATGTTTATAAGGATGCATGAAAATTTTCGTGCCTTAATTTTAGCGATTTCTAGCTAAATTGTGAAAAAGGACTAAATCGCATAGTGCGAAAGTTCTATTTTATTTGGTAGAGGTGCCAAATAGCTATGGATTATTAATTGGAGGTCCCAATTGTGCAATTTGGCCTTAATTTAGTGAGTTGGCCGGCCATAATAATATATAGGGGACAAGAGCATTTATTATGATAGAAACATGGTTATATTAGTTGGAAAATTGAATAAAATAAGATGATATAAGCTAAAGCTATCATCTTTTTATTTCTTCTCTTCTTCAACCGAAAATATCAGCCATGGGAGGGGTTTGAAAGCTTCAAATTTCAGCAAGCTTTACTCTATTCAAGTAAGTGATTTTGATGCTTATTTTTGATGAAAAGTGCATTTTTAGAGTCCCCAAAGCTTAAGCTAGCTAATGGGATGATTAATTTGCAACATGGTTGAAAGTCTAGGGACTTGCCATGAGAGGTTTTATGTGTTTGATGAGTTTTTATGGAAGAAAATGAATGATAGGATGATGAGAAACAACTTTTGTGAAAGGTGTTGCCATGAAAACACCTAATTGGGACTAAAATGCAAAAGTTGTAATTTGTTCATTAAGGCATGAAATAGATGGAATTGTGGATAGTTGTAAGAGGATTAAATGTTCAGCTAGGCTTGCTTAATAAGAAATTGAGATGAAAATTTATTTACGAGCCTAGAGGTAAAATCATAATTTTGCCAAAGTGTAGGGGCAAGATAGTCATTTTTACCTAAAGTGTAGATCATGGTGTATTATGATTTATAAATTATCAAATCAGTAAATTCCATTGTTCTAGATCAAAGAAAACGAGTTTCCGACCTAGAACGGGTGAAAAGAGAAAGGTGGGCAAAAAAGTCCCTTTCGGCCCTTTCGACATCGAGGTAAGTTCACGTGCAAACGTTGTAATTATGTACGAGTTAATTTAACGTTCCAATGTGATATGGAATGTATATTTACCATATGGATGCATGAAATGTCTTTTGATGAAATGTCAATAGAATTGAAATGTGTATAGCATGATATGATGATGGTTAAAGTCTCGAGTAAGACCATATTGGAATATGGCCTCGGTGTAAGAGTTCATATAAGACCATGCCAGGGACATGGCATCGACATGTTAATGTATGTAGGACCTTATTGGGGTATAATGTCAATGAGAACTATGTGTATGAGACTCAAGAGAGTTAGTTAACAATTTGAATGATTCAACGGATATGTTGAATGTAAGTGGTTGTACCACGAGAAGCACAAGTATGTGTTAGAATTGAATGGAGATGAATTCAATATATGCTGAACCCATAGTGGGATATGTGTAATTAATGCACCTTAGTTGCATGAGATAGGTTTATGGATGCATTGTGTGAATGCGAACGAGTATCGTAGAAAGTTAAGTAAGAATAAAAGTAGGTGAGGATGTTCCCGGATGAACATTTGAAATAGAGATATACTTGCGGATTACTATCCACGAATGTAAAATAACGGTGAGCTATGTGCGATATCACCTTATTGATGGTAGTGACGGGCTGAGTGCGATACCATCAACTATATTAATATCGGTGGCTATGTGCGTTATTACCTGATTAATTAGAAATCGATGGGCTGTGTGCGATACCATCGCTTATAAATGATTGGTTGGTGTGTACGATACCACCCTATTAGAGATTTAATGGTGGGATGAGTGCAAAACAACTGAGAAATTTGTAGTATGAGTAGCTTATTGAAATTGCTTGATGTGTTGTTCTATGTGATTACTTGACGATCAGTGCAGGAATGTGTGCTATTTAACACGAGCAGTTGGCTTGTGGCATGAAGTGAATGTGGTAAGAGATAGAATGAGTAAGCTTCAAGAGTGGTTAAGTTACCATGAGTTAATGAGAAAAACTCAGTATAATACCTTGTGGTTATATGTATTCAATAAATGTCGGTATTTGTCAGTTTATGCAGTTGAACTTACTAAGCATTATTACTTACCCCTTTTCTTTTCCCATCTCTTATAGGTTATTTTAACTAGCTCGGGTTGGAGGCCACCGGAGATGTTTCACACTATCGAATAAACGCTTGGTATGGTGTTTCAAGTTCTTATGAGTCATGGCATGTATAGGGATTCTTTTAGAGTTGATTAAGTTCTAATTGTTGTAGCCAAATTGTGTTGGCCTAAGAGAACTTAGAGATTGGTTGTGTATAGCCATAGGTGATGGCTTAAGTTACAATTGTAATTGCATTCGGAATAGTTCTCCCTAGTGTATGGGATGAAGTCTTTGTCTCTTTAAATGATTAAATGTCTTTAATTCAAGAGTTAAATTGATGCTATGTGGAGTTATGTGATGATGTATGAATTTATGTAAATGAGAGTGGTAAAAAGGCTTGGTAGATAGCCTCTAAGTGCCTACACGGATAGACACACGGGCGTGTGTCTAAGCCATGTGTCTCCTGCACCTTAGTATCTTAAGTCAGATTAGACCACGGACTGGTCACACGGCCGTTTGTCCAGGCCGTGTGATACACACGGTTGGCACATGGACGTGTTCCAAGGCTATGTGAAGTCTGCACTTGACACTTAGAAATTTAATTGTCACACGGTTGTTGCACAAGGGCGTGTGTACAGACCGTGTGGATAAGTCAGAATTCTAAGGTTTGGCACACGGGCCAGGGCCACAGGCGTGTCCAGGCCGTGTGTGATTTGCCAGTATCCTCCACGGGTGAAAGACACGGGTATGTTTTAGGGGTGCACGGGCGTGTCCCAAGTCACACGAATGTGTGACCCCTGTTTCTAGAGAAAGTTTCCAGATGAGTTCCGAAAGTTTCGGGACGTAAGTCTGAGGCCTCGTAGGCCCATGAAATGTCTGATTTGATTAAGAAAGAGAAGTTTTTAATTCAGAATGAAATTTTATAGCCCGTAAATACATGTTCTAGCAAGTTCAAGCATAATAATGTCTCGTATCCGGTCTAAGCCTCAGACTCAGGTATGGGGTGTTCTGATCACCGAGGGCCGATCAGTGCAAGCTCTGGTTTTGAAAGCCGCGCACCACAGAGGGTAGTTCAGCAACCACCGAGGGGCCGTGGTCAGGCTAGGGGTGGTAATGGTATGGGCCATGGACAGAGAGCACCAGGCAGAGGTGATGGACAGACTGAGGCGAGGCAGCCTGCTCTGGTTTATACTACTCATCAATGAGAGGATCGAAATGCTCCAGACTTCATTACCGGTACGTTCTTAATTTATGATGTACCTTACTTTGCTTTGATAGACATAGGTTACACACATTCCTATATAGCTAGCACTGTCTCTAAAAATCTGGGGTTATCGATTGAGAGCACTACGAGTGAGGTCACTGTACTGAGTCCATTGGGGCAATCTGTTTGGGTTAGCAAACTGTATAGAGATGTTCTGCTAGAGGTTCAAGGGTTGGTATTTCTGGCTAATCTGATGGAGCTTTCGTTTGGGGAGTTCGACCTGATTCTGGGTATGGACTGGTTGGTCAAACACCGTGTCAGTCTGGACTGTACGACCAAGAGGGTCGTCTTGAGAACTGAGGAGGATGATGAGGTGGTCCTAATTGGAGAACGTTGGAATTATTTGACTAGTGTGATCTCTGCATTGGTGGCTGAGAAACTGGTTCGTAAGGGATGTGAGGCGTTCTTGGCCTATATTAGTGTTTCCGATTCTAGGGACTCTACGGTAAAAGATATCAGGACTGTAAGGGGTTTTTGGGACGTCTTTCCTGAGGAGCTACTAGGATTGCCTCCAAACCGGGAGGTTGAGTTTGGGATCGAGCTTCTTTTGGGTGCAGCTCTGGTGTCCATCGCCCCCTACCGTATGGCACCGAAGGAGCTTACAGAGATTAAGGCTCAACTGCAGGAACTTTTGGATCGTGGTTTCATTCGTCCTACTGTGTCTCCGTGAGGAGCACCGGTTCTGTTTGTTAAGAAGAAGGATGGGAACATGAGGATGTGCATTGACTATCGGCAGTTGAACAAGCTAACCATTAAGAATAAGTATCCACTTCTGAGAATTGATGACTTGTTTGACCAGTTCAGAGGGGCTTTGGTATTCTCTAAGATCTATCTTCGTTCAGGGTATCACCAGTTGAGGGTTAAGGAGGTGGATGTGCATAAGACGGCATTTAGGATTCGTTATGGACATTACAAGTTTCTAGTTATGCATTTTGGTTTGACGAGTGCACCGGCCGCATTTATGGATCTGATGAACTGAGTGTTTCAGCCCTATCTGGATCGTTTCGTTGTGGTCTTCATCGATGACATCTTGGTTTACTCTAAGACTGAAGAGGAGCATGATGAGCATCTTAGAGTAGTGCTTTAGATTCTGCGTAAGAAGTAACTTTACGCTAAGCTAAGCAAGTGTGAGTTCTGGCTTCGTGAAGTAACTTTTCTAGGGCATGTGGTTTTTGCTGAGGGTATTCATGTTGATCCTCAAAAGATTGAGGCTGTACTAGATTGGAAACAGCCCAAGAACGTGTCTGAGATCCGTAGTTTTCTGGGTCTGGCGGGTTATTATCGGCGGTTTGTGAAAGGTTTCTTATTGATTGTAGTGCCCTTAACTAAGCTGCTACGTAAGGGTGTTCCATTTGTCTAGACTGATGCACAGCAAGAGAGCTTTGAGAAGCTCAAGTCTTTTCTGACTCAGGCTCCTGTTCTGATACAGCCTGAATCCAGCAAGGAGTTTGTAGTGCACAGCGATACGTCACATGTGGGTTTGGGTTGTGTTCTGATGCAGGACGGTAAGGTTGTGGCATATGCGTCTCGTCAGCTCAAGACGTATGAGGCAAACTATTCGACCCATGATTTGGAATTGGCCGCCGTAGTCTTTGCTTTGAAAATCTGGAGGCACTATCTGTACGGTGAGAGGTGTATTATCTACACTGATCACAAAAGCCTCAAGTACCTCCTGACTCAGAAGGAGTTGAATCTTAGGCAGTGTAAATGGATTAAGCTGCTTAAGGACTATGACTGTACTATTGAATACCATCCTGGCAAGGCCAATGTGGTGGCCGATGCGTTGAGCCGTAGGGCGATGACTGATCTGAGAGTGATGTTTGCTCGGCTTAGTTTGTTCAACGATGGAAGTTTGTTGGCTGAGCTGTAGGTTAAGCCGACTTCGATAGAACAGATTCGGGACATGCAGTTAGAGGATGATTCGTTGGGTCTTCGATTTCGTCAGATTAAGAGTGGCAGCACTACGGACTTTGGGCTGAATAATGATGGGGTACTCTGTTTCCGTGGTCGGATTTGTGTGCCGAATGAGACTGATCTGAGGCAATCTATTCTGAGGGAGGCGCATAGTAGCCCTCATGCTATGCATCCTGGTGGGAATAAGATGTACTGAGATCTTCAAGAACTGTACTGGTGGCCAGGATTGAAACGGGAGGTTACTGATTTTGTGGCACGATGTCTGACATGACAGCAGGTTAAGGCTGAGCATCAGTTACCTTCGGGGTTGCTGCAGCCGGTTAATATCCCGCTATGGAAGTGGGAGCGAGTAACGATGGACTTTGTTAGTGGGTTGCCTCTAACACCTACAAAGAAAGATTCTGTTTGGGTCATCATGGATCGATTGACCAAGTCTGCGCACTTCATTCCAGTTAGGACCGACTAATCTCTTCAGAAGTTGGCGAAGCTCTACATTTCTGAGATAGTGAGACTGTATGGGGTACCGATCTCAATCATTTATGATAGGGATTCTCGTTTCACGTCTTGATTTTGGAAAAAAGTTACATGAGGCTCTGGGTTCGAGATTGGACTTCAGTACTGCGTTCCATCCTCAGACTGATGGTCAATCTGAGAGGGTGATTCAGATACTGGAGGATATGTTGAAGAGTTGTGGTATCGATTTTTGAGGCAGTTGGGAGGAGTATCTGCATGGTCGAGTATTCAGATGGCACCTTACGAGGATCTGTATGGTTGTAAGTGTCATACTCCTTTGTGTTGGTCTGAGTTGGGCAAACGGTGAGTTTTGGGTCCAGAGTTGGTTTCTAAGACTGAGGATAAGGTTAGCCTGATTCGGGATTGTCTGAAGGCGGCTTTTGATAGACAGAACTCCTATGCAGATCTGAAGAGGCGTGATATTGAGTATTCTGTGGAGGACTTCATTTTTCTCAAGGTTTCTCCATGGAAGAAAGTTCTGAGATTTGGTCACTAGGGCAAGTTGAGCCCTAGGTTCATCGGACCATATCAGATTCTGAAGCAAGTGGGACCGGTCACTTATCAGTTGGAGTTACTTCCAGAGCTAGACCGCATTCATCACGTATTCAACGTCTAGATGTTGAGGCGTTACCGCTCTGATCCTACTCATATTGTCCCTGTTGAGGAGATTGAGGTTAGGCCAAATTTGACCTTCAAAGAGGAGCCGGTTCAGATTCTGGATCGTGATGTAAAGGTTCTTCGGAAGAAGTCTATCCCTTTAGTGAAGGTTCTGTGGTGGAATCATAGCACGGAGGAGGCCACGTGGGAGCCTGAGGATTCGATACGTCAGCAGTATCCTCATCTGTTCTAATCAGGTAAATTTCGAGGTTGAAATTTCTTTTAGGGGTAGAGTTGTAGCGCCCCAAAATATTTGTTTCTGTATCTGTAAATATTTGGCACAACTGTGTATCTGCTTCAGTGGTTAAGTGTTCTGGGTGTGTGTGTGAGGTCCCAAGTTCAAGCTTTAGATTTAGCAATTTTTGTTATTTTTGGAATTAAGCCCTATCTTTGTTTAGTAGGCTTATAATTAGCTGCCTGTAATCTTATAACAGAATGGGCTTACTGGTCTGGTGGTTAAGATGTGTGTGGTGTGTTGGAGGTCTGGAGTTCGAATCCATGCGCGAGCGTGGGTATTTATTTTTGCTCGATTCTGCGCAAGAGTTTCAGTGGAGATTAAAGTCTGGGGGAGTTATGAGTAGTGGGATTAGTGGAGAGACTTGAGGGATATGGGGAGTTAGGAATTATCCTCATTATTTTCTTTTTCAAAAAATTCGGTGGATTTTCCCAAAAAATTCTGACATGGTTCTCTGCTTCTCTACCGAAATTTTGTCTCCTTTTTTCCTCTTGGTTTTTGAATTATGTTTCAACTCGTTTTCTTTTCGCACAACGTTTGATTTTGCTGATTCGATAAGTGGATATAAATGCTTTTGTAATCTTATTTTTCAAATTTTCGTTTGGAGACTTATACCTAGTTTTGGCAGCGGCAAATCGTGAAGTTCGGGGTTCTCCTCTCGCGGATTTGTAGTCAAATCGTACGGAGTGTTGGGGTAAGCGTTGAACGCTATTTTGACTTTTGTAACTATCGATTTTTTGATCAAATCGTGTTTTAGGACTAATTTTCAAGTGTTGTTAGGTCAATTCTAGGCTTTGGAAGGCTTGGGAGTGGTTTCTACATCGAATTGATACCAGGTGTGTACCCGAAACGCAAAAATCGAGCTTTCGGCAAAAGTCAAAAAAGGGCATTATCGACGCCACACAGGCGTGTGGTCACCCGTGTGGCAGGCCGTGTGCGATAACACGGCAGTGTGATCGACGAAGGCCAGGCCGTGCACAAGACATGGCAGTGTGATGGCCAGGGTATGGCCGTGTGGGCCACACGGGCTAAACTGAACTGAGCGTGTGGGCCATACGGGTGTGTGGGCCCACATGGACACGCCACACGAGTGCGTGATATCTGAGCCAGGCCGTGTGATCCACACGGGCAAGGCCAATCTGGGCGTGTGGGCCCACATGGGCATGTGGGCCCATTAACTAAAATGTCTCCTAGAGTTGCACGGGTTGCCCAGGTCGGCTGTGAACCTACTGTAGGGTCGGTAAGCGCTACTTAGACCCTAAATCGTGTGATCTGAATATATAATTATGTATTGAGCATGTTAAACTTATGCATGTTTACTGATCCGTATATGTGACTGATAACTGGATTTTAGCATATAAGCATGTAATTATGTATGTCTGCATCGAGCATGTTTAGTTGCATCTGCATTGGGGTGGGACGATTGATTATTGGAGGAAGTGTACTGAAAGGCTTTCATGCCTATTATCCGCGCTACAATTTGCAATACTCTCGATATGTGCCGCATTCGGTACGACTTGGTGTGTAGGGCTAGGTGGGTGTTTTAAACCCCACATGGTCTGTAACACCCCAAACCCGGTCAATACGTTACGACCGAATCTGGTATGTTACAAGAAAGGTAGTTTTGAAATTTTCAACAGAACATCGTAATTTGGAAAATTTTTCATTTAGTGATTCAATCTTAAAGATAATTTAAAATTTTGGTTGAAGATTTTCTTACCAACTTCTATTTAAAAGTGAACTAAAAAGTCGTAAGCAGTTTTGTTTCACGAAGGCCAAAATCAGGAAATTCCATAAACGTGACATTTGAAAATGATGTTGAGGTTTTAAGAAAATCTCCAGATTATTTAGCTTAAACCTTTAATCGCTTGTCATCTTTTGTCAATACTTTAAAAATATGATGGTTTATATTTTTATTTTAGGATACTCCTTATTTGACAATTCATAAGATATGCAATAACCAATTTAAAGCAAAAACCCAAATTAAAGTTATGGAGGCCTTATTACATTGCAAAATCCTAAAATTAAAAAGTAAGTTTAAATAAGAAATGAAAGTTTACGAGAAAATAATGCATGGCCACCTCAAGCCCATCTCGGCTCCAAATCTGCAACTAGGGGTTACCTGCAAAATTAAGCAGAGGGGTGAGTCACCGAGACTCAGTGTGTAATTCCCCTTATAAAGTAATCGGGCTTTAAGCCCACAGATGCACATTGGGCCTTAGCCCTTACAATATAGCATATTAAAAATGTATGCAATGCAAATTTTCACCCCAACCTAGTTTTCCATCCTCTAGGTCTCCGAATCGCCCAAACACCCGTGGCATCAAGCCACTGTGGTTCCAAACCACCGTGGTCCTGCACCACTTGTGTGAGTCACAGAATATATAAACGGGCCAACCCATCGTGGTCCCTGCACCCACCGTGACAATCTCGATAAGTATATGTGGGGCAAACCCACTGTGGTACCAAACCACTGAGATAAGTCACTGATAAATATATGTATACGTGGCTCCAAACCACTGTGGTCCCAGACCACTGTGACAGAAGTCACTAAATCACACTTCCTCCTGTCAATCATATTCCAAAGCCCTTGCAACATATTATCATATTGAGATGAATGCAAACATACTTTCAATGTACAACAGACAATTAATTCATACATACATATCTTCGAAAGTAAAATCATAGTGGTACTTACCCAGTGTCTCCAACCTTACCCACAAGGGTATCTCGACTATCTATACAGTCATTTCGGCTTTCAGCCAACACAGTTACTAACGCAAATAATAAAGGAAAGTGTGAGCGTTACACACCTGATTACACGTAAGACTAAACTCTCTAGATTGTCGACACTCTCACTAGAAGAAACAACCGCGATTTGTCTATCCCAGGCAGATGTCGGCTCCCTACCACAGCCTGGTGAAAAGTCTCAAACCGTCGACACAACACATCGCTTAAACTTAGGAGTAGAGACTACGAGTCCACTCCCCTCCTTAGTTTGGCTTAAGAACCTGAATGGAGTGATCAGATTCGGCAATCAATAGACCTTCAGGCTTCGGACCTCCAACGCTCGGCTAATGGGATTTCCAGAAGTAAACGTTTCAAAACGAGAGAAGAAGAAGAAGGGATTAGCCGAAATCTTAACCAATAGAAACCGATTGAAGAGACTTCCTGCGGCCAAAGATTCCTAGCACCTTGCTTCGCGTTGTTCGGCTAACAGAAAAAAGAGTGTAAGAATAGATTTAGTGTGGTGTCAAAGGAGATTCAGCTATGGTGAAAAGGTGTAGAAACGAAACACACAAGAGAAAAGAGTGAGAAGTATGTTTCGGCTAGAGAAGAAAAGAGTGTAGAAGAGAAAACCGCTAGGGAAAAAGAATGAAAGGAAAAAGAAATGCCCGAGTGGTCACCCTAGTTTAGGCTAATGTCAAAGAAGCAAGAAGAGATGAAGAGAAGAAAGCTGAAAGTTTCGACACAAAGAAAAGTAGAAAACCGAACAAGAGAAAAAGAAAGAACTCCCTAAGACCCTTGCAAAAATTCGGCACTCTCCCTATATGACCGAAAATGCCAAAATTAAAATGCCTACTACTCAAGAGAATTTCGGCACACTCACCTATCCTAGCAACTAAACCGAAATCCCCCCTCCAAACTCCCCACATTCGACCAACACCTCCACCATCACCTAATCCCTTGATTTGCTTCACCAAATACTCCCCATCCCTCATTCAAATTGGTTTGACCAATTCAAACTCCTCCAAGCTCTCTTGTCAATCCATTTGAATGCATTGACCCCTTCAACCACCACCCTTGAAGAGTCCCAGCCAAAACTATCTCCTCTCCAACCTGGCGCCAAAAAATAAAGCTTCATAATAAGGCTTATGGGATTCGAACTCCTCCCCTTCTGCTCCTACAAGTGACGCCACCTCCACTTGGACACAAGCTCCTTTGTGTCATCAAGCACACGTAAATAAACTTAAAGCCTGCTCCTACTAGCTCTCCCCCCTTAGATGCCCAAAACAGAAAATTTTACCAAGGCTCTGACTTGAACCCGAGCCTCCTCAGGACCCCCAAGCACACCTAAATAACAAGCAGCACAAGCCAAGCACACAGAAAAGCATAAAATGCAGAACCCCTAATTCTAAGATGTTACATGGTGTGCAGGGATAGTTGGAGATGGTGTGTAGAGGCTAGTGGGTAGGATACTGATTTCTATTACTATATGCATACTGTATCTGAGATGGGCTAAGGCCCTAATTTATATCTCAAATCAGATTCGAATAAGCTAAGGCCTAAATCAGAATCAATCTGTAATGGTCTTAGGCCCCAGACTGCATTTGACTGATAACTGTTGTTTGACTGTATGCATGTCTTCTGTGGGGATTACACACTGAGTTTACATAAACTCACCCCTTTTCTGTTTACCTGTACATGTAATCCCCAGACTTAGATGGATCGGTGCGGCAGAGGATTCAGCGATGGCCACATGACTAATGAACTGCTCTAAAATTCATTTATGGTTTTTATTTCCTATTTTGAGGTATTTTTGATGTAATTTGGGACTTTTGGACTACTTGCTTTTATTTTGGATTTCAACTGTTTTCATGGACTTTTAAACTACAAAACTCAACGAAAATCTGGGTTAATTAAAAACAACGTTTTTCCTAAACGCGAATGGTTTCCTTTAAATATCACGGTTTTAAAAGCTTCTGCTACCGAATATGTTTTTAAATGAATCAATTTAACGAGAAAATAATTTTGAAATTGACGAGGTATAATTAGAAGCTAGTAAACGGAAACGGTTTAGACTTGATAAATTCAATTTCAAAACCCATTCCATGTGACATCGCCAGATTTGGCCATAACGTCTAGGCCGGGTATGGGGTGTTACAATGTTAGATCAAATAAATTTGAAACCATATATATTTGAAAAATTTTCCAAAGCAAAATAAAAAAAATACCTTAGTATGATAAACTTGAATCATTAATTAACATAGTTAGGTCCCAAAAATTATTATTTTAGAAAGTCTTTTTTAACCTTCTTTATATATTTTTTAGAATTTTTTAAATTTTTATAATTTTACATATAAAATCTATTCAAATTATTTGAGTTATTCTAATTGTAAAATTCAAGTCAAATTGTAAATTTTAAACTCACAACTTGATTGCATACAAACCAAATCAATTTAATAAATTTGTTTCGTACATTGTAAATAAGGGTGCATTTCAGATATCAAACAAAATATATAAAAAATTAAAAAGTAACGTAATCATGGACGTCCCGAATGTGTGTCACAACTGGGTGGGCGTCGGGCACGCTGGAATGACGAAAATGTGCAAGTGTACATAATCATATTGTAACGCCCCAAAAATTAAGGGTGTGTAATTTTTCTTGAATTCCATGTTGTGCTTGATTGGCTAGTTATTTGAGTGTATTTTGGGGTCCTAAGGAGGCCTGGGTTCGAGTCTGAGCTGTAGAAGAATTTTAGTTTTTGCTCATAAAAGGGAACTGGCTGTTAGCAGTCGGACTTATGTATAATTATGTGTGTTTTGTGACACAAGTGAGCTTGTGGCCTGATGGTGGTGGCGTCATTAGGAACGCGAGGAGAGAGGGGTTCAAATCCCATGGCAAGCAAAAAAGGGCTTTTATTTTATGTCATGGGAGTGGAAGAAGTAGAGTTTGGATCAAACTCTGCAAAGGAGGTGGAGGACTTGGTCAAAATTTCAAATGGAAGGATGGGAGCAATTCTAGGAGATTTTGGTGGAGAAAATCAGGGAAGTGGATGTGTGTGGGAGTGTTGGCCGAATTTGGAGAGTGTAGGTAAGTAGAGAATTTCGGCTAAGGGGTTTGGTGGATGCAAAATTCGGCTGAGGGTTCATTTTTTAGCATTTCGGGTTTTATTCCTTTGACATTTCGTGCTTCTTTTCTCTCTGGTGTTAGTGCCACAAGTGACCTTTTCGTGTTTTCGGGATTAAATTAGAGTGAGTTCTTGGTGTCAAATTCTCTGTGGAAATCTTCTTTCTTCTTCTCATTTGCTTCTCTACCGATTTGTCTTGTGTGCAAGATTGGTCATTCTCTTTTTGGCAGCATCTTAGTCGAACTCAACCTTTTTATTTTCGTCTCGTTCTCCTTTTCTGTTCTCTTCAAGATAGCCAAACCTATCTTCTTCTTTGTTCTCAATGTTCTTTCTCTTGCTCTTTAAGTTGAGAAAGCCGAAATCAATCTCTTATTTCCCTTCTTCTATTCCATCTTTGGGGTCGTACGTGTCTTGATCGCTGTGATTTTAGAGTTTTAAATTTATAATGATCGAACCTGGAACTAACTATAACAACGATTGAGGAAAGTGCACCTATCGAACAGTAGTATAGCTTAGGCAAGACTTGATTGTCAAACCCAAAGGAACCAAAAGTACTAATACTAACTTTCTTTTTATTATCTAGCCTAAAATAAGCGAAGTTGTTATTTAATCTAAATTTAACTAACTACTAAGCTAAAGACGCAAAGACAAAAAGAATGAATTGGGGAAATACTGTTGGAAAAACTCAGTTGATTAAGACGATACACTTAGGAAGAATCCACCTAGACTTCACTTGTTACCTAACTCTGAACCAGACGATTTATTCACTTGACTTGATCCGTAAGACTCCCTAATGTATATTAAACCCTCTCAAGCTTAATAACGTCTAACCCTAGGTTGATTAATTAAAATCTCTTTCTAATTAAAACCCCTAGAATTGCATTAACTCGATTTATGGACTCCCATATTAGGTTTCACCCTAATCCGCAAAATCTCGTCACCCTATCTCTAGGCGCGTGATCAACTCGCTTAATTATGCTAGATCTACTCTTAAGTAGGGACTTTTGCTCCTCCACCTAAGCACATCAAACTTGAATCAATATCCCGGAAATATCAACACAAGAATTAAGAACACATAATTAAGAACAAATCAAGTATTTATCATATAGTTCAAAGCAAACGATAACAAGATTCATCTAAGTTTCATCCCCTTCTGTGTATCTCAAGGGTTTAGTTCATAATGATAAAAGAAAACATCTCGTAAGAAAAGATAAAACAAAACATAAGAAATCCCTAAAACCCCTGAAGGAATTGAAGGAGACATCCGCTAAATCTTGAGTAGAATTTCAGCTTCTTGAGATGGATCAACTAGCTATCTTCGAGTGTTTCCCACAAATCTGACCTTTTCGGCTCGGCTCCTTGGCCTAGCTCACCGCCCTTGTCAAAGGTACTGGGCTCCGACTTCTTCCGAACTATACGCTTAAGTTGCCCCCTAGGATGTTTATATAGACTTGGAGATGCCTTACTTGGCCTCCAAGTATCCAAATCTGAGTGAAGTTCCTATTTGGGTGTTTAATTAGACTTTGGAATGTGTTTCTTTGCCTCCAAGTATCCAAATCCGAGTAAAACTCCTCTTGGCCGCAGTAGGGGTACGGCCATGGCACACGCCCGTGTGAATCGTGGCCAGGCCGTGTTGGGTCGACTAATGAGGCACGGCCGTGTGGTCTTGGGCTCTGGCCGTGTCGATTTCGTGATGTGGCCTATTTGGCCCGTTTTGAGCCCGTTTCTCATTCTTTCTATCCTCCGGTGCTTTCCTGAGTATAAAACATGAAAATAAAGGATTAAGAGCACCTTTTTACATAAACCAAGGGATAAATCATCCGAAAGTATGCTAAATGTGGGATTAAAATATGTTACTTTTACGGTTTATCACATACCCCCACACTTAAGCTTTTGCTTGTCCTCAAGCAAAATTCTCAACTTACAATTAAAACAAACTTTCCATGATTCAATATTCCTATCAACAATGTCTCATCATAATTCATAGATAATTTATAAATGGATAATTTAACTCAAAGAGTCCTAAAGATTCAAACCATATAAGTCATACATTTATAGCACAAAACATAGGTGTTTCCCCTCATCTAAATAATTACCTCTGATCCAAAACCTACAAGGATTGACATCCTCACAAAAGATTCACTCAAATCACTCGAAGTGTTTAAGGTTCAAAATTAAGCACTCAAATGTCAAACCTGAAAAGTTAATCCCATAGGCTTGCATGAAAATCAAATCTCCACCACTGTAATATGAGATGATGCACAAATCAAAAGGTCTTTGAAAGGGATGTAACGGGGCTTGGGTTAAGGTGTGGGTAAAGGCTGAATTAGAGGGTTAGAATCGAGATTGAATTGACAAATTACCTAACTAGAAATAATGAACTGAATAAAAGTAATTACATCAATTGAAAACAAATAATACGAGCTTCTTCTTCAATAATTGGAATTTAACGTATAAGCTCACCTAATCTCAAAACTAATAATGAATATACTTCAATTTTTTTTAAGAACAAATCACAAATATTTACAATAATAAGAAAGTACTTTAACAACTGAAATATAGAACATAGTTAGGCAACTGCTCAAAGTCAAATCTCGACAAAAAGGGTAGTCAAAAAGGATGGTGATAACAAATACAAAGGGTTTTGGGTTAATATTAGTGGGTGAGTCAATAAAAAGGGTTGTTAGGATCAAAAGGGTTCACTAGGGGTTAATTATGAAAGTAGGCTTTTTATGGAGTAAGTGGGTTAAATCCTAGGTGCCTTTATCATTTCTGTATATCAAATCAAAGATGTGGTCTCAACATGTGTAATCGAGGCAAGTTCTAGAATAACAGTTCAATGTTGACACAGTCATAATCAAAAAGTGAGCATGAAAAAGAGTATATGCTCTATAAGGCTCAAAATCTCACAAAAATTATGGGTATTTTGATATCAACCTCGTAAATTTCAAATTTCAAAGTAATATTCAAATTCAGGTTAACAACCTAGAAAAAAAATTAATACCGAAAAATAGACTTAGCATGCTTGATTCTCTAGTATATTAGAATTTAATTATCAATGCACCATTATCAATGACTTAATCTAAAGCATATCAATAAAAATCATAAATCATGGAAATTTCATTCTAATAATAATATGAGAAACTTACTTTAGAAACAAGGCATAATTCAGGGATTTGAGAATAATGCAAAAAGTTTGGCACTTTTAAGATTCACCCCCCACACTTAAGATGTACATTGCCCTCAATGTACAGAGATAGATAATAGCACGATAATAATAAAATCATAAGATATGGGGAAAAGTGAAACTTCCTGAATTATGGATGACCTCCTTGGATTGGAGGTGAAAGATACGTTGGAGGTGTCGTTTTTTGTTGTGGCGGTTACTAACGAGCTCTGTGCTAGATGAAGAAATTGGGTAGCTCATGGAGGATTAGCCAGGAATTATTAAGACACATTTAAAATAAACTAAATACATAATTAAAGACAAGAAAGATAAAGAGAAAGAAAACAGAATGTAAAATAAAATTAAAAGAAAAGATGGATGACTGAGGGGTCCTTATTTTTGGATGGTTCGCGAGGTGGGTGTGATTTCTAAGGCTGCGGTGAGTTGGTGGTCGTGGTTCTGGTGTGATTCCCTAGCAGCCTGTAGAACCTAAAATTAAGAAACTAAGATAAAATAAACTAAGTTAAGCATAAGATAGTCAAAGAGAAGGAAAATAAAGGAGAAGATAAAAGTAAAAGAAAAGATAAATGGTCTCAAAGACCCTTGGCTTGGCGAGTGAATAGAGCGGCCGGCATGAACTTATATAGATTGGTCTCCATGAGGAAATTGTGCTTGGCTTCTTCCGCTTCTTTGACATGGTTTTGGTGTAGCTCAAGAGTATAGAGAATGGAGGGGAGAAATCTGATAAAGGGGAGGAAGAAAAGAGGTGGAAAGTAGGTGAGAAAAAGGGGAAGGGGTAGTTTTAAATGGAGTTTTGGGGTCTGACACTTTCCCACTCCCGTGTACCGTCGCACGGCCGTGGCATTTTGTCGGTGCCCGTGGGGTGGTGGTTGGAGTCCGTGACTTGAAGATTTGATTCTTTCTGACTTGTACCTCTTCTGCCATTGTCAGTACGAAGATTCTGTACCTCCACACGGCCACGGCCACGGCCGTGTGCAAGGCCGTGTGGCCTGGAATTATGTACTTTTGGTTAGTTTATAGTTAGGTACTATAAAGAAAGGATAAAATAGAATAAATAAGACAAAATAAAATGTAAAAGTTAATGGGGTTAGTACTCGGGTTGCCTCCCGAGAAGCGCTCGTTTAAAGTCTTAAGCTAGACTTACCTCTCGTTTGCATCATCATGGTGGTTTGAGGAGTTGAAAGTCCTTCATCATGCTATCGGTTTCATTATCATGATAGAGTTTAAGTCGAGATGCATTTATATTGAAAGTACCAAAAATGGGATTACTTACCTCGACTGTTCCGTATGGAAAAACACTGATTACCCTAAAAGGAATTTCTTTGTTAGTGTTAGGGTCAGGAGGAGATATTCGAGGGTCTGCTTTATCAATCAATACTTGATCTCCGATTTTGAACTTGTTTGTCGCGTGGAGTGGCTCTGGTTCTGCTTTGTGTATCCCTAATTTTTCCTTAAAATGTGTCTTCCACTCGTCTAGATCATCGACCTAATCCTTCGTTCCTCATGAGTTATTTCTTTGTTGGCACAGGGTATAGGATCAGGTTCAGTTGTATTCTTTCCTGGTATTTTTTGAAAAGAAGGGTTAACCGAATGGTTATCAATAGAATTTATTTTCTCACCTGGATTACTAGATGTTCTAGTCGAATCGAGAGCTTGGAGAGTGACTGTCTCATTACCTACACGAAGTATTAGATCTCCTGCATCAATGTCAATTTTAGTCCTGGCAGTTGCTAAAAATGGTCTTCCTAAGATTAGGGGGATACTATTATCCTCATCCATGTCTAAGACAACAAAATCTACTGGGAAAACGAGTTTATCAATTTTTACAAGAACATCTTCGATAATACCCCTAGGAATTCTACAGTTTTATCAGCTAGTTGAATGCTCATCCTAGTTTGTTTGGGTTTCCCTAGACCTAGTTGTTTAAACAATTTATAAGGCATGACATTTATGCTTGCCCCTAAATCAGCTAATGCATTATCCATATGTAAACTACCAATTAAACATGGAATCGTAAAACTCCCTAGATCTTTTAATTTCTGTGGTAGTTTATTTTGCAAGATTGCCGAGCACATTGCGGTTAGTTCCACGCGTTGATGCTCCGTCTATCCTTCGCTTGTTCGTCAAAAGCTCTTTTAAAAATTTTCTAGAATCTGGCATCTGCGAAAGGGCTTCAAGTAGCGGTAAGTTAATATGTAATTTCTTTAAAAGTTTAAGAAACTTACCGAACTGTTCCTCTGTATCGTCTCTCTTCATCGCTTCGGGATAAGGAATGCGAGGTTGGTACTTTTTGGTTACCGATTTTGGCTTTTCTTGTGTTACCTCAACTTTACATTTCTCTACCTCGTTTTCTTGTATTGGATTGGGTTCATCTAACCCTATACTATCATGAGTTGTGATAGCTTGGATTTGCTCCTTTGGGTTAATCTCAGTGTTGCTTGGTAGACGCCCTTGCGGTCATTCGGAAATTATCTTTGCAAGTTGTCCAACTGTCTTAGTAAGTTCCCCAACTTGACTTTCGATCCCCTTAATTGATGCCTGTTGATTCTTAAGGGTGGTTTCAGTGTCTTGGAGACGGTTATCTGTGGCTGCCATGAATTTTGTCAGCATCTATTCAAGGTTCGGCCTCTTTTCCTGTGGATAGGGCTGATTTTGGAAATTTTGAGGAGGTTGTTGTCTTTGAATTACTTGATTTCCTTGACCTCCCCATGAAAATTTTGGGTGGTTCCTCCAACCTGGATTATAAGTATTACTATAAGAGTTATTATTAGATCTGAAATTATTACCTATATAGTTCATCGGTTCACTTTCCGTGCCCGGTTGGTAGGGTGGGTACTCAGGATTCGCCACAGTTCCACTTGCGTCGCACTGCCTTACTGGATGTACCTGCGAAGAACACAAACTATCAAGCTTTTTATTCATCATCTCTACCTGTGTTGACAGCATGGTTACTGCGTCGAGGTTGAAAACTCTGGCTGGTTTTGTTGGTTTTGTCCTTCTAACCTGCCACTGATAGTTATTCAGTGACATCTCTTCAATAAACTTGTAGGCTGCTTCAGGAGTTCTGTTGTTCAGGGTTCCACTGGTGGCTGAATCAATTAGTTGCCTCATTGAGGGGTTTACACCGTTATAGAAAGTTTGGACTTGAAGCCACAAAGGTAATCCGTGGTGTGGACACCTTCTCAAGAGATCCTTGTATCTCTCCCATGCGTCGTATAATGTCTCTAAATCCATCTGCACAAAAGAAGAGATATCATTCCGTAATTTGGCCGTTTTGGCCGGTGGGAAATATTTTAATAAAAATTTCCGGTCATTTGATCCCATGTAGTGATTGACCCTCGTGGTAACGAGTTTAACCACTGTTTGGCTTTATTCCTTAATGAAAAGGGAAATAACCGAAGACGGATGGCATCATCAGAAACACCATTTATTTTGAAGGTATCACAAAACTCTAAAAAATTAGCTATATGAGTATTTGGGTCTTCGTCCTGTAAACCATCAAATTGAACAAATTGTTGAATCATTTGTATAGTGTTAAGCTTTAATTCAAAATTATTAGAAGCTATAGCAGGCCTATCAATACTTGATTATGCTCCTGTTAAATGAGGTTTAGCATAATCATACATAGTCTGTGAGCATTATTTTCGCCACATCTTGTGGTGGTTGATTATTCTCGTCCATCCCTTCAAGAGGATTGATCCGCCTTCTCGCTCTTTTTCTGTGTAATTTAGGGATCGCCTAATTTCTCTGCGATTCCTGTGAGCGGTAGCTTCAATATCACTGTCGTATACTAGTGGTCCTCTTGGGTTCCTTCTAGTCATAAACTAGAGCTTTCTTAATATTTTGCGTAAATTGCGGAAAATAAAAATTTCTTAATATTTAGCAAAGTTAAAAACAAAACAAAAATAAAAGTAAATTGCAGAAAATAATGGCTAAAGTAACAAAAATAGAGCTTACTTAATATTTTAGTTCCCCGGCAACGGCGCCAAAAAACTTGATCGTTGTGATTTCAGAGTTTTAAATTTATAATGATCGAACCTGGAACTAACTATAACAACAATTGAGGCAAGTGCACCTATGGAACAGTAGTATAGCTTAGGCAAGACCGGATTGTCGAACCCAAAGGAACCAAAAGTACTAATACTAACTTTCTTTTTATTATCTAGCCTAAAATAAGTGAAGTTGTTATATAATCTAAATTTCACTAAATACTAAGCTAAAGACGCAAAGACAAAAAGAATGAATTGGGGAAATACTGTTGGAAAAACTTAGTTGATTAAGACGATACACTTAGGAAGAATCCACCTAGACTTCACTTGTTACCTAACTCTGAACCAGACGATTTATTCACTTGACTTGATCCGTAAGACTCCCTAATGTATATTAAACCCTCTCTCGAAGCGAATAACGTCTAACCCTATGTTGATTAATTGAAATCTCTTTCTAATTAAAACCCCTAGAATTGCATTAACTCGATTTATGGACTCCCATATTAGGTTTCACCCTAATCCGGCAAAATCTCGTCACCCTATCTCTAGGCGCGCGATCAACTCCGCTTAATTATGCTAGATCTACTCTTAAGCAGGGACTTTTGCTCCTCCACCTAAGCACATCAAACTTGAATCAATATCCCGGAAATATCAACACAAGAATTAAGAACACATAATTAAGAACAAATCAAGTATTTATCATATGGTTCAGCAAACGATAACAAGATTCATCTAAGTTTCATCCCCTCCAAGTATCTGAAGGGTTTAGTTCATAATGATAAAAGAAAACATCTCAGAAGAAAAGATAAAACAAAACATAAGAAATCCCTAAAACCCCTGAAGGAATTGAAGGAGAGATCCGCCGTCTTGAGTAGAATTCCAGCTTCTTGAGATGGATCAACTGGCTATCTTCGAGTGTTTCCCACAAATCTGACCTTTTCGGCTCGGCTCCTTGGCCTAGCTCACCGCCCTTGTCAAAGGTACTGGGCTCCGGCTTCTGTCGAACTCCACGCTTAAGTTGCCCCCTAGGATGTTTATATAGGCTTGGAGATGCCTTACTTGGCCTCCAAGTATCCAAATCTAAGTGAAGTTCCTATTTGGGTGTTTAATTAGACTTTGGAATGTGTTTCTTTGCCTCCAAGTATCCAAATCTGAGTAAAACTCCTCTTGGTCGTGGCAGGGGCACGACCATGGCACACGACTGTGTGAATCGTGGCCAGGCCGTGTTGGGTCGACTAATGAGGCATGGCCGTGTGGTCTTGGGCTCAGGCCATGTCGATTTCGTGATGTGGCCCATTTGGCCCGTTTTGAGCCCGTTTCTCGTTCTTTCCATCCTCCGGTGCTTTCCTGAGTATAAAACATGAAAAGAAAGGATTAAGAGAACCTTTTTACATAAATCAAGGGATAAATCATCCAAAAGTATGCTAAATATGGGATTAAAATATGTTACTTTTACGGTTTATCATGTCTATTTATTTTACTCAAAGAAATCTGTTCTTGCTGAATTTGAAGAGTAAGTTATATTGATTTTCTTTCAAGTAATTTTCGTCGGTGGTACTGTTCTTTTCTCTTCTTTCCCCCGAATCTTCCCTTCCCTCTTTAGGCTGATGTTTGATTTGTGTGTAGGTCCTCTCAAAGTGTGAAAGGGGCAAGCGACCTTAAGCAATCGATACGTTACTCTTAGCCTTTGATCAAGTAAGCATTCTAGCTTTGTGTTTGGTTTGGGATTTGATCTTTCCTGAGGGTATTGTGGTTGTCAAGGATGGATTTTAACCACATGATTATGTAATCTCTTTTAATAAGGGGGTATTGTAATGCAGAATCCATTCAGGAGTCTTGATTTTCGCTAATATTTGGAGAAGACTTTACAAACTCGGTCAATTAAGGTATGTATAAATGTGGTTTCGATTTATGTTGAGGAATAGGAGGGTAACTCTTTTGATCGGTTGACTAACTGTTAATCTTACTTAACGTAGGATCGGTGCTTAGGGATTCGTGGCACACTTCGTAATCAAGGTGTGTAACCGTACACCCATTATCGTATAGTTCAAACACTGGATATCAATGTCGCACACTCTTGTGCTACTGTGTATCGGCAAAAGCCAAAAAGCCGCACTTCCAGCATCTGAGAGCCCTCGAGCGTGCGAACGCTAGTAGGGATAAATCGAGCCACAATCGTTGGAGTTAGACCGTAGAGGCCGCCACAAGCGTCTCCGTAGGTTTAGGTCGTAATGGGCCTCGATGGGCTATGGAGGCCCAATAGGCCCCACATGGGTGAAGTCCCAGATGAGCTGATAACAATGAAATGGGTTGCGAAGTTCGCATAGCCACGATCGATATTGGGCTGAGTGGGCCACACGAGCGTGCAGGGGCCCACTTGGGCTGAAAATTGGGCTTTGGGGCCAACTGCACCGTTGAACCGGAAAAGGGTATCTGTGTCGTTCGAGGCGACTGTAGGTCTTCGGAAAGGCTGTTATATGACTAAATTACTGAAATACCCTCAATGGGAGAAATTACTGAAATACCCTCGATAGGTAAAATTACTGGAATACCCCCGAGGGGTGAATTACTGTTTTACCCCCAACTGACCAAATGACCGTTATACCCTTAGTGGTAGTGTCAGTGATATATGTGTAATAATTGTATGATTGATTATGATTGTGATACACTGCATACATAGATCATTTATGACATGACATACTGCATTGGGCTGGGTTTTGTATTCTGGAGGAAGCACTGTACTGGTGGCTCTATCACGTTTGCTGATATAGTGGCTTCGCCACGTATACCGATTTTAGTGGCTCAGCCACGTATACTGATTTTTAGTGGCTCAGCCACGTATACTGTTATTAGCAGCTTTGCTGCGTTGTTATTAGCAGCTAGGCTACATTATTGGTGTGCTAGTTGGGTGGGTCGACTTGGTCCCCACGAGGTGTGTTGGTTAGTACGGGAGGTGTGTTGGCTGGACTAGGTTGGGTTACATTCCTGTGTTGCATTGATATGATTTTTGGGCTTAGGCCCACTCTGATACTGAATAGGGCTTGGGCCCAGACTGTTACTGTAATAGGGGATTACACACTGAGTTCTCGTAACTCACCTTTTTCTTTAACTGTGCAGGTAATCCCCAGTCATAGATGATTTGGAGCTGCGAGGGACTCAGAGGTGGCCACATGCTCGATATGTTTTAAACGTAAACTTAGTTATTTTAGTTAATTTTAATATATTAGGCTAATCATTTTGTAATAAGGCCATTTGGGATTTTTAACTTTTAATTGGTATTTTCTTTGCATTACTACCTGCTAGGCTAGGAAATGCGAGTTTTAAAATGACAACGGTTTTTAAAGGAAATTACGATTTTCAAACCTTAAAATTTACAACTTGAACGAGCTTCTGCGATATTTAATTTTGTCAAACAAATGATTTGATTAACAAGGAAATAATGTGCTTATGAATATACTACCCTAAAAGTCTCAAAGAGAATAAATGTTTAGTATTGAGCTTTTACCGAACTAGTCGATTTTTAAACGACACTTTGATGTGACACATCAGATCCGGTTGTAACGTCTAGGCCGGGTTTGGGGTGTTACATTTAGTGGTATCAGAGCCAGGTTGCAAAACTCGGCTGTGGAATGGGTTTTTAAAAATTTTCTAATCTGTCTAAATTTTGGTTTGGAAATAAATGTGGTTACTAAAAGTGTGGCACACCGAGTCTCCGGCACCAAATCTGTAAGTTCCCTGACACTGTATTCTGTTATATACTGCAATGACTATACTGAGAAACTACTAGGGATAGTAGTAGTACACTAAAACTCCTTAGTTAGAGTAAACTGAAAACTGTAGTGAGATTTCGATCTGCAAAAACAACCCTATTTACTGTTCGTCATAAAATACCTGCTAATAATTATGAGAATTATAAGCTGATGCATAAAACTTTTAAAGTAGATAAATACACTATATCGATATGAGCACAAGAGGTCGCGGAAGGGGTACACGAGGCCGCGGTAGAGGCCGAGGTGCTAGGGTTGGGTCTTCAGCGTCGGGACACATGCCGGCTAGGGAAGCACCAGCCTCACCAGTGATTGAGACGGGGTCTCATGACCGAGCCGTTGGGGATGACGCTCTATCCCAAGCAATGTTGCGGGTTCTTGAAAGGGTTCTTTGGGAGCGAGCATCGGGTCATAATGAGGGTCAATTTCTGAACGACTCCGATCTAATGGGGCAGAAATTTTCAGGGGCTTCTCTGGTGTAGCCCCGAATGTGGCAGAATATTGGTTGGAGGCTGTCAAGCGAATAATGGATGACCTTGATTGTACTGTGGAGCAAAAATTGAAAGGAGCAGTGTCTTTACTGCGAGATGAGGCATATCAATGGTGGCTTACCGTGAGGGAAGGCACGCAGGCCGACCGGTTGACATGGGACTTCTTTAAGGCAGCCTTCCAAGGAAAATATGTTAGGGCAAGTTATGTGGATGCCCGGAGGAAGGAATTTCTGAGTCTGATCCAGGGGAATAAGTCTGTAGCAGAGTATGAGGTAGAATTCCTACGGTTGAGCCGGTATGCTCGAGGCATAGTCGCGACTGAGTATGAGCGTTGTGTGCATTTCGATGATGGTCTCCGAGATGAGTTGCGAGTGCTGATAGCCCCGACGAGGGAAAGAGACTTTGCTGCCCTGGTTGAAAAGGAAAAGATTTCCGAGGATGTGAAACGCTCAGAGCGTCAGAACCGTGAGAAAGATAGGGGTAGAAATAAATGGGATTTTGGGCCATCAAGTTCTTCTGGTGGGCCTAAGAAGAGGTCTAGGTTTGATGGGCCAGCCCGAGCTGGGGTTCTTGTTGTTGTTGTCGAGATCTGACACTTTGCGCTGAGTGTGGGAGATCTCATCGTGGTGAGTCTTTGGAAAAGAACTGGGCGTGCTTGAGATGTGGATCCGAGGATCATCGGGTTAGAAAGCGTACTCAGAGGCCCGCCCGATGCAAGCCGCAGTCGGGGCTATGTGCGGCCGAGGAGAGGTGGTGGCTGAGCCACCAAGAGGTCGTGGGTCCACTGGAGGGGAAATGGTTTGGAACGAGGTCGTGGAGCACCGGCAGGTCTTGGTAACACGTGAGGCGAGACACGACGGCGTTGGTCTATGCTACTCGCGTACGAGAGGATGGCGACGCTCCTGATGTCATAACTGGTACGTTCCTCATTTATAATGTACCATATATCGCTTTAATTGATATTGGATCTACGCACTCGTATGTTGCATGTACTGTGTCTGGGACATTGGGCATACAGTTTGAAATTACTGATAGGGAGATGTCGGTGATTAGTCCACTGGGACAGTTGGTTAGAGTGAATAAACTGTTTAGAGATGTGCCCCTAAAGGTCCAAGGGGTTGTCTTTTCGGCGGATTTGATGGAACTATCGTTTGGCGAATTTGATCTCATTTGGGGTATGGATTGGTTAGTAAAACACCGCGCGAATTTGGATTGCGCTGCTAAGCGTATGGTATTAAAGTCTTCGGAGGATGAGGAGGTGGTTGTGATAGGGGAGCGAAGGGATTATTTATCTAATGTAATCTCAGCATTAAGGGTCGAGAAGCTGGTTCGCAAGGGTTGCGAGACTTTCTTAGCTTATGTCAGCATTTCTGATCCTATGGGTCCGTCTGTTGAGAATGTTAGAACTATGAAGGAGTTTCCGGATGTATTTCCCGAAGAGCTTCCGGGGTTGCCTCCAAACCATGAGGTCGAATTCAGCATTGAGCTTCTATCGAGAATGGCTCCGGTGTCCATCGCCTCTTATAAAATGGCGCCGAAGGAGCTGGTAGAATTAAAGGCTCAGATCTAAAAGCTGCTAGATCAAGGATTCATTCGGCCGAGTGTGTCTCCATAGGGAGCACCAGTGCTGTTCGTGAAGAAGAAGGATGGGTCCATGCGCATGTGTATTGATTATCGTCAACTAAATAAACTGACGATTAAGAACAAGTATCCTTTACCAAGGATAGACGATCTGTTCGACCAGCTGCGAGGTGCTTCGATCTTCTCCAAGATAGATCTTAGATCGGGGTACCATCAGCTAAGGGTTAAGGAGGCAGATGTGTACAAGACTGCATTCAGGACTCGTTATGGACATTACGAGTTTCAGGTCATGCCATTCGGGTTGACGAATGCACCAGCTACTTTCATGGATATGATGAACCGGGTTTTCCAACCCTATTTAGACCGGTTCGTGGTGGTGTTTATAGATGACATTCTGGTGTATCCAAGAACCGAGGAGGATCATGATTCGCATCTCCGAATTGTATTGCAAATACTGAGAGAAAAGCAGTTTTATGCCAAGTTCAGCAAGTGTGAGTTTTGGCTGTGAGAGGTGACATTTCTGGGTCACGTAGTGTCTGCCGAGGGGATTAGGGTTGATCCTCAGAAAATTGAGGCCGTATTGGATTGGAAACCACCAAAGACTGTATCTGAGATTCGAAGTTTTCTAGGTCTGGCTGGGTATTACAGACGTTTCGTTGTGGGGTTCTCACTGATTGCTGCACCTCTAACTAAGTTGTTACGAAAAGGGGTACCGTTTACTTGGAGTGATAAGCAGCAGGAGAGCTTTGAGAAACTAAAAAGATTCTCGATCAAGCCCCGTGATTAATACAACCGCAGTCCGGGAAGGAATTCATTGTCTACTGTGATGTGTCGCACACTGGATTGGGTTGTGTGCTGATGCAAGAGGGAAAGGTGGTGGTTTATGCATCTCGTCAGCTTAGGCTGCACGAGGTGAATTACCCCACTCATGACTGTGAATTAGCTGCGGTGGTATTCGCACTGAAGATTTGGAGACATTTCTTTGTACGGGGAGAAGTCGATCATTTATACCGACCATAAAAGCCTCAAGTACCTCCTTACTCAGAAAGAGTTGAATCTTAGGCAACGAAGATGGATAGAGTTGCTTAAGGATTATGATTGCTCGATTGAGTACCATCTGGGAAAAGCTAAGGTAGTAGCGGATGCATTGAGCCGTAAGGTTGTATCTGATCTAAGAGCAATGTTTGCTCGTCTCTGCCTGTTTGAGGACGGTAGTCTGTTAGCTGAGCTCCAAGTGAAACCGAACTAGATTGATCAAATTAAAGAGAAGCAGTTGCTGGATGAAACGTTGGTTCCTCGTTTCTGACTGGTGAAGAATGGAGAGGCTGCAGATTTTGGACTAAATAGTGAGGGGGTACTATGCTTCCGTGGGAGAGTCTGTGTACTGAAGGATTTCGAGTTAAGACAGTCTATACTGCGGGAGGCGCATAGTAGCCCATACGCTATGCATCCTGGTGGAAACAAGTTATACCGAGATCTGCGTGAACTGTACTGGTGGCCAGGGCTTAAGCGCGAGGTTACTGATTTCATAGGTAAGTTTTTGACATGCCAGCAAGTGAAGGCTGAGCATCAACTGCCTTCTGAATTACTGCAACCAGTTAAAATTCCACTCTGGAAGTGGGAGAGGGTAACCATGGATTTTGTTAGCGGGCTACCCCTAACGCCTACTAAGAAAGCTTCAGTATGGGTTATTGTGGATCGACTGACTAAATCTGCCCACTTTATACCGGTCCGCACTGATTATTTGTTGCAGAAGTTGGCCAAATTATACATGGCGGAGATTGTGAGGTTGCATGGGGTACCAGTGTCGATCATCTCGGACAGGGACCCTCGATTCACATCACGATTCTGGAGAGTGTTGCACGAAGCCTTGGGTACAAGGTTAGATTTCAGCACGGCATTTCATCCTCAGACTGATGGTCAGTCGAAGAGGGTAATATAGATTTTGGAAGACATGCTAAGAAGCTCTGTAATTGATTTCAAGGGCAGTTGGGAAGACTATTTTCCGTTAGCAGAGTTCGCTTATAACAACAGCTACCAATCCAGTATTCAGATGACACCGTACGAGGTGTTATATGGTCGTAGGTGTCGTACCCCTACTTGTTTGACAAAACTGGGAGAGCGGCGTATATTGGGGCCAGAACTAGTTTCTGAAACCGAGGAAAAAGTAAAGTTGATTCGGGATCGATTAAAAGAAGCATCTGATAGGCAAAAGTCTTATGCTGATCTAAAGCGTAAAGAGATTGAGTACATGGTGGGGGATTATGTAACACCCCCAAACCCAGCCCAGACGTTATGGCCGAATCTGGTGATGCCACATCAAAGGGATAATTCCAAAATGACTTTATTTATGTTCAGTAGAAAATTTGCATAATTAAAAACTTAAGTTTAAGATTTAGAAATTTATTTAAGTTTGATAATTAAATAGCTGAAACAATAATTAAAACCCAAATGTAAAATCAAATTGGAGGTACAAGGCCTTATTACATCCCAACGAAAATAAAGTAATTAAAATAAAGTTATTCGAAACAAATAAAAAAACTTCTAAATAGCTTGCAGTGTGGCCACCTCCGAGTCCTCCTCCACATCGAGCCGTTTACTGAGGGTCACCTGAAACATTAAATAAAAGGGTGTGAGTTTCGCAACTCAGTGTGTACGACCCTTGGTAATCAAACTAACATGCAATTATTACATTGGGCCTAAGCCCTATCAAAATCGGTGGTCTTGGGCCCTAGCCCACAATGACCTCATATCATATCAGTATCACATGAATGCAATGCTCCCAACCCAAATCCAACCCTGCACTCCATTTCCCTTCCAACCCTACACTCTTGTGGGGATATAAATATCAACCCACCCATCCCTACACTCTAAAGGTAGCACCAATAGCGGTACTACTCAAACGTTGCAGCAAGGCTGCTAAGCATATAATGGGCTTAAAGCCACCGGTGGATCCACGGTCGTCAAGCGACTATGCGATCCTCACATATCTTCCTCCATATCATCAAACCCACCCAAGTGTAACATATATCTCATGAATGCAATATACACATTTCCACACATTAAGCACCTAGAGGTATTTTCATAATTCTACCCTACAGGGGTATTTTCGTAATTCTACCCTACAGGGGTATTTCCATAATTTCCTTCACCTCGAGTTTTAGTTATGAACTTTGGCCCATCAACAAGTCCTCGCGGTTAAAGTGAACAAACACTATGCACCAGGTAGGATCTCAGAGAAGAGGAGGTGGGTCACTAGGACCGCTTATGTACCAAGCTCTCCCTAGATCCAATCTTAGACATGCATATGTTGGTTACCACACTCTAACTAATCGACTTGTCCACAGACACGTTTGATTAATAAATTAAGTCTTATGAAATTTTAAAAATTTAACAGAACTAGGCCTAGAGTCCATTAAACCCTAGCATACATTTCTAAAATCCCATAAGGCCCACTAAGCCAAATCATGTTTATATAGCCCATTAGGCCCAATCATTATTAAATCATACAACCATCCATGTCAATTCATTATTCAAGTTCACATATCAATCTTTGTCGATTTGGGCCCACGAGCTCGGCAGGCCCATTTAGCCACTTTCAGCTTTTCGACTTTTCGGCGTTGCCACCATCGTGTGTGTGTAGTGTTTGTACACACCTGGTAATAACGCATGCTGCAAACCCCTTAATCACGAACCTACCACAGACATTACTTAACGATTAATCACGGCTTAATACGCACTTTATCAAAAACCAAAATCTCACCGTAACCTTACCGTGTGCCACCCGTTCTAGTAGCCCTTCCTTAGCTACTATTTGCGAATATCCCCTAGATCTGCACCCAAACATATATCATCAAAATCAAGTGACTCATATTCCACATAAGTCACCTCTATAAGCCCTACTTACATTCGGCCATCCACTAATCCATAACTAAGACGAGAACACTTACCACTTTGCTAACGATCCTCACCACGCTTGCGATCTTTGGACCCTACCCTTGTTAATACAAGGTTAACGACAAGGAGAAGTTAGATAGCCCTTCGGCTTTTAACAAAACACACTAAGGAGGTTAACTGAATACTTACCGAATCCAACCCTTGATCCTGCGGCCTAGTTAGCTACTGGACAAGATCCGGCTTTTAAACTTGACTAAGAGTAGATAACAACCGATTTGTAATGGAGGAAGAATAAAAAGGAATCGGCACAAATAGGGATTTCGGCAAAAAGGATGATGGTAATTCGGCAATGAGAGAATTCGGCTATAGGAGAATTCGGCAATGGGAGAAACCGATTGAAGGGGAGAAAAGAAAGAAAAAAAATAATGGAAACTCAAAAAAACTTTCAAAAGGATTCGGCACTCTCCTTTTATAGCCACAAGCCGAAAATGCCTTCCCCCAAAGTCCCATTCGGTAGCAACACTTCACGCTCCTCATCTCTTAACTTTTCTCCCTGATAACTCCTCCATCTCATCCAAAATTTCCTCCACTATCATCTCACAAGACCAACTCAAACTCTCCAACGCAAGAGTTCAAATTCAACACAACTCTGGTCGTCCACTCTGCAAAATAAACACTCCAACAAAATACCATGCCACTACTCGAACCTCAGACCTCTTCACCTGATAATAACGCCACCTTGTAGCTCCCCAAGTGACGCCACCTTGCCACTGGACCACAGGCCCACTTGTGTCCTATTTTCCCATTAATCAGCTTAAGAGGCCTAATGCCTGAGACTAGGGTCCCATTAAAGCAAAATTAATTTTTTCCCTATGGTCTTCCCTATCCCTAAGACTTCAAATAACCTTGGTAAAACCTTAAAATTAATATTCTAAGTGCTACTTATACATACCAACTTCAGTGCATGAAATTTTAGGGTTTCGAGATTTGGGGCATTACAGATTATGTCTTTTCGAAGATCTCACCATGGAAGAAGATTCTGAGATTTGGACAGAAAGGCAAGCTGAGCCCTAGATTTATCGGACCTTACCTGATATTAAAGCGTGTGGGACCGGTCGCCTATCAGCTGGAACTGCCTCCAGATTTAAATCATATACATGATGTGTTCCATGTCTCCATGCTGAGGCGATACCGTTCCGATCCCTCATATATAGTGCCGGTGGAAGAGATCGAGGTAAGACCTGATCTGACCTTTGAGGAAGAACCGGTGTAAATATTGGATCGTGATGTTAAAGTGTTAAGAAGAAAATCCGTCCCGTTAGTTAAGGTGCTATGGTGTAATCACAATTCAGAGGAAGCCACGTGGGAGCCTGAGGAGGCGATGCGACAGCAATACCCTCATCTCTTCTGATCAGGTAAATTTCGAGGCCGAAATTTCTTTAAGGGGGGTAGAGTTGTAACGCCCCAAAAATTAGGGGTTTGTAATTTTTCTTGAATTCCATGTTGTGCTTGATTGGCTAGTTATTTGAGTGTATTTTGGGGTCCTAAGGAGGCCTGGGTTCGAGTCTGAGCTGTAGAAGAATTTTAGTTTTTGGTCATAAAGGGGAACCCAGGTCATAGTGATCGGACTTATGTATAATTATGTGTGTTTTGTGACACAAGTGAGCTTGTGGCCTGATGGTGGTGGCGTCATTAGGAAGGCAATGAGAGAGGGGTTCGAATCCCATGGCAAGCAAAAGAGGGCTTTTATTTTATGTCATGGGAGTGGAAGAAGTAGAGTTTGGATCAAACTCTGCAAAGGAGGTGGAGGACTTGGTCAAAATTTCAAATGGAAGGATGGGAGCAATTCTAGGAGATATTGGTGGAGAAAATCAGGGAAGTGGATGTGTGTGGGAGTGTTGGCTGAATTTGGAGAGTGTAGGTAAGTAGAGAATTTCGGCTAGGGGGTTTGGTGGATGCAAAATTTGGCTGATGGGTCATTTTTTAGCATTTCGGGTTTTGTTCCTTTGACATTTCGTGCTTCTTTTCTCTCTGGTGTTAGTGCCATAAGTGACCTTTTCGTGTTTTCGGGATTGAATTAGAGTGAGTTCTTGGTGTCAAATTCTCTGTGGAAATCTTCTTTCCTCTTCTCATTTGCTTCTCTGCCGATTTGGCTTGTGTGCAAGATTGGTCATTCTCTTTTTGGCAGCATCTTAGTCGAACTCAACCTTTTTCTTTTCCTCTTGTTCTCATTTTCTAATCTCTTCAAGATAGCCGAACCTATCTTCTTCTTTGTTCTCAACGTTCCTTCTCTAGCTCTTTAAGTTGAGAAATCCAAAATCAATCTCTTATTTCCCTTCTTCTATAATTCCATCTTTGGGGTCGTACGTGTCTATTTATTTTACTCAAAGAAATCTATTCTTGTCGAATTTGAAGAGTAAGTTATATTGATTTTCTTTCAAATAATTTTCGTTGGTGGTACTGTTCTTTTCTCTTCTTTTCCCCGAATCTTCCCTTCCCTCTTTAGGCTGATGTTTGATTGGTGTGTAGGTCCTCTCAAAGTGTGAAAAGGGCAAGCGACCTAAAGCAATCGATACGTTACTCTTAGCCTTTGATCAAGTAAGCATTCTCGCTTTGTGTTTTGTTTGGGATTTGATCTTTCCTGAGGGTATTGTGGTTGTCAAGGATTGATTTTAACCACATGATTATGCAATCTCTTTTAATAAAGGGGTATTGTAACGCAGAATCCATTCAGGAGTCTTGATTTTCGCTAATATTTGGAGAAGACTTTACAAACTCGGTCAATTAAGGTATGTATCAATGTGGTTTCGATTTATGTTGAGGAATAGGAGGGTAACTCTTTTGATCGGTTGACTAACTGTTAATCTTACTTAACGTAGGATCAGTGCTTAGTGATTCGTGGCACGCTTCGTAATCAAGGTGTGTAACCGTACACCCATTACCGTATAGTTCAAACACTGGATATCGATGTCGCACACTCTTGTGCTACTGTATATCAGCAAAAGCCGAAAAGCTACACTTCTGGCATCTGAGATCCCTCGAGCGCGCAAATGCTCATAGGGATAAATCGAGCCACAATCGTTGGCGTTAGACCGTAGAGGCCACCACGAGCGTCTCGGTGGGTTTAGGTCGTAATGGGCCTCGATGGGCTATGGAGGCCCAATGGGCCCCACATGGGTAAAGTCCCCGATGAGCTGATAACAATGAAATGGGTTGCGAATTTTGCATAGCCGCGATCGATATTGGGCTGAGTGGGCCACACGAGTGTGTGGGGGCCCACTTGGGCCAAAAATTAGGCTTTGGGCCCAACTGCACCGTTGAACCGAAAAAGGGTATCTATGTCATTCGAGGCGACTGTAGGTCTTCGAAAAGGCCATTATATGACTAAATTACTGAAATACCTTCAATGGGTGAAATTACTGAAATACACTCGATGGGTAAAATTACTGAAATACCCCCGAGGGGTAAATTACCGTTTTACCCCCAATCGACCAAATGACCGTTATACCCTTAGTGGTAGTGTCAGTGATATATGTGTAATAATTGTATGGTTGATTATGATTGTGATACACTGCATACATAGATTATTTATGACATGACATACTGCATTGGGTTGGGTTTTGTATTTTGGAGGAAGCACTGTACTGGTGGCTCTGCCACATTTTACTAATATAGTGGCTTTGCCACGTATACAAATTTTAGTGGCTCAGCCACGTATACTGATTTTTAGTAGCTCAGCCACATATACTGTTATTAGCAGCTTTGCTGCATTGTTGTTAGCAGCTAGGCTGCGTTATTGGTGTGCTGGTTGGGTGGGTCAACTTGGTCCCCACGAGGTGAGCTGGTTGGTACGGGAGGTGTGTTGGCTGGACTAGGTTAGGTTACATTCCTGTGTTGCATTGATATGAATTTTTGGGCTTAGGCCCACTCTGATACTGAATAGGGCTTGGGCCCAGACTGTTACTGTAATAGGGGATTACACACTGAGTTCTCGTAACTCACCCTTTTCTTTAACTGTGCAGGTAATCCCCTACCTTAGATGATTTGGACCTGCGAGGGACTCGGAGGTGGCCACACGCTCGATATGTTTTAAACCTAAACTTAGTTATTTTAGTTAATTTTAATATATTGTGCTAACCATTTTGTAATAAGGCCATTTGGGATTTTTAACTTTTAATTGGTATTTTCTTTGCATTACTACCTGCTAGACTAGGAAATGCGGGTTTTAAAATGACAACGGTTTTTAAAGGAAATTACGATTTTCGAACCTTAAAATTTACAACTTGAACGAGCTTCCGCGATATTTAATTTTGTTAAACAAATGATTTGATTAACAAGGAAATAATGTGCTTATGAATTTACTACCCTAAAAGTCTCAAAGAGAATAAATGTTTAGTATTGAGCTTTTATTGAACTAGCCGATTTTCAAATGACACTTTGATGTGACATGTCAGATCCGGTCGTAACGTCTAGGCCGGGTTTGGGGTGTTACACATATCAAGTAATAAAGTGACAAGTAATATCGAATTATCGTACCCACATGGACTGTGCAAGAAAATTTTTATGAAATACAAGTTTAAGCAATTTGGTGGAGGAAAAAATATAATGATTTGTAAGAGGTGATCTAGAAACTAAAATTAACTAAGTATTTAATTAAAAGAAAAAAAGAGTAAAATTCTAATGCACGATTTCTAAAACAAATAAGGTTTAATCAATATGACATAAATGTGTTAGATCAATTTCATTCTTTAACTTAGAATAATTAAAACTATGTTCGTGTTGTTACGAATAATTTCATGGCAACTTGGTCTTCTGTTAACTTGTAACAGCCCGATTTAGGGGCTAGTCAGAACAGTGATCTCAGAATCAGTAGTTCGAGGTTAGAGAAAATTATTTTCATGTTATGTTATGTGTTATAACATGTTTATAAGGATGCATGAAAATTTTGGTGCCTTAATTTTAGCGATTTCTAGCTTAATTGCGAAAAAGAACTAAATCGCATAAAGTGCGAAAGTCCCATTTTATTTGCTAAAGGTGCCAAGTAGCTATGGATTATAAACTGGAGGTCCCAAATGTACAATTTGGCCTTGTTAAGTGAGTTTTCCGGTCAAGGATAGCTAAGGGGACAAGAGCATTAAATGTGGTCATGTTAGGTGACTAAAAAGAAATAAAATAAGATGAAATAAGCAAAAAGCTATCATCTTTTTATTTCTTCTCTTCTTCCACCAAAAATAGCATCCATGGGAGGGGTTTGAAAGCTTAAAATTTCAACAAGCAATTCTCCTCACTAGTAAGTGATTTTAATGATCTTTCTTGATAAAAATTGTACTTTTGGAGTCCCCAAAGCTTAAGCTTTCTAAGGAGGGGACTAGTTTGCAATATGGTTGAAAGTCTAGGGACTTACCACGATATAATTTATGTTTCTTGATGAGTTTTTATGGAAGAAAATGAATGATAGGATGATGAGAAACAACTTTTGTGAAAGGTGTTGTCATGAAAACACCTAATTGGGACTAAAATGCAAAAGTTGTAATTTGTTCATTAAGGCTTGAAATAGATGGAATTGTGGATAGTTGTAAGAGGATTAAATGTTCAGCTAGACTTGTCTAACAAGAAAATGTGATGAAAATTTATTAACGAGCCTAGGGGCAAAATAGTAATTTTGCCCAAGTATAGGGGCAAAGTAGTCATTTTTGCCTAAAGTGTAGATTATGGTGTATTATGATTTATAAGTGATTAAATCAGTAAATTCCATTGTTCTAGATCAAAGAAATCGAGTTTTAGACCTAGAACGAGTGAAAAAGAAAAGTGGGCAAAAAGTCCCTTTCGGCCCTTTTGACATCGAGGTAAGTCCATGTGCGATTGTTGCAACTATGTACGAGTTAATTTAATATTCTAATGTTGTATGGAAAGTATATTTACACTATGAATGTATGAAATATCTTTGATGAGATGTCAAGAGAATTGAATTTAAGAGTAATGGAAAATGTATATAGAATGATATGATGATGGTTAAAGTTTCGAGTAAGACCATATTGGAATATGGCCTCGGTGTAAGAGTTCATATAAGACCATGTCAAGGACATGGTATCGATATGTTAATATGTGTAAGACCCTATTGAGGTATGATGTCAATGAGAACTATGTGTATGAGACTCAAGAGAGTTAGTTAACAATTTAAATGTAGGTGGTTGTACCACGAGAAGTACACGTAAGTGTTAGAACTGAATTGAGATGAATTGATTATATAATGAACCCCTAGTGGGATATGTGTTATTAATGCACCTTAGTTGCATGAAATAGATTTATTGATGTACTGTGTGAATGCGAATGAGTATCGTAGAAAGTTATGTAAGAATAGAAGTATGTGGGGATGTTCTCTGATGAACATTTGGAATAGAGATATACTTGTGGATTACTATCCATGAATGTAAAATAACGGTGAGCTATGTGCGATATCACCTTATTGATGGTAGTGAGGGGCTGTGTGCGATACCATCAATTATATTAATATCGGTGGGCTATGTGCGTTACCACCTGATCAATTAGTAATCGATGGGTTGTGTGTGATACCATCACTTATAAATGATTGGTGGGCTGAGTGCGATACCACCCTATTAGAGATTTAATGGTGGGCTAAGTGCGAAACCACCGAGAGATTAGTAGTATGAGTAGCTTATTGAAAATGCTTGGTGTGTTGTTTTATGTGATTACATGACAATCAGTGCAGGAATGTGTGCTATTTAACACGGGCAGTTGGCTAGTGGTGTGGTATGTACGTGGTAAGAGATAGATTGAGTAAGCTTCCAGAGTGGTTAAATTACCATGATTTAAGGAGAAAATTCAGCATAATACCTTGTGGTTATATGTATCCAATGAATGTCGGTATTTGTCAGTTTATGTAGATGGAATTACTAAGCATTATTGCTTACTCCTTTCCATTTTCCATCTCTTATAGGTTATTTTAACTAGCTCGGGTTGGAGGCCGCCGGAGATGTTTTCACACTATCGAGTAGACTCCTGGTATGGTGTTTCAAGTTCTATCGGGTCATGGCATGTATAGGGATTCTTTTAAAGTTGATGAAGTCTTATCGTTGTAGCCAAATTGTGTTGGCCTAAGAGAATTTATAGTATGGTTGTGTATAGCCATTGATGATGGCTTAAGTTGTTTGTAAATGTTGTGGGAATAATTCTCCCAAGTGTATGGGAGGAAAACTTTACTTCCATGAACCAAATGTGTTAATTCATTCGTTCTAATTGATGATTTGAGATTTTATTGAATTGGTATATGAATGTATGCAAATGAGAGTAGAAAAAGGCTTGGTAGATAGCCTCTAAGTGCTCACACGGATAGACACACAAGGCGTGTGTCTAGGCCAGGCGCATCTTGCACCTTTGATCCATAAGTCGGGATAGGCCACGGGTTAATCCCACGGCCGTATGTTGAGGTCGCACATGAAACACGGTTAGGAAGCGGCGTGTGCCCTGTGCCGTAAACGAAGTCAAGATACCAAGGTACAAAGATACGCCTAAGTCCATGGGCGTGTTCGCACCGTGTGTAATTAGTCGCTGTCGATTCGACCACGGGTGGAAGACACGGGCATGTCTAAGAGTACACGGGCGTGTCCTAAGTCCACGGGCGTGTGGACCCTGTTTCGAGTAAAAGTTTCCCGTTGAGTTCCGAAAGTTTCCGAACATGAGTTCAAATCCTCGTAGGCCCATGAGATGTATAAGTTGATTAAGAAAGAGAAGTTTTCAATTCGGAACGAAATTTTTTAGTCCGTAAGTACATGTTTAAGAAAGTTCAAGCATAGTAATGTCTCGTATCCGGTCTTAGCCTCGAACTCGGGTTTGGGGTGTTACATTTAGTGGTATCAGAGTGTGGTTTAGTCGGTTCTCGGACTAACCTAGCACGAGTAAGAGTCTAGCTATACATGCCATATGTGGACCGTGATAGTGTGATGTCTCCCAGCTCTAACGAAATTATTTTGTTAAGACAGAGATGATTACCAATTGAGCTAATTTTAGTAAGTTTGTATGATTTCTAAGCTCTATGATTTCTATTATTGAATTGCTTAGTATAATGTACATTACTTCGACGGAATGCTTAATGCTATGTTAAACAAAGAAATCAATGAGATTAAGTATGAGTAAGTCCCGATTGAAGATGAATTTCCCAGGATACTCGATCCACCACATGAGATAAGAAAGTTCGCATAAGACCAAGCCAAGGCATGGCATCGACAATCAAGCAGAGTTATCATGTAAGCCCAAGGCAAGCTTGGCATTGAACAGAGTTATCATGTAAGTCCAAGGCAAGCTTGGCATTGAACAGAGTTATCATGTAAGTCCAAGGCAAGCTTGGCATTGAACAGAGTTATCATGTAAGTCCAAGGCAAGCTTGGCATTGAACAGTTGTCATGTAAGTCCAAGACAAGTCTTGGCATTGAAAAGCTATCAAGAGAAAGAAATTCCATGTAAGTCCCAGCCAAGGCTCGGCATTGACCAGTTCACGAGTAAAGACTTCGTATAAGTCCATGTCAAGACATGGCCTCGAAACCAAGATGAGAAATTCCATGTAAGACTGTATCTAGGATATGGCTTTGGCATCAAATTACGTAGGATGAGATTTAGTATCCTCGGTTATTCGCAGAAATTCATCGGGCAAAATGAGTAAAGTTAAAATGAGATGATAAGAAAGCTAAGTAAGCAAAGCTATTATCAAGTTGAAATTGAGTATTATTTATGTTATGAATGATGAATTAGAGATCATGATTATCGTATTAAAGTATGCTGATCAATGTGATCAAGTGATACATGTACCTTGTTTACCTTACAAACATGAGACTAGTAAGTACCATGATGTATGTGAGAAGCAGTAAGAGTAAGTAAGCATATGAGATTTGTGATGCCATTGTTTATGATAAATATGTCCACATGGTTAAATCTCACGTGTGACTGTTAAAGTAGAGAAGGTATAATGTTTCATCTTATGACCCTGTTACAAAGTCACACATATTATAGTGTGAGAGTTAAAAACTGAAAAGTTTGACTAAGTAGAATGCAGGAGATGAGTACGGTTGTTCAATTATAAAATGATGAATAAGACCATGGTTGGACCATGGCGGTATATGTGATCCCATATAAGACCATGTCTGGGGCATGGCATTGACATCGACACATGATTCCGTGTAAGACCATATCTGGGATATGGCATCGGCATCGATATGAGTTTTCATGTAAGATCGTATCTGGGATATGGCATTGGTGTTGATATGAGATTTCGTGTAAGACCATAGCGAGGCTATGGCATCATGACGACATGTAAAGCAATAGCTGGGCTATGATGTTGTGATACGAGTAAGACCATAGTTGGACTATGGCAATTAAGTAAATGACGTACTCAAAACCCGTAAGACATTCTCTAGATTAATAAGAAATAGTAAGAGGAATTAGAGTTAAATGTTGAGTACTCAAGTAGACCTTAATGTGAAACTTGAGTAAGTGAAGTCACAGTTCGAAAGTATAAGTGATAGAAACAATTGTAGTGTGATAAATATGAAAACTCACTTTAGGCGAGTTGTGTGACTATGATGATATTTCATTGACAATGAGTAGTAAATCATATGTATGTAGTCACGAGAGTTAGGCTAAGGGACTTTGCAACCTCACTCCCTTGCCACTGTTGAATTATAATGAGATGTTATGAGAGTTAAGTTGAGTAAGTTTACATCGGATTAATGCAATAATTATGCTAGCATGATTAAGAATGCCTTGTATCACATCGATGCATAATACTCTACTAAATAGAGTAACTGTTGTTGAACATGAGGTTGAAGTCCTAGAGGACTAAAATGATGGGGCTATCATCGAGATATGAGATAGACAAGGTCCCGTATAAGACCATGACCGGGACATGGCCTCAGCACCGAGTTGAGATTTCGTATAAGACCATATCCAGAATATGGCATTGATACCTAACGAGGAAGTCCATATAAGACCTTATCCGGGATACGGCATTGGCGTTTAGAGGTGACTCTATATAAGGCCCTCTCGGGAATGTGGCATTGGTCTTGTACCTACATGAATGACGATGAATATGCGTCTTTGATTATCCCTAATGATCAATGGGACAGGTAGATGAGTTAGAAGTAGAAATGAGATTAGTACTAAAGTCATATGAAGGAGTGAATGCCGATATTGGTGATTGAATCACGAAGAAACGAGTACGACGTGTGGCACGGTATGTGCTAAATAAATGGCAAGTTTGAGTAAGTTGGCTCAAAGCCTGTAGTTGTGCATGGTTAGTTGATGCCATGGGTGGAATATAATAATCTCCTTGAGTATTATGTATAAGTATCTGCTGCCTTTCGGGGCTGATGTAGTTGTTCTTTTCATAAACCGTGATTGTATGATAATGGTAGCTGATGGTAAGAATAAGACAAACGGTTGTCGATTTAGTTATTTGAAATCGACATTCCTTTATCTCCTAGTAATCTCATTTGGATACTTTGAGGAGGAAGTTAGTGATGATTCTAGTATAAGAAGTGAAATCACAAGTTTCACATTGTATGATGAGTTTTCGAGTAAGCTGAATAGAGTTAATGAATTCGATCGAGATGTCCCTACTATCATGAGATATGATGTTAGTAAAGGTTTTAGATTAGCACAGCAAGAGAAACTCAGATGAGAATGTGCTAGAAATATGTTCTCAGTGTGGAGAAAAGAGTAGATTAATATGTTGAGATATGATTCAAGTTCTGTGTATATTCACGCATGAATCAATAAAGAGAATAAAATCATGTGTGTACGTGAGTAGAGAGCTATTAATTGAAAGTTCTAATACTGAGTTCAGTCTGAATCGAGAAAAAGAGTTGATAGGTTGGTGATCCAGAGACAATCACTTTTATGTCTGTATTGTGAGTTAAATGTTAGGAAATGATTCATGGACAAACCGATATGTGCCTTTTGAATTTTTATGAGTTAGAGAATCTTATGCTGCAGAGGATTTTGAAAATGAAATAGTGAAAACAGCTTGAACTATTACAATGGCGAATATAGTTATTGTAATACTTATCGGATAGTAGACATAATACAAGTGTCTAAATGAAGATCCATGTTAAGCAATGCGAGTTAGTTACTCAGTTGATCTTAGTTGGATAAGTTTTCAGTTGTTAATGCTTTCTCGAGATAAAATTTGAAATGATGAGGAATCCAGAACTTATATAGAAGTTTTGGTATGAGATTTAGTAATTGCATATCTATTAAAGCAAGAATAAGGAAATACAGTTATGTGCATAAACGTTTTGACAATAGAGTACATTTCGCAGTATGATTGAGATTATGGTCAAAAGTAATTGACCACTAAAAGCTGAGTCTTCAAAGCGTACAAGTCAAGAATACTACAGTCGGTGAATGCTTTAATGAGAAAGTGAGATAAAACCTTATGGATTTCAAAATTGGTTTGACAAAATTCCCAAAGAGGGGGAATGTCATTCGAATTGTAGTGAATCAACCAGTAAAGATCCGAACGATCATTTAGACGTGTGCAGAGTTCCAAATTAGTGGATTTCTGGATATAGTATATGCCCAAGAGAAAGAATAACCTAGGTCTCAAGTTACAATTCTACCTTATGTATCACAGCTTAAGAATTATTGGCAAGAGAAACTTGAGGATAAGAGCATTTGCGATTTTGAAAGGTAGATGGAAACGTTTTAAGAATGTTGATAGCAACTCAACCTGATAAGATTTTCGGGGACGAAAATCCCTAAGGGGGGAGAATTGTAACAGCCCGATTTAGGGGCTAGTCGGAACCGTGATCTCGGAATCACTAATTCAAGGTTAGAGAAAATTATTTTCATGTTATGTTATGTGTTATAACATGTTTATAAGGATGCATGAAAATTTTGGTGCCTTAATTTTAGCGATTTCTAGCTTAATTGCGAAAAAGAACTAAATCGCATAAAGTGCGAAAGTCCCATTTTATTTGCTAAAGGTGCCAAGTAGCTATGGATTATAAATTAGAGGTCCCAAATGTGCAATTTGGCCTTGTTAAGTGAGTTGGCCGGCCAAGGATAGCTAGGGGGACAAGAGCATTAAATGTGGTCATGTTAGGTGACTAAAAAGAAATAAAATAAGATGAAATAAGCAAAAAGCTATCATCTTTTTATTTCTTCTCTTCTTCCACCAAAAATAGCATCCATGGGAGGGGTTTGAAAGCTTAAAATTTCAGCAAGCAATTCTCCTCACTAGTAAGTGATTTTAATGATCTTTCTTGATAAAAATTGTACTTTTGGAGTCCCCAAAGCTTAAGCTTTCTGAGGAGTGGACTAGTTTGCAATATGGTTGAAAGTCTAGGGACTTACCATGATAGAATTTATGTTGTTTGATGAGTTTTTATGGAAGAAAATGAATGATAGGATGATGAGAAAAAACTTTTGTGAAAGGTGTTGTCATGAAAACACCTAATTGGGACTAAAATGCAAAAGTTGTAATTTGTTCATTAAGGTTTGAAATAGATGGAATTGTGGATAGTTGTAAGAGAATTAAATGTTCAGCTAGACTTTTTTAACAAGAAAATGTGATGAAAATTTATTTACCAGCCTAGGGGCAAAATAGTAATTTTGCCCAAGTATAGGGGCAAAGTAGTCATTTTTGCCTAAAGTGTAGATTATGGTGTATTATGATTTATAAGTGATTAAATCAGTAAATTCCATTGTTCTAGATCAAAGAAATCGAGTTTCGGACCTAGAACGAGTGAAAAAGAAAAGTGGGCAAAAAGTCCCTTTCGGCCCTTTCGATATCGAGGTAAGTCCATGTGTGATTGTTGCAACTATGTACGAGTTAATTTAATATTCTAATATTGTATGGAAAGTAGATTTACACTATGAATGTATGAAATATCTTTGATGAGATGTCAAGAGAATTGAATTTAAGAGTAATGGAAAATGTATATAGAATGATATGATGATGGTTAAAGTTTCGAGTAAGACCATATTGGAATATGGCCTCGGTGTAAGAGTTCGTATAAGACCATGTCAAGGACATGGTATCGATATGTTAATATGTGTAAGACCCTATTGAGGTATGATGTCAATGAGAACTATGTGTATGAGACTTAAGAGAGTTAGTTAACAATTTGAATGTAGGTGGTTGTACCACGAGAAGTACACATAAGTGTTAGAACTGAATTGAGATGAATTGATTATATAATGAACCCCTAGTGGGATATGTGTTATTAATGCACCTTAGTTGCATGAGATAGATTTATTGATGTACTGTGTGAATGCGAATGAGTATCGTAGAAAGTTAAGTAAGAATAGAAGTATGTGAGGATGTTCTCTGATGAACATTTGGAATAGAGATATACTTGTGGATTACTATCCATGAATGTAAAATAATGGTGAGCTATGTGCGATATCACCTTATTGATGGTAGTGATGGGCTGTGTGCGATACCATAAATTATATTAATATCGGTGGGCTATGTGTGTTACCACCTGATCAATTAGTAATCGATGGGCTGTGTGTGATACCATCACTTATAAATGATTGGTGGGCTGAGTGCAATACCACCCTATTAGAGATTCAATGGTGGGCTAAGTGCGAAACTACCGAGAGATTAGTAGTATGAGTAGCTTATTGAAAATGCTTGGTGTGTTGTTTTATGTGATTACATGACAATCAGTGCAGGAATGTGTGCTATTTAACACGAGTAGTTGGCTAGTGGCGTGGTATGTATGTGGTAAGAGATAGATTGAGTAAGCTTCCAGAGTGGTTAAATTACCATGAGTTAAGGAGAAAATTCAGCATAATACCTTGTGGTTATGTGCATCCAATGAATGTCGGTATTTGTCAGTTTATGTAGATGGACTTACTAAGCATTATTGCTTACTCCTTTCCTTTTTCCATCTCTTATAGGTTATTTTAACTAGCTCGGGTTGGAGGCCGCCGGAGATGTTTTCACACTATCGAGTAGACTCCTGGTATGGTGTTTCAAGTTCTATCGGGTCATGGCATGTATAGGGATTCTTTTAAAGTTGATGAAGTCTTATTGTTGTAGCCAAATTGTGTTGGCCTAAGAGAATTTATAGTATGGTTGTGTATAGCCATTGATGATGGCTTAAGTTGTTTGTAAATGTTGTGGGAATAATTCTCCCAAGTGTATGGGAGGAAAACTTTACTTCCATGAACCAAATGTGTTAATTCATTCGTTCTAATTGATGATTTGAGATTTTATTGAATTGGTATATGAATGTATGCAAATGAGAGTAGAAAAAGGCTTGGTAGATAGCCTCTAAGTGCCCACACGGATAGACACACAGGTGTGTGTCAGGGCGTCATGCACTCTGCACCTTTGATCCATAAGTCAGGATAGGCCACGGGTTAATCCCACGGCCGTATGTTGAGGTCGTGCATGAAACACGGTTAGGAAACGGGCGTGTGCCCCAGGTCGTGTAAACGAGTCAGTATACCAAGGTACAGTACACGGTCTAAGTCCACGGGCGTGTTCAGACCGTGTGTAATTAGTCAGTGTCGACCACGGGTGGAAGACACGGGCATGTCTAAGAGTACACGGGCGTGTCCTAAGTCCACGGGCGTGTGGACCCTGTTTCGAGTAAAAGTTTCCTGTTGAGTTCTGAAAGTTTTCGAACATGAGTTCAAAGCCTCGTAGGCCCATGAGATGTATAAGTTGATTAAGAAAGAGAAGTTTTTAATTCGGAACAAAAAATTTTAGTCCGTAAGTACATGTTTAAGAAAGTTAAAGCATAGTAATGTCTCGTATCCGGTCTTAGCCTCGGACTCGGGTATGGGGTGTTACATAACTAATGCACATACATACATACTAAATCAATTAATCTCTTAAACATATTTCTATGTCCATTCAAACAATTAATCAATTTTAATAAGAAAATATAAGATAAAATGAGGTAACAATATATTCCTATATTGAGGCAATTTAATCACAATAATCTTTCAAGCAGACCCGTTCTTGACATTTTTAGGGCCCTAAGCAAAATAATAAAATGGGGTTTTAGGTTCCTTAAAAGTTGGAGAAAACAAATTTTAGGTAAAAAAATTTTGGGCCCTTGAAAGTTTGTAATTTTTTTTACCTTTAAAAGTAACAAAAAAAAATTTGGTCCCTTAAAAACTGGAAAACAATATTTTGGACCGCTTTCAACCTCGGGCCTTAGGTGGCCGCACCTCCAGACGACCCCTAGGGCCAAGCCTGCTTACAACTTATGCAAGGCTAAAGTATTGTTTAATACCACCGCTAATTTAACCTTCAATTATCTTAGAAGATTAAACATGCACCAATTAAATATTGTGTCAATTAATTATAATTTCAATCTGATTAATAGTTAACTCTTTTTTTACCTTACAATTAAAATGCAAACATAACATAGGCATGATTTTATTTCATTGAAAAAACTACAAAGGCCTATAACAAACAAACATGATTTTAACAAATTAAGTGGACAGAATGCAATTAATCTAACATGAATTAAATTTAAGTCATTTTAATTCAATTAAGAACATCAACACAACAAATATTCATAATCATGATCACAACATAAACTGAAAAGATTAAGAGAAGGGAACTAGAAAAACAAATCCCGGTGATCTTCCAAAGCCAAACTAATGCGCTCCTCTCTTCACTGCTCGTTCTGTTGATCCAAGGCCTTCACGAGCACTCGATTTCTGCTACTCCAAAGGGCTTGCTAGCTCTTTTTCAAGAGGGGATATTGACAAGGGAAGAAGGAAATTGGAAAGCAACTAGAAGGGAAAAGAAAAAGAAAAATGAGAGAAAAGGTGTATGTGTGAGATGTGTGAAGTGAGGGATGAAAAATAAGGAAATGAGGGGGGCTTTTTATACTTGATATTGGAAACTCAAGTTAGATAAAAATAGCAGCCAACCCCTCATCCTATGTGTAACACCCCAAACCCGGCCTAGACGTTATGACCGGATCTAGCATGTCACATAGAAGGGTTGTTTAAAAACTGGCGCATTTGTTTAAAAAGTTCGTATTCCTTTTTGAAACATTGAGCTTTGTTGTTCGAGAAAAATCAAAAATTTTGTTTTTAAGTCCTCTTGTAAAATCATTATTGTTGTTTTTATTGTTATTGTTTCCAAAACTAGTATATAACAGAAATCGGATTCAGTGAGTTGCGGGAATGTGATGTTTTGAAAACCGTTCGTTAACATTTTGGAAAACTCAGTATTTCAATCGTCTAACAGTTTAAAAATAACCGATTTGAAAGTTAAAAGAAAAATAAATTCCCAAAGGCCTTATTACAAAACATTAAACCCAAATTAAAATAAATCTCAAATTAAAGTAAAACAGAAATTACTAAAGTTCCGATGTATGGCCACCACGAAGTACTCCACAGCTCTAAATCCTCAGTGCTGGGGATCACCTGCAAGATTAAGCAGAGGGGTGAGTTACGAGAACTCAGTGTGTAATCCCCTAATCAGACATTAACTGGGCCTGAGCCCATACGGAAACAAACTGGGCCTTAGCCCATACAGAAACAGACTGGGCCTTAGCCCTATTAGCATGGTAAAGCAGATAATGCATGAACCCAGCCTAATAATCCATCCGCTACACACCACCCGTACCAGCCCAACACACCTGTGGGGATTTCTAAATCAACCCGTCCATCCGCTACACACCTCGATGGCAGTCAAGCTGCTCATCACAGAATTTGTGGCGAAGCCACCAGATTAACAGAATATACGTGGCATAGCCACCAGACAGATTGTGGCAAAGCAACCAGAATATGTGGCAGAGCCACCAAAATATGTGGCAGAGCCACCAGATTATACTTCCTCCGATCATCAATATCCCAATCCCATGCATGATGTCGTGACATAAATAATTCGTGTATGCAGTATGTCATAATCATAAACAATCATGTAAACATCACACATATATCACTTAAACCACCTCTAGGGGTATAACGGTCATTTACCCTCCGGGGGTATTTCGGTAAACTACCCTTCCAAGGGTAATTTCATAATTTTACCAACTAACGGCATTTTCAAAGGCCTACTGTCGCCTCAAGCGACATGAGACCCTTTTTGGGTCTCTACGGAGCTATTGGGCCTAAAAGCCATTTTAGGCCCACAAGCTCGTGTGGCCCAAAACGCTTGGTTTCGGTTTCACATTTGCAGATTTCGCATTCGAATTTATCAAGTGATAGTTTTCCTACAATTTAGCCCCAAATGGGCCGGATAGCCCATTGGGCCCATTTGGCCCGTTTCGGTTCGATCAGGCCCGTTACAGCCTTAGTTTTGCGAGAGTGTTCGTGACACTCTCCACGACTTACCGTCATTATTCATATTTTGATTTACCACTACGAGCGTTCGCACACTCGAGGGGTCACAGATACCGGCTTTCCGGCTTTTCGACTTTTGGTCGTTTCACAGAACACCACAGGCAATCATCGAAGTGGGTGTGAGATTACACACCTGTTTGCGGTTGCCGAAAGAACTACTCCTCGCTTGCCCCTAGAAATAATAACGATTGACAGTTAGCCCTAACTACTTAAAAGATGTCATAACCCAAATTACTACACCACTTGGGTCACTTACCACGAGACGGGATTCCTTCCAACCGAGTATCGATTAGTCGGCTTTGTTTCCTCCTTGGCTAAAGTGAACAGCCCTAAATTGATTGATGCTCAAGGGGTGTTAGCATCTATCAACATTCGGCATTAGAGGAAATTTTAACAATGACAAGCACTACTTACCCTTAGATTCGGCGACAGCAGATCCCCTGAATAAGAGGAGTTCAACCACGTTCGATTCTCAGAGATGACGATTATCTAGAGAGGAAAAGAAAAGATTAAAACGCCCATGAGATCACAAGGAGTAAGTTCGGCCTTCACTAACTTAATTAACTAAGTAACAAGAAGAGAAAACATTAAGATCGACAATACCACTTGAAGAAGAATTCGACTGTTACTCCACTAAAGAATTTCGGCCCTTACTAAATGGAACTCAAACAACTCGAGCAAGAAAAGGATGAATAGCTTCGGCCTCTAATCAGGGATAAGCCGAATGAAGAGGGGAGGTTTCGGTCACAAAAAGTAACACCACAAACCGACAAAATCTTAGAAAAAGAGGGTGGGAAAATCGGCTTTTGGAAGAGAAGAAATCGGCAAGGATGATGAAAAATAAGAAGAAGAGTGTGTGGGTACGATTTAGGGAAAGAAAAGAAGTGATCGTTTCGACAGGAATAGAAGTGTAGGAGAAGTAGAAGAAATGGAAGCACGGAAATTGATAGATGTCAGAGAAGCAAAGAAAACCCGAAGTGATGAAGAACTCACCAAAAATGCAACACTAACAAGAACACCAAAAGGAATTTGGCACTTTCCAAAAGCTAAGACCAACTTTCGGTTTCCACACTTACACCAAAAGACCAAAAATACTCTCTTAGACCCCTATTCAGCCGAATTTCTCCCTCTCACACTCACCCACTCACGTCCAACTCTCCCACTCCCACATATCCCATGATTTTCTCCTCACTTTGCTCCACCAACCACTCCCCACCTCTCATTCAAACGGTTTAACTGAATCTTCAACCACCAAGACAGAGTTCTGGCTGAACTCTACTTCTTCCACCTGCTCAGCACAAAATAAAAACTACCAAATGCTACCTGTGGGATTCGAACTCTCCCCCTCCATGCTTCCCTTGTGACGCCACACCACTAGGCCACCTTGCCCTTTGTGTTAACAAGATACAACCAAATATACTTAAATCCTGCCTCCACTAGCTCACCCCCCCTAAAGTGCCCAAAAACCAAAATTTCCCCAGGACCTGGACTTGAACCCGAGCCTCCCTAGAACCCCCAAACACACCCAAATAACAAAATTAACAAGCACGACACATGCAATAACGCAAAAGCACCAGACCCCTATTTTAGGATGTTACAGCTCTACCCCCCTTACAGAAATTTCAGCCTCGAAATTTACCTGATTAAAAGAGGTGAGGGTATTACTGACGAATTGCCTCCTCCGGCTCCCACGTGGCTTCCTCTGATCCGTGGTTACGCCACAGCACTTTGACCAACGGAACAGATTTCCTCCTCAACACTTTCACATCCCGATCCAAAATCTACACTGGTTCCTCTTCAAATGACAAATCAGGTCTAACCTCGATTTCCTCCACCGGCACTATATGAGATGGATCTGAACGGTGGTGCCTCAGCATCGAAACATGGAATACATTATGGATCCAGTTTAACTCAAGGGGAAACTCAAGCTGATATGCGACCGGTCCAACACGTTTCAACACCCGATAAGGCCCGATGAACCTTGGGCTTAGCTTGCCCTTTCGTCCAAATCTCAAGATATTTTTCCAAGGTGAGACCTTCAAGAAGACACACTCCCCCACGGAAAATTCTATCTCCTTATGCTTCAGATCCGCATACGACTTTTGTCTATCAGAAGCTTTTTTTAACCGACCCCGAATCAACTGAACCTTTTCCTCAGTTTCCAAAATCAATTCTGGACCCAACAACTGTCGCTCACCCAATTCTGTCCAACATGTAGGGGTACGACACCTACGACCATATAACGCCTCGTAAGGTGCCATCTGAATGCTGGATTGGAAACTGTTGTTATACACAAATTCAGGTAAGGGTAAATAATCTTCCCAACTGCCTCTGAAGTCGATCACACAGCCCCTTAACATGTCTTCCAAAATCTGGATCACCCTCTCCGACTGACCATCAGTCTGATGATGAAATGCCGTGCTGAAATCTAGCCTTGTACCCAAAGCTTCATGCAATGCCTTCCAAAACCGAGATGTAAATCTAGGGTCCCTATCTGACATGATAGACACTGGTACCCCATGCAGTCTCACAATTTCTGCCACATACAATTTGGCCAATCTTTGTAGCGAGTGCTCAGTGCAAACCGGTATGAAATGTGCAGACTTAGTCAACCGGTCAAAGATTACCCACACTGAATCTTTCTTAGTAGGCGTCAAGGGTAGCCCACTAACAAAATCCATTGTTATCCTCTCCCACTTCCAGAGTGGAATCTTCACCGGTTGCAGCAATCCCGAAGGCAACTGATGTTCCGCCTTCACTTGCTGACATGTCAAACATTTTCTCACAAAGTCGGTAACTTCACGTTTCAACCATGGCCACCAGTACTGCTCTCGTAGATCTCAGTACATCTTACTTCGACTGGGATGCATATCGTATGGGCTACTATGCGCCTCCCGCAGAATCATCTGTCTTAACTCAGAGTCCTTCGGCATACAAACTCTTCCACGGAAACATAATACCCCTTCACTGTTCAGCCCAAAATCCACTGTCTCTCCACTTTTCACTTGCTGAAGCTGAGAACCCAACGATTCATCCAACAATTGCTTCTCTTTAATCTGACCTACCCATGTCGGTTTCACCTGAAGTTCCGCTAACAAGCTACCATCTTCATAAAGGCTGAGATGAGCATACATTGCTCTCAAATCCGATACCACCTTACAACTTAATGCGTCCGCCACCACGTTGGCTTTACCCGGGTGGTACTCAATCGAGCAGTCATAGTCTTTCAGCAACTCTATCCATCTCTGTTACCTTAAATTCAGCTCCTTCTGGGTAAGGAGATACTTCAGACTCTTATGGTCGGTGTAGATGATCGACTTTTCTCCATACAAGTAGTGTCTCCATATCTTTAGGGCGAACACTACTGCAGCAAGTTCCAAGTCATGAGTGGGGTAGTTCACCTCATGTGGCCTTAGTTGACAAGATGCATACGCCACTACTTTCCCTTCTTGCATTAGCACACAACCCAAGCCTGTGTGTGACGCATCACAATAAACAATAAATTATTTTCCCGCTCATTTGGATCAACACCAGTGCTTGATTAGTATCTTCTTCAGCTTCTCAAAACTCTCTTGCTGCTTATCCGTCCACACAAATGGTACCCCCTTACGCAGTAATTTGGTTAGAGGTACGGCAATTAAAGAAAACCCCTCGACGAATCGCTTGTAGTACCCAGCCAAACCTAGAAAACTTCGAATCTCTGACACTAACTTCGGTGACTTCCAATCTAATACAGCTTCGACCTTTCGAGGATCAACCCTAATCCCCTCGGCAGACACAACATGACCCAAGAACCGTCACTTCCTTCAACCAAAACTCGCACTTACTGAATTTGGCGTAAAGTTACTTCTCTCTCAATATCTACAGAACAACTCGAAGATGTGAGTCATGCTCCTCCTCAGTTCTCGAGTACACCAAGATGTCGTCTATGAATACCACCACAAACCGATCTAGATAGGGTTGGAAGACCCGGTTCATCATGTCCATAAAAGCGGCTGGTGTATTTGTTAATCCGAACGGCATCACTAGAAACTCGTGATGCCCATAACGAGTTCGGAAAGCAGTCTTGTGAATATCTGCCTCCTTGACCCTTAGCTGATGATACCCCGATCTCAAATCTATTTTTGAGAAGACTGAAGCTCCCCGTAGCTGATCAAACAAATCGTCAATCTTTGGTAGCGGGTATTTATTCTTAATAGTTAGCTTGTTCAATTGACGATAGTCAATGCACATACGCATCGACCCATCCTTCTTATTCACGAACAATACCGGCGCCCCCCGCGGAGATACACTTGGTCGGATAAACCCACGGTCCAACAGCTCTTGGATCTGAGCTTTCAGTTCTACCAGCTCCTTTGATGCTATCCTATAAGGGGTGATGGACACCGGAGCCGCTCCCGGTAATAGCTCAATGCCAAATTCGACCTTGCGATTCGGAGGCAACCCCGAAAGCTCTTCGGGAAAAACATTTGAGAACTCTTTCACGGTTCTGACATCCTCAACAGACAATTCCTTAACATCAGATGTGCTGACAAAGGCTAGAAACGCCTCACACCCTTTACGCACCATCTTCTCGGCCTTTAATGCCGAAATTACATGGGACAGATAATCCCTACTTTCTCCTAGCACCATCACTTCCTCCTCCTCTGGGGTCTTTAATACCATACGCTTAGCAGCGCAATCCAAATTCGCATGATGCTTAACTAGCCAGTCCATGCCTAAAATAAGGTCAAACTCGCCGAACGGCAGTTCCATCAAATCCGCTGGGAACACTACTCCTTGAACTTCTAGAGGCACATTCCTAAACAACCTGTTCACTACCACAGATTGTCCTAGGGGGCTAATCACAGACATTTCTCTAGCAGCAACCTCAGATTTAATACCCAGAGTCCCAGACATAGTACAGGCAACATATGAATGGGTAGATCCAATATCAATCAAAGCGGTAAATGGCACATCAAATATAAGAAACGTACCGGTTATGACGTCTGGTGCATTGCCATCCTCTCGACGTCTAGCCGTATAAACCAACCCCGGCTGCCTTGCATTTGTATTTCTAGCACCTCTGCCCGGTGCTTCTCGACCTCGTCCAAACCCATTTCCCCCTCTGGCCGGACCACGTCCTCTCGGTGGCTGCTGACCACCTCTCCCTGGCTGCGCAGATCCCTGACCTACCATCTGCACCCTAATCGGCTCCCGTGGACAATCCTTTATCAGATGATCCCTAGACCCACATTTGAAATACCCATCAGTTCTTCTCCAGCACTCCCCCGGATGTGTTTTCCCACACTGTGCACAAAGTCACAACTGACCCACAGCAACTGGCATCCCAACTCGAGCTGGCCCATCCAACCTAGGCCTCTTTTGGAAACCTCCGGAAGAACCTGACGACCCAAAACTTCTCTTACTCTTGCCCCTTTCCTTATCCCGATTTTGCCTCTCAGAATATTTCACCTCTTCGGCAATTTTTGATTTCTCGATCAAAGTGGCAAAATCTCTTTCCCGCTGCGGAGCTATCAGTACCCGCAACTCATCCCGCAGACCATACTCGAATCGTACACAACGCTCATAGTCAGTCGCAACTATACCCCGTGCGTAACGACTCAAGCGCAAGAATTTCGCCTCATATTCCGCTACTGATTTGTTCCCTGGACCAGATTCAAGAATTCTTTCCTCCGAGCGTCTACATAGCTAGCCCCGACATACTTTCCCCGGAAAGTCGCTTTAAAGAAATCCCAGGTGATACAATCCGCTTGAGTACCTTCCCTCACAGTGAGCCACCACTGGTATGCCTCATCTCTCAGCAGGGACACCGCCCCTTTCAGTTTCTGTTCAGCGGTGCAATCCAGATCATCCATAATCCGTTCAACTGCCTCCAACCAGTATTCGGCTACATTTGGGGCCACACCAGAAATGCCCCTAAAAACTTCGGCCCCGTTTGACCGGAGTCGCTTAGAAATAGACCCACGAGCTACCGACCCAGTACTTGCTCCAGCAACCCGTTCCAAGACTCACAGTATAGCTTGGGACAAACCATCGTCCCCTCCGGCTCGGTCATGGGACCCTGTCTCGGTCACCGGTGATGCAGGTGCTTCCATTTCAGGCATATGCCCCGATGCTGAGGATCCAGCCCTAGCATTTCGGCCTCTACCACGGCCGCGTGTACCACGTCCACGTCCTCTGGTACTCATATTGTTGAATCATATTTATCTGATTAAGAATGTTATGCGTTAGCTTAGTGTTCAAGTAATTTTTAACAGATGTTTTATGACTAACAGTAGTATGAGTAATTTTCGCGGATCGAGTTTCCTACTGTTTCAGTCTCTATAGTCTTAATTCCTATAGCTAACAGTTCAGTGTACTACCACTAACTCTAGTAGTTTTCTTCCTACAGTCATTTCATCATATTATCAGACAAAGTCAGAAGACTTACGGATTTGGTGCCGGAGACTCGGGTGCCATACTTCCAAAAAGACATATATTTTTTAAACCATATTTCAAACAAATTTTTGGAAAACGTTTTCGAACCCATTCCATAGCCGAGTTTTACAACCTGGCTCTGATACCATAAAATGTAACACCCCAAACCTGGCCTAGACGTTATGACTGGATCTAGCATGTCACATAGAAGGGTTGTTTAAAAACTGGCGCGTTTGTTTAAAAAGTTATATTCCTTTTTGAAACATTGAGCTTTGTTGTTCGAGAAAAATCAAAAATTTTGTTTTTATAGTCCTCTTGTAAAATCATTATTGTTGTTTTTATTGTTATTGTTTCCAAAACTAGTTTATAACAGAAATCAGATTCAGTGAGTTGTGGGAATGTGATGTTTTGAAAACCGTTCGTTAACATTTTGGAAAACTCAGTATTTCAATCGTCTAACAGTTTAAAAATAACCGATTTGAAAGTTAAAATAAAAATAAAATCCCAAAGGCCTTATTACAAAACATTAAACCCAAATTAAAATAAATCTCAAATTAAAGTAAAACAGAAATTACTAAAGTTCTGATGTATGGCCACCACGAAGTACTCCACCGCTCTAAATCCTCAGTGCTAGGGATCACCTGCAAGATTAAGCAGAGGGGTGAGTTACGAAAACTCAGTGTATAATCCCCTAATCAGACATTAACTGGGCCCGAGCCCATACGGAAACAAATTGGGCCTTAGCCCATACAGAAACAGACTGGGCCTTAGCCCTATTAGCATGGTAAAGCAGATAATGCATGCAACCTAGCCTAATAATCCATCCGCTACACACCACCCGTACCAGCCCAACATACCTGTGGGGATTTCTAAATCAACCCGTCCATCCGCTACACACCTCGATGGCAGTCAAGCTGCTCATCATAGAATTTGTGGCGAAGCCACCAGATTAACAGAATATACGTGGCATAGCCACCAGACAGATTGTGGCAAAGCAACCAGAATATGTGGCAGAGCCACCAAAATATATGGCAGAGCCACCAGATTATACTTCCTCCGATCATCAATATCCCAATCCCATGCATGATGTCGTGACATAAATAATTCGTGTATGCAGTATGTCATAATCATAAACAATCATGTAAACATCACACATATATCACTTAAACTACCTCTAGGGGTATAACGGTCATTTACCCTCTGGGGGGAATTTCGGTAAATTACCCTTCCAAGGGTAATTTCATAATTTTACCAACTAACGGCCTTTCCAAAGGCCTACTATCGCCTCGAGCGACACGAGACCCTTTTTGGGTCTCTATGGAGCTATTGGGCCTAAAAGTCATTTTAGGCCCAAACGGGCCCACACGCTCATGTGGCCCAAAACGCTTGGTTTCGGTTTTAGATTTGCAGATTTTGCATTCGGATTTATCAAGTGATAGTTTTCCTACAATTTAGCCCCAAATGGGCCGGATAGCCCATTGGGCCCATTTGGCCCGTTTCGGCTCGATTAGGCCCGTTACAGCCTCAGTTTCGCGAGAGTGTTCGTGACACTCTCCACGACTTACCGTCATTATTCGTATTTCGATTTACCACTACGAGAATTCGCACACTCGAGGGATCTCAGATGCTGGCTTTTCGACTTTTTGACTTTTGGCCGTTTCATAGAACACCACAGGCAATCATCGAAGTGGGTGTGAGATTACACACCTGTTTGCGGTTGCCGAAAGAACTACTCCTCGCTTGCCCCTAGAAATAATAACGATCGACAGCTAGCCCTAACTACTTAAAAGATGTTGTAACCTGAATTACTACACCACTTGGGTCACTTACTACGAGACGGGATTCCTTCCAACCGAGTATCGATTAGTCGGCTTTGTTTCCTCCTTGGCTAAAGTGAACAACCCTAAATTGATTGATGCACAAGGGGTGTTAGCATCTATCAACATTCGACAATAGAGGAAATTTTAACAATGACAAGCACTACTTACCCTTAGATTCGGCGACAGCAGATCCCCTAAATAAGAGGAGTTCAACCACGTTCGATTCTCAGAGATGACGATTATCTAGAGAGGAAAAGAAAAGATTAAAACGCCCATGAGATCACAAGGAGTAAGTTCGGCCTTCACTAACTTAATTAACTAAGTAACAAGAAGAGAAAACATTAAGATCGACAATACCACTTAAAGAAGAATTCAACTGTTACTCCACTAAATAATTTCGGCCCTTACTAAATGGAACTCAAAAAACTCGAGCAAGAAAAGGATGAATAGCTTCGGCCTCTAATCAGGGATAAGCCGAATGGAGAGGGGAGGTTTCGGTCACAAAAAGTAACACCACAAACTGATGAAATCTTAGAAAAAGAGGGTGGGAAAATTGGCTTTTGGAAGAGAAGAAATCGGCAAGAATGATGAAAAATAAGAAGAAGAGTGTGTGGGTACGATTTAGGGAAAGAAAAGAAGTGATCGTTTCGATAGGAATAGAAGTGTAGAAGAAGTAGAAGAAATGGAAGCACGGAAATTGATAGATGTCAGAGAAGCAAAGAAAACCCGAAGTGATGAAGAACTCACAAAAAACGCAACACTCACAAGAACACCAAAAGGAATTCGGCACTTTCCAAAAGCTAAGATCAACTTTCGATTTCCACACTTACACCAAAAGACAAAAAATGCTCTCTTAGACCCCTATTCAGCCGAATTTCTCCCTCTTACACTCACCCACTCACGTCCAACTCTCCCACTCCCACATATCCCACGATTTTCTCCTCACTTTGCTCCACCAACCACTCCCCACCTCTCATTCAAACGGTTTGACTGAATCTTCAACCACCAAGACAGAGTTCTGGCTGAACTCTACTTCTTCCACCTGCTCTGCACAAAATAAAAACTACCAAATGCTACCTGTGGGATTCGAACCCTCCCCCTCCATACTTCCCTTGTGACGCCACACCACTAGGCCACCCTGCCCTTTATGTTAACAAGATACAACCAAATAAACTTAAATCCTGCCTCCACTAGCTCACCCCCCTAAAGTGCCCAAAAACCAAAATTTCCCCAGGACCTAGACTGGAACCCGAGCCTCCCTAGGACCCCCAAACACACCCAAATAACAAACTTAACAAGCACGACACATGCAATAATGCAAAAACACCAGACCCCTATTTTAGGATGTTACACTATGGCTGGCCATGCTAGTGGAAGGAGTGGTTGAGTTTGAATTTACTATTTTTAGCTTGTGGCTAAAAATAGAATGCATGAAAAGGGGAGGAGTTTGAATGGAATTTAGGAAAAGTTCAAAGGCTGATTTTCAAGTGTTAAAATCATCCAAAATAAGCTAATTTTTCAGCAACATGGGATGATTTGAACTGCTCTTTTGGGCTTGTTCATCCTCCCTCTTTACTTGCTCAATTCAAGCCCTTTTTCTCTACTTCAAGCTGCCTGTTTTTCCTGAAAAAATTTAAATTAGACCAATTGATTCGAGGAAGTCCAAAAACTTAAATTTAAGTCCTTCATGGCTTTTAGTTCATCATCTTGAACTCCCACGGTGCCTTGTCGATTAATTCTTTCAATGTGACTGTCGAGTTGATTTTTCACCCTTTGTGCAAAAGTTCTAACAATAACTCAATTTATGCAAGATTATTATAAAAATAATTAAAATTCAAAATGTTTTATAAAATAAGCTTAAATTAATTATTTTATAATAAAAGTATAAAGTTCGACAAAAATTACTTAGAAACTGCATGAATTAGTGCTAAAAAGGTGCTGAAAAAGTCTATATATTTTAGTGCTTTTACACCTCGAACTTAATTCATTGCTCGTCCAGTAATGCAAAAATTGCAAAAGAAATTAAGAAAATCACCTTTGAAAATTTTCTTCAAAAATTACTTCTTACCACAATTATGAGTTTAGTGTAATTATGCTCAAGAACAAGAATTTTTAAATTATGCAACTCAAGTATACACATTGTTCGAATTATTCTCAATTATTATCATGATAGCAAGAATAGACTAAATGCTTTCTCAATAAAGATATGTTAAATTCTTAAAAATTAACTTTTATTTTCTCATTTAAGACTAAACTGCAATCTCTAAGTTTAATTATGCCTTCATAAGTTGAATTTAGCAATTTCTCTCCACTAATGTAGTCAGCACAAAAATCTGAACCAATAGACCTTTTAAATAGGTTATAACGTGGTTTGGCTAGAGGTAGGTAAAAGATAGATAATTTTAAGCTAAAAAACCTATACTCTACTTGTATTGGACCTTTGGAATAAATACCTCCAAATTCACCAACTAATTTTGCATTTGAGTACACATGCTCCTTGTACATCTATTTTTTCGAGTACATATGCTCTCTTTTTTTAACACATTTGAGCATATTACTGCATGTACTATAATTTTTTAGTATTTGATACTTCTTTCCAACTCCCTCAAACTTATTTTTAGAAAATATTCTGGATAGGCTGAGTATAGTGTTTGGAACAATTTAAAGATAATTATGAGAGAAGGGATGGCTTATTATTGCAAGGTTAGAATAAAATCAGGCCATATAGTCTCAAAGTTGGGTTTCAAGGGATAATTATTTATTAAGGTTGACTTGAAAGGCTCAAATGGCCCAAACAAAAGTTTGCCTAAATCATTTTCAAAATTTCATTCCTCCTAGGATTTCGCCTCAAGAAATTACTAAGTCAATTCTAGAGACTTAAACTTTCATGCATGCTTAGCTTTTCTAAGGAATTAAAAATTTTATGGTTCGATTTACAAAATTTATTAAGTGTCACATTTATGTCATAATTCAGCTAACATAACAAATATTGAGATAATAGAATTTTATTTATACTAAAGCTTAGCTTAATTAACAAAAATTCAAATTTTTGAGCAAAATATAACTTAATCATAATTGGATAGGAAAAATGAATTCTAAAAAAAAAAACAATTTCAATTTTTGGTCCCCCTGCTTAAGATGAACAATGTCCACATTGTTAGAAACAATATATAGAAGGAATGGAAATATAGAAGTGAATAGATATTGTATACTAGGTAGGATCCTAAGAAAAGGAGGTGAGTCAAGTTTGATTGCTTAAATACCAAGCTTTTCCTAGACAGATCCAATCCTAAAGATGTACATATATATTGACACACTTCTTATTTTGCAAATTGTTAAATTTTATTAATGATTTCAACCTCTTATTTTATTATGTGAGAAATAGAAATATCCTAAGAAAGCTTAAAACTAAAAACTTAGAATGTCCTAAAAAAATAAAGTAAAGACAAGATCCCCTCTTTTTTTATTTATTTGTAGACCCCTCAAAATCCGACCCATCTTTTGCTTCATCGTCCTTGCTTTTTCTTGAATCGCATCGTTCCTTCCTCGACATTAGAATCCATGGATCGAATATAAAGTTTGGAAATTTAGACACAAAAACAAACGAGTTGTGAAATATTCTCTTAAAAGCATCTCTAATTGAGTCATCCCGTATTTTTTAGTATCTCCAATAAGCTTGTTGCTGCCACTACATATGTTGCATTAAATCCATCAATTTTGACAGCTCAACTCGAAGATTTGGGCTAGGCGAATAAGTTCTAAACATTGGGGTCATCATGTCAGGTTCGAAAACTGGTTCAGCTGGTTCTGTCAAGTCAGGAATTTCAACTGGCTCCACTGGTTCTGATTCTATAGGAATTTCATCTTCTTCGGTGACATCAATCGGCTCAGCTTGCATTTGAAGAATATAATTTCCTACTACTTGGACAAGGTCTCAATCTGTGGTTGTGCCTTGGCTATATCCTGTCTTCTTTTACGTTTGTACGAATTTTAGCTTTCAAACATAAAACTGTCATCGTAAAGGGAAAATAAGCTGGACCAGAACGTCTAGCTGCACAGTTTCGAATTTCTTTAAGAATGATCTTGCCCACATCAATGGTCTTTGCTGTCGTAATCAAGTATAGCAAGACCTTTCGTTCTACTAAAATCACAGTCCCATGTGAGATAGGCATAAGACTGAATCGGACAAAATAAAACCATACCTTCGCTAATGGGGTCAAGTATTCTCTACGACAAGTATGAGTCTCGTGTTTCGATACAATCCATTTAGAACCCGGAACTATGAGTTCTTGTAGAGTTTCTTGCAATTTTTCCGCCTCAATATTTCCCATTAAGGAAAACTATTCGTCGTATTCGAAATTAGGTAAATCATAAAATTCATTAATGGAACTGAGTTTATAGGTACTTTAATTCCTCGAACAGAAACTTCAGTGAAGACACTTAAGGTCAAATTTGCATAAAATTCTCGAACTAACTCGTCATCCGCACTTGGTATTTTCTCACAAAACACTTCCCACTTTAAAGCTTCAGCAACTTTTTGAATGATCATAATGAAATCAGTATAGTTACTTTCTTTCAAAGTAAAACCTTTCTCTGGAAGCATTTGTTGATTTTTAAAGATGCTCTCGTATCTTGCCTTAGCTTCTTCGGAATGGAATTTGTTTAGTGATTCTTCAACTTGGACCGAGGATTAAGTTCTTTTACGAGGCATGATTCGACCTGAATAATATATGAGATGGAAACAAATAATAATTTCCCAAAATTTAATTAGAATAAAATATTAACAATTCATAAAATTGAACAATTAAATAATTAAATCAAATTAAAATTTGGGAAGAAATTTCTTACCATCCTTGTAATTAACTAGATAAGAACTCAAGAAAAGAGAGGATGAAGCAATTGGTGTCAGGTTAGGGTTGATTAGAGGGTGCTTAGGGTATTGGATTGGAAGGTACGATGCTACCTTAGGTGTTGGTGGAAGATGGTAGATGTGACAAGGTGGAAGGCTAGTGTGCGTGGAGCAAGGGCATGCGCAGGTTGGTGTGAAAGGAGCAAAGGCACGTGGTTGCTACTAGGTGCACTGGGTGTAGCGACTGATGTTGCTGGCAGTTGGGACGCACGGCTATTGGTGGGTGCAGTTGGGGCTAATAGTACTTAATGGTGGAGAGGAAGGAAAAAGTTGGTGGTGAGTTTATGGGTAGGGAAAAGATGGTGGTATTTAAAGTCAAGGTAGGGTGGAGTTTAACTCAACTTCTTAGATAAAATATTAATAAAATATTAACACTTCTAATCCTATACAAGTTTAATAACAATTAATATATAATATATAATATATTAATATATTATTTTTCATTATCTTATTTATCAAAATTAAAAATTAAAAAATTTTATTTTAGCTGTTTAAAATATTTACAGAAAATGCAGGTAATTATTGAAAACAATTCAATTAAGTACCTGAACTAGAAAATAATTTAAAAATAAAATAGAAAACTCTTTTTATTCAAAAAATTAAATTTTATTTTGCTACTTAGTAAGTATTTTCTCAGAACATTATGTTGAAATCAATTCCCAGGAAAGATTGGTGGGGTCATAAGTTGTCTCGCTTAAATTCTAATTTCCTAGAAAAAATTTATTTTAACATATTAATCTAGAAAATATACCCTAAGTCATTTATTTGAAAAATAAGGATGGAAAATTAAAAATATGATAAAATGTTTATTTCGCTCGATTTTATCCCTCCAGTAATGTTTCAAGTGTTGAGTGCTAACTCTGAAATTACCTTTCTTCCCGTGAAGCTCAACAACCTCGTATGGGAAAACTTGATGAATAGTGAATGCACCGGACCAACGAGATTTTAACTTACTTGGAAAGAACTTTAATATGGAATTGAACAATAAAACTTGCTGGCCTGTTTATAATTGTCAGAATCAGGTGCGCTTGCCATGCCATCTTTTCAATCTTTCCTTGAACTGTAACACCCCTAGCCCGTATCCGTCACCGGAATAGGGTTACAGAGAATTACTGAATAAACGTAACCTAAAAACATTCATTTCTAAAGATTCAATAATCATACCATAATCCATTCATATACATGCATATCGTCCCTTATTCGAGCCCTCGAGGCCTTAGAAACACTTTAGAAATGATTTGGGACTAAATCGGTAACATTTGAAACATTAGGGAAAAAGTTAGAAAAATTTAAACTGCAGAGGACACACGGCTGTTTTGCATGGCCGTGTGTCACACACGATTGAGACACATGCCCGTGTCTTAGGCCGTGTGGACAAGAAATTGGCCAAAAACAAGCCATTTCATTCACCCATCTCAAGCACATACCAAAGTACATTTGCACACATGATCAAGGCTTTAAAACATGCTCAAAACCTACATAAAAAGACTCATTCAAAGATCCAAAATACATCCAACCAATATGCCAATAAGGCACCTCAATCATCAAACATCAAACATATCCAAACATGTGCATATTTGTCCATACCTTAACCATACACACCTAACTTATTTCCATACCAAACATACCACAATTGACCACATTTCAAACATACCATACTAGATCCATACCATATCAAAATAACTTTACCATATGGACCATTGTTCTCATACATCAAAACCACCTAAGTGACACAAAACTAACCAATTTCAAATGGTACAAAACAACTATCATATATACATACTAAATTAAACACTTAGCATTCAACTCAAACTTTAAACATAAGTTTCCTATACATGCCATTATAATCGTGGCCAAAAACATTGAAATCTACCAATATATCCGTGGGATAGTGTGATAGGTCTCCAATGAGCTTCCAAACCGAACAAGCTTCCAATTATCTATAAAACATAGGAAAGAAAGCTACGTAAGCACACAATGCTTAGTAAGTTCGTAAAACATAAAACATTGCTTACCATTTCATTACATAACAATAAATTTATGCATAATACAATCCAACCACAAGCTTGGCACAAGCCTAAGCACCAACAACAACACATGTTAGCATACTCAAACATAATCCACGTGAGTTAACATAGATAAGCCATTACACATGAACATAATTCATTTGAATTCATCATCTTCCTTAACATAACATACTTTCAATGTAACTCACCATTTCAATTCTTTTCATAAATACATATCATGGTTCATATTGAACACTTACCATTTCCTTTCCTTTTCATGCCCGTTGAACTGTTTAGAATATCATCAGATACGCGAGATAGATCACACGAAGTGTGCTAAACATATAACCGTAACCTTTCCTTTCCTTTACATTATTGCTCACACGAGCTGTGAAATGGGCCTGCTCACACGAGCTGTAGGTCGATATGTAAGCTACACGATGCTACTCACATGAGTTGTGGAGTATCCGCAACAAATGCAAGACCTCAGCCATCGGTAGGACATTCAAGACCAGCACCCGAAACATGGAAATCCTAATGACATGTCATTCGTATCCTACGAATTCCTAAGGTTCAAATGCGGCTCGATAGTCGTTGTAACATCGTTGGATTTACATTATTCAGTTACATAACAATAAACACATTACATATAGCTCAAACCATAGCATTAAAATGATAACAGTCATACGAACTTACCTCGACGATTAAAGCGTAGAAATGGAGTAGACTAATCTGAAGCTATAGCTTTAGCCCGATCTAAATCCGTACAAAGTCTATCTTGATCTAAATAAATAAATTCAATCTATTTAATACACATACTATTCAATTTAATCCAAAATTCATACTTTTTACAAATTTACATTTTTGCCCCTAATATTTTAACTTCTTTACAATTTAGTCCTTAAGCTCGTAAATGGAAATTTACATAATTTCATCCTTAACCCATGCTAGCTGAATTTATTATGATTACATATCAACTCATGCAAATCACTATTTCACAATTTCACCATGTACTTTTACTATTTTAACAAATAAGTCCCTAATTGACATTTTCATCAAAACTCACTTTACAAAACTTGTTTATTTATCAACAAGGACTCAAAATCCTTCATAAAACTTCATAAATCATGCAAATATGTTCATGGAAAAACCCTAATCCTTTAACAGTTTTGCAAATTAGTCCTTGGGCTAGCTAAATTAAGCTACAACGACCCCAAAAACATAAAAATCATTAAAAACGGAGTTGTAAAACATACCATGCAAGCACCACAACCTAATTGAACCCTAGCAAGAATCCATGGAGTTTCTTCTTGCAATATTCGGTGGAGGAAGATGAAACAAAATGTCACATTTTGTTTATTTCTTAATTTACATTAACATAATTATAACCTTATTAATTTACCTTATAATCACTTCATTTTATGTCTATAATTGTCTACCAACTAATCAAATGGTTTAATTACCATTTAAGTCACTCATATTAAAATTTCATAGCAGTTTAACACCTTTAGTTAATAGAACTATACTTTTGCACCATTTACGATTTAGTCCTTTTCACTTAATTAAGCATGCAAACGTTAAAATTTCTTAACGAAATTCTTATACGACACTGCTAACATATCGTAAACATTAAAATAATAATAAAATAAATATTTTCACATCATATTTGTGGTCGCAAAACCACTATTCTAATTTCACTAAAAACGAGTTGTTACATGAACAGTTTGGCATTTTCATATGAGAATATTCAAAATTATTCTAACTCATTAAGTTGAAGCATTCGTTTCTCCAAGGGCAAATGACAGGCTTTCCCAAAAACTAACCAACAAGGAGACATCCCTAAAGGTGTTTTGTATGTTGTCCTATAGGCCCATAAAGCATCATCCAGTCTTTTGGACCAGTCTCGTCAGTTTAGACAAACTACCTTTTCGAGTATACCTTTTTATCTCTTTATTCGCCAATTAAGCTTACCCATTTATTTACGGATGGTAAGCTGTGGCAACCTTGTGCTCCACTCTATGTCTATCGAGCAACCATTTCAACCATTTGTTCACAAAATGGGACCCCTTATCACTGATGATAGCCCTAGGAGTTCCAAACCTTGTAAACACATGTTTCTGCAAAAACTTCATTACTACCTTGGCATCATTTGTTGGATATGCCTCGACCTCAACCCACTTAGATACATAGTCTATTGCTACTAATGTATACTAGTGACCAAAAAAAAAGAGGGAAAGGACCAAGGAAGTAAATACCCCAAACATTGAATAATTCTACCTCAATAATGTTTGTTCGGGGCATCTCATTTCTGTTGGTTATGGTTCCAACCCTCTGGCATTGATCACAACTTTTCACGTAGGCATACGCATCTTTGAATAGAGTTTGCCAAAATAATCCGGCTTGCAATACTTTGGTTGTAGTGCGTGATCTTCTGAAGTGTCCCCCACTTGGAGTTGTATGAAAATGATATAGAATTTCATGTATCTCATTTTCTGCCACACATCTCCTGATCATTTGATCTCCATATTGTTTGAACAAGTATGGCTCTTCCCAGAAGTAGTACTTCACATCATGGAAAAACTTTTTTGTTTGATGATATGTCTCTTCAAGTGGCATCAAACCACAAGCTAAATAGTTAGCAAAATCATCAAAACAAGAGGTGTTATGGATGTGATTTACCTTAAGTATGTACTCGTCTGGAAATGTCCCCTAAATGGGTATAAGAGGAGAAGTTCCTTCTTGCGGCTCCAATCTGGATAAGTGATTTGCTACTTGATTTTCTACCCTTTTTCGATCTTGAATTTCTAGATCGAACTCTTGAAGTAGAAGTACCTATCGGATCAATCTTGGCTTAGCATCTTTCTTGGAAAGTAAGTATTGAATTGTCGAATGATCCGTATAGATAGTCACTTTGGTACCTACAAGATAAGATCAAAACTTGTCAAAAGAATATACAATGACAAGTAACTCTTTTTCCGTTACCGTGTAATTTAGTTGAGCTCCCATCAGAGTCCGACTTACATAGTAGATAGGATGAAAAACTTTGTTCCTTCGCTGGCCTATCACAGCTCCTACCGCGAAGTCACTTGTGTCACACATTAATTCAAATGGAAATTCCCAATCTGGTGTGACAATAATTGGTGCTGAGACCAATTGATTCTTCAAATCATTGAAAGTTCTCAAACATTCTTCATCAAAGTTGAATGTTGTATCCTTCTCCAATAATTTGCATAAGGGTTTAGCAATTTTGGAGAAGTCTTTGATGAATCTCTGATAAAATTTGGCGTGTCCCAAAAATCTCCTAACACCCTTTACAGATGTTGGAGGTGGGAGTTTCTGAATGACATCTACCTTTTCTTTATCTACCTCAATCCCTCGTCTCGTTATTCGGTGCCCCAAAGCAATACCTTCTCGTACTATGAAATGGCACTTTTCCCAATTGAGTACAAGGTTTGTTTCTTTGCACCACCTTCGTACTTTGGCTAGATTGGCTAGGCAATCATTGTACATGTATCTGAACACTGAAAAATCATCCATTAAAATTTCCAAAAACTTTTCCAGCATGTTAGTAAAGATCACCATCATACATCTTTGAAATATAGCAGGTGCGTTACATAAACCAAATGGCATACGTCTAAAGGCAAACATACCGTACGGGCATGTGAATGTTGTTTTGTGTTGATCCTCCAGTGCTACCGTGATTTTGTTGTACCCTAAGTATCCATCGAGAAAATAGTAATAGTCTCGCCTCGTGAGTTTATCCAGCATTTGATCTAAGAACGACAAAGGAAAGTGATCTTTACGAGTCGCGTTGTTCAATTTTCGATAATCTATGCAAATTCTCTATCCTATAACTGCTCTAGTCGGTATTAACTCATTGTTTTCATTCTCCACGACTGTAATGTCTCCTTTCTTTGGTACGCACTAGACCAGACTTACCAACGAACTATTTGAGATAGGGTAAATTATACCTGAATCTAACCAGTTAATGATTTCCTTCATTACCACATCTTTCATAATGGGGTTCAATCTCCATTGTCCATCAATCATCCCTTTCTCACCATCTTCTAAGATGATTTTGTGCATGCATATGGATGGACTAATACCTCGGATATCGGTTATGGTCCATCTGATAGCCTTTTTAAATTATTTTAGCACTAGAATGAGTTTCTCTTCCTGTTCTTTAGTTAGTTGAGATGATAGGAAAAGTAGAAGCGTCGCCTAAATAATCATATTTTAAGTGTGAAGGAAGTACCTTAAGTTCTAATTTAGGTGGCTCATCGATTGACGCTTTTGGTTGGACATACTCTCTACTCTCTAATTCCAAAGATTCAAAACGGGATTGCAGATTAAATCCCCTTTGGTCAGCTTTTAACAAAGCTAAATATTCCTCCCCCTACTTATCACTTGGAGGGTCTGACATTAAGATTTTTTCTAATGGGTCCTCAACAGAATTGAGTTCCCATTCCACAGCTAATTCTTCTAACTCGGTTACTGCAAAACACTAATCAATTACATCAGGAAATCACATGGATTCAAAAACATTGAACGTTACCTGGTCGTCCTGAACACACATGGTAAGCTCACCCTTTTTCATATCAAGTAAGGTCCTTCCAGTGGCTAGGAAAGGCCTTCCTAAGATGATTGGCACCTACTTATCTACTTCAAGTTCTAAAACAACAAAGTCAGCAGGAAAAATAAATTTGTCTACACGTACCAATGCATCCTCAATTTTTCCTTCCAGATGTGCTAAGGGTTGATCTGCTAACCGAAGCGTAACCATAGTTGGTCTCCCTTCCCCTATCCCAAATTTTTTGAATATGGACATGGGCATCAAGTTGATGCTTGCACCCAAATCACACAATGCCTTACCACAATAAGATGCTCCAATGTGGCAAGGTATGATAAAACATCCTGGGTCATTCATCTTTGGGGGTAGTTTATCTTGTAGATATGCACTATATTCTTTCGTTAGAGCTACCGTCTCAAATTTTAAAAGTCTCCATTTCTTGGACAGGATATCTTTCATGAATTTAACGTAGTTTTGCATATGCTTAAGAGCTTCTACCAATCGGATGTTGATATGAAGTTGCTTGAGTACATCTAGGAACTTCTTGAACCGGGCTTCTTGTTTCTACTTCTGAAGTCTTTGAGGGTAGGGTGGTGAAGGATTCTTTACTTGAACTAGGAAATTTGTATGTTGTGGCACTTCTGCATCTAAAAAAGGTGTTAGTTTATCAGAATTGACTCATTTCAAAGTTACCTTATCAGATTTTGTAGATTTTGGTTCTAGTGAAGCTGGGTTTTCCACACTCGGTTGAATTTCCACTTTATCTCAAGCTTCAACTGGCTCTTCTTCAACTTCAACAATGTTGGGCTCTAACGTCTTTCTACTCCTTAGAGTCAATGCTTTATAGTGCTCTTTCCTAGGATTTCTTGGATTTTTTGTATCACTAGGCAAAGCACCTTGTTGTCAGTTCCTAAGTTCAGTAGCAAGTTGACCCACTTGATTCTCTAAATTCCTTAAAGTGGCATCATTCTTTGCCATATATGCCTTCAATAGGTTCTCAAGGCTATTGGAAGGTTCGACTTGTGGTGGTTTCTAAACTTGTTAGGAGAATCCAGGTGGCTAGGTTGATCTGGTTTATGCGTAAGTGTTACTAGATGCAGCGCCTTGGCTACTCTAAGAGAAATTTTGGATGGTTTCACCAAGATGGGTTATAAAAATTGGATTGCAGTCCCTACCTACCTCGATTCTGGTTCTAGTTACCCATGTAATACACGGATTCTAGGTTTGATGGATAATCTTTGAACAAGTGCCCTTCCCCACAATAAACACGGGCTATATTCTTGTATTGGTTAGGTGGCCGAGCTGCAATATTGTGAAACCCTTTAGTAGTAAATTTTTTAAGCATTGAGGATATCGAAGATACTTGAGCTGTAACTGAAGTGATGGCGTCCACTTCATGTACTCTTGCACTCTTCTTGAAGTTGTTCGATTAGTTGGCCACTAGTAATTTTTGCTGGCAATTTTCTCAATGATTTCATATGCCTCATTTTAAGACTTAGAAAGGAGAGCACCACTGGTAGAAGCGTCTACTATCATCCTCGTGTGAGCATTGAAACCGTTATAGAAGGTCTCTAATTAGGTGCAATGCGGGATTCCATAATGAGGGCATTTTCATAACAGTTCTTTAAATCTTTCCCATGACTCACACAAGGACTTGTCATCCATCTGTTGGAAAATAGTAATTTCATTCTGCAACTTAACACTCTTTCTAGGTGAGAAATATTTCATAAGGAAGCGTTCTGCTAACTCTTGCCATGTGGTAATGGAATCTGGTGGCAATGAGTTCAACCAGGCTCAAGCTCTACCCCTTAGTGAGTATAGGAACAACTTTAATCTTAGTGCATCTTCGGGTACTCCGGCTAACTTGAAGGAATCACTCACCTCCATAAATAATCTGAGATGAAGGTGAGGATCTTCAGTAGGCATTCCACTAAATTGGCCCACTGTCTGAAGCATCTAGAACATAATTGGCTTCAGCTCAAATTGTTGTGCCTTAATTTTGGGTCTCCTAATACCCAGATTAAGCTCATGAAACAATGGCACGACATACTGTCTTAAGGCTCTATCCCTATCATTAGCAACAAGGATAGGATTTTGAGCATGATTCACTCCATTTCCTTGATTTTGGATTTCAAAGTTCATCTCTTCGGTCCTTCTCTGAGTTGCTTGTCTTCTCCTTTATCGAAAAGTCCTTTAAATTTCAGGATCTATGGGGAGTAAGTCAATAATTCGATCAATGCTCATAAACACCTGAAATAATCACAGAAAAAATAATTAAATTAAAATTCAACAGAAAAATAGACCAAAATGTAAAATTAACAATTTCACAAATAATGTCTTTTAAAACAATCCCCGACAACGACGCCAAAAACTTGGAATGAAGGAAATGTGCAAGTGTACACAATCGTATCAAGAAATAAAGTGACAAGTAATGTTGAGTTATCGTACCCACAGAGACTATGCAAGAAAATATTTATGAAATGCAAGTTTAAGCAATTTGGTGGAGGAAATATATAATGATTTGTAATAAGTGATCTAAAAACTAAAATTAACTAAGTATTTAATTAAAAGAAAAAAAAAAGTAAAATTCCAATGCACAATTTCTAAAACAAATAAGGTTTTAATCAATATGACATAAATGTGTTAGATCAATTTCATTCTTTAACTTAGAATTATTTAGATCAATTTCATTCTTTAACTTAGAATTATTAAAACTATGTTCATGTTGTTACGAATAATTTCATGGCAACTTGGTCTTTTGTTAACTAATGCACATACATACTTACTAAATCAATTAATCTCTTAAACATATTTCTATGTCAATTCAAACAATTAATAAATTTTCATAAGCAAATATAAGATAAAGTGAGGTAACAATATATTCCTATACTGAAACAATTTAATCACAATAATCTTACAAGTTATGTAAGGGTAAAGTATTGTTTAATGCCATCGCTAATTTAATCTTCAACTACCTTAGAAGATTAAACATGCACCAATTAAATACTGTGAAAATTAATTATAATTTCAATCTGATTAATAATTAACTATTTTGTTACCTTACAATTAAAATGCAAGCATAACATATGCATGATTTTATTTAATTGAACAAACTACCAAGGCTTAGAACAACACAAACATGATTTTAACAAATTAAGTGGAAAGAATGCAATTAATCTAACAAGAATGAAATTTAAGTCAATTTAATTCATTAAGAACATCAACACAATAAATATTCATAATCATGATCACAACATAAACTGAAAAGATTAAGAGAAGGGAGCTAGAAAAACAAATCCCGATGATCTTCCGAAGCCAGACTAGTGCGCTCCTCTCTTCTTTGCTCGTTTTGTTGATCCAAGGCCTTCACAAACACTCGATTGCTGCTGCTCCAAGGGTTGTGCTAGCTCTTTTTCAAGAGGGGAAATTAGCAAGGGAAGAAGGAAATTGGAAAGCAACTAGAAGGGAAAAGAAAAAGAAAGATGAGAGAAAATGTGTGAAAGAGATGTGTGAAGAGAGGGATGAAAAATGAGAAAGTGAGGGGGGCTATTTATACTTGAGATTGGCAACTCAAGTTGGCTAAAAATAGCAGCCAGCCCCTCATCCTATGGCCGACCATGCTAGTGGAAGGAGTGGTTAAGTTTGAATTTGCTATTTTTAGCTTGTGGCTAAAAATAGAATACATGAAAAGGGGAGGGGTTTGAATGGCATTTAGGAAAAGTGCAAGGGCTGATTTGCAAGTGTTAAAATCAGCCAAAATAAGCTGATTGGGTTAGCAACATGGAACGGTTTGGGCTGCTCCTTTGGGCTTGTTCATTCTCCCTCTTTACTTGCTCAATTCAAGCCCTTTTTCTCTACTTCAAGTTGCTCGTTTTTCCTGATAAAAATTAAATTGGACCAACTAATTTAAGGAAGTCTAAAAACTTAAATTTAAGTCCTCCATGGCTGTTAGTTCATCATCTTGAACTCCCATGGTGCCTCGTCGATTAATTCTTTCAAGGTGACTATCGAGTTGGTTTTTCACCTTTTGTGCAACACTGCCAAAAATAACCCAATTTATGCAAGATTATTACAAAAATGGTTAAAATTCAAAATGTTTTATAAACTAAGCTTAAATTAATTATTATATACTAAAATTATAAATTTTGATAGAAATTACTTAGAAATTGCATGAATTAGTGCTCAAAAGGTGTTGAAAAAGTCTATATACTTTAGTGTTTCCACACGCCTAGGGTTTTGTCACACTATTGCATTTAACGGTTGCTCGTCAACTTCGGCTTCACCTTGACGTGCATGTCAGGGTTGATCGCTAACTTCGACTCATTCCTCCGTGGTTGAACCCGATCATGTCCTAGCCGCCCATCATGGATCCCCCCTGAGTTGAGTTGGCGATTGTGAGGATGACCCACCTCGGTAGAACAACGATGCTGGGGGTGTTTGCGACATTATCGACGGGCCACTATATGGTGTCGCCTGGCCCGATTACAGATAGAAGGTGAGAACTGAGGTGATACTGGATGTGTCGGTGTTGTTCGCGGGATCGGCATGTAATATGGCACGGTGGGCGACGGTCGTGCATAATATATCCCTGGAGAATGTGTTGATGTAGGGAATGATGGGGTGTACTGTAGTATTTGTGAAAAATAAACTGGTGTTGAATGTGTTGATGCATGGAATGATTGTACGTGTTGTGATGGTTGTGTAAAATAAATCAGAACTGAAGGTGATGCGTGTTGTGATGTTGACAAAAAAACTGGGTTAGAAGAAAAAATAAATGAACCACACTGACCGAGAGGTTGCACGACAATCAGGTCTTCAGATGCAGATGGAGCAGATGTTGATCCCGTCGCGTCTCCATCTTCTAACCTAGGATTGATGGGCCCTCGTCTTGGCCTCCTACGGTGACGTTGCCTATTCCTCTCTAAATCCAGCAATAGATATGACTTGTCATTATACCTGAACCAATCCATGTAATATGGAGAAGTCGCCAACTCTGATATGAGAAATGGTTCACATGTTGGCAAGAAATCGTACCTACGCTCCCACATCTCGATATACTTCTTGTGAAATGTTGGCCAATCTTCCTCGAGTCTCCCCCGCAAGTCGATCTTGTAGAGGTCATCGAGCTCTTGGGATGGCAGCGGAATACGTTGCGTAGACCCGACCTGTCGCATGACTCGGTCGGATTCATGCATCTCGACCATTGAAAAAATGACCAATAGCACTTTGACGTGTCAGATGTTCCGATTGGCCAAAAATTCGGCTGGGATGTATTCTTGAATTCTCGGATCCACATATATTGCATCCATACAAACTGCATACGAATTTATAATTTTTAGAACGTGTGTAATATTTAATTCCAAGTGCTAGAAACATATTACATAACTTTGAAATTCATAAATTAACCTCCTCTTCGGTTTCTTAATCTAGAGCTAGTCAGATATCGTCGAGCTCAGTCGATATACCGCTATATCTCGCGGGATTGTTCCACCTATTCAAATAATATGTTATTTCAAAATTACAACAATGAAAATAATAACGGTAATGATATTGTGGAATGAATTTTACCATATGACGAGTGGGAATTCGTAAGAGAGTTCCACTTGAGGGCGTAAAAATGGTAGTCGATACCATACCCACGATTGGAGAAGGAGCATGCAACCGTTGATTTTGGCTTTATCCGGTATTGTGGCTCGACACATTTCTCAGTACAAATTCTCTAGTACCGTTGATACCCAACTAAGTCGTCTTGATTCCTTCAAGTCAGCTAGTAGTAGCCACCTCAAATGCACCAGATTGTAAGATTTATCTGGCATTAATAGACCCCCGATCAACCTCAAGATGAATGTGCGCGCGAATTGTTCCTTTTCGACATCGCTCGTTGAAGCCCTAATAGTTTGGAAGTTGTCTTCCAACCATCTCATCTCGATCCGGCTATCCCTAAACTTGTTCGGCACCCTCCCTAGCAGTTGCTCGCGTGTTGCACTCCAATCTGCACTAAGAAGTGGCCCTATAGCGGCATCCCCATCGACCGATAGACCAAGTTGTAAATTGACATCCTCAAGTGTAAGTGTACACTCGTCGCAAGGGAGATGAAACGTGTGCGTCTCCGGTCTCCATCTTTCGATCAAAACACTGATGAGTGGGAGATCCAATTTAGTCCCCCGAGCATGCGAGCCGCATATAAAAAAAACATGCATCTCACAAGTGTCCATAAACAACCTCTGGTGCACCTTCGCTTAAGTTGTTTATGCACGTCTCCAAAATCCAATCTTCAAGCTAAGTATATAAACATAAAAAATTAATAATCTAAACAACATAATAATTAACTATTTAAATTTAAATAATTTAATAAATTTACTTAGCATTTGTATATAAGAAAAGAATAAAATCGAAGAGAATAAAATTCAAAAAAAAAAAAGAATTTTAAAAAATATTTGAGGATTGAGGATTGAAAATTCGAAATTGAAAATTGAAAATTGAAAATTAAAATTTGAAGATTGAATTTATAAAATTGGAAATTGGGGATTAAATATTGAAGATTGAGAATTTAGAAAGAAAGAATTAATATGAAGTATTTGGGTGAAAAGAATGAATGTTTGAGGGGTTTATATAGGAATTTTTATTACTATTGAACCCCTACTAGCCGTTGGAAAAGTTACCATTAGAATAGTACCGTTAAAGGAAAGCTCATCCTACAAAGCGCATCTTCACTGCCACATCAGTGAAAACACACTTTGTATGACGCATTTTTATTCTCTCCTAAAAACGCGTTCTACGTGACACGTTTTCACTGATGTGACAGTAAAAACGCATTCTGTAAGACACGTTTTTCATTCTCTCTCTAGAATCAACGTAAATCAATAAATTTAAAAAAAAAAAATCAGCCTAGTTTTTAACTATTTTTTTTTTCAGAATTATAACAATTCTTATAAAAATAATATTGAAAGTAAAGCTTATTTTGCAAAGTTTATTTTTGCCCCACACACAAATTGAAAAAAGGAAAATTTTAAAAATAATATTGAAAGTCACATGCACCAAAATATCTAATAATGTGCCAGGGTATACCTTCAGAGATTTTGATATTAACTTGCAACTGGCTGAATTAATAAAACTTTTTTTTCCCGGAACGTAAAGCAAAACTTCTTAATATTTTGACACAGATTTTAACTTAAATTTTTTAATCATTTGACTCAAACCCGACCATACCCAAAAACCTCTTACTGTTAAGAAAAAGGTATATATATTTAAAGTTTTAATTTAATTGAAAAAAAATTCTTAAATTATACTTGATTTTGCAAAGTAGTCCCAGCATGGTGGAGAGGAGATAGTTTTGAAGTCATGGAAAACCATTGCAATTTACTAAGAGCCATTAATGAGACCTCAAATCACAAGACCAGATCAGACCAGTTACCATGAAATATACGTTTTAACCAACTGCTTCCCGAACTGACTCAGATCAGATCATTACATTATTAAGTATAACCCTATCATTATATTCTATTATTTCTTCTCTCCTTTTAGATGAATATGAGATTTTGTAGCAGAATTAACTCCATAATACTGAACTCCACCAAAAATACCTCAAAAGCTTTCAAATTTTCAACTTTAAATTGTCTTTCTTAAAGAGTATCTAATAATTTTACAGTCCAGAATTAGCAGACTGTTCTCCCATAACAAATTGATGCAATGTACAGATTTTTGGCCCATTTTTCCTGCGAAAATGAACAACCATCGCATTAAGGTAAGAACTCCATAAAAATGGAGGTTAAGCAGATATAGTAGATACTACACTTTAGACAACATTTTACTACCCTTTGTTAATGTTTAAAGTTAACAGGCTATGTTAGGTGAGTGCCAGAAAGGGTAAGTTTAATTTTCTTTTCCCAAGTTCTTTCATATATTTTGATATACCATAACCCTATATTCATATTCGAATATGTCTAATATGGATATTGGACATACTTTTAAGGTAAATTAAGAGTCGGAGCAACATAGGTTATGGTGTTAAAAGATTTAGGAAGGGGCAAAACTAGGGATATACCCACCTTTACATGGGTGCTTGGAAAGGCAGATGTACGTAGAGTTTCCTGAGTTTCATCCATTGTTTTCCGCTTCGGAATGCTCAGTATGAAGGCAGCTTGATCTCCAGTCGCAGCCATAGATGTTATTCTATAACCACTCTCCCATCGCCGATGTATCCCTTCACTTGGATATAGAAAGTCAAGCTCCACAACCTTGAATCATTAAAATAAGTATAAAATGAAGTATAATCAGCTACTTCTGAAATGGAGGGCAGTGTAGAGCTCAAGATGCATGTAAAAAATAGAAAGAAAGGAATACCTGATCGGAGAATCCGGAGTTCCTAGACATTACCACACCCCAGCGACTCCCGGAAGTTGTCATTGATGTTACATGAAAGCCTTCTTTCCACTTCTTGTTTATCCATTTGAAAGGAAAAGATTCACTCACTTTGTATGACTGCTGGGTGAAAGGAGTTCCTACAAAGTTGTGGAATTTCAAGAACAGCTTGGTAATTAGGGTCTATATTACTCAGACTCAGGCATGGGTGTCAGATACAAGTAACATAGCTCAAAATGCAATTTCATCTCGTTTTAAAGTCATCAAAAAGGAAATTTATTTAGTAGGAAATTTACCAACCTTTTGACATAACCACCAAGGAACTTCCGTTATTTGCTCCAGCTATCGAACTAATATAGTAGTTCTTTTCCCACTGCTCCATAATCCAATCCTAATGAAATATGATAGATATTAAAGTAAGAAGTAAAATATGCATGTAAATCAAAACGGAAAATGAAACGAACCAGTGCTTTAGAATAATTACCTTGTGTAGAAAGACGGTCGACAATTCATAAACCTGGGAAGAGAAACTGGTTCCAGCATCCATGATCAGGGCCCAGAGATTAGCTGCTGAAGCCACACAACTAATAAACAATCCATCTTCATTACCCTTATCTACATGCTGCCGCAACCTCGAATCCGCTACATTATAGTGATATCTACAAGGTTGACAAAAAGTTATACGCAAGATGAACAAACACCGTTTCAGAATTACCTTAAGTTGAACAAAATCTATGCAAAGCAAATTTTGAACCAATATCTCATAATTCACTTAGAGCAGGCACAGAAAAATAAACATCAGAAAAGGCCGCAATCTAATTTCAATAGACCACATTCAACTGCAAACAACCAGTCACTAAGAATATGAAGGTCCTTTCTTATTTACTTTTTAAGTTTTGCCAGCCCCTATATACATTTAATCATCATATGAGACACCAAAAATGAATACAACTTGGTTAAACTTACAATCAAAATCCCAGAAGTGGAGATATAACAAAATGTTTGAGCAGCACAAGATACCTATGTTACTCAGACTAGGGCATAAGTGTCAGGTATGGGCATTTCCGACACAAGTACTTTCAATTTTTTCTAAGTTCTCCATATGTCTGTCAGTGTCAGACATGGGTACTTCAAACAACATGAAGGGCTGGAGTAACATAACAAGATACAAGCAGAAGTATAAATGAATATTATATTTAACAAGAAAATGCAACTTTACCTCTGCTTCATAGGACGATGTGCATTGTAAGCAGAAATCCACTGAGTAGCAGGACTACCAAGACGTACTTTTTTCTTAGGTTGATCATCGTCTTCCAAATTAATCACTAATCTTCCCCGTTTTTGCCCAACCTATTTATTTAAAAGGAAATGGAGAAAGGTTGCTTGAGTGACCATCCTATCTAATCCAATTTAATTGGGGGAAAAGACGTAACAACCACCTTAAGAGCTCCATCAATTCTAATTGGTCTCAGCGCCGTGCATGGTTCAATTAGGCTTTCAAATATGGATATGAGCTTGGCATAATTCGGCTCCTCATCAAACTTCATATTTGTAACAACTTCGAGGAACTGCTTAAAAGGGGCAGGACAAAAGCAACACATCAACTCTGGAGAAGTGGCCATCTTTTTCTTGCAAACCATAAAACTCTTGTTATCCCCCTGTGAAGTTTGATGCAAAAGCCAAAATGGTTAAGAGGATGTAAATCAGACCTATGTCACTCAGACTTGGAGATATGGGAATGTGATGGAGATGAGTATGTTTAAAATTTTCAAAGTTCTTCTATGTCATATCCCCACACCCATTTCCGAATAAGTGTTGGACATGAGTGCCAAATAGTAATATTTCAAGAAAAATAAAAAGTCGGAGAACATACAATCAGATTAGGGAAATCCTTAATCAAAACAATAACAAACCTGATAACCCTGCCATGGTAACCGTCCTTTTATTAGAAATATCAACGTGTATGCCAATGACTCAAGGTCATCCCTACGGCTTCCAATCCGACCTAAATGTGCATGTACACTAGCATATCTAACTGTTCCCCTGATAGAAGAAATATTTCAATATAGTAACACCGAAAATAAGTAGTAACTGGTTAACATTTTAAATAAAAAGGTCAACACACCTGAATACATCAGGCCTCTGATCATAATCAACATGTTGACCCGAGTGTGCATCTTTCCATCTAGAAGCTGAGCCAAGAAAATGGGAGGCATACAGTAATTAATACCACTATGTGCTCATGTTTCAGAAAGAACATACAGTTAACAGGGAAGTGAGGACTGAAGAAAACATACCTAAACCAAGATCAATAAGATATAGCTTCTTCTCATCAGCTGAGCCACGTTGACCTAGTAAAAAGTTCTCAGGCTTCACATCTCCATGCACAAACCTTTTTTCAAGCAGACAATAAGCAATGGCAATCAGCTGCAACTATGCAAAATAGGGAAGTGTATTCTATATAGTGCAGAAAGTTAGAATAAATTTTACCCCTTTAAATGAAGCTTTTCAAGAATCGATATTGCCTCTACTGCAACACATGCAGCCATATTTGGTGACATCCTGCTATAAAACAGCATGTTATAGATTTACATAGACATGCCTGGGTAGGTATGACAGACAGATACAAGGAATAGTCTATTTCTTACGATTGTCCTAGAGTATTCCAAACATCCCATAGGCTAGGACCGAGCATATCCATTACCTGAAATATTCATTAACATTCTTTAAGATACATTAATTAACTAGGGAGTTGTGACTTCTGAGCTATGACACCCAGGAGCTCAAAATCAAAACTCACAAGAATGTAGAAATCTCCTTGCCGGCCCTTGTAGTGCACCCAAGGAATCCCATAGCACCCATTTAGGGAACTTTTCATTTTGCGAGGAAATTAAGAAAAACAAGAATCAGGATGCTGCACAAAAAAATAGGTAGAAACGAAGCTTTACATAACAACTTATGATTAACAGTGCCATACTTGTACACTTGCCACTCATAAGGTGGGCCATAATTGCAACTTTTACTGTTCCGGTGCTCAAACTTCAAGGCTACCTGTGATGAAAAAATCTCATGAGTCATGACATAGCATGCCAAGTGGTTTGACTTGGAAAATCCTTAAACATGGGAATGAGTTACTCAGACAAACCTCGATTGCATCTGGTCCGATTCTACCACTACCACCACTTTCCCTTCGGCCAACATAAACTTGGCCAAAACCACCCTTACCCAATTTCCTTTCTATCTTATATACAGGAGAATTACCCACCTGAACCTGCAAAGAGTAACAAAAACAGTATACAGTCAAGAGATTTGATGACATGGACAACTAGATAACAAGGAATGTTTTAGTTAGTAAGAAACTGAGGACTAGAAAACAGGTGACCAGACATATACTAAAACAACTGCAACTTGAAGCTAAAACATCCCTCACTTTCATGTAAAATAAACTAGAAATGATTATCCTAATAGTTTTGAACAGATCTGAAATGCTGAAATTAGGAAATCACTAATTTCCTCTTAGTTGAGAAAAAGAATTGAAGCCAGTTTTCTTCCCGAGGGGTTCCCGGGATAAGCAACTTAATATGGAAGGTTTAAGTAACAGATAACATATTCTATAAAAAGAAAGATACAGTAATTAACATTGAGCTACCTTTTCAGGAATTACTGTTGTGCTAGCTTCTTCTTCAACTCCTATTATTTTGTCAGCACTCCCGCCGTCCATTGCAATTTCTTTATTGGCCACTACCTCTACTTGGTTGAAAGCAGGGTGATCATCAGCCAAAGGTGGAGCCCCAGGAAGAACCTGACAAGGCTCAGGGTCTAAATCGATCAACCTAATACCCCGGCCTCTACCAGCAGCTTTTGGCCTATTGGGTACCTCTGGTGAGGGCCCTTTAGCTACAGCTGTAGCCTTACCCCGCCCTCTTCCGCCGACTTGCCTCCTGGTTCGGTTTTGAGCAGGCAGTACCCAATTCTCTGCTTGATCAACTGGTTGAAGAGGCGGCTGAAAATCACCAAGGCGTTTTGATTTCCGAGCTCCACTTCGCAATTCTGGCATCCTCAACCCATGCAAATCACATTCCACTCGGATCCTCTGCTACCAGTCTAGATCCTGTAACCAAATTTACCAATATAGAAACTAATAAAGAACATTTCATAAGCAAAATACAACACATTTGGAAAGCTGAAATAATAAATAACTAAATATTAAACATTTTTAGCATGGCCTTAGACAAATACCCAAGGTTTACATAAACTTTGTCTATCAATATCAATTCCAGAAACCAAATTATAAACAATAATAACAAAACCACGGATTAAATTATCAAAATGAGTAAACCAGCAATTCTTACTATTAAGTATTCACTACGTAGGTATCTAGAAGTGTGAGAGAGAGAGAGAGAGAGAGACTATTTTAGCAAATACCCTTTAAAAAAAATCCATTTTTGCTCGGAAAATGGAAGCTATAAAGCAAATGTAGCAAAAAACCATACAGTATCTATGCATGTTCGTTACATATTTGATTAAAAAAAATCCAAGCTTCAAAGGTCAGTCATTTTAGTATCAAACAACATCATTTATAATAAGAAACAACAATCTTTGAGTTCATTACATCAATCAATCAAATAAAACAACAAACCTAAATCGAACAATATTCGTATTTCATCACCCCAAAACATGATTTAAAAATAGAAAAAAAAAGTTACATAAAAATTTCCATTTCATAATTGGTTTAAACCGATGTTCAGTAACCAAACAATCCTAAATCTGATCATTCAAGTTTTCAGCCAAAATAAATAAACAGAAGTACAACTCATAATCAAACAAGCTACAAATATTCTAAAACAAATAACTCACAGATCAATTATCCTCAAAAAAACTTGATGGGTTAACCTTAGATCCTTAATAAACTGCTCAGAAAACACATTTTTGGATATGTAAAATCAAGACTTGAAAAAAAAAAGACGCCTTTTTTCTTTGGATTATTTGGGGATAAAATGAATATAAAAAAAGTAGGCAAGAAATTAGGGTAGTGAGAAGAGAGATGAAAAGGAACTTTTTTCCGTTTCGTTTTTTCTGAGAGATTGATCGAATTGAAATGCAAGTGAAACTAGAGATGAAGAATACTAGTGCAGTTAATTTGGGTGAGGGTCTTTTATTTTTGTGTCAACAAAAAGTTGATGTAAAATGTGATGAAATTTTTATTTTAAAATTTTAATTTAGTAAATAAACTCTTTTTACTTTTTAATTCCTATTTCGCTTGTTTATGTTTGAATATTATCAATCTATTCAACTTTAACGATTTTATTAAAAATATAATATTATATTATATTATATTAACACTGAAAAATAAATTTTGAAAATGTGAAAATCCAAATTTATAATTTCTTTTTCTTAATTTAATTAATATTAACTATCTCTTTCATTTTTGGATACAAATTGGGTGACATAGGAGATGGTTTAGTATCTAAGCTTTTCGATCAGACGATCGAACTTTCACATCTCTTTGATTCTTTTTAGTCTTTTGCTTGATCTCTTCTTTACCTTATTTGTTTCATCTTATATTGTTTATATATATATATATATAAAAGTTATCTCTTGGCCATTTCATATGAACTCTCCCTTTCTGTCATTATTTATCTTAATTTCCTTCTTCTCTTCCTTAATTAGGGTTTTTTTTCCTTTCTCCTCTTTCCGATCTTGAAGCATGTTCTTGTTTGTTAGTTTTTGTTACATGTGGGTTGAGAAGAGCGAAAGATCATCTCTTTGGTTTTCCAAATGTGTAACACCCCAAACCCGGCCTAGAAATCTAAACCGAATCCGGAACGCTACATTGATCACCGAAGTGATCGTGAGAAAATTTTACAAATCAAGTCGTTTAAAAATTTAATTTCGAAAATGTTTATCTCGAATCAATTCAAAAACGTTTAATCATTTAAATTACCCAATAAGTTCAACAGTATAACACTTACGAATGAAAACTTAAAACAAAAGTTGTACCACAGTATTATGAAACTTTACAGTTCAACTTAAACGAATAACAATTAAACTCGAAAATAAAAGCTTATAACTCATTTCCACCAAGATCGTCCGAGTCCTCCGCGTCTTTGAGTCCAAATCGAGAATCCAAAACTGTACCTAAAAAGGGGAAACAAAAGAGGGGGTGAGCTACTCGAGCTCAGTGTGAGATCAAAATCGTTAAACTACAGAAACGGAAATAGGGAACTAGAAGCGATTCGAGAAGAAGAACACACTTACTGCATGAGATAATAGTTAAGCGAGTTCGCCAAAGATCAAACACACACCATATGTACCTTACAGTCATATGGAACAAACAGACACACCTAACCTCACGTGCTATTCAAATACAATAGCAACAGTTCACAAGTCAGTCACACTATCACAATAACCGTTCAGTAAGACATTTATAGGGAAAGTCTACAGAAATCGCATAGGCACACGTGCCTTCGATCGATCAAGAACACATTGATCATATTATCACATTCAGTCATAGTATCACATTCAGCCAGGCTGATCAATTAGACATTTCAGTTGAATAGTACATTCACATTCAGTCACATAGATTCATTCAGATGCATGTGAGTGCAAATGAGTTATAAAATAACCCACCCACCCATCCAGCCAACACCATCTCCGTCCAACCCTACACTTACTGTGGGGATTTAATCAACCCACCCATCCCTGCACTCCGAGTAGGACCTCGAAAAGCCCATCCAACCTTATACTCCATAGGATGGCATCCCGGGTTGCCTAAGCAACGATGATCATCGCATTGTCCTCGACCTCGGAATTGGGACGCCCCGACCCTCCGGGAATTAGGGCTAACAGTGTGCAAATAAACCGCGATCTCATATATTACGCAGCAAAGCTAGCGTATAAGCTGTACTGTGCAATACGGTAAACCGCAGTATAGACATGTAGTATGAACTGCCAAATCAGATAGTGGTATGTAGCGTAGCTAACGTACATGTGGTACAGTGCAATGCGGTAATCCGCTATACCGATGAGTTGCGAGAAAGCGCCAGATCGATCAATGATACGCAGCTGATGCCGACGTATGTCTGCATCTGATGTAGTGCGAAAATCCGCGATCTTGTCAAATCGTCCACGACCCTCGGGTATTGGGATCGCCTCGACCCTTTGGGTATTAGGGGCTTCAGTATGCAGTTAAACTGCCAAATCGTAAATCTTCCTTCTTTTCAAAATCCCAACCCAAAATACTTTACATGTAAATGTATGAATGCAGATGCACCAATTCATAATACAATTTTCAGTGATCATTCGAAGCGATCACTTACGAAATATCAATCGATTCTGTAAACGCACACTTATGCACTCAGATTCAATACCTAGCATAGCACACATTCACTTACAAGCAGTACATAATTCGAAGTCAGAACAGAATCGTATTCACCCTCAGTAAGCTTAGTCGAGGGGTTGGAACACATAGACTCACGATGGCATTCGATTTGCCCTAAAATCAGAATTCGGCGAGTTAGGGCCACACACCCATGTGCTCCGGCCGTGTGGAGCAATCCAGGCCGTGTGGGGATCCAAACGCCCGTGTAAGGGGTGGCACACGGCCGTGTGACAGAGGCACACGCCCGTGTGGTGCAGGGACGCGACCGTGTGAACAAGCCATGTAACTCACTGTCCAATTTCCCTAATATTAGGTGCAGAGCAGACACGACCGTGTGAAGGTGTCACACGCCCGTGTGGCATCAGACACGACCGTGTGTTTCATAACACACGTCCGTGTGGAATCCCTAGGCCCCAAATCAGTCACACGGTCGTGTGTCTCGAAGCACACGCCCGTGTGGAAACCCTAATTTTCCCAAATCTATCACACGGCCGTGTGGCTAGGCCGTGTGACTCCAAATCCCTAATTCCCCAAACTCACATGCCCGTGTGCTCAGAGGACACGGCCGTGTGGATTCCGACAAAAATCCTCAAATCGGCCACACGCCCGTATGGCCAGGCAGTGTGGCACCCAAAATCGGCTGGAAACCCTAATTCACAAATCTACAAGGCCGTGTGCCTCGGCACACGCCTGTGTAGCCGTCGGGAAGGCTACAAAACCACCCCAATTTAGCTTTAAAAACACCGTTTTGGCCACCGTAACAGTCCCTAACCTTTACCCTTTCAACATATATTAGAAAACAACGATTTCCCTTCACTTCTATCGTCTAAAAACTCAAAAATAAAGGGGGTAATGCATAACTACGAAAAGCCGAAGGAAAGGGATTCTTAAAACAAGATAGCAATCGATTTAAAAATAGAAAGTAGTAACCAAATTCGAATCTCACACCTGATTTGACGATGAAGAGAACGGTGGAGGAGCGATAATCCCGAAACCGCAGTTAAAAACATTTGAGCAATAAGAAAAAACAAAAGAAAGAAAAACAGAGAGGAGAAGGGAGAAGAAACGCCAAAATAAGGGAGAAGAAACGCAAAAATAGAATATTAAAATAATAATAATAATAATTTTTAACATAACAAAAATATCAAATAATTATTATAATAAAATAATATCTAAATGGAAAAAAGTGCACAAAATATCTCCCTAGCTCACGCAGGGATTCGAACACAGGACCTCAAGCATAATAACACTCCACTTAACCACCAGACCAGCAGCCCATTCTTGTCACTAAATTGCACAACTCACTACATATGTGCGACTCCTCACTGCCCCTATGCCCAAGACCCCATACCTCTAGGCCCAAAATTCGGGGCGTTACAAAATGTTTCATCTTGTCGCAGTTCCAATATCTTAGGCATTTGAGTATCTCAAGCTAGGTGATCACTACTTGTCATATCTAGACATTACTTAACTTCAAAATCCCTCATCCTCCACCCCCATATCATTTATTATAGATGGAGCCCTTTAAGGTTCCCTCCAAATCTTTATCACCATTATAAACCTCTTACATGCCATTTTTTTTTGCATGCAACCCCTATTGTCTACCTTCCTAGTTACGTGTTTCTACACTTTTACTCAACCTTAAAATGGTTAGAAGCACTCTTCAAAAAATGATTGCAGTTGGTCAAAAAGTAACGAAGAATTTGAGATTTTCGACAAGGAGGATTGCATGCACCACATTAAGGAAGTTGAACAACAACCACTAAATAATGTACTAGTAAGGAAAGGAAATGTTGTACACTTTGATCATTCAAGCCTATTGGTGCCACTGTTTGATCACCTGCATCCACAACTTTAAACAGTTCTTGGTACGACACCTACAAAGACTCGTTAATAGGTTTTAGGACTAGAGAGAGAGAGTAATTATCTCTTCAAGAGATGGATATTTCTATGTTATCTATTTTGATAACTTCTTTTATCTTTATTTTATTCATAAAAAGGTCCCTAATCTATAAAGGGTGCATTGTTGATGAAGGCACAATGAACCCCTTACATTTACCCAAATCTTGATTTGTTCATTCCTTAACTATATAGGTGCAAATATGGGGTCTGTCTACCTTTACTGTAACATCTCTTACCCAATTTGACAACTAGCGTAAGTAACTGACGTCACACTGACACCTTCTTTGCATTTACAAACTTTCATTTTTATAAAATTCATCATTTATAAATTTAACAAAATCTCATTAAATTATTTCCAACATTTTCATAGTTTTAAATGCATTTTAAAACCATATTGAATCATTTCCTAGGTGTTTAGACATGACATATGCATAAAACAAACTTTCGATAACTCAAAATGATTAAAAATACAAGTTGTATAGGTGTAGTGAGGCATGCCTCAAGATTAGCCTTGCATGTCTTGAGACTTTGAGCTATATGTCTTGAGAGAATGATCAAATGTCTCGAGACATTTGCCTCAAAATTTTATGTCTCAAGACATAATATCCATGTCTCGAGACTTTGGACCCCTAGAGCAAAAAAATGAGCTTTCGAACTTGTTTGTCCCAAGACTTAAGTGTCATATCTCAAGACTAAGGTGTATAGAACCCAAATTTAGACTCCAAAACACTTCTAGACCATTCCAAATCTCATCAAAAAATTACCAATATATGACACATCGTTTTAAAGCTTTAAAGGCCCTTGAGAAATCATTAAAACCAATGCGATGACCTCATACTCATCTAAAAAATCATTGTTTTCAAAAAATAAGCAAAATATATCAATTAGTTATAGTGCATGCATCTCAATGTTAAACACTCAATCAACCATGGCCCTTAAGCCAACTTCATAGTAATCCTCAATACAAAACATTAATAACATTCAACACTAAGACCCAATAATATGAAATTGAAATATATACAACATAAATGAACCCTTTAAGTACATGTTCACAAATTTCTCAAGGAGATATAAATCAAAGTATATAGAAATAAACTCACTCCAGCGTAACCCTTATTTACATGCCAATTAACTAGTCTAATATAATCCAAATTCAAGCATTCTAAACTCTTCAATCCTCTTATGGGGATGTGATCTCCGCAAGATATGATCTTTAACCTCTCGAGTTCTATTAACAATCTACGTGCAAGAAACAACGACGTGTAGCAAATTTTGCTTAATAAGTGCAAAGGGATTTCCTATGTTACCTTTAAACCTTAGGTTCATGATGAATCTTTTATGAATGGGAAAATATACTTCCAAGTTATGCCATTTACTTAAATGTAAGGATTTAATCTCATTTCATCTCTAGAATTCTTTAATAAAGTTTAACTCATTCTAACATATTTCAATTCAATCATTCACTTTACACCTCAAAGTGATTATAACCTATTAGTTATTTTCTCATTTGATGAACATCCACTTAAGTTATTCAATCTTTATTTCCATTACTTGCATCATATACACATTCAGTCAATTTAACGCATATCTTTTATTCTTATACAACTTTTACAATTGCATTTCATTAATTCTTTTTCCACATTTGTACAAATGATAGTTAATGCCAAATTAAAAGTTCATATTCTCAATACTAAATTATTTAATCTTTTAAAGTCTAGCTTATAATCAATTATTCATTCGTATTAAAAAAAATCATTTTCTCTTATAAACATTTTATTACAAGGCATACTCAGTAATTCATTTTATTATCATAATTCAAGCACATAGCTTTTAATAAACTTTCATTTTATAAGTATAATAGAAATATTCATATTTAAATATACTCATATTTTACTTTACAAATCGATTTATTGTTGTTGGGATCTAGTGCCCTTAGTGTAGTATTTCAATATACTTGTATTTTTTGAACAAATTGGTTTAATAAAAATATTCATTAATTACATTAATACCCTTTGTATATTGTCCTCGATGTTTTTGCACGCAAAGAAAAATAGAAGCAAATATTGAATCACTAGTTATCTAACATTTAACTAATACTAAGTGGTTTTACGTGGTCGGATCATAATACGAAAAGACAACTTGTATTAGTAGATAAACCTAAACATGTCCTTAGTCTAATCGAAAATAAAAAAATAAATTCAAAAACTAATATACCGTCTATCAAGTCCAATTGGGGAGTTGCTTTGTCTTAAGCATCGAACAGATAACTCCTAGATGATAGAGACATAGATGTGGCTGACTGGATTGACAGTACATCGAACAGGACCCAAGTAGAATAGATCTTAAAAATGTTAATGGATTTATTCATTTGTGATGTTCATAGCATGGCATACCTTAATCCTAAGTGGATGATCTACTATGTATGTGTGACTCGTATACTTTGATGTAAGTAAAAGCCTGAATTCAAATAAATAAGGAATCAAAAGTTGGTGCGTTGGGTATACGACTTCTGCAGTATGTAGCATCATTCACAATAGTTTAATTCAAAATCCAACTAATGGGTAAACAATATCCTCTTATCAGCATTACATGATAGATGAAAAGTAAACATGACCCACGAGTCATTTGTCTTTCTGATAAATGACTTGATTACTATTCGAAAGTAATTGACTTTTCATGAAGGGAGATGTAATGACTACCATGAGATAAAATAGGATCATATTGGGAGAAATAATCTATCTTAAGATATTAAGGATATCCTATGAGGGTAACACACTTATAACAACGTCATTGAAAGGACACTTATTAAAATAGTAGGGAGAGCTTAGTCATGACTCTATAGTGGAATGACTTTGTGACTAAATAAGTTTATAATTAATAGGTGAAAAGCTAGACCTTAATTATAAATTATTTGATCCTTAATTATATATGTCCAATCGGTCCTTCCTGTAACGCCCCAATTTTATTAATTTCGGCTTTTGTAAAATTGACACACAATTCTGTATCTGCTTCAATGGTTATGTGTTCTGGGTGTGTGTGAGAGGTCCCAAGTTCAAGTCACAACTTGGGTAAATTTTGGCATTTTTATGAATAAGCTTTATCCTTGGTCAGTAGGCTTTTATTTGATTGTTTGTAAAAATATATTAGAATGGGCCAGCTGGTTTGGTGGTTAAGTGGAGTGTTAATATGTTGGTGGTCTTTTATTCGAATCCCTACACGAGCAAGGGAGTCTATTTTTGCTCTGTGGACTGGAGGTGTTTCAGTTTAGCCGAAATTCTGTAGTGGTTGTGTGCAATGGGAATTGTGGGAGTGATTTTAGGAGTATAATGATAATTGGGTAGTTATCAAAATAATATTCTTTTTCTCTTCCCCAAATTCATTCTTTCTGACGTTTTGCTTTCCCCAATTCTGCCAAATTTTCTCTTGGTTCCCCCTCCCTTTTTGCTGAAATCTGCCTTTTTCCTTCCCTTCCTCTTTTCAACTTCGTTTCGATTCTTCATAATTGCGCAACATAGTCTCACACGTTTCAGTAAGTAAGTTTTGTACTTTGTAAGTTGTGATTGCAAAGTATTTGATTGGGGGTTATTGATGTTTTGACAGCAGCGTATTGTGAGGATTGTGGTTCTTCTCGTACTGATTTGTAGTCGACTGAATCGAGGTGTTGGGGTAAGCTTTCGTCGCTTTAAGGATGGGTATATCAATTCGGGTTCAGTTCTAGTTCAATGACTAAATGATTAATGGAGTGAAATATTGATCAATTTTAGGTTCGGGATTGCTTGGAGTTACTTTTGCGTCGAAAATGGTACATGTGTGTTCCCGAAACACTAAAAATGCGTCTCGATGAAAAGCCAAAAAAGCCCTCTGTCGACGCCACACGGGCGTGTGGTAGCCCGTGTGAAAGGCCATGTGCAAGGCTGTAAGCCACAACACGGTCGTGTGATCGATGAGCCAGGCCGTGCGTAGGCGACACGACAGTGTGACGGTCGAGCAAGGCTGTGTGCGAGACACATGCTTGACCAATTAGGCCGTGTGGGCCACACGGGCGTGTGGGATTCTGGGCCAGGCCGTGTGATCCACACGGCCAAGGCCAATATGGGCCGTGTGGGCCACACAGGCGTATGGGCCCACACGGGCAGACAACATGGGCGTGTGAGCCCATTTTCACTGATTTATTGCTAAGGTTGCACGGGTCGCCCGAGATGACTGTGAACCTACTGTAGGGTCGGTAAGATTACCTAGACTCCTAACTAAATGACTGTATATTGAGCATGCTATTTGTACTGTACTGTATAAATGTGATATACCATGATTGGACATGACATAACTGTATGATGCATTGCATTGGGTTGGGAATTGATATTGATTGGAGGAAGTGTACTGAAAGGCTTCGAGCCTAACTTACTAGCAGCTCAGCTGCAAACTACTGTTTAGTGTCGTAACCGATACTACTTGGAGTGTAGGGATGGGTGGGTCGATTATATCCCCACATGGAGTGTAGGGTTGGAAGGAGATAGAGTGTAGAGGCTGGTTGGGTAGGATTTTCTGATTGTATATCTGTTACTGCTATTGTACCGTGATGGGCTAAGGCCCTAGTGCTCACTGTTACTGAATTCGGCTAAGGCCTAAATTGATACTGATTCTGATATTAAAAAGGGCTTAAGCCAAACTGAGATTATCTGTCATTGTCTGTTTGATTGCATGGGGATTACACACTGAGTTTACATAAACTCACCCCTTCTGTTTAAGCTGTATAGGTAATCCCCAGACATATGCGGATTTGTGCAGTGGAGGGCTCAGCGGTGGCCACACGACTCCTTTTTGTTGTTTGATACTTATTTACAATTTTAAGTTTTATTTTGGGGTATTTTTCTGTAATAATGGCCTCTATGGATTTTTACCTAAAATTTGGATTTTATACTGTTTTCTGCTTATATATGCTAGAATTAGGTAAAACAAGGGTTTATAAAAGAAATGCATGTGTTTTAGCAAAATACCCACAAGGACACAAACTGTTTTAAAAAGCTTCTAGAACGTATAATGTTTTGAAAACTAACGACTGAATTAGAATCACGATTTTAGAATTAATAAAAGATAATGCGGAATTCTAAACGGGAAATGTTTTAAGCAAAGTTACAGTTTTCTAACACACTACCATGTGACATCGCCAGGTTTGGCCATAACGTCCAGGCCGGGTTTGGGGTGTTACACTTCCATTAGAGCCAGGTTGCAAAACTCGGCTGTGGATTTAGGTTTTAAGATTTGATTATCTAGGAAATATTTTCTAATGATTTGAAATGTTTTTACCTAACGTGTGGTACACCGAGTCTCCGGCGCCGATCCCGTAAGTTCTCTGAAATTGTTATGTGTTTAAATTGAAACTGATACGAAACTGAAACTACTATAGGTAGTATACTGCACTGAAAACACTCTAAGTTAGTGTATACTGAGAAATTATAGAGGAACTGAAAGCTGTAGTGAGATTTCGATTTACGAAAACAAACTTCAAAATTACTGATACTGTTTTGCATAAAACATTTGTTAAGAAAATACTGAAACTATAAACTGATGCATAAAATTGTTAATACAGATCATCGCGCTTAGACAATGAGCACGAGAGGTACTCGCGGACGGGGTACAAGAGGCCGGGGTAGAGGCCGTAGAGGGGCCTGAGCTGGGTCTTCATCTTCTGGTAAACTACCTAATTTGGATACAAGTGAGACGCTGGCCTCACCAGTGACTGAGACTGGGTTGCATGATCGAGCGGATGGGGACAATGCACTGTCTCAAGCCATGTTAAGGATTCTAGAGAGGGTCGCTGGGCCCAATACTAGAGCTGGAGGCCGAGGGTCGGTTACAGAACGACTCCGATCTAATGGAGCCGAGATTTTTAGGGGTATTGCTAGAGTTGCCCCTAATGTGGCTGAGTACTAGATAGAGGCTACAGAGAGGATTATGAACGATTTGGACTGCACCCCCGAGCAAAAATTAAAGGGTGCTGTATTGCTGCTACGAGATGAGGCATATTAGTGGTGGCTCACTGTTAAGGAGGGCACTCAGCCCGATCGATTGACCTGGGAGTTCTTCAAAATTGCCTTCCAAGGAAAGTATATGGGTGCCAGTTATGTGGATACTCATAGGAGAGAGTTCTTAAATCTGACTTAGGAAGATAGATTGGTGGCCGAGTATGAGGCCGAATTTTTGAGATTGAGCCGCTATGCGCGAGGTATGGTGGCGACTGAGTACGAGCGATGTGTTCGCTTCGAGGATGGCCTCAGGGATAATCTGAGGGTACTGATAGCTCCACAGAGGGAGCGAGACTTTGCTGCACTAGTTGATAAGGCGAAGATCGCCGAGGAAGTGAAGCGCGTTGAGTGCCAAAATCGAGAGAGATGTAGGAATAGAAGGGATTTGGAGCCCTCGAGTTCCATTCAGAGGCCTAAGAAAAAGGCCAGAGTTAATGGACCGATTAGAGTTGAGGCTTCTATTGCTGCTACCGGACAACCGCCGTGTACTGATTGTGGTAGACGCCATCTGGGCGAGTGTTGGAAAAGAACTGGGGCATGCTTGAGGTGTAGTTCTTTGGAGCACCGTATTAGAGATTGTCCGTGGAGGTCCGATCAGATACAAGCTTCTGGCATGGGTACTGCACCACCGAGGGTAGTTTAGCAGCCACCGAGGGGCCGTGGTCAGGCCAGGGGTGGTAATGGTTTGGGCCGTGGTCAAAGAGCACCGGGTAGAGGTGCTAGTCACACTGAGGCGAGGCAGCCGGCTCTAGTTTATGCTGCTCGTTGCCGAGAGGATGAAGATGCTCTAGACGTCATTACGAGTACGTTCTTTATTTATAATGTACACTATACTGCACTGATAGATATATGATCTACTTACTCGTATATATCCTGTACTGTATCGGGGAACTTGGGTATCTTGGTTGAAAGCACTATGAGTGAGGTCATTGTACTGAGTCCGCTGGGGCAATCGGTAAGGGTGAATAAACTATTTAGAGATATTCCTCTGGAGGTCCAAGGGGCTATTTTTCTGGCTGATCTGATGGAACTGCCTTTTGGAGAGTTTGATCTGATACTGGGAATAGACTGGTTAGTCAAACACCGAGTGAGCTTAGATTGTGCCACAAAAAGGGTTGTACTGAGAACTGAGGGGGACAGCGAGGTAGCCGTAATTGGGGAATGTCAGAACTACTTATCGAATGTGATTTCTGCACTAAGGGCCGAAAAGTTGGTTCGTAAGCGATGTGAGGAGTATCTGGCCTACATCAGTGTTTTAGATTCTGGGGATTCTTCGGTTAAGGATATAAGGACGGTTAAGGACTTTCCGGACATTTTTCCTGAAGAACTACCTGGGTTACCTTCGGATCGTGAAGTAGAATTTAGGATTAAGCTCCTTCCTGGTACAGCTCCGGTGTCCATTGCCCCTTATAGAATGGCATCGAAGGAGCTTGTGGAGCTTAAGGCCCAGATTCAAGAGTTACTGGATCGTGGGTTCATCTGCCCTAGTGTGTCTCCGTGGGGAGCACCGATTCTATTCGTGAAAAAGAAGGATGGATCCATGCGTATGTGTATTGACTACCGTCAACTGAATAAGCTGACTATAAAGAATAAGTACCCCCTACCGAGGATAGACGATCTGTTTGACCAGTTTCGAGGGGCTTCAGTTTTCTCTAAGATTGATCTTCGATCAGGATATCATTAGTTGAGGGTTAAGGAGACTGTTGTGCACAAGACATCATTTAGGACTCGATACGGTCATTACGAGTTCCTAGTGATGCCATTTGGACTTACGAATGCACCAGCAGCTTTTATAGATCTGATGAACCGAGTGTTCCAGCCCTATCTGGATCGGTTCGTAGTGGTATTTATTAACGACATACTAGTATACTCGAGGAATGAGGATGAGCATGATGAACATCTCAGAGTGGTTTTGCTGATTCTGTGAGAAAAACAACTGTATGCCAAGTTTAGTAAATGTGAGTTCTGGTTATGAGAAGTAACATTTCTGGGCCATGTAGTTTCAGCTGAGGGGATTAGGGTCAATCCTCGAAAGATTGAGGCTATTTTGGATTGGAAGCAGCCTAAGACTGTATCGGAGATCCGCAGTTTTTTGGGACTGGCAGGATATTATCGATGATTTGTAGAGGGGTTTTCACTGATCGCCGCACCCTTGACTAAGCTACTGCGTAAGGGTGTGCCGTTTAACTGGACTGATATGCAGCAAAAGAGCTTTGAGAAGCTCAAGACTGAACTGACTGAGGCCCTTGTCTTGATACAGCCAGAGTCTAGAAAAGAGTTTACTGTCTACAGCGATGCATCACATGTCAGTTTGGGATGTGTGTTGATGCAAGAGGGTAAGGTGGTAGCGTACGTGTGTCGTCAGCTTAAGACTCATGAGGCAAATTATCTGACACATGACTTGAGTGGGCCGCTGTGGTATTTGCACTGAAAATTTGGAGGTATTATCTGTATGGTGAGAAGTGTATCATTTACACTGATCACAAGAGCCTCAAGTACCTCCTCACTCAGAAGGAGCTAAATCTTAGGCAGCGTAGATGGATTGAGCTACTTAAGGACTTTGACAGTATGATTGAATACCACCCTAGCAAGGCCAATGTGGTGGCCGATGCACTGAGCAGTAGGGTGGTGACTGATCTGAGGGAGATGTTTGCTCGTCTTAGTTTATTTGATGATGGTAGTCTGTTGGCCGAACTTCAAGTTAAACCGACGTGGATAGAGCAGATTAAGGGTAAACAGTTAGAAGGCGAGTCTTTGGGTCTTCGCTTCTGACAGATTGAGAGTGGGAATACTGTGGATTTTGGATTGAATAGCGAAGGGGTACTCTGTTTTCATGGGAGAATCTGTGTATCGAAGGATACTGAGTTGAGGCAGTCTATACTGCGAGAGGTGCATAGTAGCCCTTATACTATGCATCTTAGCGGAAACAAGATGTACCGAGACCTTCGTGAGTTATACGGGTGGCCAGGTCTTAAGCGAGAGGTTACAGACTTTGTGGGTAAATGTCTGACATGTCGTGAGTTAAGGCCGAGCATCGATTACCTTTCGGGTTGCTTCAGCCAGTTAAGATTCCACTTTGGAAGTGGGAGCGAGTGACTGTGGACTTCGTTAGTGGGTTACCCCTCACACCCACTAAGAAGGATTCAGAATGGGTCATCGTGGATCGATTGACCAAGTCCGCCCATTTCATATCGGTTCGTACCGATTACTCTCTGCAGAAGCTGGCTAAACTGTATGTGTCTGAGATAGTGAGACTGCATGGGGTACCAGTTTCGATAATATCTGATAGGGATCCTCGCGTCTCGGTTCTGGAAGAAGCTACATGAAGCTCTGGGTACAAGATTAAACTTTAGTAATACGTTCCATCCGCAGACTGACGGTCAGTCAGAGAAGGTGATTCAGATATTGGAGGATATGTTGAGAAGTTGTGTGATTGATTTCTGAGGCAGTTGGGAGGATTACCTGCCGCTAGCAGAGTTTGCTTATAAGAACAGCTATCAGTCTAGCATTCAGATGGCACCGTACGAGGCATTATATGGTCGTAGGTGTCGCACACCTTCATGCTGGACTTAGTTGGGCGAGCGGCGTGTTCTGGGCCCTGAACTGGTTTCTGATACCAAGGACAAAGTTAGATTGATTCGAGATAGACTGAAAGCGGCATCAGATAGACAGAAGTCCTATGCGGATTTGAAGCGTCGAGAGATTGAGTATTCTGTGGGGGACTTCGTTTTTCTCAAGGTCTCGCCATGGAAGAAGGTATTGAGGTTTGGACGAAAGGGCAAGTTGAGCCCTAGGTTTATTGGGCCTTACCGCATATTGAAACGTGTGGGACCGGTTGCCTATCAGTTGGAGTTATCTCCTGAGTTAGATCAGATTCACGACATGTTCCATGTCTCTATGTTGAGGCGCTACCGTTCTGATCCCACGCACATCGTCTCTGTTGAGGAGATCGAGGTTAGGCCAGATCTAACCTTTGAGGATGATCCAGTTCAGATATTGGAACGAGAGATAAATGTTCTTAGAAGGAAGTCCATCCCGCTGGTTAAAGTTCTTTGGCGTAATCATAGTTCGAAGGAGGCCACGTGGGAGCCTGAGGATGCGACGCGTCAGCAGTATCCTCATATATTCTGATCAGGTAAATTTCGAGGATGAAATTTTCTTTTAGGGGGTAGAGCTATAACACCCCAATTTTCTTAATTTCGGCTTTTGTAAAATTGACACACAATTTTGTATCTGCTTCAGTGGTTATGTGTTCTGGGTGTGTGTGAGAGGTCCCAAGTTCAAGTCACAACTTGGGTAAATTTTGGCATTTTTATGAATAAGCTCTATCCTTGGTCAGTAGGCTTTTGTTTGATTGTTTGTAAAAATATATCAGAATGGGCCAGCTGGTTTGGTGGTTAAGTGGAGTGTTAATATGTTGGTGGTCTTTTATTCGAATCCCTGCACGAGCAAGGGAGTCTATTTTTGCTCTGTGGACTGGAGGTGTTTCAGTTTAGCCAAAATTCTGTAGTGGTTGTGTGCAGTGGGAATTGTGGGAGTGATTTTAGGAGTATAATGATAATTGGGTAGTTATCAAAATAATATTCTTTTTCTCTCCCCCAAATTTATTCTTTCTGACATTTTGCTTTCCCCAATTCTGCCGATTTTTCTCTTGGTTCCCCCTTTCTTTTTGCTGAAATCTGCCTTTTTCCTTCCCTTCCTCTTTTCAACTTTGTTCCGATTCTTCATAATTATGCAACATAGTCTCACACGTTTCGGTAAGTAAGTTTTGTGCTTTGTAAGTTGTGATTGCTAAGTATTTGATTGGGGGTTATTGACGTTTTGACAGCAGCGTATTGCGAGGATCGTGGTTCTTCTCGTACTAATTTGTAGTCGACTGATTCGAGGTGTTGGGGTAAGCTTTCGTCGCTTTAAGGATGGGTATCTCAATTCGGGTTCAGTTCTAGTTCAATGACTAAGTGATTAATGGAGTGAAATATTGATCAATTTTAGGTTCGGGATTGCTTGGAGTTGCTTTTGCATCGAAAATGATATAGGTGTGTTCCCGAAACACTAAAAACGTGTCTCGGTGAAAAGCCAAAAAAGGCCTCTATCGACGCCACACGGGCATGTGATAGCCCGTGTGGAAGGCCGTGTGCAAGGTTGTAAGCCACAACACGGCCGTGTGATCGACGAGCCAGGCCGTGCGCAGGCGACACGGTAGTGTGACGGCCGAGCAAGGCCGTGTGTGAGACACATGCTCGACCAATTACGCCGTGTGGGCCACACGGGCATGTGGGATTCTGGGCCAGGCCGTGTGGGCCCACACGGGCAGACAACATGGACGTGTGAGCCCATTTTCACTGATTTATTGCTAAGGTTGCACGAGTCGCCCGAGATGACTGTGAACCTACTGTAGGGTCGGTAAGATTACCTAGACTCCTAACTGAATGACTGTATATTGAGCATGCTGTTTGTACTATACTGTATAAATGTGATATACCATGATTGGACATTACATAACTGTATGATGCATTGCATTGGGTTGGGAATTAATATTGATTGGAGGAAGTGTACTGAAAAGCTTCGAGCCTAACTCACTAGCGTATTTCATTTGTAAACTCTTTATTTAGTGTCTGTGAACCGATACTACTTGGAGTGTAGGGATGGGTGGGTCGATTATATCCCCACATGGAGTGTGGGGTTGGACGGAGGTAGAGTGTAGAGGCTGGTTGGGTAAGATTTTCTGATTGTATATCTATTACTGCTACTGTACCGTGATGGGTTAAGGCCCTAGTACTCTCTGTTATTGAATTGGGCTAAGGCCTAAATAGATACTGATTCTGATATTAAAAAGGGCTTAAGCCAAACTGAGATTATCTGTCATTGTCTGTTTGATTGCATGGGGATTACACACTGAGTTTACGTAAACTCACCCCTTCTGTTTAATCTGTACAGGTAATCCCCAGACATAGGCAGATTGATGCAACAGAGGGCTCAGCGGTGGCCACACGACTCCTTTTTGATATTTGATACTTATTTACAATTTTAAGTTTTATTTTGGGGTATTTTTCGGTGATAATGGCCTCTATGGATTTTTACCTAAAATTTGGATTTTATACTGTTTTCTGCTAATATCTGCTAGAATTAGGTAAAACAAGGGTTTATAAAAGAAATGCATGTGTTTTAGCAAAATACCCACAAAGACACAAACTGTTTTAAAAAGCTTCTGCAACATATAATGTTTTGAAAACTAACGACTGAATTAGAATCACGATTTTAGAATTAATAAAAGATAATGGGGAATTCTAAATGGGAAATGTTTTAAGCAAAGTTACAGTTTTCTAACACACTACCATGTGACATCACCAGGTTCGGCCATAACGTCCAGGCCGGGTTTGGGGTGTTACACTTCCGTTAGCTCATTGAAACCGTAAATGAATTGCATGTAGAACCAAATGAACAGAAATGAATGGAAATTATTAAGTTATAGAAATAAATAGAAATGACTTGAGAATTAATTTCAGGTATTCAAATTGTTATTTATTTAATTATAATTAGATAATTGAAGTTTGAAAATGAAATTAAATTAATTAGTCATTATGAATCCGTTGAATATAAAAATTAAATATATTTCCTTATAGATTCTTTTATGGTAAAGTTGTCATGTGTAACACCCCAAAATATATAGGGTTAGAAGTAATAATTAACCAAGAAATACCTTGGTATTGATGGTTAAGTGCTTAGTATACTCTCTAGAGGTCCTAAGGTTAATCCACACTCTTCCCATTTCCTCTTCTTTTTTTTTTTGACAGCTAAGGAACAAATTCAAACTAGGATATATATTAGATTTGGTAGAAAAAGAACAAGAGTGGGCAGCAACCCAAATGGTTAAGCATCTATTCCCCCATTAATACCCAAGTTTGAAATATGCCATTTCCCCTCCCAATTCTTTTATTTTCAGCAGAAAGGGTTAATTACCCAAACAACCCCTCAAGTTCAAGAAACCCTAGGTATTTAATCTTTTCTCCTAATCACAAAAGAACTATAATTTTCTTTCCAAATTAAAACATATTTTCTTTGCGCCTTTCCCCTATTTCTTCCATAATTCTTTCATCATCTTCTTTTTTACATAATTTGCTCTCTATTGCTATGAATATTTTCTTGTTTTCTCGAATCTAAAATCAATCCCGAGCATGAATTGTTTTTCACTGATTGTCGAAATTATCGTTGTTAACCCTTAAATTCTCATCAAAAGTTCGGTAAGTACTCTAGTTTCAATTAGTAGAACATATAAATTCTGAAATAACAACGTTCATCGCTAATTTCCCAAATCAATTATGAACATTTATGAAACCTTTCAAAATCTTGATTTTTCTTGAAATCCATAATTAATTCTTGCGTAATTATCGATTGAAAGACTCGTTGTAGGTATCTCAAATCAGATTTGGATGTGAGGATCATTGTTTGAGACCCTGGTGTTAGGTATGTGTTCTTTTACGAGAAAATCGAGGTAAAATCGAGCCTAGCATAGACCACATGGCCAACCACACGAGCGTGTGAGCCACCTGTTCCGACCAAATGGCCCCTGCACATGGCCATGTCCACCCTAAAACCCTAGGGAATTCGCTTCTCACATGGCCTAGGACCCTCCACACAGCCTACCATACAATCGTGTCTCCCTTGTAGGTTCAATTTTCGAATGCCACACGGCCTAGTCACACGACCGTGTACCCCTGCCATACGGTCCAGGGCTTCCCACACAGTTTGGTCACACAACTGTGTGTCCCTTACTTCTCAGAAATCACAGTTTCACCCAGAATTTTATAATTTATGCAAACTAGTCCCTGAATAGTTCATGGACTATTTTTAGTGATTTATTTTATTAAATTGAGTCTCTAATTTTAAGATTAATGCTAGAATCCATGATTGATTGATTATATTACTAATATATAAGTATGTTATGTGATTAATACATCCTTCTATGGCTAAATTACTGATAAATTACTATTATTACTTGTTTAACCAAATTACTGATTGCATAAGTCACATGCTTACTGTATTGATAACCGAATACATAACAACCATGTCTACTGCTACTGATGATATAAACACATGTTAAGCTTATTTACTGTTTCTGTACTGTATTGATACTAGCATGTCTTACTACATTGCATGGGGCGGGACGCGTTGAAAGGAGGAAGTACTAGTAGTTTTAACTACAAACACTGGAGGTTTATCCATAAATTACTGGCATCTTTCATCTGCAAAATCATTGTGTATTCACAACCACTAGCAGCGTATTAACCTGCAACACTGGTAGTTTATCCACAAACTGGAGTGTTCAAGATATAACAATTGTCATATCCTGGAAATAGGGTAGGTAGTATTGGCATTAAATTATAGATTAAAAGTAGAGAAAATAGAAAACATGTTAGCAATTAGGATTAAAAAGGAATAGAAGCTAAAGTAGAGAACTTAAAAAGGTAAATTAGGACTAATGGAAAATGGGAGAGTTGTTAAAACAAGGGTAAAAATAGGAAGGGTTTATAGAGTAAATAATCCAGTTCTAGGTTGTAATATCCCGGGTTAGGGGCTATTTTGATTATTGCATTGTTTTCATGTATTTGGCCTGCAATGTTGTGTTTCAATTGTTTTGGGGCTTAGTTGTAAGCTTGGTGTAAGCCTGAGTGGTTGGGGAAACTTTAGTTTTAAGCTTTAGGTGAGGGAGCCGAATGAGTGGGGTTTATAAATATTTTTAGGAGAATGTTAGCACAAGAATTGAGCTAGTAGAGTGGCAAGTTAGGCGCCACTTGGAGCTTGGGTTTGGCGTCACTTGCAGGGAAGGAGGTCCTGTGTTCAAGCTGCAGAAGTCTCATATTTTTGCTTCCATTTTGACGGCAGGGAGAAGAAGAAGTTGTGGGCAGTTCAAACTTTGCCATAGACCAAGTCAAATTGTTCAAATGGTGGGTGGAGAGTAAATTGTGGAGGTTGACTAGTTCAAACTAGTTTGAATTAGTGGTTGGGAGTGTTTGGAGGTAGTGGCCGAATGTTGGGTGCTTCATGGGGGGAGTGGCCGGTTTTGGTAAGTGGGTAAGTGGAGAGGGCCGAAATTCTTTTTGGCATTTTGGAGCATTTTCGGTCAAATTTTTGTAAGCCAAAATCATTCTTTTGTCAAAAGCAAGCCGAAATTTCAAGTGAGTTTCTGCATTTTCTTCTTGAAACCGAAAGTCCAAGCACATACTTGTCAAAAATTGCTTGTTTCTCTTGATATTCTTTGATAGCCGAATGTTATTCCCCAAAACATTTTCTCCATTCCTTCTTCTTTTCAAAACCGAAAGTACTTTCCTTCTTCTTCTTCTTTTTCCCATTTCTGTTATTGGCCGAATATCAACCCCTTTCTTTTCATCTTTCTCTTGTGTTCTCCTTCTTTGTGTAAGGCCGAATCTTCTTCTCCTTTTTGTTTAAGTCTTGGCCGAATATTGGTGTGGTGTGATCTCTCTTGTGTGTGGTGTCCAATCGGGTTTAGAGCAAGGTAAGTGGTTGGCCGAATGTTCATTTCTCTTCTCCCTTGTTCTTTGTCGATTTTGGTTTGGTTAAGAGTCGATTTTGGCCTTTGTTGATAGGAGTTAATCTTTTGTTTTGGAATCGATTTTATCATAGGGCATCTAGGATTTTGGAAGCAAGCAAGAGGAGCCGTCTTCCTCTGTTAATCGATTGGTAAGTGGTGGTAAGGGTTGGTTCTTTTAGTCCACTCTTTTAGTTTCGTTAAGTCAAAGTTTCAAAGGATTAATCTTTCCTCTTAATAGGGTGTGCCGTGTGCATAAAGAAGAACCATCATTTGGTTTGGGATTTGGTGGGAAACCAAATCAAGTGTAAGGTAAGGGTTCAAACGTTAACCCCTTTGGTTTAATGGTTTTGGCCGAATGGCCTAGGTGCTAATCTCATATGTGGCCGATTATAGGAGCAAGATAATCGAGGGTCTTAGATCGGTTCCTTGGGATTAAGGCTTGCGTTTTAGCAGGTGTGTAAACTAACACACTCTTTGCTTAGTAATATGCTTAATAATCTGATTGTTTAATAAAGCCGAAACAGTATGGTTGATTGATATGATACCCGATTGGGTATGTGCACGGATTCAGGTAAGTCCGTTTCATTACGAGTTCTATTGTTGATATACTTGAGATCATGACCTATGATGTATGTGTTATGAGATGCAACATTAAACATGTAGCATGATTTGCATGATTTGCATACTTTACATGAGTCGGTATGATAATGGGTGATATGAGAGGAGGGGGAATATGATATCCGTGTCTTTGGGACACCAGAGGTTTGGCACCTCCAGTGGTTTGGTACCACGTGATTATTTTGTGACTTTGGGTCACCACGAGGTTTGGCACCTCATAGCGTCGTCCCCGGTGGCTTAGCACCACGGTGGGTTGGCCCCACTGATTGATAATACAGATTGACGCCCGGTGATTTGGTATCACACGATGGGTTGGCCCCATCACTTGATTCGTGACTTGGTCACCGGTGATTTGGTATCACATTCGTGTCTTTGGGACACCGTGAGGTTTGGCACCTCATAGCGACTCGCCCCCGTGGTTAACACCACCGTGGGTTGGCCCCACTTTTGAGATATGGGATCGTCGCCGGTGATTTGGTATCACACGATGGGTTGGCCCCATCATTGGATTCTTCGTGACTTTGGGTCACTAGTGGTTTGGCACCACACTTATGGATATCGTGACTTTGGGTCACCAGTAGTTTGGCACCACCAGTGGTTTGGTACCACACGGGGTAGAAAAGGTGTTGTGGATGGCTAGGATTGGGTGCATTAATGACATTGCTCTGTATTGTGTGTGTTAGTATGTTGTATTAATCGGGAGGGGGATTTATGCACCGAGTCTTGCGACTCACCTTCTCCTTATCATTTTAGGTGACACTTAGATCGCGGATATGGAGTAAGGTGGACTCGAGGTGACCATGCCATGAATAAAGTCGTTTTGTAATGATTTAAGCACTTGGTACTTTATTTCATTTATTTTCATTTGGTTTTGTTGGGATTGTAAATGGCCTTTTAAAATTATGCTTTGATTATTTATATGCTTAAAATTTGATTTCAATTTAGCCTTAATAAATTATGGGTTAATAATGGATAAAACTTGGAATGAAACGGTTTTCAAGACTACAAAGCGATATGTTTTAAACTTTACCAACGGGTATCCCATTAAAATCTTTAAATGAACATAACTCAAATATTTTCTAAACTTGTGATCTTCCACACTAAGTTCAAAATGTTTTTAAGTAACTAAAAGGAATTTCTCGGCCTTCTAAATGATAAAAACTTACTTTTCAACTAAGCTTTCAAATTCCGGGTCTTCAAAATGCACTCACTAGGTTTTAAAACAATCATGCCCAAGGTTTTTACAAATACGGATACATCAAAGAGTTTTCGTTAAACCTTTCACTTTGAAACCTAACTTCTCAAATACGATTTTCCCAGTAACATACAGATTCGGTCGTGGTGTATCTTGACCGGGTTTGGGGTGTTACATTTGTGGTATCGAGCTAAGTTCAAAAGCTCATTTGTGGGCTCGAGGCCCAAAATGTGTTAAATATTGGTTTTTAAGTGTTTTGTTTTAAAGTATATGGTTTGAAAGGCATGGCACCGAGTCTCCTAAGACCAATCGCCGGTAGGTACCTCTTACTATTTCTTGTGATTGATGGGTGTGATATGATTGAAAGACTAGCAATAGTGGATTACTTTAGAAAGCTCAAACCGATAGGACTCGTGGACTTGCGAAAACAAAACTTCTTTAATAAGAAATATTCATAAGACTTTGCTTTAAAAGACAAAGTGGAAAAGGTGCGATGCATAAAACTTCTAAATCGGATAAGTCGAGATTTTAGTCATGAGCACTCGAGGTCGGGGGTCGTAATACACGTGGGACGCGGTCGGGGGTAGGATGACGGTTTTTCAACCTGTAGGGTCCAGTCGTGGGTCGAGAATGAGATATCGGTACCACCACCGGTGGAGGTGGTGAGTTTCGAGATCGGGCAGGGGATGACGCAGTGTGTCGAGGCGATCTTCGCGAGTGCCGGAAAGGGTAGCTTTGGAGTAGGTGGAGGCGCGGTGTTCGGAAATGCGTGGCCGGCGACTCCGAGCAAATGGGCGGAAGTATTTCGAGGTGTTTCGGTGTTGCTCAAAGACGGCGGTGAGTATTGGGTGGAGGCGACGGAGCGGATCATGGATGATCTGGACTTGACCGATGAGGAGAAGCGAAAGGGTAGTATCGCTTCTTTGGGATGAGTCATACCGGTGGTGGCTCACGGTTCGGGACGATCTTTGCGCAGAGAGGATCTTACTTGGGATTATTTCAAGGTGCATATCGAGAAAAGTACATTGGATCTAGCTACATTGATGAGCAACAAAAGCATTTACGAGGTGGTTCGGGGAGCAAGTGCGTGTCGAGTACGAGGCGTAATTCTTGAGACCGAGCCGGTATGCTAGGGGCATTGTGGCTCACCGAACACGAGAGGTGTGTTCGATTTGAGGATGGTGCGAGAGATGAATTAAGGCTGGCTGATTGCTCCACAGCAGGAGCGTGAGTTTGCCGCCCTAGTTGAGAAGGCTAAGGTAGCCGAAGGAGTGAAGGAGTGCGTGAGGCAAAGCGTGGATAGGAGCAGGACATAAGAGGAGTTTTGGATCTTACGGGTCATCGGGTAATCCTCGGAAAAGGGCTAGACAGAGTGGGCCAAATCGATCCAGTAGGTCTGTTGTCGCTAATCGGGACCCGCACAATTGCAACCGCGTTGTGGGAAATCTCATTTGGGAGGATCTTTGGACCGGTGGAAAAGGATGTTTTGAGTGTGGCTCATTGGATCACCGTGTGAGAGACCGTCCGCGTAAGTTGGCTAGGATTCATCCGAGAAGGGTCGGCCGTACTCGATTCAGAATAATGGACCGCCACCGCAAAGCGGGTCGTGGTAATGGCGAGAGGAGGCAATGGTTTCGGTCGGGGCCGCGAGCACCGGCGAGAGGTGCGGGTAGTTACGAGGCAAGACACTGGGTTGGTGTATGTGTGCGAGGCGCCGAGAGGAGGGCGACGCTTGCCGGACGTCATAACCGTTACGTTTTTGATCTTTGGTTCTCCTTATAACGCTTTGATTGATGTGGGTTCAACGCATTCATACGTTGCCGAGCATAGTAGAGACCATGGATTTAGACTACGAGACTACTTCTAGGCGGTGTGATGTAATTAGCCCTCTAGGTCACTCTGTAGTTGTAGATAAGCTATATAGAGGCGTACCCTAGAACTCCAAGGGGTAGTGTTTGTGGTCGATCCGATGGAACCGCCCGTTTGGGGAGTTCGATCCGATTCTCGGGATGGTAGTTGGTTAAGCACCGTGCAAGGTTGGATCGCGTGGCTAAGCGCATGGTTCTAAAGGCGGTGAGGGTGATGAGGTGGTCATGATAGGTAATAGAAGAGATTACTTATCCAACGTGGTATCTCGCTCAAATTTGAGAAGATGGTCGGGAAGGGCTGTGTGAAGCATATGTGGTTCATGTGTATGCCTTGGAGGCTAAGGAGTGCTTTGTAGAGGAGGTCCGAACGGTTAAGGAATTTGTTGATGTGTTTCGGAGGAGCTTAGGGTTTGCCACGGATTGCGAGGTGGAGTTCGAGATAGATATGCTACCCAAAGCGCACGGTGTCTATTGCTCCGTATAGGATGGCGCCAAAGGAATTAGTGAAATTAAAGGCTCGAGATCCAGGAGTTGTTGGATCGAGGCTTTATCGTGCCAAGTATTTCACCTTGGGGCGCGATTGCTTCTTTGTCAAGAAGAAAGACGATGCACGATGCGATATATGCATAGATTACCGCCAATTGAATAAGTCGACGATCAAAAACAAGTATCCGTTGCCACGAATAGATGACTTGTTTGATCGGTGAAGGGTGCTTCGGTATTCTCGAAGATCGATTTAAGGTCCAGGTATCACCAATTAAAGGTAAAGGAGGTGGATATCCACGGGATGGCGTTTTCGTACTCGGTATGGGCACTACAAATTTTTGGTAATGCCGTTTGGGTTGACTAACGCACGGCAAAGCATTCATGGATATGATGAATAGGGTGTTCCAGCAGTATTTGGATCGATTCGTTGTGGTTTTTATCGACGACATCTGGTGTACTCAAGGTCGAAGAGGAGCATGATGCGCATTTGCGAGTGGTCTTTGCAGATTTTGAGGAAGAAGCGACTTTATGCTAAGTTTAGTAAGTGCGAGTTCGGCTTAGGAGGTGACTTTCTTGGGTCATGTAGTGTCGGTAGGGGATTAGGGTGGATCCTCGGAAGATTGAGGCGATTTTGGATCGGAAGCCGCCTAAGTCGGTGGTGAGATTCGAGTTTTCTGGGTTTGGCAGGATACTACCGAAGATTTGTAGAAGGATTTTTGTTGATTGCGCACCGATGACTAAGTGCATTAAGGAAAGGAGTTCCGTTTGTTTGGACCGAGAAAGCAGCAGGAGAGTTTCGACAAGTTAAAGAAGATTTTGACCGAGGCTCTGCTCGATTCAACCCGAGGCGGGAAAGGAATTGTGATGTATTGCGATGCATCACATACGGATTGGGTTGTGTCTTTGATGCAGGAAAGGGAAGGTTGTGGCGTATGCATCTAGGTAGCCGAGGCCACATGAGGTCAATTATCCGATGCACGACTTGGAGTTAGCAGTGATAGTCTTCACCTTGAAAATTTGGAGGCACTACTTGTGCGAGAGAGATCGATAGTCTACACAGATCATAAGAGTCCAAGTACCTTTTGACTTAGAAAGATTTGAATTTGAGGCGCGCAGATGGATTGAGTTGCTCAAGGACTACGACTATTCGATTGAATATCATCGGGCAAGGCTAACGTGGTGGCGACGCGTTGAGCCGTAAGGTTGTATCGGACTTAAGAGCGATGTTTGCCCATTTGAGTTTGTATGACGACGGAAGTATTCGCGCAGAGCTGCGAGTTAAGCCTACTTGGGTTGCGCAGATCGGGGAAACAGATTAGTGGATGAGGTTCTCGAATGTGCGGAGGTTGCAAGTGCGAGGATGGTGGTTTGGAGGGTTCTGAGTATGTCTAGTGATGGGGTCTTTGTGTTTTCAAGGGAGAGCTTGTATGCAGAAGGATATCGAGTTAAGGTAGAGGATTCTTCAGACGCCCATAGCGGCCCGCACGCTATGCATCCTAGAGGTAGCAAGATGTATAGGGATCTAAGAGAGCGATTTTGGTGGCAGTGCGAAGAGAGAGGTGTGAGTTTGTTGGAAAGTGTCCGACATGTCACAGCAGTCAAAGGCCGAACATCGATTGCCCGTCGTGGTTGCTTGACAAGTGAAGATTCCCAGTGGAAGTGGGAAAGGATAACTATGGATTTTATCAATGGATTACCTCTTACGCCAAGCAAGAAGGACTCGGATTTGGGTAATTGTGGATCGTCGACTAAATTAGCTCATTTTATTCGGTGAGGGTCGATTACTCCCTTGAGGTTGGGCGGTTGTATGTGTCGAGAGATAGTGAGGTGCACGGTGTGCGATGATCGATCATCTCGGATAGGGATCCCGATTTACATCAAGGTTGGAAAGCGTTGCATCGAGCTCTGGAGTGCAGCGGTTGGATTTCAAAGACGGCATTTCACCTGATCGATGGGCGATCGAGAGAGGGTTATCTGAGATCTTAGAGGATATCTTTGAGAGGTCGTGTTTTGGACTTCAGAGGTAGTTGGGAGGAGTTTTACGCCATTAGTGAGTTCGCCTACAACAATAGTTATCAAGCAAGTATCAAGATGGCACCATATGAGGCGTTGTATGGTAGGAAGTGTCGCTCACCTACATGTTGGACGGAGTTGGGTGAGCGTCGGTTGTTGGGACCAGAGTTGGTTGCAGAGGCGAAGACAAGGTTAAGTTGATTGAGCTCGGTTGAAAGAAGCTTGGATGAGCGAGAAGTCTTATGCCGATCTCAGTGGAGAGATATAGAATTTCTTTGTGGGAGATCAAGTTTTTACGAAGGTCTCGCCATGGAAGAAAGTGTTGAGGTTGGAAAGAAGGGCAAGTTAAGTTCGAGGTTTATTGGGCGTATAAGGTGCGAGACGAGTGGGACCGGTAGCTTATCGGCTTGAGTTACCAGTGAGCTAAGTCGATTCACGACGTATTTCACGTTTCGATGCTTAGGCGCTTATCGTTCGAGATCCATCGCATGTCGAAGCGGTGGAGGAGATCGAGGTAAATCCGGATTTGACCATGGAAGAAGAACCGGTCGCGATTCTAGACCGAGATGTGAAGGTTCTGCGTAGAAAGTCGGTTCCTTTGGTAAAGGTGCTATGGCGGAATCATGGTGTAGAAGAAGCTATGTGGGAACCAGAGGATATGATGAGGCAACAATACCTCAACTCTTTTGACCGAGGGTAATTTTGAGGCCAAAATTATTTTTAAAGGGGGGTAAGCGTAATATCACAGGTTAGGGGCTATTTTGATTATTGCATTGTTTGCATGTATTTGGCCTGCAATGTTGTGTTTCAATTGTTTTGGGGCTTAGTTGTAAGCTTGGTGTAAGCTTTGAGTGGTTGGGGAAACTTTAGTTTTAAGCTTTAGGTGAGGATTTGAATGAGTGGGGTTTATAAATATTTTTAGGAGAATGTTAGCACAAGAATTGAGCTAGTAGAGTGGCAAGTTAGGCGCCACTTGGAGCTTGGGTTTGGCGTCACTTGCGGGGAAGGAGGTCCCGTGTTCAAGCTGCACAGAAGTCTCATATTTTTGCTTCCATTTTGTGGCGGGGAGAAGAAGAAGTTGTGGGGGCAGTTCAAACTCGCCATAGACCAAGTCAAATTGTTCAAATGGTGGGTGGAGAGTAAATTGTGGAGGTTGACTAGTTCAAACTAGTTTGAATTAGTGGTTGGGAGTGTTTGGAGGTAGTGGTAGAATGTTGGGTGCTTCATGGGGAGTGGCGGTTTGGTAAGTGGGTAAGTGGAGAGGGCCAAAATTCTTTTGGCATTTTGGAGCATTTTCGGTCAAATTTGTGTAAGCCAAAATCCTTCTTTTGTCAAAAGCAAGCCAAAATTTCAAGTGAGTTTCTGCATTTTCTTCTTGAAACCGAAAGTCCAAGCACATACTTAGAAAATTGCTTGTTTCTCTTGATATTCTTTGATAGCCAGAATGTTATTCCCAAAACATTTTCTCCATTCCTTCTTCTTTTCAAAACCAGAAAGTACTTTCCTTCCTCTTCTTCTTTTTCCCATTTCTGTTATTGGCCGAATATCAACCCCTTTCTTTTCATCTTTCTCTTGTGTTCTCCTTCTTTGTGTAAGGCTGAATCTTCTTCTCCTTTTTGTTTAAGTCTTGGCCGAATATTGGTGTGGTGTGATCTCTCTTGTGTGTGGTGTCCAATCGGGTTTAGAGCAAGGTAAGTGGTTGGCCGAATGTTCATTTCTCTTCTCCCTTGTTCTTTGTCGATTTTGGTTTGGTTAAGAGCCGATTTTGGCCTTTGTTGATAGGAGTTAATCTTTTGTGTTGGAATCGATTTTATCATAGGGCATCCAGGATTTTGGAAGCAAGCAAGAGGAGCCGTCTTCCTCTGTTAATCGATTGGTAAGTGGTGGTAAGGGTTGGTTCTTTTAGTCCACTCTTTTAGTTTCGTTAAGTCAAAGTTTCAAAGGATTAATCTTTCCTCTTAATAGGGTGTGCCGTGTGCATAAAGAAGAACCATCGTTTGGTTCGGGATTTGGTAGGAAACCAAATCAAGTGTATGGTAAGGGTTCAAACGTTAACCCCTTTGGTTTAATGGTTTTGGCCGAATGGCCTAGGTGCTAATCTCATATGTGGCCGATTATAGGAGCAAGATAATCGAGGGTCTTAGATCGGTCCCTTGGGATTAAGGCTTGCGTTTTAACAGGTGTGTAAACTAACACACTCTTTGCTTAGTAATGTGCTTAATAATTTGATTGTTTAATAAAGCCAAAAAAAGGTATGGTTGATTGATATGATACCCGATTGGGTATGTACGCGGATTCGGGTAAGTCCGTTTCATTACGAGTTCTATTGTTGATATACTTGAGATCATGACCTATGATGTATGTGTTATGAGATGCAACATTAAACATGTAGCATGATTTGCATGATTTGCATACTTTACATGAGTCGGTATGATAATGGGTGATATGAGAGGAGGGGGAATATGATATCCGTGTCTTTGGGACACGAGAGGTTTGGCACCTCGGTGGTTTGGTACCACAGATTATTTTGTGACTTTGGGTCACCAGAGGTTTGGCACCTCATAGCGTCCTCGTCCCAGTGGCTTAGCACCATAGTGGGTTGGCCCCACGATTGATAATGGGATTGGCGCCGGTGATTTGGTATCACACGATGGGTTGGCCCTATCACTTGATTCGTGACTTCTGGTCACGGTGATTTGGTATCACATTCGTGTCTTTGGGACACCAGAGGTTTGGCACCTCATAGCGACTCGTCCCTATGGTTAACACCACCGTGGGTTGGCCCTACTTTTGAGATATGGGATCGTCGCCAGGGATTTGGTATCACACGATGGGTTGGCCCCATCATTGGATTCTTCGTGACTTTGGGTCACCAGTGGTTTGGCACCACACTTATGGATATCGTGACTTTGGGTCACTAGTGGTTTGGCACCACCAGTGGTTTGGTACCACACGGGGTAGAAAAGGTGTTGTGGATGGCTAGGATTGGGTGCATTAATGACATTGCTCTGTATTGTGTGTGTTAGTATGTTGTATTAATCGGGAGGGGGATTTATGCACTGAGTCTTGCGACTCACCTTCTCCTTATCATTTCAGTGACACTTAGATCGCGGACATGGAGTCGGGTGGACTCGAGGTGACCATGCCATGAATAAAGTCGATTTTGCACTGATTTAAGCACTTGGTACTTTATTTCATTTATTTTCATTTGGTTTTGTTGGGATTGTAAATGGCCTTTTAAAATTATGCTTTGATTATTTATATGCTTAAAATTTGATTTCAATTTAGCCTTAATAAATTATTGGGTTAATAATGGATAAAACTTGGAATGAAACGGTTTTCAAGACTACAAAGCGATATGTTTTAAACTTTACCAACGGGTATCCCATTAAAATCTTTAAATGAACGCAACTCAAATATTTTCTAAACTTGTGATCTTCCACACTAAGTTCAAAATGTTTTTAAGTAACTAAAAGGAATTTCTCGGCCTTTCAAATGATAAAAACTTACTTTTCAACTAAGCTTTCAAATTCCCGGGTCTTCAAAATGCACTACCGGTTTTAAAACAATCATGCCCAAGGTTTTGTTTTTTACAAGTACGGATACATCAAAGAGTTTTCGTTAAACCTTTCACCGAAAACCTAACCTCTCAAATACGATTTTCCCCGTAACATACCAGATTCGGTCGTGGTGTACTGACCGGGTTTGGGGTGTTACATAGGTATAAGTTTGGCTATAAAAAAACCCTTCACTCCTCATCTTTCTTCCTCACGTTCATTACATTTTTCTCATTCTTTGCATTTCAAAAGTTAGTTGCATCTGGTAGTTATTTTTCTCTCAAAATTTTCTGCATTCTACATTTTTCTTGGCATCCAAACACACTTTTGTTCTTTGTTTCTTCAAGAAAATCATCTATCTATCTTCTAAATCGGTTCGGTTATTGTGTAGACTACTTGGCATCGTGAAAGATAGCAAAGTTGAAGGTAAAAACTCTATTTTCTTATGTCAAAACTGTATTAAATGTTTTTAAGTGAGTTCCCTTAGATCTAAGCACGAAAGATAAGTAAACTTTGGTTTTAAATGGTTCTGTTTTGAGAAAGTGTTAGATCAAGGTTGATGAAGCTCATACATGTTCTTTAAAATGATTTTTGAATGATTTTAAAATGAGTTTTGAAAAGATCAAGAGGTTTTACGATCATGTTTAACAACATTTTTTTGGAAAATGCATAAACTATTTGACTGTGTTCTTAAGGAAGATGATGAATAATAATCATTTTGAAATATAAGAGATGATTTAGATCACACTTAGTTAATAAGATTAGGTCTGTTAATACCTACGAGGTAGGAAGGTTAAGAGATAGCAAATAGGTTAAGTAAATATATTGTATGAGTCTAGTAGAGATCGCATATGTCGTGAGCTGTAGTTGAGTAGAATAAGTGATAAACTATTTCGAACGGTAAGTAATGTGTTGGGATTATGATCAGCAAGAAACAAACTTAGTTGAAGCTTGAGCAGTAAGCACGGTAACTTGCAGAAGGAACAAAGCAAGAAAACAAACAGAAAAGAAAGCAAAGCTGAGAATGAAAGAGTTTTTGGAAGAAAACTTGATTGTGTTTCATTCAAAATGAATAATGGCATAATGCCAATACATAAACCAAGCTTTCAGCTTGTCAAAATCAGTGTGGTAACCTAATCACTACCTACTACAACTTAACACATTGAAACTTGATAAAATAACTTGTACATTTGAACAAAGCTGAAGTGATCAGATCAATCACTATCAAAATCACATAAAATATCAACCTAACATAGTTCATAAGGAACTAGATTACATTGCATTAACTAAATGTTACAAAGCAAACAAAACATCTTGAGCTGCACATGCAATAACAGCTTCTGCATGGCTCGGGTTGCATGGTTTGTTGTTGTGCTGCCTTTGGTGCTGCATTCTGACTAACCTTCAACACTTCTCCTTGGTTAGCATGTTGCACATACCCATCTCTTCTCTTAAGTGTAGAAATCTTGAAACATTAAGGGCCTTTGTTAGAATGTCAGCCAATTGCTCTTCAGAGCTGCAATGAACCAGTTTTACTTCATGAGCTTGCTCCATCTCCCTGACAGCATGGAGTTTGATGTTGAAGTGTTTTATTCTTCCATGAAAGACTGGGTTTTTTGTAATTGCAACAGCAAATTGATTATCACAGAATATCTCTGTTGCTTCCCTTTGTTCAAGATTAAGATCAGCCAGGATCTTTCTAAGCCAAATGGCTTGATTTATAGCTGCAGCAGCTGCCACATACTCAGCCTCAGCAGTCGACATGAGCAATTATATTTTGCTTCTCCGAACTCCAGCAAAAGATGGTTGAGCCAAGGGTGAAAACATAGCCTGATGTGCTCTTCATGTCATCCATTGAACCAGCCCAATCACTGTCTGTATAGCCTACCAACTTCAAATTTTTAGCCTTGGCAAACATCATGCCATAGCTCAAAGTACCTTTGATGTACCTGAGAATTCTCTTGGCAGCTTTCAAATGACTTTCATTGCAACAATGCATGAATCTTGAGAGTAGACTAACAGCATACATTATGTCTGGCCTAGTGGCAGTTAAGTATAACAAACAACCAACTAGACTTCTATAGGATGATTCACATACCTTCTCAAAGGCACATTGGCTCGATAGCTTTTCTCCAACAGCAACTGGTGTGCTTGTTGTTTTACAGTTCTCCATCGAGAACTTGTTTAAAATCTTCATAGCAAAAGCTTTCTGACTTAGATAAATTCCCTTCTGAGTTTGTGTGACTTCCATGCCTAGGAAGTAGGACATCAGCCCCAAGTCAGACATTTCAAACATTTGTTGCATTTTATTCTTGAAATCAACCAGCATTGCTTGGTCTCCTCCTGCCACCAACAGGTCATCAACATAGAGGGACACAATGAGATGTGTTTTCAGTCCTTCTCTCTTGACATACAATGCAGGCTTACTAATGCTCCTCTCGAATCCCAAACTGACCAAGTAGCCATCAATTCTGCTGTACCAGGCCCTTGGTGCTTGTTTCAAGCCATACAAGACTTTGTTCAACTTGTACACCATTTCTTCCTTACCAGCCACCTTGAAGCCTTGAGGTTGTTCAACATAGATCTCTTCTTCAAGAATGCCATTAAGAAAGGCTGACTTTACATCAAGTTGGTGGATCCTTCACTTCATTTGAGCTGCTAAGGCAACTAGCAGTCTGATGGTGTCAAGTCTAGCCACTGGTGCAAAGGTCTCTAGGTAGTCCACACCATACTTCTGGCTAAACCCTTTAACAACTAGCCTTGCTTTCATTTTGTTCAAGCTCCTAACAGCATTGTGCTTGGCTCTATAGACCCATTTCACCCCAATAATCTTCCTGTTGATAGGTTTCTGAACCAATTCCCAAGTCTGGTTCTTCACAATCATGTTGATTTCATCAAGCATGGCTTGTTTCCAGCCTTGCTGACCTTTAGCTTCTTCAAAGCAACTGGGCTCTACTATGGCTACTTGAGCTCTTTCATAAATCTAAACCAATGGTCGAGTGCCCCTCACTGGTTCATCATCTATGTCCATTTCAGGACCATTTTGATCAGCTTTAGCTTGATCTGTTGCAAGATCTTCAGTGACTGCCTCTGACTCATTCTTTTCCCAATTCCAGCTTGCTTTTTCATTAAAGACTACATCTCTGCTCACTAGAACTTTGTTTGTTGAGGGATCCAAAATTCTATAGCCCTTTTTTATTGAGCTATAACCTACCAGTATGCCTGCTTGAGCTTTTTTATCCAGCTTACTTCTTTTCACAGCTGGGACTTGTGCATAACATATGCAACCAAAGGTTCTGAGATGAGCCAGTGATGGCTTGAATCCAAACCAAGCTTCAAATGGAGTCTTCTGAGCTAAAGCCTTTGTGGGAAGCCTATTTTGAAGATAGAAAGCAGTGTTTACTGCCTCAGCCCATAAGGTTTTGGGCAAATTCTTCTCAAACATGAGACACCTGGCCATATCCATCAAACTTCTGTTCTTTCTTTCACTCACACCATTCTGTTGAGGTGTGTAAATGTTGGTAAGCTGATGTTTGATACCAGCTTCATCATAAAAAACTTGAAATTGAGCTGAGGTGTACTCAGTTCCATTGTCTGACCTTAGTGTCTTGAGCTTGCAACTGCTTTGATTCTCTACAAGTGACCTTGAATTTCCAAAACACTAGAGCCACTTCTAATTTTTGCTTTAAGAAATTAATCCAGCAAAATCTTGAATAATCATCAATAAACAGAATGAAATACCTGCTCCTACTCAATGACTGAGTCTTCATGGGGCCACAGACATCTGTATGCACTAGTTGAAGTTTTTCTGAGGCTCTCCAGGCCTTGTTTGAAGGAAATGATTACCTGGCCTGCTTCCCTAGTTGACATACTTCACAGACCTCCTCTTTTTCAACTGATTTGATGAAGTTCTCAACTAGATCTTCTTTGGATAGCTGGTCCATTGATCTGTAGTTGGCATGACCAAGCCTTTGGTGCCAAAGCTTGGATTCATTAGAGGAGACAGTGTAAGCTGAATCTGAATCATTTGTCCAGTCAACAACAAAGCTTTTATCAGCCATAGTGACTGACATGAGCTTATATCCATGTGGATCACTAATTTGGCACTCCTTGCCTTTGAACACAACTGTATAGCCCTTGTCTAGCAACTAAGCTATGCTGAGCAGATTTCTGTCAATCTCAGGCACTAGCAATACATTTGAAACTAGTTTATTGCCTATGGGAGTGTTTATCAACACATCACATTTACCTCCTACCTTGATAAAGTGACCATTACCAACTTTAACCTCGATTTTGAAGCTTCTACTAATTGACTTGAAAATGACAGCATCTGGTGTCATGTGGTTGGTGCAGCCATTGTCTAAGAGCCATCCTTTGGTAGCCTTTTCTTTTGCAGTTGAGCATGAGACTACAAAGACTTGTTCCTCATTGTCATTGCCTTCTTCAGCTACTCGATCTTCAGCCTTTGTCTGTTGATGTTGAGCTTGCTTTGGTTTGCCTTTGTTTTTGCAAACCTTTTCTACATGGCCCATTTTCTTGCAATATTGGCACTGCATATCTGGCCTAAAAGAGCAGTTTGCTTCTGGATGACCAGGTCTTTTGCAATGCCTGCATGGTTGGTCCCTTCTTCTAGTAGCATCTGACTTAGGCTTGTCTCTCCAAGCCTTCTTGCCTTTGTAGGCAGTGGTACTCGAGGCTGGTTTTGTTTTGGCTTGGAAGGCACCTTCTTGGTGCTCCTCCAGTCTACTGACTCTCCTTTGCTCCTGTGCATAGAGAGCATTGATCAACTCTGTTAAAGAGATGCTAGCCAAGCCCCTTGAGTCATCGAGGGAGGATATTTTTGCCTCATACCTCTCAGGTAAGGTTTAGATCACTTTCTCCACAATTCTAGCTTCACTAAATTGCTCTCCAAGGAGCCTTATGCTGTTTACCACAGCCATGATCTTGTCTGAATACTGCTTAACAGTTTCTTCCTCTTTCATCTTCAAATTCTCGAAATCCTTTCTCAAATTTAGTAGTTGTTTCTGCCTTGTTCTTTCAATCCCTTGGAACTCCTCTTTCAATTTGTCCCAGGCCTGCTTTGGTGTCTCACAAGCCATGATCCTTGTGAAGATCACATCTGACACACAGTTTTGTATGCAAGAAATGGCCTTGTGCCTCTTTGTTCTCTCATCAGCATGCTGCCTGATCTGAGCCACTGTTGGGTTGGCTCTAAGAGGTGCTGGCTCGACATCTAAGTTGACCACCTTCCATAGGTCGAATGCCTGCAGGTAGGTCTTCATTTTGACCACCCAAATGTGAAAGCCCTCTCCATTGAAGACTGGTGGTGCAGCTGGTGAAAAACCTGATGAAGCCATGGTTTTAAGTGTTGAACTATAACAGGTCCACTAAGATTACAACTCTAGATACCAATTGTTGGGATTATGATCAGCAAGCAACAAACTTAGCTAAAGCTTGAGCAGCAAGCACGGTAACTTGCAGAAGGAACAAAGCAAGAAAACAAACAGAAAAGAAAGCAAAGCTAAGAATGATAGAGTTTTTGGAAGAAAACTTCATTGTATTTCATTCAAAATGAATAATGGCATAATGCCAATACATAAACCAAGCTTTCAGCTTGTCAAAATCAGTGTGGTAACCTAATCACTACCTACAACAACTTAACACATTGAAACTTGATAAAATAACTTGTACATTTGAACAAAGCTGAAGTGATCAGCTCAATCACTATCAAAATCACATAAAATATCAACCTAACATAGTTCATAAGGAACTAGATTACATTGCATTAACTAAATGTTACAAAGCAAACAAAACATCTTGAAATTTGCACATGCAATAACACTTACGCATGGCTCGGGTTGCATGGTTTGTTGTTGTCTTCGCTTTTGTGTCTTTGCATGTCGACCAACCTTCAACATAATGTGTATGTTTTTTTGCGAAGCTGAGAATATTGGTGGAGCATCGACGAGTAGAGACAAAGGTAAGCAGAAGGTCACGTAGTTGACTTTGTGGTGAACTAAGGTGAGTACTCTATGTACTACACTTGAAAACGAGTTTGCGCACAACTGGAAGTCAAGTAAGATGTGCGAACACTTTTATTTAATGTGTGAACCCTGGCATGTACATACGAGCCCTGTTATATTTTCATGCGAACCCTATTGTAATTTGATGCGAGCTTTGGGTTGTGATCTACGAACCATGCTTTTAAATTGTGCGAGCCTATAAGTGAGTGCGAGCTCCATGTTTAAAGCTTTGTGATATGATTGGTGCGAACTGTAATATATATTATATAAATAGGTCTTATGGGTTTTAATTTATATAATATATATACATGTTGAAAAAGGGGTTCTGCCATATATTATAAATGCAAGCAGTGGTTTTATTATAAATAATATATATGTATATTATTTAGCTAAATGTGTACGCATACTTATACAATAGATAATCATGATGTAAAAGGGTTTTATGCAATGAATGTATGCACAGGTTTCTTTATAAATAATATATATACATATCTTTGCACTAAATGGGTTCTTGTATTATTTAATATATAAATGTATACAAATGGTGTGCAAACTTTAAATCTACTATGTTGTGTGTACCTATACTATTATGAAAACTCACGTTTCATGTGAACATATGTCATATGCGAACCCTGTTATTTTATGTTTGATGTTCTGTATATGCGAGCTTAATACTTTGCGAACTATATTATAACGTGTTGTGGTACTGCGAGCTCTGTTAGAATTGTGAGCCTAAAGTGAAGTGATCTGTAAATGTGTATTACTGTGATACGTTGGCATTGTGAATTTTTGGAAACATTGGATATAGGTGGCATGCCATAAGATTGTGAGTGCTCACCTATATTATGTGATAGGGCATTGTGGCCCGGTAATTCGATGGAGAAATAAGGGAATGTCGAGCAATGCTCCATTAACCAGGGATCAAAAGGGTGTGTTTTTCAGAGAGTGCGAGCATTTGTGCTACACTTATATGGCGATTTGAGTGAATCTATAAGTCTTAGGGTGTGTTTTGGGAGATCTGTTTATCTAATAAGTATATTATTTAATTATGTTTCCTTTTAACGAATTGCCAATATATCACTAAACTAAACCGGGGTTGATTATATGTGAATTAATGACATGCGAACTGATTGTATGCGAATCACTTACATGTAAAATTGTTTATGTGCAAACTGTTATATGTGATATGCCTGTAAGTCAGTCGTTTAGTACGTGAATTATTTATGTGTTTTCTTGTGTTGTGTGCATGTGTATTCACTGAGCTTTCCCAAGCTCATCCCTTTATTTTCTTTTCCCTTTCAGATAAGTAGTGTGCGGAATAGCGAGGAGGGTGGCAGTTCAGTGATCAATCGCACAAACTTTCTTTCTACAGTATGTGCGTCAAGCTTATAAAACCCCAAGAAGGCAATGTGGGACATTCCCAGGCTAGAGACTTAGAATGGGATTTAGATAGTTTTGGAGAATTTATAATTTTTTTCAAGGGTGTAAATAGAATTTTCGGATTGTTTAATTTTTGTGACTTTTTAATCTTTGTGTTTCCCTTATTTGGTTGAAATTTCTGCTTGAATTATATGATACTGCTTATATGAACTAACGAGACATTTTGCAGATAGTAGAGCCTGCCGAAATTCAGGTATGCCTTATTCCGCTTATTATATGACTTATAGCTTGATTTAGAAAAGTATGCTCTTGGAACTAATTGCTTGCATGAAATCTTTTGTATATGTATGTTGAGGATGGATGGTTGGTGTGATTTGTGGTTGTTTTTCGGAGAGTCACCTTTGTGGCTAATGTGTTGCTCAGAATTCGGGTTGGACCGTCCCGGCCGGGTTTGGGGTGTCACAAGAATTCTAGGGAATTCTTACTGTAGAGTGTAGTGGTGGGGTAGAACCTATTTATACTGTTAAACTAAAATTGCTAAATATATTGCATCGTCATACATTAATATGCTTGAATGAACTTTCAATTTCTGCTATGTTATACAATTACTAATGTATTGAGAACTGTTATTATTTATGCTTGGATTACTATTTGGCATTGATTTACTTGTGATGGAACTCACACTGAATGTCATAGCTCAGTCCCCCTTTAATTTTCATCCTTACAGATAACCCACCAAGTTAGGACTCGGACACGGCGTTCGGAGGGTCTCGGCTCAATTTTAATTACAAAATTATTTTAGGTTCATTATATGATTTATTTTATTATTTGAGGACTATAGTATTTTATTTTAAACTGTGGCATGAGACTTAGGATTCTGAATTTTATTTTACTTGACACTTAATTTTATTTTAGGGTAATAAGAGATGATTATTAATAAGCTATGCATGAAACCCTAATTTTAATTTAAAAACAACCACTAATCACTTTTTCACTGCTATACCCTAATTAAAGTATTGAAGATTAATAAATTGGTATTTAACTAAGTTTTCTAGTAAATTAAACAAAGGTTTTTAAATTACTGTTTTCAAAACCACAATAGCTCACTGGGTCACATTAGTGGCTAATGTAATCTTCCAAATTCGGGTCTAACGTCTAGGCCGGGTTGGGGAGGTTACACCATGACTTTAATGAAATTAGAATTGAGTTAAGAAAATTATTTAATTGGAAATTAATTTCGTTAATTTAATTAATTGTTATAAAATAAAAAGACAGAAAGTAAAGAATAAAGAAAATAGGAGAGCAAAAGAGAGAGCGTATTTTATTGATCAATTGGAATCATCTACAATGCTTCTCCAAAATCTATATTTGTAGACATAAGAAGTATAAATGAAATAGAACTCTACTTCTAATTACTATTAGAGTTTAAAGTACATCAAAACTTATCTAGATCTTGATGGACATCCACTTAATAATAAAATATTCATAACACTCCCCTTGGATGTCCATTGGTAGATAATGTGTCTCCTTAAAACCTTAATAAGATAAATACCCTATGGGAAGAAAAATCCTAGTAAAGGAAAAAGAGTACATATATCTATAATACGCATAATATGCTGCCTTATTAAAAACCTTACCAGGAAAACCCAATGGGACAAAACCTCGGTTAAGGGAAAAATGGTACAACGCCTATTTACTCCCCCTCATGAAAACATCACATACTTTCTCATATTCTATGTATTCAATCTTGAATACTGGTTTTTCAAATGACTATTTGAATGTATTTGCTAAGCATTTATATCACCATTCTTTTGAAAGTCATGAGTGAGGGAAAATTTGGGGGAAATATATTTTGATTTCTTCAGGAGTTTCAATAATAATCATAGCAAACTTTAATCATGATTCTTCCATAAAAATATAAATAGGTATTTTGGGTCATTTTATAATCCTCTTTCAACTACTATTCACTCAATCAAATTTACCACATATGTTCAAATTATTTCAATTCATATAAATGAACAATTTCTCGAGAATTTCAATATGCTTTTGGCATTCTAAATCCTTCAAGGATTTTAATATAAACTTTAATATATAGTGATTCATAAAATGTTGTAACAACAACCATTAGACGCAAGTTAAATCTTTTATGAACTGTTAGGTTAATAATATATCTAAAGGTTATTGTATCTACCACAAAAAATATTATATATTTTCATAATCAATGCCAGGACTTAGTAAAACATTCATATTTTTTTCCGTTTTTGGAAAACTACTTCATTTGTACCCTCCCTAGCTTTATACCTTTAGATATTTGGACTGTTAGTCCAAAAACTCCACGAATTTAATTGTACTTCAGTTGCGTCTTTCTATTTTGACCAATTTATTCCATATCTATATATTCTCAATCGATTTATTCAAGATCCTCCTTTTATTTCATTATTTTAACAATAAAATTGCATGCAAAACCATTGTCGACCACTTTTATTATCAGTTCCACATTTTCTCAAATTGACATAACTTATCGAGAGCTATTATTTTCACTATTTTTAATCTTTAGTTTCAGGTGCCTGAATCTCTTCTGGAGTTTTAGTTATTAGTTATGTCTTGAGTCTCTTCCGGAGTACCCGCCTCCACAATATGACTATCTAGAATAATTTTCATCTTTGGAACCAATCAATCTATTATTTATTCTAACTGATTGTCCTACTGGGACTTTGATTCAAAATATTAGATGGTATATAACATTTGGTTATTCTCATTGAGTTTGTGAATATATCTGACAGTTAACTTGTAATAAAGTGAGTTATCCTTTTTGAACTTCTGGTTCAAATTACTCTCTATAAGGATCTAGATAATGATAACTCATTACAAGCATTGATTTCATTCAGCTATTATTTCTCTCCCTGTAACACCCTTTACTCATGTTTAGCGCCGAAACAGGGTACGAGGCATTACCTAGCTCAAGACACATACTAACATGTATTTCCGGGTCATAAAAGTTCGTTCAAATTTAAAACTTTTCAAAATTTCTTCTTAACGTCCTTAATATGGGCCTATGAGGCCCAAAACATACCTTAGAAACGGTTCGATACTAAACCAGGCTCTTTAGAAAACTTGGGAAAATTTTCACTATAAACAGGGGCACACGCCCATGTGGCAAGGGATACGCCCGTGTGGACAGACTGTATCGTCACACACGCCCCTTGTCCCTAGCCGTGTGGATTTATTTTTCAATTCGAACCTACAGTGGTTTTCACACGGCCTGACACACGCCCGTGTCCATGGCTCGTGTCCCTCACACGGCCATGACATGTCCGTGTCTCCGCCCATGTGTAAAAACCTTGACATTCTGTTTCTGACATCATCAACCCAATATGGTCACATGGCCAAGGCACACGCCCGTGTTCTTAGGCCGTGTGGCGAATTAAATTCCTAAATTCAAGTGCAGACTTCACACGGCCTGGGCACATGCCCATGTCCTATGGCCGTGTCTTCCACACGGTTGAGACACACGACCGTGTCTCAGCCCGTATGGTTATTACTGGGCATTCTGTTTTGTCAACTTAAGGTGCAGGAGGACACACGGCAGATCTACATACCCATGGGGCAGACCGTGTGTCACACACGGCCTAGAAACACGCCCGTGTGTCTACCCTTGTGGACAAAAACAAGGCTATTTACCAAGCCCTTTTTGCCACCCGTACTTGAACCAACATAAGCCACAACAACAACCTACTCATTCAAGCATTAATCTACCAATTACTCAACCAAGCATTTTGCACATTCAAGAGAAACATCATCATTTTCATATATCAATAATAAGACATAGCCATCATCCATGGCCTTATACAAAACGAATCAATCTCCAAGACAAGCCAACACATTTGGCCAAAACAATATGACACTTGACAAAGACTAAGTCCCTATACATGCCATACTCAAAATGATAAATCTAACTATACCAAATGTTCGGATTGATACTGTGATCGAGCCTCCGACGTCCTTTGATCCCCGAGCTAGCTTGGCGGCACTATAAGAAAATGGAAAGGAGAGGGAGTAAGCATAAAGCTTAGTAAGTCGCATGTAAATAATTAACAACAATTACCATGCATTATCATACTCATAACATATTATAAACTTGCACATGATTTTCAAATGATTAAAGGCATAACTTACTCATTACCACCCTTACTAATCACACAATATAATTCGAGCTCATTTCTCATGAATCTCATGTAGGTTCCTGTATCACTTACAACGTAGTCGTAACTTTTCTCACTTTTGACACAATCTTTAATTTACCCGTTGAACCCATTGGAATACCAAAGGATATTCGATAAACCTCTCACAAGAGGGTAAAATGCCAATGCCATGTCCCAGACATGGTCTTACACTGGCTCACATGTCGAGGCCGATGCCATGTCCTAGACATAGTCTTACACTAGCTCTCATCTCAATGCCGATGCCATGTCCCAGACATGGTCTTACACTGGCCCTCATAATGTGGCCGATGCCATGTCCCAGACATGGTCTTACACTAGCACACATATCAATGCCGATGCCATGTTCCAAACATGGTCTTACACAGGCTCTCATAATGTGGCCGATGCCATGTCCCAGACATGGTCTTACACTAGCACACATATCACCCAAGTGTCATGGCACGGATATCCAATCTATTCCTAAGGTTCAACCGGGAGTTTTTACTATAATAATTCTCTTCATACATATTCACAACAAAAATCAAACATTTTATGAAATATCAACTGTTTAATGCATAAATACACTAATGTTGTATTATTTACGTACAACTTACCTCAGTATACTAAAAGTGAGCGACTAAATTGAATTAGTCTACTAGCTTGGTTTTCCCCCGGTCTAGATCCGGACTCCGTTTTTCTTGATCTATAATGATAAAATTCACCCATTTAATCATCACATAATCAAAACATTTCAAAATTCCTACTTTGGCAAAATTATTGTTTTGCCCCTAGACTTTCACATAATTATAATTTTGCCCCTAGGCTCGTAAATCAATTTTCATCAAATTTCATCATTAACCAAGCCTAGATGAATCTATTTTAAGCTTTTAGCAACTCAAAAATCCAATTATTTCATTCGTTTACCACCTATATTACAACCTTTACAAAAGGTCCTTTTTAGGTGTTTTCATGAAAAATCCTTTCACAAAAGTTGTTTATTTAAAAACTAAGATTCATTTTCTTCCATAAAATTTCAGAAACCAACATGAATACTCACATGGTAAAACCCTAGACTCTCAACCATTTTGCAAAATAGTCCCCTCATTAGCTAGATTAAGCTTTAGGGGTTCCAAAAGTACAAAAATCATAAAAAATGACCATAAAAAACACTTACTTGCAAGGGTTTAAGTTGCTGAAAATTTTCAAGCTTTCCAAAGCCCCTCTTTGCTAAAAATTTTAGTGGTGGTATGAAGAAGATGAAAAGATGATATCTTTTCTCTTTATTTTATTTTATTTTATCAATTAGTCACCTAATTCCACCAACTTTGACCAATTTTTATTTCTTTGTCCCCTATGGCCGACCAACACTCTCCTAAAGGCCTAATTGCATATTAAGGACCTCCAATTTAAGGTTCTATAGCTATTTGACACCTTTAGCTTGTAGAAAAAAACTTTCGCACTTTATGCGATTTAGTCCTTTTTCAAAATTAAGCATGCAATCACTAAAATTAATTCACCAAAATTTTCATGCACTCATATAATCATGTTGTAACACGTAAAGTAATAATAAAAAAAATTTTCTCTGACCTCGAATTAGTGGTTCTAAAACCACTGTTTCGACTAGCCTTAAAATCGAGCTGTTACAATTCTCTCCACTTAGGGATTTTCGTCCCCGAAAATCTTACCAGTGAAAAGGTTCGGGTATTGGTCTCTCATAGTCTCCTTGGGCTCCCATGTGGTGTTTTCAACCCCATGTCTATGCCACAGTACTTTCACAAGTACTATACTTTTATTTCTCAATTGCTTGACCTCTCGATCTAAAATCTTAACCGGCTCTTCACCATAGGTCATATCCGGTCATAAACGGCGCAACATAGACACATGGAATACATCATGGATCTTTTCTAACTCGGATGGCAAGACTAATCGATATGCTACTGATCCAATTCTCTCAGTCACCTCATATGGCCCAATAAAACGTGGACTTAATTTGCCTTTCCTACCGAATCTGGGGACTTTCTTCCACGGGGATACTTTCAAAAATACCTTATCACCTACTTGAAACTCAATTTCTTTTCGTTTCAAATTCGTGTAGGATTTCTGTCTATCCGATGCGGCCTTCAAACAATCACGAATTACTTTTACTTTCTCTTCGGTTTCTCTGACTAAGTCAACCCCGTGTATCTAATTTTTTCTTAGTTCGATCCAATACAAGGGCGTTCGGCATTTACACCCATACAAATCCTCATAAGACGCCATTTTCAAACTTGACTGATAGCTATTGTTGTAGGAAAACTCTACCAACGGTAAGTACCTTTTCCAACTACCTTGAAACTCGAGAACACAACATCGCAACATATCTTCAAGAATCTGAATTACTCTTTCCGACTGACCGTCGGTTTGCGGATGGAAAGCCGTACTAAAATTTAACTTTGTCCCCAAAGCTTCTTATAACTTTTTCCAAAACCGTGATGTGAACCTAGAATCTCTATCCAAAATGATAGATAAAGGTACCCTGTGAAGTCTCACAATTTCAGAAACATACAAATCGGCCAATTTCTCAAGTGGATAATCGATACGCACTGGTATAAAATGAGCCGATTTCGTAAGCCTATCAACCACAACCCAAACGACATCTTTCTTCCTTGGCGTCAACGGCAAACCAGACACAAAATCCATGGTGATACGGCCCCATTTCCACTCGGGAACCATCACGGGCTGAAGTAAACTCGAAGGTACTTGGTGTTCGGATTTCAATTGTTGACAAATTAAACATTTAGAAACAAACTCTAAGATGTCTCTTTTCATTCCCGACCACCAATACATTTTCTTCAAGTCATTATACATTTTCACACTACCCGAATGGATAGAAAAACATCCACTATGGGCCTCTTGCAAAATCTTCTGAATAAGCTCTTCATCCTTAGGTACACAGATCCTCTCCCGGAACATTAAATAGCCATCTGCACCAATCCGATAATCTAATTCAATACCCGCCTTGCACTGAGTTATCTTGGCTTGTTACTCTTTATCACCTTTCTGAGCTTCAAAAATTTCTTGCAGAAACATCGGTCTAGCCCTTAACTCTGCTATGACTGAACCATCATCAGTCACAGATAACTGGGTATTCATAGCCCTCAAGACAAACAACGACTTTCTACTCAAGGCATCGGTGACCACGTTCACCTTTCCAGGGTGGTAGTCAATTATCAACTCGTAATCTTTTATCAACTCTAACTATCTCCGCTGCCGTAGGTTTAACTCCTTTTGAGTCATCAAATACTTTAGACTTTTATTGTCAGTGAACACTCGGCATCTCTCGCCATACAAATGGTGTCTCCAAATCTTCAGTGCGAACACTATGGCAGCTAACTCTAAGTCGTGAGTCAGATAGTTTTTCTCATGCAGCTTTAGTTATCTCGAGGCATAAGCGATTACCTTGCCTTCTTGCATAAGCACACACCCTAATCCATTTAAGGATGAATCACTAAACACCACAAATTCCTTTCCCGGTTCCAGTTGCATTAAAATTGGAGCTTCAGTCAACAATGCTTTTAGTTTCTCAAAACTCTGTTGGCACTTCTCTGTCCATTCGAACTTGACATCTTTCTATAGCAACCTCATCATCGGAGTAGCAATCATGGAGAATCCTTTAACAAATCGTCTATAGTATCCCGCTAAGCCCAAAAAGCTTCTAATCTCTGACACATTCCTCGGCGGTTTCCAATCAATGATAGCTGATATCTTACTCGGGTCAACTCTAATTCCATCACCCAACACGATTTGACCCAAGAATTTGACTTCTCGAAGCCAAAATTCACTTTTGCTAAACTTAGCATACAACTGCTTATCTCTTAAAGTCTGTAAAACAGTTCTCAAATGCTCTGCGTGCTCATTCTCATCACGAGAATAAATTAATATATCGTCGATAAAAACAACGACAAACTTATCCAAATACGGTTGGAAAATACGATTCATTAAATTCATAAACACGTCAGGAGCATTTGTTAAGCCAAAGGGCATGACGAGGAACTCATATTGGCCATACCTCGTCCAAAATGCAGTTTTCGGTACATCTTGTTCTTTAACTCTTAGCTGATAATAACCAGATCTCAGGTCTATCTTAGAAAACACCGTGGCTCCCTTCAATTGGTCAAACAAATCATCGATCCTTGGTAAAGGATACTTGTTCTTAACTATAACCTTGTTAAGCTGTCGGTAGTCTATACATAATCTCATCGACCCATTTTTCTTTTTCACAAAAGGTACCGGAGCACCCCACGGAGAATAACTAGGCCTCGCGAACCCTTTATCTGTTAATTCTTGTAGTTGAACCTTCAACTCTTTTAACTCCAATGGTGCCATCCTATACGGGGCAACCGAAATAGGTGCCGTACCCGGGACCAACTCAATACCAAACTCGACTTCTCTAATTGGAGGCCATCCAGGTAACTCATCCGGAAACACGTCTAGGTACTCACATACCACAGGCACTGACTCAATCTTTACTTACGACTCTTGGGTATTCAACACAAATGCGAGATAGGACTCATACCCTTTTCTCACGTGTTTCCCAGTAGTCATAGAAGAAATCAGTACATGTAAGCTATCCGGTTCACCTGATTCAACCTGAATAATATCCCCATTTTCACTTTTCAGTTCAATAAACTTACTACCTGTAACACCCCTTACCTGTATTCATCGCCGAAACCGGGTACGAGGCATTACCGGACATAACTCACTTGAACGTACAACTTTGAACTATAGAATTTCATTCCAAATTATAACTTTCCAATTCATATACATAACACCCTTATTACGGGCCTATGAGGCCTTAATTGCAAACAGAAGGTTTCGGGATTAAACTAGAAACTTTGATATACTTAGAAAAACTTTTGCCTTAACAGGGCCACACGCCCGTGTGAAATGGGACACATCCGTGTGGGCAGGCCGTGTGGTCACACACGCCCATGTCCCTAGCCCGTGTGGGATTTATTTTTCATTTTGAACCTACAGGGGTTTTCACACGGTCGGACACACGCCCGTGTCTTTGGCCCGTGTCCTTCACACGGCCTAAACACGCCTGTGTCCTCACCTGTGTGTGAAAACTTGGGTATTCTATTTATGACATCAGCAATCTCACAAGGGGCACACGGCCTAGGCACACGTCTGTGTGTCTAGCCCGTGGTCGACACTGACTTGAAATACTAGCATGCAGGGGATACACGGCCTGGTCACACGTCCATGAGATTGACCGTGTGTCACACATAGCCTAGACACACGCACGTGTGCCTACATGTGTGGACAAGAACAAGGCTATTTGCCAAGCTCTTTTATCACCCTAATTCACATAACATAAAATCCCATTCAACCATTTACCAAGCAACCCAATCAAGCATCTAACACATTCATACTCTTCCTTTCATAAATTAGCATTAATGAGCCATCAACTATGGAAATATATAAAAGAGTTCATCTCTAAAAGAGCCTACACACTTGGCCAAAACAACAAAACATTTCATTAAGCCTAGCCCCTATACATGCTATACTTAAAATGCTAAGTCTAAATATACCGAGATGAGTCGATAGTGTGGGTGATCTTCCGATTATCTTCGAATCCCGAACTAGCTCTTTGACACTATATAACAAGGGAAAAGAAAGGGAGTAAGCTTTAAGCTTAGTAAGTTTACATGTAAACAATAAGCATCATAACATATGCTAAACAATCATTAACATCATACACTAAGCAAGAACAATTCACAATTCCACAATCAGGCTTACTCATTTCATTTCTTACCACAATCCAACCACATAACAATTATATTGCTCACATTCACTTGTATACATTCCCTGCACTCAACACCACAAGGCAACATGAAACATCCACTTATACAAATTCTCGATGAACCTCTCGAAATAATACTAAGTATCCGGTGGTTTCGCACAAAGCCCACCATTAATCAATAATAGGGTGGTATCGCACTTAGCCCACCAACAAGAATATATATATGGTGGTTTTGCACATAGCCCACCAAATGATAGTATAAACGATGGTATCGCACTTAGCCCATCGTGAATAAGTAATAAGGTGGTATCGCACACAGCCCACCAAAAGAATAATTACGGATATTTTTCCGCACTTACATATCTATTCTGAGGTTCATACGGAAATTACTCACTATCCATCAATTTCCATCATAAATGATCTCATTCATACTGTAACAGCCCAATTTAGGGGCTAGTCAGAACAGTGATCTCAGAATCACTAATTCGAGGTTAGAGAAAATTATTTTCATGATATGTTATGTATTATAACATGTTTATAAGGATGCATGAAAATTTTGGTGCCTTAGTTTTAGCAATTTCTAGCTAAATTGTGAAAAAGGACTAAATCGCATAAAGTGCGAAAGTTCTATTTTAATTGCTAGAGGTGCAAAAAGCTATGGTTTATAAATTGGAGGTCCCGAATGTGCAAATAGGCCATTTTGGAGTGTGATGGCCGGCCATGTGGTATGGGAGACAAGAGCATTTAATGCTTAGTTAAATTTGGTGAGAAAAGATGAATAAAATATGACAAAAAGAAAAGCTATCATCTTTTTTTTATTTCTTCTCTTCCTCCACTGAAAATAGTAGCCATGGGAGGGGTTTTTGAAGCTTAAAATTTCAGCAAGCAATTCTCCACTCATGCAAGTGATTTTGATGGTATTTCTTGAAGAAAATTGTACTTTTGGAGTCCCCAAAGCTTAAGCTTTCTAAAGAGGGACTAGTTTGCAATATGGCTGAAAGTCTAGGGACTTTCCATGATAGAGTTCATGTTTTTTGATGAGTTTTATGGAATAAAATGAATGATAGGATGATGAGAAACAACTTTTGTGAAAGGTGTTGTCATGAAAACACCTATTTGGGACTAAAATGCAAAAGTTGTAATTTGTTCATTAAGGCATGAAATAGTTAGAATTGTGGATAGTTGTAACAGAATTAAATGTTTAGCTAGGCTTGTTTAACAAGAAAATGTGATGAAAATTTATTTACGAGCCTAGGGGAAAAATCATAATTTTGCCAAAGTGTAGGGGTAAAATAGTCATTTTTGCCTAAAGTGTATATTATGGTGTAATATGATTTATAAGGGATTAAATCAGTAAATTTCATTTTTCTAGATCAAAGAAAACGAGTTTCGAACCTAGAACGGATGAAAAGAGAAATTTGGGCAAAAAGGTCACTTTTTGGCCCTTTCGGCATCGAGGTAAGTTCATGTGCAAATGTTGTAATTACGTACGAGTTAATTTAACGTTCCAATGTGGTAGGGAATGTATATTTACCATATGAATGCATGAAATATCTTTTGATGAAATGTCAATAGAATTGAGATGTGTATAGCATGATATGATGATGGTTAAAGTCTCGAGTAAGACCATATTGGAATATGGCCTCGGTGTAAGAGTTTGTTGATAACCGAAATAGTAACATATCTTAATCCCACTTTAGCATACTTTTGGATGATTTATCCCTTGATTTATGTAAAAAGGTGCTCTTAATCCTTTCTTTTCATGTTTTATACTCAGGAAAGCACCCAAGAATAAAAAGAACGAGAAACGGGCTCAAAACGGACCAAAATGGGCCAAAGAAGAAATCAACACGGCTTAGACTAAATCCCACATGGCCATGCCTCCTTAAATATACTAGAACATGGCCTGATGTCAATCTAGATGGCCGTGCCTCATTAACAGAGTCCAACACGGCCTGGCCATGATTCACACGGGCGTGTGCCATGGCCGTGCCCCTGCCGTGGAGGAGAGTAATTTCACTCGGAAAAGGATACTTAGGGGCTAAGAAACCTATTTCAAAAGCCTATATAAAGAACCTAGGTATAACCTAGAAGAGGGCGGTTAGCTAGGCCAAGGAGCCGAGCCGAAAAGGTCAGATTTGTGGGAAACTCTCAAGGGATAGCCAGTTGATCCATCTCAAGAAGCCGGAATTCTACTCAAGACGGAGGATCTCCTCTTCAATTCCTTCAGGGAGTTTTAGGGATTTCTTATGTTTTGTTTTATCTTTTCTTCTGAGATGTTTTCCTTTATTGTTATGAACTAAACCCTTCAGATACCTGAAGGGGGATGAAACCTAGATGAATCTTGTTATTGTTTTCTGAACTATATGATAAATACTTGATTTGTTCTTGATTATGTGTACTTAATTCTTGTATTGATATTTTGCGGATATTAATTCAAGTTGAATGTGCTTAGATGGTGGAGCAAAAGTCCCTGCTTAAGAGTAGATCTAACATAATTAAGCGGAGTTGATCGCACGCCTAGAGATAGGGTGACGAGATTTTGCCGGATTAGGGTGAAACCTAAAATGGGAGTCCATAGATCGATTTACTGCTATTCTAGGGGGTTATTAATGGGAAAGAGATTTCAATTAATTAACCTAGGGTTAAACGTTATTCGCCTCGAGAGAGGGTTTAATATAAATTAGGGAGTCCTACGGATCAAGTCAAGTGAATAAATCGTCTGGTCCAGTGTGAGATAACAAGTGAAGTCTAGGTGGATTCTTCCTAAGGGTATCGTCTTAATCAACTGAGTTTTTCCCAAGTATTTCCCCAATTCATTCTTTTTGTCTTTGCGTCTTTAGCTTAGTAATTAGTTAATTTAGATTAATAAACAACTTCACCTATTTTAGGCTAAATAATAGAAAGAAAGTTAGTATTAGTACTTTTAGTTCCTTTGGGTTCGACAATTCGGTCTTGCCTAAGCTATACTACTGTTCGATAGGTGCACTTGCCTCAATCATTGTTATAGTTAATTCCAGGATTGATCATTATAAATTTAAAACTCTAAAATACAACGATCAAGTTTTTGGCGCCGTTGCCGGGGAACTAAAATATTAAGAAAGCTCTATTTTTATTACTTTAGCCATTATTTTTTTTATTTTCTACAATTTACTTTTATTTTTAAGTTTAAATTTTAACTTTGCTAAATTTTCTTTCTTTCTTTTCCTATCAGGTACCTCTAGCTTATGACTAGAAGGAACCCGAGAGAACCACTAGTATACGACAGTGATATTGAAGCTACCGCTCGTAGAAATCGCAGAGAAATTAGGCGAGCCCTAAATTACACAGAAAAAGAGCGAGAAGGCGAATCCAATCCTACTGAAGGGATGGACGAAAATAATCCACCACCATAAGATGTGGCAGAAAATAATGCTCCGCGTACTATGTATGATTATGCTAAACCTCATTTAACAGGAGCAGAATCTAGTATTGTTAGGCCTGCTATAGCTGCTAATAATTTTGAATTAAAGCCTAACACTATACAAATGATTCAACAATTTGTTCAATTTGATGGTTTGCGGGACGAAGATCCAAACACTCATATAGCTAATTTTTTTAGAGTTACGTGATACCTTCAAAATAAATGGCGTTTCTGATGATGCCATAAGGCTTCGGTTATTTCCCTTTTCATTAAGGAATAAAGCCAAACAGTGGTTAAACTCGTTACCACGAGGGTCAAAACTACATGGGATCAAATGACCGAAAATTTTTTATTAAAATATTTCCCACCAGCCAAAACGACCAAATTACGGAATGATATCTCTTCTTTTGTGCAGATGGATTTAGAGACATTATATGACGCATGGGAGAGATATAAGGATCTCTTGAGAAGGTGTCCGCACCATGGTTTACCCTTGTGGCTCCAAGTCCAAACTTTCTATAACGGTGTAAACCCCTCAACGAGGCAACTAATTGATTCAGCCGCCGGTGGAACCCTGAACAATAGAACTCCTGAAGCAGCCTACGAGTTTATTGAAGAGATGTCACTGAATAACTATCAGTGGCAGGTCACAAGGACCAAACCAACAAAATCAGCCGGAGTTTTCAACATAGATGCAGTAACCATGCTATCAACACAGGTAGAGATGATGAATAAAAAGCTTGATAGTTTGTGTTCTTTGTAGGTACATCCAGTGATGCAGTGCGACGTAAGTGGAACCGTGGCGAATCCTGAGTACCCACCCTACCAACCGGGCACAGAGAGCGAACAAATGAACTATATAGGTAACAATTTCAGATCTAATAATAACCCATATAGTAATAATTATAATCCAGGTTGGAGGAACCACCCAAATTTTTCGTAGGGAGGTCAAGGAAATCAAGGAAATCAAAGACAACAACCTCCTCAAAATTTCCAAAATCAGCCCTATCCACAGGAGAAGAAGCCGAACCTTGAAGAGATGCTGACAAGATTCATGGCATCCACAAAAAATCGTCTCCAGGACACTGAAACCACCCTTAAGACCCAACAAGCATCGATCAAAGGGATCGAGAGCCAAGTTAGGGAAGTCACTAAGTCAGTTGAGGAAGTTTCTAAGTTAGTTGGACAACTCGCATGAAGGCGATGTCCGAACGATCGCAAGGGCGTCTACCAAGCAACACCGAGATTAATCCAAAGGAGCAAATCCAAGCCATAACAGCTCAAGAAAGTGAAGGATTAGACGAACCCAGTCCAATACAAGGAAACGAGGTAGAAAAAGCTAAAGTTGAGGAAACACAAGACAAGCCAAAACCGGTAATCAAGGAGTACCAACCTCGCATACCATATCCCGAAGCGTTAACAAGAGACGACACAGAGGAACAGTTTGGTAAGTTTCTTAAACTTTTAAAGAAATTACATATTAACTTACCGCTACTTGAAGCTCTTTCACAGATGCCAGATTTGAGGAAATTTTTAAAACATCTCTTGACGAACAAACACAAATTAGACGAGGATCCACATGTGGAATTAAACGCATTATGCTCAGCAATGTTACAGAATAGACTACCACAAAAGCTAAAAGATCCAGGGAGTTTTACAATTCCATGTTTAATTGGTAGACTAACTGTTGATAATGCGTTAGCTGATTTAGGGGCAAGCATAAATGTCATGCCTTATAAATTGTTTAAACAATTAGGTCTAGGGAAACCCAAACAAACTAGGATGAGCATTCAATTAGCTGATAAAACTGTTAGAATTCCTAGGGGTATTATCGAAGATGTTCTTGTAAAAATTGACAAATTCGTTTTCCCAGTAGATTTTGTTGTCTTAGACATGGATGAGGATAATTCGATTCCCTTAATTTTAGGAAGACCATTTTTAGCAACTTCCAGGACTAAAATTGATATTGATGCAGGAGAACTCATACTTTGTGTAGGTAACGAGACAGTCACTCTCAAAGCTCTTGATTCGGCTAGAACATCGAGTAATCAAGGTAAGAACGTAAATTCTACTAATAACCATTTGGTTAACCCTTATTTTCAGGAAGCACCACAAAAGAATACAACTGAACCCGATCCTAAACCCCATACCAACAAGGAAGTAGTTTATGAAGATCGAAGGATTCAAATCGATGATCTAGATGAGTGGAAGACACACTTCAAGGAAAAATTAGGGATACACGACGAAGAACCGGAACCACACAAGGTAAAACCGAAGGAGCCCCAGAAGAGCTCATAGGAACAACAAACCACTTCCAAATAGGAGACCAGTGCATTGTTAGATAAAGCAGATCCTCGAATATCTCCTCCGGACACGACACAAACAAAGAAATACCTTTTAGGGTAACGGTGTTTTCCCATATGGAACAATCGAGGTAAGTAATCCTATTTTTGGTACTTTTACTATAAACACATCTCGACTTAAACTTTTCACGAGGATAAAGCGATAGCATGAGGAAGGACTTCCAACTCCTCAAACCACCACGATGATGCAAGCGAGAGGAAAGTCTAGCTTAAGACTATAAGCAGCGCTTCTCGGGAGGCAACGAGAGCACTAACCCCATTAACTTTTACATTTTATTTTTTCTTATTTATTCTATTTCATCCTTTCTTTATAGTATCTAGCTTTAAACTAACAAAAAGTGCAGATTTCCAGGCCACACGGCCTAGCACATGGCCGTGGCCGTGGTCGTGTGGAGGCCCCAGATCGCCGTACTAACATGGCAGAGGTGGTACGAGTAAGAGAGAATCAAATCTTCGATGTCACGGACTCCAACCACCACCCCACGGGCACCTACAGAAAGCCACGACCATGCGATGCGACCGTGGACGACACTGACTTATCACCAACGGGCGTAGAAATTTGTAAAACGGGCGTGGGTGAACCAACACACCTAGACATACGGTCGTGCGAGGCGGCCGTGTGAATTGACACGCCTAAGGAGCACGGGCGTGGGGTTGTACCAGGTTTGAAAATCTATTTAACCCCCCTCCCTTCCCTCTTCTCCTATTAAACTTTCAACCTTCAACTTTTCATTTTTTTCCCACTCCTTTTCTCTATACCCTTGAGCTACACCAAAACAATGCCAAAGAAGCGGAAGAAGCCAAGCACAGTCTCCCTCACGGAGACCGATCTACATAAGTTCATGCCGGCCGCTTCAATCACTCGACAAGCCAAGGGTCTTTGAGACCATTTAATTTTTCTTCTTCTCTAATCTTCTCCCTTATTTTCCTTCTCTTTAACACTCTTATGCTTAATTTAGTTTATTTTATCTTAGTTTCTTAGTGTCAGGTTCTAAAGGCTGCTTGGGAATCACACCATGATCGCCACCACCACCTCACCACAGCCTTAGAGGTTACACCCACCTCGCGAACCATCCAACAATAAGGACACTACGGTCCATTAATTTTTCTTTTAATTTTCAATTTATTTCACTTTAGCAGGCTTTTCTTTAATTTTATTAGTATAGTTTTAATTATTGTGTCTTAATAATTCCTGGCTAATTCTCCATGAGCTACCTAATTTCTTCATCTAGCGCAGGATCGTCATCCAGAACGACCCCTCCAACATATCGTTCATCCAACTCAAGGATTTCATCCATAATTCAGGGAGTTTCACTTATCCCCATATCTTCTGATCTGAATATTATATTGATATTATCTATCTTTGTACATTGAGGGCAATGTACATCTTAAGTGTGGGGGGTGAATCTTAGACGTGCCTAACTTTTTTCATTATTCCCAAAATCCTGAATTTAGTCTTGTTTTTAAGTAATTTCCTCATATTACTAATTAAGATGGAATTTCTGATGATTTATGATTTTTTTTGATATGTTTTAGATTAAGTCATTGATAATTGTGCATTGATAATTAAATTCTAAGAATACTAGAGAATCAAGCATGATAAGTCCATTTTTTCAATTAAAATTTGCTAGGTTGTCGAACTGAGTTTAAATATTACTTTGAAGTTTGAAATTTACTAGGTTGATGTCAAAAAAACCCATAATTTTTGTGAGATTTTGAGCCTTATAGAGCATATATTCTTTTTCATGCTCACTTTATTGATTATGAGTATGTCAACATTGATTTGTTATTCTAGAACTTGCCTCGTTTATACAAATCGAGACCACACCTTTGATTTGATATACAGAGATGATTAAGGCACCTAGGTTTTAACCCACTAACTTCATTAAAAGCCTACCCTCATAATTAACCCCTAGTGAACCCCTTTTAATCCTAACAACCCTTTTTATTGACATAACCACTAATATTAACCCAGAAACCCTTTGTTTTTGTTATCCCCATTCCTTTTGACTACCCTTATATCGAGATTTGATTTGATTAATAGCCTAACTATGTTTTTTATTTTAGTAATTTATCCTTTGTTATGTATTTATGATTTGTTCTTGAAAAAAAATCGAAGTATATTCGTTATTCATCACTAGTTTTGTGATTAAGTGAGCTTATACGTTTGAATTCCAAATATTGAAGAAGAAGCTCGTATTATTAGTTTAAAGTTTCAATCCATTATGTAATTATTCAGTTTATTGTTTCTAGTTAGGTAATTTATCAATTCAATCTCGATTCTAACCCTCTAATTCAGCCTTTATCCACACCTTAACCCAAGCCCCATTACAACCCTGTTAAAAACCTTTTGATTTGTGTATCATCTCATATTATAGTGGTGGAGATTTGATTTTCAGGCAAGCCTATGGGATTAACTTTTCATGTTTGACTTTTGAGCGCTTTTTCCTGAACCTTAAACACTTTGAGTGATTTGAGTGAATCTCTAGTGAGGAAGTTAATCCTTGTCGGTTTTGAATTAAAGGTAATTATTTATATAAGGGGAGACGCCTATATTTTCGAGCTACAAATCTATGACTTAGATTGGTTTGAATCCTTAGGACTCTTTGAATTGAATTATCCATGTATAAATTATCTTCGAATTATGATGAAACACTATCAATGACTATTATGAATTATAGAAAGTTCGTTTTAATTATGAGTTGAGAATTTTGGTTGAGGACAAGAAAAAGCTTAAGTGTGGGGGTATTTGATAAACCGAAATAGTAACATATCTTAATCCCATATTTAGCATACTTTTGGATGATTTATCCCTTGATTTATGTAAAAAGGTGCTCTTAATCCTTTCTTTTCATGTTTTATACTCAGGAAAGCACCCAAGAATAAAAAGAACGAGAAACGGGCTCAAAACAAACCAAAATGGGCAAAAGAAGAAATCGACACGGCCTGGACTAAAGCCCACACGGTCGTGCCTCCTCAAATATACTAGAAAATGACCTGATGTCGATCTACACGGCCGTGCCTCATTAACAGAGTCCAACACGGCCTGGCCACGATTCACACGGGCGTGTGCCATGGCCGTGCCCCTGCCATGGAGAAGAGTAATTTCATTCAGAAAAGGATACTTAGGGGCAAAGAAACCTATTTCAAAAGCCTATATAAAGACCCTAGGTATAACCTAGAAGAGGGCGGTTAGCTAGGCCAAGGAGCCGAAATAAAAGGTCGATTTATGGGAAACTCTCAAGGGATAGCCAGTTGATCCATCTCAAGAAAGCGGAATTCTACTCAAGACGGAGGATCTCCTCTTCAATTCCTTGAGGAGTTTTAGGGATTTCTTATGTTTTGTTTTATCTTTTCTTACGAGATGTTTTTCTTTTATTGTTATGAACTAAACCCTTGAGATACCTAAAAGGGGATGAAACCTAGATGAATCTTGTTATTGTTTTCTGAACTATATGATAAATACTTGATTTGTTCTTGATTATGTGTACCTAATTCTTGTGTTGATATTTCACGGATATTAATTCAAGTTGAATGTGCTTAGGTGGTGGAGCAAAAGTCCCTGCTTAAGAGTAGATCTAGCATAATTAAGCAGAGTTGATCGCACGCCTAAAGATAGGGTGACGAGATTTTGTCGGATTAGGGTGAAACCTAATATGGGAGTCCATAGATCGATTTACTGCTATTCTAGGGGGTTATTAATGGGAAAGAGATTTCAATTAATTAACCTAGGGTTAGACGTTATTCGCCTCGAGAGAGGGTTTAATATAAATTAGGGAGTCCTACAGATCAAGTCAAGTGAATAAATCGTCTAGTTCAGTGTGAGATAACAAGTGAAGTCTAGGTGGATTCTTCCTAAGGGTATCATCTTAATCAACTGAGTTTTTCCCAAGTATTTCCCCAATTCATTCTTTTTGTCTTTGCTTCTTTAGCTTAGTATTAGTTAATTTAGATTAATAAACAACTTCACTTATTTTAGGCTAAATAATAGAAAGAAAGTTAGTATTAGTACTTTTAGTTCCTTTGGGTTCGAAAATCTGGTCTTGCCTAAGCTATACTACTGTTCGATAGGTGCACTTGCCTCAATCGTTGTTATAGTTAATTCTAGGATCAGTCATTATAAATTTAAAACTCTGAAATACAATGATCATTCGTATAAGACCATGTCAGGGACATGGCATCGACATTTTAATGTATGTAGGACCTTATTGGGGTATAATGTCAATGAGAACTATGAGTATGAGACTCAAGAGAGTTAGTTAACAATTTGAATGATTCAACAGATATGTTGAATGCATGTGGTTGTACCATGAGAAGCACAAGTATGTGTTAGAATTGAATGGAGATGAATTCAATATGTGATGAACCCCTTGTGGGATATGTGTTATTATTGCACCTTAGTTGCATGAGATAGATTTATTGATGCACTGTGTGAATGCGAACGAGTATCGTAGAAAGTTAAGTAAGAATAGAAGTATGTGAGGATGTTCTCGGATGAACATTTGAAATAGAGATATACTTGTGGATTACTATCCATGAATGTAAAATAACGTTGAGCTATGTGCGATATCACCTTATTGATGGTAGTGATGGGTTGGGTGTGATATCATCAATTATTTTAATATCGGTGGGCTATGTGCGTTACCACCTAATTAATTAGTAATCGATGGGCTGTGTGCGATACCATCGCTTATAAACGATTGGTGTGCTAAGTGAGAAACCATCGTAAGTATAAACGATTGGTGTGCTAAGTGCGAAATCACCATAAGTATAAATGATTGGTGGGCTGTGTGCGATACCACCCTATTAGAGATTCAATGGTGGGCTAAGTGCGAAACCACCGAGATATTAGTAGCATGAGCGGCTTATTGAAAATGCTTGATGAATTGTTTTATATGATCATGTGGTGATCAGTGCAGGAATGTATGCTAATTGAACAATCAATTGGCTTGTGACATGGTAAGAATGTGGTAAGAGATTGAATGAGTAAGTTTCAAGAATATTTGAGCAAGTAACCATGAGTTTATGAGAGACACTCTCCATGATACTTTGTAATTATGTACATTCAATGAATATCAATATTTGACAGTGATTATGTAGATGAGCTTACTAAGCATTTTTGCTTACTCCTTTACTTTTCTCATCTCTTATAGGTTTCATTACTTAGCTCGGGTTGGAGGCCATGGGAGATGTTTTCACACTATCGAAAGCGGACCCTTAGTATGAGGTATCAAATCCTTATGAGTCATGGCATGTATAGGGATTCTTTTAAAGTTGATTAAGTTCTAACCAATGTAGCCAAATTGTATTGGCCTAAGAGAATCTAGAGTTGGTTGTGTATGACCATAGATGATGGCTTAAATTGGTTGTAATTGTATTGGGAATAGTTCTCCTAGTGTATGGGATAAAGACTTTATCTCTTTAATGATTAAATGTGTTAATTCATGTGTTTTAAATGATGATTTGAGAATGTTTTGAAGTAGTATATGAATGTATGCAAGCGGGAGTGGTAAAGGCTTGGTAAGATAGGCTCTAAGTGCCCACACGGATAGACACACGGGCGTGTGTCTAGGCCGTGTGTCTCTACACCTTAGTATCTTAAGTCGATTAGACCACGAGCTGGTCACTGGCCGTTTGTTCGGCCGCAGTGTGATACACGGTTGGCACATGGGCGTGTGCCAAGGCCGTGAAGTCTGCACTTGACACTTAAAAATTCAATTGTCACATCGGTGACGCACTGCAGGCGTGTGTATGCACCGTGTGAATAAGTCGAGAATGCCAAGGTTTGGCACGGGCGAGGGCCGCGGCGTGTACTGAGCCGTGTGTAATTTGCCGATATCCTCCACGGGTGAAAGACACGGGCATGTTTTAGGGGTGCACGGGCGTGTCCCAAGTCACACGGACGTGTGACCCCTGTTTCGAGAGAAAGTTTCCAGATGAGTTCTGAAAGTTTCGGGACGTAAGTCTGAGGCCTCGTAGGCCCATGAAACGTCTGATTTGACTAAGAAAGAGAAGTTTTTAATTTGGAACGAAATTTTATAGCCCGTAAGTACATGTTTAAGAAAGTTCAAGCATAGTAATGTCTCGTATCCGGTCTTAGCCTCGGACTCGGGTATGGGGTGTTACATTTAATGGTATCAGAGCATGGTTTAGTCGGTTCTCGGACTAACCTAGCATGAGTAAGAGTCTAGCTATACATGCCATATGTGGATAATGATAGTGTGATGTCTCCCGGCTCTAACGAAATTATTTTGTTAAGACAGAGATGATTCCCAACTGAGCTAATTTCAGTAAGGTTGTGTGATTTCTAAGCTTTATGATTTCTATCATTGAATTGCTTAGTTTAATGTACATTATTATCATGGAATGCTTAATGTTTTGCTATACAAAGAAATCAATGAGATTAAATACGAGCATGTCCCGATTGAAGATGGAATTTCCCGGGATACTCGACCTACCATATGAGATTAGAAAGTTTGTATAAGACCAAGCCAAGGCATGGCATCGGCAATCAAGTAGAGATATCATGTAAGTCCAAGGCAAGCTTGGCATTGAACAAGTTATCATGTAAGTCCAAGGCAAGCTTGGCATTGAACAGATATCATGTAAGTCCAAGGCAAGCTTGGCATTGAAAAGCTATCAAGAGAAAGAGATCCCATGTAAGTCCAAGCCAAAGCATGGCATTGGTGAGAACAAGAAAGACTTCGTATAAGTCCATGTCAAGACATGGCCTCGAAACCAAGATGAGATATTCCATGTAAGACCGTATCTAGGATATGGCTTTGGCATCAAGTTCATGTGAAGAGATTTAGTATCCTCGGTTATTCACAGAAATTTATTGGGCAAATGAGTAAAGTTAAAGTGAGATAGCAAGAAAGTTTAGTAAGCAAAGTTATTATCAAGTTGAAAATGAGTATTATTCTTGTTATGAATGATGAATCAAGAGATTATGCTTGTTATAGTAAAGTATCTTGATCTATGTGATCAAGTGTTACAGGTACCTTGTTTACCTTACAAACATGAGACTAGTAAGTACCATGATGTATGTGAGAAGCGATAAGAGTAAGTAAGCATTTGAGATTTGTGATGCCATTGTTTATGATAAATATGTCCACATGGTTAAATCTCATGTATTTATTAAAGTAGAGAATGCATGATGTTTTGTTTTATGACTCTGTTATGAAGCCACACATATTATGGTGTGAAAGTTAAAACTGAAAAGTTTGACTAAGTAGAATGCAGGAGATGAGTACGGTCGTTCAATGATAAAATGATGAATAAGACCATGGTTGGACCATGGCGGTATATGTGATCCCATATAAGACCAAGTCTGGGGCATGGCATTAGCATCGATACATGATCCCGTATAAGACCATATCTGGGATATGGCATCGGCATCAAATAGTAATCCCATGTGAGACCACGTCTGGGACCTGGCTTCGGTATAAGATTTCGTGTAAGACCATATCTGGGATATGGCATCGACATCGATATGAGTTTCCATGTAAGACCGTATCTGGGATATGGCATTGGTGTTGATATGAGATTTCAGGTAAGACCATAGTTGGGCTATGGCAATCAAGTAAACGACGTACTCAAAACCCGTAAGACATTCTCTAGATTAATAAGAAATAGTAAGAGGAATTAGAGCTTAATGTTGAGTACTTGAGTAAACATTAAGGTGGAACTTGAGTAAGTGAAGTCCTTTGTTGAAATTATGGGTGATAGAAACCATTGTCACATGAGTAAGTATGAAAACTTGCCTGAGGCGAGTTGTGTGACTATGATGATATTTCATTGACAATGAGTAGTAAATCATATGTATGTAGTCACGAGAGTTAGGCTAAGAGACTTTGCAACCTCACTCCCTTACCACTGTTGAATTATGATGAGATGTTATGAGAGTTAAATTGAGTAAGTTTATATGTGATTAATGCAGTATTTATGTTAGCATTTTGAGAATGCTTTGTATCACATCGATGCATAATACTCTACTAAATAGAGTAACTATTGTTGAACATGAGGTTGAAGTCTCAGAGGACTAAAATGATGAGGCTATCATCGAGATATGAGATAGACAAGGTCCCATATAAGATCATGTTCGAGGCATGGCCTCGGCACCAAGTTATGATTCCGTATAAGACCATATCTAGAATATGGCATCAGTAATGAATATGAGAATCGTGTAAGACCATATTCAGAACATGGCATCGATACTTGATGTGGAAGTCCATATAAGACCTTATCTAGAATATGGCATTGACATTTAGAGGTGACTCCATATAAGACCACCCCGAGGGTGTGGCATTGGTTTCGTGCCTACATGAATGACGACGAATTTGCGTCTTTGATTATCCCTAGTGATCAATGGGACAAATAGATGAGTCTAGAAGTATAAATGAGATTAGTACTAAAGTCATGTGAAGGAGTGAATGCAGATATTCGTGAATGAATCACGAAGAAACTAGTACGATGTGTGGCACGATATGAGCTAAATAAATGGCAAGTATGAGTAAGTTGGCTCGAAGCCTGTGGTTTGTGCATGGTTAGTTAATGCCATGGATGGATTATAATGATCTCCTTTAGTATTATGTACTAATACATGTTTCCCTTCAGGGATGATGTAGTTGTTCTTTTCATAAATTGTGATTGTGTGAGAATGTTAGCTGATAGTAAAAATCAGACAAAACGGTTGTCGATTTAGTTAATTGAAATCGACATTTCCTTTATCTCCTCGTAACCTTAATTAGGTACCTTGAGGAGGAAATTGGTGATGATTCGTGTATAAGAGGTGAAATCACAAGTTTCACATTGTGTGATGGGTTTTCGGGTAAGTCGAATAGAGTTAACGAATTCGATCGAGATGTCCCTGCTATCGTGAGATATGACGATCGTAAAGGTTCTAGATTGGCATAGCAAGAGAAACTCAGATGAGAGTGTGCTTAAAATATGTTCTCGGTATGGAGAAAAGAGTAGATTAAGGTATTGAGATATGATTCAAGTTCTGTGTATATTCACGCATGAATCAGTAAAGAGAATAAAATTCTGTATGTACGTGAGTAGGGACTATAATATAAAGATATGCTCATCGAAATGTTCAAACCATGATAGTTGAGTTGTAAGCTATTGAAAGAACTATTTATTTGAAAGTTCTAGTACTGAGATCAGTCTGAATCAAGAGAAAGAGTTGACAGGTTGGTGATCCAGAGACAATCACTTTTTGTGTCGGTGTTGTGAGTTAGATGTTACGAAAAGATCCATGTTAAGCAATGCGAGTTAGTTACTCGGTTAACCCTTGTTGGTAACATGTTAGTTTCAGCAAGGTTAATGACTAGAGCGAGTCTTCTTTTCATAAAAAAAAGGGTTCAGAAGAGATATAGTAAATGGTATTTTAAATAAGCTCCGAATGAGTTTATTTGAGATGGTAAATATAGGTTGTATAAGTTTTCCGTTGTTGATGATGAATCCAGAACTTATACAGAGATTTGGTATGAGATTTTGTAGCAGCATATCTAATAAAGCAAGAATAAGGAAGTACAATTATGTGGATAAATGTTTTGACAGTAGAGTACATTTCACGAGATGATGGAGTTATGGTCAGAAGTATTTAACCACTAAAAGATGAGTTTCCAAAGCGTACAAGTCAAAACCATTACAGTCGGTGAATGCTTTAATGAGAAAGCGAGATAAAACCTTATAGATTTCAAATTTAGTTTGACAAGATTCCTAAAGAGGGGGATGTCATTCGAATTGTAATGAATCAGCCAGTAAAGATCCGAACGATCATTTGGACATGTTCAGAGTTCCAAATTGGCGGATTACTGAATATAGTATATACCCAGAAGAAGAATAACTAGGGTCTCAAGTTACGTTTCGACCGTATGTATCACAGCTTAAGAGTTGTTGGCAAGAGAAACTTGAGGATAAGTGGATTCATGATTTTGAAGAGTAGATGGAAACGTTTTAAGAATGTCGATAGCAACTCCTCCTCGATAAAATTTTTGGGGACGAAAATTCCTAAGGGGGGAGAATTATAATGACCCAATTTAGGGGCTAGTCGAGCAGTGATCTCGAATCACTAATTCGAGGTTAGAGAAAATTATTTTCATGATATGTTATGTATTATAACATGTTTATAAGGATGCATGAAAATTTTGGTGCCTTAATTTTAGCGATTTCTAGCTAAATTGTGAAAAAGGACTAAATCGCATAAAGTGCGAAAGTTCTATTTTAATTGCTAGAGGTACCAAAAAGCTATGGTTTATAAATTGGAGGTCCCGAATGTGCAAATAGGCCATTTTGGAGTGTGATGGCCGGCCATGTGGTATGGGAGACAAGAGCATTTAATGCTTAGTCAAATTTGGTGAGAAAAGATGAATAAAATATGACAAAAAGAAAAGCTATCATATTTTTTTTTATTTCTTCTCTTCCTCCACCGAAAATAGTAGCCATGGGAGGGGTTTTTGAAGCTTAAAATTTCAGCAAGCAATTCTCCACTCAAGTAAGTGATTTTGATGGTATTTCTTGAAGAAAATTGTACTTTTGGAGTCCCCAAAGCTTAAGCTTTCTAAAGAGGGGACTAGTTTGCAATATGGATGAAAGTCTAGGGACTTTCCATGATAGATTTCATGTTGTTTGATGAGTTTTATGGAAGAAAATGAATGATAGGATGATGAGAAACAACTTTTGTGAAAGGTGTTATCATGAAAACACCTATTTGGGACTAAAATGCAAAAGTTGTAATTTGTTCATTAAGGCATGAAATAGTTAGAATTGTGGATAGTTGTAATAGAATTAAATGTTTAGCTAGGCTTGTTTAACAAGAAAATGTGATGAAAATTTATTTACGAGCCTAGGGGCAAAATCATAATTTTGCCAAAGTGTAGGGGTAAAATAGTCATTTTTGCCTAAAGTGTATATTATGGTGTAATATGATTTATAAGGGATTAAATCAGTAAATTTCATTGTTCTAGATCAAAGAAAATGAGTTTCGAACCTAGAACGGATGAAAAGAGAAATTTGGGCAAAAAGGTCCCTTTTTGGCCCTTTCAGCATCGAGGTAAGTTCATGTGCAAACGTTGTAATTACGTACGAGTTAATTTAACGTTCCAATGTGGTAGGGAATGTATATTTACCATATGAATGCATGAAATATCTTTTGATGAAATGTCAATAGAATTGAGATGTGTATAGCATGATATGATGATGGTTAAAGTCTCGAGTAAGACCATATTGAAATATGGCCTCGGTGTAAGAGTTCGTATAAGACCATGTCAGGGACATGGCATCGACATGTTAATGTATGTAGGACCTTATTGGGGTATAATGTCAATGAGAACTATGTGTATGAGACTCAAGAGAGTTAGTTAACAATTTGAATAATTCAACGGATATGTTGAATGTATGTGGTTGTACCACGAGAAGCACAAGTATGTGTTAGAATTGAATGGAGATGAATTCAATATATGATGAACCCCTAGTGGGATATGTGTTATTATTGCACCTTAGTTTCATGATATAGATTTATTGATGCACTGTGTGAATGCGAACGAGTATCGTAGAAAGTTAAGTAAGAATAGAAGTATGTGAGGATGTTCTCGGATGAACATTTGAAATATAGATATACTTGTGGATTACTATCCATGAATGTAAAATAACGGTGAGCTATGTGCGATATCACCTTATTGATGGTAGTGATGGGCTGGGTGCGATACCATCAATTATATTAATATCGGTGGGTTATATGCGTTACCACCTAATTAATTAGTGTCGATGGGTGTAATGCGATACCATCGCTTATAAAGCGATTGGTGTGCTAAGTGACAAACCATCGTAAGTATAAACGATTGGTGTGCTAAGTGTGAAATCACCATAAGTATAAATGATTGGTGGGCTGTGTGCGATACCACCCTATTAGAGATTCAATGGTGGGCTAAGTGCGAAACCACCGAGATATTAATAGCATGAGCGGCTTATTGAAAATGCTTGATGAATTGTTTTATATGATCATGTGGTGATCAATGCAGGAATATATGCTAATTGAACGAGCAATTGGCTTGTGACATGGTAAGAATGTGGTAAGAGATTGAATGAGTAAGTTTCAAGAATATTTGAGCAAGTAACCATGAGTTTATGAGAGACACTCTCCATGATACTTTGTAATTATGTACATTCAATGAATATCAATATTTGACAGATTATGTAGATGAGCTTACTAAGCATTTTTGCTTACTTCTTTACTTTTCTCATCTCTTATAGGTTTCATTACTTAGCTCGGGTTGGAGGCATGGGAGATGTTTTCACACTATCGAAGCGGACCCTTGGTATGAGGTATCAAATCCTTATGAGTCATGGCATGTATAGGGATTCTTTTAAAGTTGATTAAGTTCTAACCAATGTAGTCAAATTGTATTGGCCTAAGAGAATCTAGAGTTGGTTGTGTATGACCATAGATGATGGCTTAAATTGGTTGTAATTGTATTGGGAGTAGTTCTCCTAGTGTATGGGATAAAGACTTTATCTCTTTAATGATTAAATGTGTTAATTCATGTGTTTTAAATGATGATTTGAGAATGTTTTGAAGTAGTATATGAATGTATGCAAGCGGGAGTGGTAAAAGGCTTGGTAAGATAGGCTCTAAGTGCCACACGGATAGACACACGGGCGTGTGTCTAGGCCGTGTGTCTCTACACCTCGGTAACTTAAGTCGATTAGACCACGCAGTGGTCACACGGCCGTTTGTTGGCCGTGTGATACACACTGGTTGGCACATGGCGTGTGCCAAGGCCGTGTGAAGTCGCACTTGACACTTAGAAATTCAATTGTCACACGGTGGCACTGCAGGCGTGTGTCTGCACCGTGTGAATAAGTCAGAATGCCAAGGTTTGGCACACGGGCGGGGCCACGCGGGCGTGTCTGAGCCGTGTGTAATTTGCCAGTATCCTCCACGGGTGAAAGACACGAGCATGTTTTAGGGGTGCACGGGCGTGTCCCAAGTCACACGGATGTGTGGCCCCTGTTTCGAGAGAAAGTTTCCAGATGAGTTCTGAAAGTTTCGGGACGTAAGTCCGAGGCCTCGTAGGCCCATGAAACGTCCCGATTTGACTAAGAAAGAGAAGTTTTTAATTCAGAACAAAATTTTATAGCCCATAAGTACATGTTTAAGAAAGTTCAAGCATAGTAATATCTCGTATCTGGTCTTAGCCTCAGACTCGGGTATGGGGTGTTACACATACAATGCTCCAATAAGTAGCAACATATGTATTAAAGACGTATCGTTTACACATAAACTTACCTCGGTGCAAAATGTATAAGTCGACGACTTAATCCGTAACCTTGCCCTTTCCTCGGTCAAGGTTGTTTCCGCGCTCTTCTTGATCTATAATAATGAAATCCACTCATTTAATCATTTTATAATGCATGATACACCAAAATTTCTACTTAGGCAAAAATGACCATTTTACCCTTATACTTTTGCAAAATTACGATTTTGCCCCTAGGCTCGTAAATCATTTTTCATCATATTTTCTCATTAAGAAAGTGTAGCTGAACATTTATTCCTCTTACAAAAACTCACAGAATCAATTATTTCATGCATTTATTACACAATTACTACCATTACAAATAAGTCCTATTTAGGTGTTTTCATGATAACACCCTTCACAAAAGTTGTTTCTTAACTCACTAACATTCATTTTCTTCCATAAAAACTCAGCAAAAAACATGAACACTCTTATTGAAAGTCCCTAAACTTTCAACCATTATGCAAAATAGTCCCTTCTTTAGCTAGCTTAAGCTTTGGGGGTTCCAAAAGTACAAAAATCATCAAATAAAACCACCAAAATCACTTACTTGTAAGAGGATAAGTTGTTGAAATTTCAAAGCTTTCAAAACCCCCTTTTTTCTGGTATTTTCGATGGGAAGAAGATGAATAAAAATTGGTGATATCATCTTTTCTTATTTTATTTATTTCCTCCAATTTAATCCACCTAACCCACCCAATTTTGACCAAATTGAGTCTATTGTCCCCTATGGCCGGATAACAACATTAGGAAGGTCTAATTGCACATTCAAGACCTTAAATTTAAAGTTCCATAACTATTTAATACTTCTAGCTCGTAAAATAGAACTTTCGCACTTTATGTGATTTAGTCCTTTTTCGCAATTAAGCATTCAATCGCTAAAATTAAAGCACCAAAATTTTCATACATCCATATAATTATGCCACAATACCTAAAATAATGTCAAAATAATTTTCTTCAACCTCGGATTAGTGGTCCCAAAACCACTGTTCCAACTAGCCCCAAAATCGGGCTGTTACAACTCTCCCTCCCTTTAGAGATTTTCGTCCTCGAAAATCTTACCGGTAAAGAGGTTTGGGTATTGTTCCATCATGGCTTCTTCCGGTTCCCACGTAGCCTCTTCCACACCGTGTTTTTGCCATAACACTTTCACTAAGGCTATGCTCTTATTCCTCAACTGCTTAACCTCTCGAGCCAATATCTTAATTGGTTCCTCTTCATATGTCATGTCCTGTCGTATCTCAATTTCTATTGGAGGGAACACATGCGAAGGATCAGAATGATATCGCCGCAACATCGACACATGAAACACATTGTGTATTCTCTCTAACTCTATCGGCAAATCCAACCGGTATGCTACTGGCCCAATCCTCTCAATAACCTCATACGGTCCTATGAATCGTGGACTCAATTTGCCCTTTCGACCGAATCTCAATATTTTCTTCCACGGAGATACTTTCAGGAATACTTTGTCACCCACTTGAAACTCAATTTCTTTCCTTTTTAAATCTGCGTATGACTTTTGTCGATCCGAAGCAGTTTTCAGACTATCTCGGATTACTTTCACTTTCTCCCCAGTCTCTTTAACTAGGTCGACCCCGTGAATTTGGTTCTCACTAAGCTCGATCCAATACAAAGGAGTCCGACACTTGTGACCATACAAAGCTTAGTAGGGTGCCATCCGTATACTCGACTGATAACTGTTGTTATAGGCAAACTCAACTAAAGGTAGATATTTTTCCCAACTACCTTCGAATTCTAACACAAAGCATCGAAGCATATCCTCAAGGACTTGAATCACTCTTTCGGATTGGCCATCAGTTTGAGCATGTAAAGCATTACTAAAATTCAACTTTGTACCCATGGCTTCTTGCAACTTCTTCCAAAACCTCGAAGTAAACCTCGGATCTCTATTCGAGATAATAGATATAGGCACCCCATGCAGTCTCACCACCTCAGCAATATACAACTCGGCCAACTTATCAAGTGAGTAATCCACACGTATCGTTATTGTAACACCCTGAATTAGGGGTTGTTGAGAATTTAATTATTTTAAATATTTTCCCATGTGTGTGCTTGTAGAGTTAAATTCTAGGATTTATTTGACATGTTTAAGGGTCTAAAATAACTTGAACTAGGCTGACCAGTGTTAAAAATTTATTTTTAAAGTGTGTACAAGGAAGGAGCTAGGTAACGATAGGGCTTAAATAAAATTTAAGGAAATTTGACACAAGGTTGTAATTGGCGTGTTGGCTTGATGACTTAAGGGCTTGCAAAGGAGGTCTTGGGTTGAATCTTGGAAAGGGAGAATTTATTTTGTTTTTATTTTTGGGCGTTGAATGAAGGGGCCAAAAATATGAAGGCCTTAAAAATAATTGGGGAAGGTTCGTAGCATGAAAGTCCAGTGAGTAAGAGTGGCACAGGGCGCCACTTGAGGAGAGAAGTCTCGGGTTCGAGGAAGAAGGAACATTTCTATTTTGGGTTTTTGCGTTAAAGCGGAAGGGCCGAGAGGTAGGCTTAAAATTAAAAGATAGGGTTCTATAGCAAGAAAGTCGGATGGGAGAGTTGGCACGGGGCGTTGGAGGGCTGTAACAACATTAACGTCCTGGTTCGAATCGAGAGGTAGCAAAATGAGTTTTCTTTCCTTTTTATTTTCTTTGCTAACGTGGGTGAAAAGTTTGGCTGCACATGGCTCTTTGATGAGCATTAATTTGGAGTTGGCAAGCACTTAGAGTCCTTGTTTTTTTATTTGATGGGATAAGATGGGGATATTAATTAGTTTTTAAATTGGATTTTTATTTATTAATTCTAGGGATAATAAAAGATAAAGAAGATATTATTAAGATTAATTGGATTAATATATGAATAATCAACAAGAGTTGGCAAGAGAGAATTTAGGCCTTGGGATAATTCAAATTATTTTGAATTGGTTTAAACAAGTGGCCTAGAATGAATTAAGGTAGTGAAATGAATTTTAAACTCTTCAAAGAAGAGTGGATGGCAAGTATTAGAGGAGGGGGTGCAGAATGCCTATAAAAACATCAACTTATCACTTGGTTTTTTTCCCATTATTGCTATTAGTGAAATTCTTATCACATTTTTCCTTCCACTATTTTCTTTCCATTATTTTCCCTCATAAAAACCGAATACACCCATTTGAGGTGCCGAATTTCTTTCTCTATTTTTTTAAACGCCTAGGCCGAATATTGTACAAGGGGAGGCTTTCTTTTAATCGCTTTTGGGAAGGTAAGTGTGTTTGGCCGAATGCCCATGTCCTCTTTTCCTTTCTTGTCGACTTTGATAAAGGTAGGTAATTGGTTTTGGCAATTGTTGTTAAGGGTGCTAATCACTTGTTGAATCAAATCTGTCTAGGTGCTTGGGATTTTGAGATCGTCAAACTAAGCTTTCATTCGTGACTAATCGGGTAGTAAGTGGTGGTAAGGATCGATTTTCATGGATTTAACTTGCAAGTATACAAAGCCGAAGGCTATTAGCTTTATTTACTAATCGATGGTAGGGGTGAAGCAGATTCGGGAATCGAGTGTTGTGATTAGTATCCAAGAGCATGAAGGTAAGGTTTCAGTTCACAAGGAACCCTCTCTAATAATTTAATTTGGCCGAATAGGCCATAAGACTAACCCATGAAGTTGGCCGAATATAGGACAAGTAGATGCATGAAACCAACTTTCTTTTTGGGATTTAGAATTCTCATCAACATCAGGTGTGTACATACACACTTATAATAGTTAATTAAGTGTATGTTATGTGTAAATCTGCTCTATGTAGATGTGGCAATAGTACCTTAATGGTACAAGCGAGGATCCCGGTAAGTCTCTATATGTATGAGATGGATAATATGCTTTTGGGAAGCATGGATTATTTGATACATGTGATATATGTATGTTCTGTTATTAACTGCTTGACATGGGTTGATGAGAGGAGGGGGCAGTAAAATCGTGCTGACGAGCACCAGTGCTTTGGTAGCACACTGTGACTATACGTCACCAGAGGTTTGGTACCTCCAGAGGTTTGGTACCTCATAGCGACTTGTCCCTGTGGTTAACACCACCGTGGGTTGGCCCCACTTGAGATATGGGATCGAAATGCGCGGTGATTTGGTATCACACGATGGGTTGGCCCCATCACCCGATTTGTGTCTACGGACACCAGTGCTTTGGTAGCACATCGTGACTATATGTCACCAGTGGTTTGGCACCACCAGTGTTTTGGTAACACATCGTGACTACGGTCACCAGTGGTTTGGTACCACGTGGGGTAGACAAAGGTGTTTGGTTGGCTAGGTTGGGTACATGATACTTTGCTTAATTAACTGTTATATGTTGTGTATGAAATGTTGTATTAACCGGGGGAAGGGTTACATACTGAGTCTTGGTGACTCACCTTCTCCTTTAACATTTTTCAGGTGACTCGTAGATGGCGGTTGAGGAGCCGGTGGGACTCGAGGTGGCTATGCAGTGGATTTAAATTTATAGAACTTTAAATTTGCTTATTTTTACTTTGGTTGTAATAAGGCCTCCATAAACTTTATTTGTGTTTGTTTTTTTTTATGTTGGATGTTTACTTTAAATTATATTATTAAATTGAACTAAAATCACATGTTTTCTTAAGTTAACACGAAAAAGTTTGATCGTGCCATCGGGCGCACTTGAAACTGGTATAATAATCGGACTTAATTAAACTTCCAAAATTAAATCCAAGTATAGTTTTGGCAAGATAACCAAAAACAAGGGGTTTTGAATAAAAATTAAATTGGTATCGAAAAGGTGTTCACAAAATGTTCCTCCGTAGCAAATCAAATTCGGTCGTAATGTTTGGGCCGGGTTTGGGTTGTTACAAATTGGTATCAGAGCCAGGTTCAAAGCTCGGCTGTGGGGGCCCAAGGCCCAAAAATGTTTTAAAAGGCCTTTTGAATGATTTCTGGTTTTTGAACACAGCATGGCCCGAGTCTCCCGACAGACCGATCCTTGAGTAAGTACATCTAAACATTTACGTGAATTATATTCGTAGAAGGGTAGGAAGCATGGAACGTAGATAGACTTATAGGACTTGGACCCTAAGGCTAGATTACTCAAACACAACGAAGCATAAGACTTAAAGAACTAAACCAACCTATGACTTAGTCAATGAGCTAGGGTGTGGTAACCCCATGACGCATGTCTAGGATTGGATCCGGAAGAGCTTGGTATTTAAGCGATCCTCGTGACTCACCTCCTCTTCGCAGGTATCCTGCAGTGCGTAGCCAGTTCACCCTAACTCGAGAAGGCTCGGTGGTGTGGTAACCTGCGTGCGCATGTCTAGAAAGGTTCGGTGAGAGCTTGGTATTTAAGCGGTCGCGTGACCCACCTCCTCTTCACTTGAACTCTGCACAGTGCGTAGCTTTGGTTCACCACGACCGGGAAGGCTCGGTCATAGGCTAAACACAATGATTAAAACCCGAGAAGGGAATTAGCCTTGTTTTTCAAAATAGAATGAATAACCACCCTAATGTTTTCAAAACTTGTCCAATAACCCTCTCAAACTCTAGAGCACTTAGTATACAATGTTTTCTCGGAAAACTTGATTTGGGGAAAATTACAAAAATACCCTTAGGAGTAAAATTACCAAAATGCCCCTGACCCATAAGATATTGATTCGACGGTTTTTGCCCAAAAGTTTCAACTATTTTATTAAATATTCAACAACTTAGCTTTGGAAATCATCAGCAAATATCTTGGTTCTGGAAAATTACGAAAATACCCCTGTAGGAAAAAGACGAAAATACCCCTGGGTTAGAAATGGGCAGAAATGTCCGAAGAGTGAATAGGTATGGAAAGTATTAAGGAATGGATGCATGAACTTCTTTGTGTGAACTAGGATAGGAAACTGAGACATTGTTTGCTCGAAAGAATCTCTGATTAAACTTTATCCATAAAACTTCTTCGCGAGTAATAAAGTGAAACAAATGCTAACGCATAAAATTTTTCTTAATCAGATTAAAAGCGCGGTAGATAGAATGAGTTCTAGAGGACGTGGACGCCGTGGACGTGGTAGGGGTAGGATGACGGTGTCTGAACCCGTCAGTCCGGACAAGGTTCCAGAGAATGAGGTACCACCGCCACCACCACCTCCTACTTTTAGAGCGAGAGCCGGAGCGGGCCGGTGGCGAGTCGGTATCGCAAGTCGTGTTGCGAGTCTTGGAGATGGGTGGTGGGGTGGTGGAAATGTAGGAGCTCGGAAATCTGTCCCCGGCGACTCGATCTAACTGAGCGGAGGTATTCCGAGGTGTGTCGGAGTGGCACCTAGTGCGTGGAATATTGGTCGAGTCAACCTGAAAGAATTATGGATGACCTTGACTGACCGAGGAAGAGAAGGCAGAAAAGAGGCGTGTCGCTTCTAAAGGATGAAGCGTATCGGTGGTGGTCGACGGTTCGAGATGGGGCTCTGTTGAGAAGATTTGACTTGGGAGTATTTGAGAACCGCCATCGAAAAAGTATGTGGGCATTAGCTACACCGACGCAGAGAAAGGCTTTTCTGGGGTTAGTGCAAGGAACTAAGTCGGTGTCGAATATGGCGGAATTCTTAAGGTCGAGTAGATATGCTCGAGGCATTGTGGCTCTGAACATGAGCGTGTGTCCGCTTTGAGGGCGGGCTTAGAGATGATTTGAGGTTCTTGATTGCCCCACAGTGAGGTTCGTGAGTTTTCGTCTCTAGTGGAAAAGGCTAAGGTAGCCGAAGGGATCAAGGAGACCGTAAGGCGGAAGCATGATAGGAACAACCGAGAAGAGAGGCTTTGGATCGCTGGATCGGCGATAATGTGGAAAAGAGGGCTAGATTTGGGGGAATCGAAAGAACCACAAAGCACCGCTCGGTGGCCACCTCAAGTGTGTTAGATGCGGAAATCCCATTCGAGGACAATGTTTGGTGGAAGTAAAGGGTGCTTTGAATGTGGGTCATTCGATCACCGTGTAAGGGATTGTCCTCGAAAGCTAGCTAGGAACCAACCGGAGGGTCGAAACCGTGCTCGGGATAGAAAGCGAAGGACCACCACAGAGAGGGTCGAGGTGCAACTAGAGGTAATGATAATGGTAGCAGGCGTGGTCGAGTGTAATGAAGGTGCAGAGGCGAGGCAACCAAGGTTGGTTTATGCGGTTGGTCGTCGTGAGGAGGAAGATGTGCGGACTTGACAACGGGTAAGTTTCTTATTTTCGGAATGCCCTTATTTGTCTTGGTTATGGTTACGTTAATTCACTCGTAGGTTGCTAGTAAAGTGTATGGAACTTGGATTATGAACATGGGGAATGTTTCTAAGGAGTATGATAGTTCTTTAAGATCGAGTCTTGTGGCCCGAGAGCGTGGTATGATGAGTTAAGGATGCACGATTGAATGGCGATAAGTAATTTCGAGGACGAAATTATTTTAAGGGGGTAGAATTGTAACACCTGAATTAGGGGTTGTTGAGAATTTAATTATTTTAAATATTTTCCCATGTGTGTGCTTGTAGAGTTAAATTCTAGGATTTATTTGACATGTTTAAGGGTCTAAAAATAACTGAACTAGGCGACCAGTGTTAAAAATTTATTTTTTAAAGTGTGTACAAGGAAGGAGCTAGGTAACGATAGGGCTTAAATAAAATTTAAGGAAATTTGACACAAGGTTGTAATTGGCGTGTTGGCTTGATGACTTAAGGGCTTGCAAAGGAGGTCTTGGGTTCGAATCTTGGAAAGGGGAGAATTTATTTTGTTTTTATTTTTGGGCGTTGAATGAAGGGCCAAAAATATGAAGGCCTTAAAAATAATTGGGGAAGGTTCGTAGCATGAAAGTCCGGTGAGTAAGAGTGGCACAGGGGCGCCACTTGAGGAGAGAAGTCTCGGGTTCGAGGAACGAAGGAACATTTCTATTTTGGGTTTTTGCGTTAAAGAAGAAGGGCGAGAGGTAGGCTTAAAATTAAAAGATAGGGTTCTATAGCAAGAAAGTCGGATGGGAGAGTTGGCACAGGGACGTTGGAGGGCTGCTCTTTAAGCGTCCCCGGTTCGAATCGAGAGGTAGCAAAATGAGTTTTCTTTCCTTTTTATTTTCTTTGCTAACGTGGGTGAAAAGTTTGGCTGCACATGGCTCTTTGATGAGCATTCGGTTTGGAGTTGGCAAGCACTTAGAGTCCTTGTTTTTTTATTTGATGGGATAAGATGGGGATATTAATTAGTTTTTAAATTGGATTTTTATTTATTAATTCTAGGGATAATAAAAGATAAAGAAGATATTATTAAGATTAATTGGATTAATATATGAATAATCAACAAGAGTTGGCAAGAGAGAATTTAGGCCTTGGGATAATTCAAATTATTTTGAATTGGTTTAAACAAGTGGCCTAGAATGAATTAAGGTAGTGAAATGAATTTTAAACTCTTCAAAGAAGAGTGGATGGCAAGTATTAGAGGGGGGGGGTGCGAATGCCTATAAAAACATCAACTTATCACTTGGTTTTTTTCCCATTATTGCTATTAGTGAAATTCTTATCACATTTTTCCTTCCACTATTTTCTTTCCATTATTTTCCCTCATAAAAACCGAATACACCCATTTGAGGTGCCGAATTTCTTTCTCTATTTTTTTTAAACGCCTAGGCCGAATATTGTACAAGGGGAGGCTTTCTTTTAATCGCTTTTGGGAAGGTAAGTGTGTTTGGCCGAATGCCCATGTCCTCTTTTCCTTTATCGACTTTGATAAAGGTAGGTAATTGGTTTGGCAATTGTTGTTAAGGGTGCTAATCACTTGTTGAATCAAATCTGTCTAGGTGCTTGGAGATTTTGAGATCGTCAAACTAAGCTTTCATTCGTGACTAATCGGGTAGTAAGTGGTGGTAAGGATCGATTTTCATGGATTTAACTTGCAAGTATACAAAGCCAGAAGGCTATTAGCTTTATTTACTAATCGATGGTAGGGGTGAAGCAGATTCGGGAATCGAGTGTTGTGATTAGTATCCAAGAGCATGAAGGTAAGGTTTCAGTTCACAAGGAACCCTCTCTAATAATTTAATTTGGCCGAATAGGCCATAAGACTAACCCATGAAGTTGGCCGAATATAGGACAAGTAGATCTGTGGAAACCAACTTTCTTTTAGGATTTAGAATTCTCATCAACATCAGTGTGTACATACACACTTATAATAGTTAATTAAGTGTATGTTATGTGTAAATCGCTCTATGTAGATGTGGCAATAGTACCTTAATGGTACAAGCGAGGATCCCGGTAAGTCTCTATATGTATGAGATGGATAATATGCTTTTGGGAAGCATGGATTATTTGATACATGTGATATATGTATGTTACGTTATTAAGCGCTTGACATGGGTTGATGAGAGGAGGAGGCGTAAAATCGTCTTGACGAGCACGGTGCTTTGGTAGCACACTTTGTGACTATACGTCACGGAGGTTTGGTACCTCAGAGGTTTGGTACCTCATAGCGACTTGTCCCCGTGGTTAACACCACCGTGGGTTGGCCCCACTTGAGATATGGGATAAATGCGCGGTGATTTGGTATCACACGATGGGTTGGCCCCATCACCCGATTTGTGTCTCACGGACACGGTGCTTTGGTAGCACATCGTGACTATATGTCACGAGTGGTTTGGCACCACGGTGTTTTGGTAACACATCGTGACTACGGTCACCGGTGGTTTGGTACCACGTGGGGTAGACAAAGGTGTTTGGTTGGCTAGGTTGGGTACATGATACTTTGCTTAATTAATTATATATGTTGTGTATGAAATGTTGTATTAACAGGGAAGGGTTACATCTTGAGTCTTGGTGACTCACCTTCTCCTTTAACATTTTTCAGGTGACTCGTAGATGGCGGTTGAGGCCGGTGGGACTCGAGGTGGCTATGCGGTGGATTTAAATTTATAGAACTTTAAATTTGCTTATTTTTACTTTTGGTTGTAATAAGGCCTCCATAAACTTTATTTGTGTTTGTTTTTTTATGTTGGATGTTTACTTTAAATTATATTATTAAATTGAACTAAAATCACATGTTTTCTTAAGTTAACACGAAAAAGTTTGATCGTGCCATCGGGCGCACTTGAAACTGGTATAATAATCGGACTTAATTAAACTTCCAAAATTAAATCCAAGTATAGTTTTGGCAAGATAACCAAAAACAAGGGGTTTTGAATAAAAATTAAATTGGTATCGAAAAGGTGTTCACAAAATGTTCCTCCGTAGCAAATCAAATTCGGTCGTAATGTTTGGGCCGGGTTTGGGTTGTTACAGTTATAAAGTGAGCCGACTTTGTTAATCTATCAACAATAACTCACACATCATCTTTCTTTCTCGGAGTCATAGGTAACCCCGTTACGAAATCCATTGTGATTCGATCCCACTTCCACTATGGAACCATTACCGGCTGAAGCGATCCCGAGGGCACTTGGTACTCAGCTTTCACTTGTTGACAAATTAAACATTTCGTAACAAATTCAGAGATGTCTCTTTTCATACCCGGCCACCAATACAATTTCTTCAAATCATTGTACATTTTTGTATTGCCCAGATGTACTGACAAACAACCACTGTGTGCTTCATGTAAAATTTTCCACATTAACTCATCATCCTTTGGTACACAAATTCTATCATGAAACATCAAGCAATCCTCGGAACTAACTCGAAAATCTGAGTTATTCCCCGATTCGCACTGAGCTCTATTAACTTGCATCTCACTATCATTCTTTTGAGCTTCACATATCTGCTGAATAAATAATGGTCTAGCCCTCAACTCAGCCAATATAGCACCGTCATCAAACAACACTAAGCTCGTACTCATAGCTCTCAAAGCATACAGGGATTTTCTGCTCAAGGCATCTGCAACCACATTCGCTTTCCCCAGATGGTAATCAATTACTAACTCGTAATCCTTTAATAATTCAAGCCACCGCCGTTATCATAAATTCAAATACTTTTGGTCCATCAAGTACTTCAAACTCTTGTGATCGGTGAAGATCTGACATGTAACAGCCCGATTCTGACCCTAATCGGAACAGTGGTTTTGGGACCACAAATCTGAGTCAATAGAATATTTTTATATTATATTTGGTGTCTATGATATATGAGTGAGCATGTGCAAAAATTTTGTGAACTAATTTGCCCATTTGTGTGTTTAATTTAAGGAAAAGGACTAAATCGCATAAGTGGTAAAAGTAGTCTTCTATTTAATTGAGTGGTTTAATTAACTTGTCTTCTTTTATATGTGGACTTAGGTTGTAAATTAACCAATTAGCATGTTAGTGGACGGGATTTGGCTTTAATTATATATTAATATGTTTTTATATACATAAATTATAAGTTAAAATGTTATATTATAATATAAGTTAATAATATTAAAATAAAGAAACATGTTATTCATCATCATTTTATTTCTTCATCACCGAAAATAAAGAAGAAAGAAGAACTTAAGCTCTCAAAACATTCGGTCCTTGCATGCTTGATTAAGGTATGTAATTGAGTTCGATTTTTGATAATTTTTACGTTTTTGAAATCGTTACTTCGAATACTATCCGACCCATGTTAGAATGTCTGATTTTGATGCATGTGTGGTGTTTGGCCATTGATGAAAACTTGTGTTTTGTGATGTTTGATGATTATATATAAAAGATATGTTTTAGATTAACATGTTTTATATTGAAAATTTTGATGATTTTGAGTAATTAGGACTAAATTATGAAATTTGTAAATTGAAGGGTCAAAATGTGAAATAAATGGATTGTATGGACTTGTATGGACATGAGTAACATTCGGCCCTAAAGGAGTGTGTGCAAATTTTGAGTATTTTGTGTTTTGTGTAATAGGGACTAAATTGTAAAAATTGTAAATGTCAGGGGTAAAATAGTAATTTGCCCATTTATGTGTTTTTGTATTAAATTGAATGAAAATATATTTGAATAAGCTTAATTTGAAATTATTTAGATCAAGAACAAAAAGAATCGGGATTGGATCGGGGAAAAGCAAAGTTGAACGAATAGCCGAGAAACCTAATCCGTCGATTTCTGAGGTAAGTTTTTAAGCAATTGGGGTGAATTGAATTTTAATCTATATTAAGGTGTATATGTTAAATAGAAATAAGCATGTTAAATTACTTAAGGCCGAATGTGACATTTGATAAGTTATGTGCTAGCCGAATATAAGATTGATTTATATATAAGCCTTGATTTATTTGAGTTGAATGAGTACATATAGATTAAGAGGTAGTTAAATGTGGAATTTGTAATGGGTGATGGATGTATTTGAATATGTGAGTATACATGTTTATTGAGTATGGCCGAATGTGATGGTAATTTATAGGAAGAATAAGTTGTTTTGAACATGTACATATATGTGTATATACGAATGAAAATGAAATCATATGTGTTTATATGAATGAAGAAAAGATCGGTCAATGGGCACTATGTGTGCGAGCTTAAATACCGAGCATTATGTGTGTGAAATCGGTCGTCTGGCACTAAGTGTGCGGAAAATAAGTAATGGCACTAAGTGTGTGATACATTACAAGTAATGGCACTAAGTGTGTGATACGTTCCAAGTAGATGGCACTACGTGTGCACTTTATCAAAGTAACGGCACTAAGTGTGTGATACGTTACATGGTTTGCACTAAGTGTGCGGGTTTACGGATCCTCCACGGATATCAACTAGTGAATTATGATAAATGAGATGAAATAAACAGGTAAGTGATTCATGATAGTTGGATAAATTTAGTACTAAAGAGGTAAGTTATTCTTGTTTAAGAAACTAAAGAAATGAGATGTGATTATAAATTTTTGAGTTTGTTTGAGATGGAATAATGATGCATAGGTATTCGGTATTGAGATTACTAAATATGATAGTTAATGAAAGGTGACATGATTCATACTTATGTTTATGAGTTTCGTTGATAATCATATTAAATTGATTTAAATTGTATAATGTTAAATTGTATGTTTTACAATTGCTTATAACTTACTAAGCTATGCTAGCTTACTGTGTGTGTTCATTTGACTATTTTATAGATTTTGAAGTTTACATTCGAGCTCGGGGATCATCGTCAAAGTCAATCACACTATCAACTATCTTTGGTACCCTTTTTATAAGTTGAACTTTTGGAACTATGGCATGTATAGGCTATTTTACTCTTTTGAGTTTATTTTGAATATGATGTATAAAGGCCATGCAAAAATGGCTATACTTCTATGCTTGAATATGGTTTAGTCATGCTTGATTATGGTGTTATTAGTTGTGCATGTTCAGATATATTATAAACTTATCATGAAAGTTTATTTCATATTATGTTATGTGTGTAATATTAATGATCAATTTATAGTATACTTACTTGTAATATTCGGCCATGGCATTGACTTAGTTTGGAGTTTATATTGTTCATTGGATGTTCATATGTATTCGAGCATGAGGTTTGAATGGTTAAATTATTGTTGTGAACATTTAGTGATGGTGCACATGTGATTAAATAAATATAGTTATATGATTGGTATAAATTGAACAAGGGTAGATGTACATATTCGACTAGTGTATTCAAAATGACCAAATGAATAGTATTTTTACTATTTGATTTAGATTTGTTTTTTTATATGATACTAATGATATTATTTGTGATAAGTTTGTTAACGCTTTAAATTTTAAAAATGAAAGTACATGTTTGATCGTGATAGCATGGATTAATTATGTATTAATTAATGTAATAATATTTTTATGAGTGTGTTGACTGGTGGTTTGACGAGTAATGCCTCGTAACCCTAATCCGGTGACAAATACGGGTTAGAGGTGTTATATTTGATTGGTATCAGAGCTACGGTTTAGTCGGTTCTCGAACTAATGTAGCGCGTGTGAGTCTAGCTATACATGCCATAATTTATAATGTGATAGTGTGATGACTTCTGACAATGAAATGTGTTTTATTCATTCGTATAGTAAATGGATCCTGATCCCGAGCGAGCTATAGCTGACGATGTCGAAAGTATGGCGCCTGCTCCTGCGCAAGGGACCGCGCCGGATGAATCTCGACCGACTGCGAGTAATCCTGATGAGGGGGCTAAACAAGCCTTCTTTAGCATAATGAATGATTGGTTCAACCAATACATCCGGACCAATTCGACTGTTCAACAATCCCCGAATCTGAATACTCCACCTGTAGCACCGATGGTACCCCCGACCATTAATCCTGAGAGAATAAATAAGCCTCCGGTCGACAGAATCAGAGAACACAGGGCTCAAGAGTTTAGAGCCGAAGATGATGATGATACTGAACGAGCTGAATTTTGGCTCGATAATACAATTTGTGTTTTTGATGAACTCTCCTGTACACCTGACGAGTGCCTGAGATGTGCTATATCTTTATTACGGGATTCTGCCTACTATTGGTGGAACACTCTCGTATCGATTGTTCCAAAGGAACGAGTTACTTGGGACTTCTTTCAGATAGAGTTTTGCCAGAAATACATCAGCCAGCGATTCATAGATTTGAAACGCAAGGAATTTCTCGAGCTTAAACAGGGTCGTATGACTGTATCCGAGTATGAGCGCAAGTTTGTGAGACTTAACCGATATGCCCGTGAGTGTGTTTCATCTGAGACTGCTATGTGCAGAAGATTTGAAGAAGGGTTAAATGATGATATAAAACTACTAGTTGGCATACTTGAATTAAATGAGTTCGCGGTACTTGTTGAGTAAGCTTGTAAAGCCGAAGAGTTGGGGAAAGAAAAATGAAAAGTTGAGTTTGAAGCTAGAGATTTTCGTAAGAGATCAGCGGGTAAATTTTCTCAATCGTCATCAAAGAAGTTCAAAAATGACAGTAGCCGATCCAAAGCTAATACAGGGATCTCTATACGAGAACGACCATCAGTGAGTTCACGAGCTACCTCGATTGCTAGTGTCGACAATACTCGACTGAATAAGCCCGAGTGTCAACAGTGTGGTAGACAACATTTTGGTGAATGTTGGGGCAAATCCAACAACCGAGCTTGCTACAAGTGTGGTTTGCAGGATCACTTCATTCGGGATTGCCCGGAGTTAGTTGAAAAGGATAATGTTCAGAGTACAAGACCGAGTGGTCCTGCAGCTAGAGGTAGACCACCCAGAAATGTGAGAGGTAGGAGCGGCACTCAGAGAGGGACTTCAGACACAGCTATTTGATCAGAGGCTCGTGTGCCAGCTAGAGCCTATGCCATTCGTGCCAGAGAGGAGGCTTCATCTCCAGATGTCATCACTGATATATTTACTCTCTTTAATACTAGTGTAATTGCTCTGATTGATCCCGGTTCAACCCATTCCTATGTGTGTGAAACATTAGTATCCAGCAAGACTCTACCTGTTGAGTCTACTGAGTTTGTGATTCGGGTTTCGAACCCCCTGGGCCGGTGTGTGCTAGTTGATAGAGTGTGCAAGAATTGCCCTTTAATGATTCGAGATTCATGTTTTCTGACTGATTTGATGTTGCTACCATTTGATGAGTTTGATATTATCCTCGGTATGGATTGGCTAACCGTGCACGATGCGGTAGTGAATTACAGACGAAAGTCTATTGATCTGCGGTGTCAGAATAATGAGATAATTCGAATTGAATCTACGGATTTGAATGAGTTACCAACAGTGACATCTTCGATGTTGGCTCGATAGTATTTGAGAAAGGGTTGTGAAGCTTACTTTGCTTATGTGATCGATAGTAAAGTGACCGAAAAGAAGATTGAATCTGCATACGGTTGTATGTGAGTATCGGATGTGTTCCGGAGGAATTGTCGGGATTGCCACTGTTCGGAGGTAGAGTTTGGTATTGAGTCGGTGCGGGGGCGACCGGTCTCGATAGCTCCGTATAGAATGGCACCAGGCCGAATTAAAAGAGTTGAAAGCTCGATTGCAAGAATTGTGAGATAGAGGTTTTGCTCGACCTAGTTTCTCTCCCGAAGTGCGCCGATTCTTTTTGTGAAAAATAAAGCGGAACTTTGAGAATGTGCATCGACTACCGACAACTCAATAAAGTGACCATAAAGAATAAATATCCGTTGCCACGTAACGACGATTTATTTGATCAGCTAAAGGGAGCCTCAGTATTTTCGAAGATCGATCTGAGATCAGGTTATTATCAGCTGCGAGTTAGAGACTCAGATGTACCTAAGACCGCTTTTCGGACGAGATACGGCCATTACGAGTTTTTGGTGATGTCGTTCGGACTCACTAATGCCCCTGCTGTTTTCATGGATTTGATGAATCAGATATTTAGATCGTATCTGGATCAGTTTGTGGTTGTATTTATAGATGATATTTTGATTTATTCGCGTGACGAAACCGAACATGCCGAACACTTAAGACTTGTGTTACAGATTTTGCGTGATAAATAGTTATACGCGAAATTCAGCAAATGTGAGTTTTGGTTACGTGAAGTGAGTTTTCTGGGCCATGTTGTTTCAGCATCAGGCATTCGGGTTAACCCGAGTAAAATCTCGACTATACTTGATTGGAAACCCCCGCGAAATGTTTCTAAAGTTCGGAGTTTTCTGGGACTTGCCGGGTACTATAGACGCTTTTTGAAAGGGTTTTCTATGATTGCAGCTCCGATGACAAAGCTGTTACAGAAAGATTTTAAGTTCGAGTGGTCAGAGAGGTGCCAGAAGAGTTTTGATCAGCTAAAAACCTTGTTAACGGAAGCTCCAGTGCTTGTTCAGCCAGAATCGGGTAAAGAGTTTGTTATCTTCAGCGATGCATCCTTAAATGGTTTGGGCTGTGTTTTGATGCAGGAGGGTAAAGTTGTAGCCTATGCCTCGAGACAATTGAAGCCGCACGAAAAGAACTATCCGACACACGATCTCGAGTTGGCTGCCATAGTTTTTGCTTTGAAAATATGGCGTCACTATCTATTTGGTGAAAAATGTCATGTCTATTCTGATCACAAGAGTCTAAAATACTTAATGACTCAGAAGGATCTAAATTTGAGACAGCGACGATGGTTGGAACTGTTAAAAGATTACGAGCTCGTGATTGATTATCACCCGGGGAAAGCTAATGTGGTTGCTAATGCACTAAGTCAAAAATCACTATTTGCTCTACGTGCAATGAATACGGATATAGTTATGACTGATGACGGTGCGATTATTGCAGAGTTGAAAGCGAGACCGTTATTCGTTCAACAGATTTGCGAAGCTCAAAAGGTTGATAATGATTTATTAGCAAAAAGGAATCATTGTGGTGCGAATACTGATTCAAAATTTCAGATTGATGCTGAGGGATGTCTACGGTTCAGAAACCGAATATGTGTGCCAAAGAATCCTGAGTTGATTCAAATGATTTGTAATGAAGCTCATAATAGTAGATTGTCAATCCACCCGGGTAGTACAAAGATGTATAATGATTTGAAACAGCATTACTGGTGGCACGGTATGAAACGGGATATTTCAGACTATGTGTCGAAGTGTTTAATATGTCAACAAGTAAAAGCCGAGCATCAGGTACCATCGGGATTACTTCAACCGATTATGATACCTGAGCGGAAATGGGATCGAGTCACGATGGATTTCGTATCTGGGTTGCCGTTGACACTGAGCAAGAAAGATGCAATCTGGGTTATTGTTGATAGATTGACGAAATCGGCTCATTTTATTCCAGTACGTACGGATTTCTCGCTTGATAAGTTAGCTGAATTGTACATTTCTCAGATTGTACGATTACACGGAGTACCTATTTCTATTGTTTCAGATAGAGATCCGAGGTTTACATTGCGATTTTGGAAGAAACTTCAAGATGCTCTAGGTACTAAATTACATTTCAGTACTGCTTTTCACCCTCAAACGGATGGTCAATCCGAGCGTATTATTCAAATACTCGAGGATATGTTGAGATGTTGTGTTCTTGAGTTCGAGGCTACGTGGGAACGATACTTGCCTTTGATTGAATTTGCGTACAATAACAGCTTTCAATCGAGTATCAAAATGGCACCTTATGAAGCTTTGTACGGTCGTAAATGTTGTACGCCTTTATATTGGACCGAGCTAAGTGAAAGCAAGATACACGGGGTTGATTTAATCAAAGAGACTGAATAGAAAGTAAAAGTGATTCGAGAAAGTTTGGAAGCTGCGTCAGATCGTCACAAATCATATGCGGACTTGAAACGTAAAGATATAGAGTTTCAGGTGGGTGACCGAGTATTTTTGAAAGTCTCGCCGTGGAAGAAGATACTTAGATTTGGTCGTAAAGGAAAGCTGAGTCCGAGATTTATTGGGCCGTACGAGGTTATTGAGCGTATCGGGCCAGTTGCGTACAGGCTGATGTTGCCATCTGAGTTAGACAAGATCCACAATGTTTTTCATGTATCGATGCTTCGATGATACAGATCCGATCCTTCTCATGTGATTAGCCCGTCAGAGATTGAGATTCAGCCTGACCTGACTTATGAGGAAGAATCGATTCGCATTTTGGCTCGTGAAGTGAAAGAGTTAAGAAATAAGAAAATCTCGTTGGTTAAAGTTATGTGGCATAAGCACGGGGTTGAGGAAGCAACCTGAGAACTTGAAGATTCAATGAAAGAACGCTACCCACATTTATTCATCGGTAAGATTTTCGGGGACGAAAATTCCTTAAGGGGGAGAGTTGTAACAGCCCGATTCTGACCCTAATCGGAACAGTGGTTTCGGGACCCCAAATCCGAGTCAATAGAATATTTTTATATTATATTTGGTATCTATGATCTATGAGTGAGCATGTGCAAAAATTTCGTGAACTAATTTGCCCGTTTGTGTGTTTAATTTAAGGAAAAGGACTAAATCGCATAAGTGGTAAAAGTAGTCTTCTATTTAATTGAGTGGTTTAATTAACTTGTCTTCTTTTATATGTGGACTTAGGTTGTAAATTAACCAATTAGCATGTTAGTGGACGGCATTTCGCTTTAATTATATATTAATATGTTTTTATATACATAAATTATAAGTTAAAATGTTATATTATAATATAAGTTAATAATATTAAAATAAAGAAACATGTTATTCATCATCATTTTATTTCTTCATCACCGAAACTAAAGAAGAAAGAAGAACTTAAGCTCTCAAAACATTCGGTCCTTGCATGCTTGATTAAGGTATGTAATTGAGTTCGGTTTTTGATAATTTTTATGTTTTTGAAATCGTTGCTTTGAATACTATCCGACCCATGTTAGAATGTCTGATTTTGATGCATGTGTGGTGTTTGGCCATTGATGAAAACTTGTGTTTTGTGATGTTTGATGATTATATATTAAAGATATGTTTTAGATTAACATGTTTTATATTGAAAATTTTGATGCTTTTGAGTAATTAGGACTAAATTGTGAAATTTGTAAATTGAAGGGTCAAAATGTGAAATAAATGGATTGTATGGACTTGTATGGACATGAGTAACATTCGGCCCTAAAGGAGTGTGTGCAAATTTTGAGTATTTTGTGTTTTGTGCAATAGGGACTAAATTGTAAAAATTGTAAATGTCAGGGGTAGAATAGTAATTTACCCATTTATGTGTTTTTGTATTAAATTGAATGAAAATATATTTGAATAAGCTTAATTTGAAATTATTTAGATCAAGAACAAAAAGAATCGAGATTGGATCGGGGAAAAGCAAAGTTGAACGAATAGCCGGGAAACCTAATCCGTCGATTTCTGAGGTAAGTTTTTAAGCAATTGGGGTGAATTGAATTTTAATCTATATTAAGGTGTATATGTTAAATATAAATAAGCATGTTAAATTACTTAAGGCCGAATGTGACATTTGATAAGTTATGTGCTAGCCGAATATAAGATTGATTTATATATAAGCCTTGATTTATTTGAGTTGAATGAGTACATATAGATTAAGAGGTAGTTAAATGTGGAATTTGTAATGGGTGATGGATGTATTTGAATATGTGAGTATACATGTTTATTGAGTATGGCCGAATGTGATTGTAATTTATAGGAAGAATAAGTTGTTTTGAACATGTACATATATGTGTATATACGAATGAAAATGAAATCATATGTGTTTATATGAATGAAGAAAAGATCGGTTAATGGGCACTATGTGTGCGAGCTTAAATACCAAGAACTGTGTGTGCAAAATCGGTCGTCTGGCACTAAGTGTGCGAAAAATAAGTAATGGCACTAAGTGTGCGATACATTACAAGTAATGGCACTAAGTGTGGGATACATTACAAGTAGATGGCACTACGTGTGCACTTTATCAAAGTAACGGCACTAAGTGTGCGATACGTTACATGGTTTGCACTAAGTGTGCGGGTTTACGGATCCTCCACGGATATCAACTAGTGAATTGTGATAAATGAGATGAAATAAATAGGTAAGTGATTCATGATAGTTGGATAAATTTAGTACTAAAGAGGTAAGTTATTCTTGTTTAAGAAACTAAAGAAATGAGATGTGATTATAAATTTTTGAGTTTGTTTGAGATGGAATAATGATGCATAGGTATTCGGTATTGAGATTACTAAATATGATAGTTAATGAAAGGTGACATGATTCATACTTATGTTTATGAGTTTCGTTGATAATCATATTAAATTGATTTAAATTGTATAATGCTAAATTGTATGTTTTACAATTGCTTATAACTTACTAAGCTATGTTAGCTTACTGTGTGTGTTTATTTGACTATTTTATAGATTTTGAAGTCTACGTTCGAGCTCGGGGATCATCGTCAAAGTCAATCACACTATCAACTATCTTTGGTACCCTTTTTATAAGTTGAACTTTTGGAACTATGGCATGTATAGGCTATTTTACTCTTTTGAGTTTATTTTGAATATGATGTATAAAGGCCATGCGAAAATGGCTATACTTCTATGCTTGAATATGGTTTAGTCATGCTTGATTATGGTGTTATTAATTGTGCATGTTCAGATATATTATAAACTTATCATGAAAGTTTATTTCATATTATGTTATGTGTGAAATATTAATGATCAATTTATAGTATACTTACTTGTAACATTCGGCCATGGCATTGACTTAGTTTGGAGTTTATATTGTTCATTGGATGTTCATATGTATTCAGACATGAGGTTTGAATGGTTAAATTATTGTTGTGAACATTTAGTGATGGTGCGCATGTGATTAAATAAATATAGTTATATGATTGGTATAAAATGAACAAGGGTAGATGTACATATTCGGCTAATGTATTCAAAATGGCCAAATGAATAGTATTTTTACTATTTGATTTAGATTTGTTTTTTTATATGATACTATTGATATTATTTGTGATATGTTTGTTAACGCTTTAAATTTTAAAAATGAAAGTACATGTTTGATCGTGATAGCATGGATTAATTATGTATTAATTAATGTAAAAATATTTTTATGAGTGTGTTGACTTGTGGTTTGATGAGTAATGCCTCATAACCCTAATCCGACGACGGATACAGGTTAGGGGTGTTACACGACACTTCTCTCCATATAAATAGTGACGCGAAATCTTCAAAGTGAAAACGATCGCAGCCAACTCCAAATCATGAGTCAGATAATTCTTCTCATGTGGTTTTAGTTGTCTCGAGGCGTAAGCTACTAGCTTACCCACTTGCATCAACACACAGCCGAGACCATTTAATGACGCATCATTGTAGACCACAAACTCTTTCCTCGACTCAGGTTGTACTATAACTGGCGCCTCAGTCAACAATGCTTTCAATATATCGAAACTTTGTTGGCATTTCTTAGTCCATTCAAATTTAACATCTTTATGCAATAGTTTCGTCATTGGGGTAGAAATCATGGAGAACCCCTTTACGAAACGTCTGTAGTACCCCACTAAACCCAAAAAGCTTCTAATTTTTGACACATTCCTTGGCAGTTTCCACTCCATAATAGTCGAGATCTTACTCGGGTCAACTCTTATGCCATCACCCGACACAATGTGTCCTAAGAACCCGACCTCTCGGAGCCAAAACTCACTCTTGCTGAATTTAGCATACAACTGCTTGTCTCTCAAAGTCTGCAAAACAATTCTCAGATGCTCTGTATGCTCACTCTCATCCCGAGAATAAATTAATATGTCGTCGATAAAAACAACCACAAATTTATCCAAATACGGTCGGAAGACGTGGTTCATTAGATCCATAAAAATCACAGGAGCATTCGTTAAGCCCAATGGCATGATAAGAAACTCATAATGGCCATACCTCGTCCGAAATGCAGTTTTCGTCACATCTTGCTCCTTAACCCTCAACTGGTAATAGCCAGACCTTAGGTCTATCTTGGAGAACACCGTAGCTCCCTTCAATTGGTCAAATAAATCATCTCTTATTGGAAAAGGATACTTATTCTTCACTGTCACCTTGTTGAGTTGTCTGCAGTCTATGCACAATCTCATCGACCAATCTTTCTTCTTTACAAAAAGTACCGGAGCACCCCACGGTGAATAAATCGGTCTTGCAAAACCCTTGTCTGTTAACTCTTGCAACTAAACTTTCAATTCTTTCAACTCCAATGGTGCCATCCTATATGGGGCAACCGAAATAGGTGCTGTACTCGGAACTAACTCAATCCCAAACTCGACCTCTCTAACTGGAGGCAATCTGGGTAACTCTTCTAGGAACACATCTAAATACTCGCATACCACCGGTACTGATTCAATCTTTATCTCTGATTCTTGGGTATTCAGTACAAAGGCGAGATAGGGTTCATACCCTTTTCTCAAGTATTTCTCAGCTACTATAGACGAGATCACTACAGGCAAACTATCCGATTTACCTGATTCAACCCGAATGACATTTCCATTTACACATCTCAATTCAATAAACTTACTACCGCAATTTACTAAAACATTATGAGCAGTCAACCAATCCATACCGAGAATCAAGTCAAATTCATCAAACGACAACAACATGAGATTTGCCGGAAAACAATGACCTCTAATTGTCAAAGGACACTTCCTACACACATTGTCAACTAGCACATGCTTGCCTAACGGGTTTGACACTTTTATTACGAATTCCGTAGACTCAATAATCATACTCATGCTAGATGCCAATTTCATGCAAATGTAAGAATGAGTAGACCCTGTGTCAATCAAAGCAACTACAGAGATATCATGAAGAGAAAAAGTACCCGTTATCACGTCTGGAGATGATGCCTCTTCGCGAGCGCGAATGGCATAAGTCCTTGCAGGTGCTCGACCCTCCGACCCCATAGCAGAGTCTCTTGGCGCACCTCTACTACTAGTCCCACCTCCCGAGTTCTTTTGTGATCTACCCCTCGAAGATACATTACTTGGTCTTACTTCTTGCTTTCTTTCCTTCTCATCTTTCTCTGGACAATTCCGGATGAAATGGTCGGGTGAACCGCACTTGTAACAATTACGGTTGTTTCCCCAACACTCCCAGTATGTTGTCTGCCACAATTTGGGCACTCTGATTTATTAGACTTTGGATTGCCCATGTTGGCCATCAAGGTGGCTTGAACTCTCGAGCCTGAGTATGTATTACCCTGATCTCGGTATGAATACCCTACCGAAGTAGTCGTCCGAGGGTTTATTTCTTTGGACCTCTTTGATTGAGTTTGGAACGATTTACTCATTGGCCTTTTTCTTGCATCTCGAGCATCATTCATGGCTTTCCTCTTTTCCTTATTCAGCTCCTCGGCCTTACATGCCCTATCAACCAACACCACAAATTCCTTCAATTCCAAGATCCCAACTAGAAGTCTGATATCCTCATTCAGCCCGTCTTCAAACCTCTTGCAGAAGATAGCTTCTGTAGACACACACTCTTGTGCATACTTGCTGAGCCTAACAAACTCGCGTTCATACTCTGCCACAGTCATCTTGCCTTGCTTCAATTCAAGGAACTCCTTCCGAATCTGGTCAACAAATCGCTGACTTATATACTTCTTTCAGAACTCTTCTAAGAAGAAGTCCCATGTCACTCTCTCCCTTGGAACTACTGATGTTAATGTTTTCCACCAACGATATGTCGAGTCTTTCAACAATGACACGACACATTTCAAGCTCTCCTCAGGTGTGCAGGAGAGCTCATCAAACACCCTCATTGAGTTCTCAAGCCAAAACTCCGCCCTCTCGGGGTCATCGTCTATGTTAGCCCTAAAATCCTCAGCCCCTTGCTTCCGAAGCTTATCTACCGGGGGTTTAGTCGTTCTCACCAAATCTATACCTTGCGGAGCCACGGGGATTGGCTGAGGTATAGGAGGGGGTAGAGGAGGTTGAGCATTAGGATTCGCTCGCACATACTCCGTGTACCAATTACTCATCATGTGAAGAAAGGCTTCCCGAGCCTCTTCACCTTGACCCACAGTCTCGGGTCTACTCTCTACAGGCGCGGTCCCTTGTGCGAGAGCCGGCACGTTACTAGCAGCGTCATCAGCAGCTGCTCGGTCGGGATCCATTTACTATACAAAAACATAGTAAAATATAGTCAGAAGTCACCACACTATCATTGTATTCTATGACATGTATAGCTAGACCCTTACACACGCTACGGTAGTCCGAGAACTGACTAAACCATAGATCTGATACCACTAAATGTAACACCCCTTACCCGTATTCATCACCGGAACTGGGTACGAGGCATTACTGGACATAACTCACTTGAACGTACAACTTTGAACTATAGAATTTCATTCCAAATTATAACTTTCCAATTCATATACATAACACCCTTATTATGGGCCTATGAGGCCTTAAACATGCAAACGGAAGGTCTCGGGATTAAACCGGGAACTTTGATATACTTAGAAAAACTTTTGCCTTAACAGGGCCACACGCCCGTGTGGGCAGGCCGTGTGGTCACACACGCCCATGTCCCTAGCCCGTGTGGGATTTATTTTTCATTTTGAACCTACAGGGGTTTTCACACGGCCAGACACACGCCCGTGTCCTCACCCGTGTGTGAAAACTTGGGTATTCTATTCATGACGTCAGCAACCTCATAAGGGGCACACGGCCTAGGCACACGCCCGTGTGTCTAGCCCGTGGTCGACACTAACTTGAAATACTAGCATGCAGGGGATACACAGCCTTGTCACACGCCCATGAGACTGACCGTGTGTCACACATTGCCTAGACACACGCCCGTGTGCCTACACGTGTGGACAAGAACAAGGCTATTTGCCAAGCTCTTTTATCACCCTAATTCACATAACATAAAATCCCATTCAACCATTTACCAAGCAACCCAATCAAGCATCTAACACATTCATGAATAACCTCTTCTTTTTATAAATTAGCATTAATGAGCCATCAACTATGGCAATATACAAAAGAGTTCATCTCTAAAAGAGCCAACAAACTTGGCCAAAACAACAAAACATTTCATTAAGCCTAGCCCCTATACATGCCATACTCAAAATGCTAAGTCTAAATATACCAAGATGAGTCGATAGTGTGGGTGATCTTCCGAATATCTTCTAATCCCGAACTAGCTCTTTGACACTATATAACAAGGGAAAAGAAAGGGAGTAAGCTTTAAGCTTAGTAAGTTTACATGTAAACAATAAGCATCATAACATATGCTAAACAATCATTAACATCATATACTATGTAACACCCCTTACCCGTATCCTACGTCGGAACTGGGTACGAGGCATTACCAGACTTAACAATACATTCTACAAAATCCCGAGCCACAAAATTTCACTTATAATTTAAACTTTAACAAACACATGCATACACAAGCATTATAACTCCATGACCAATATGAGCCACAACTCGTGGCTAAATATAGAATAATCCTTATTACCGTTATGAAGCAATACATTTGGTCAAATTAATTAACACATATACAAAATGACTTAGTCAAGCCCCTATACATGCCATAACTTAAATCATTTATAAATAAAGATACCCATAGATAGCTTGATAGTGTGAAGTGATCTCCGATGACCTTCAGCCCGAGCTTGTTTAATAGGACTCTGAAACATGGGAAAGAAAAGGGGTAAGCTTATAAAGCATAGTAAGTTCACATGTAAAAATAATAAGCATTAGCAATGAATTTAGCTTACTACTAAGCTGTCATAACTTGCATAAATAATGCTAAGTTCTTACTTTCTCAACATACTCATTTGTAGCCTTACCAAAGCCTCAACGAGACAAATCCTCACAACAAGTTCTCAAATTGATACAATCATTAAATCACATGCTTATACCTTATTACTCATGTTCACATTAATCTGTCTACTTGAATTGCTGTCACTAAATTATTTATTTCTTGAGCTACAGAGATCCGAATTACAAACCGCTAATTTTTCCTGAAACTAGACTCACATATCTTCATACCATAAAATTTCTAGAATTTTTGGTCTTTCCAATTAGTACAGTTTATTCATTAAAATTTCCCCTGTTTCACTGCTCGACTATTCTGACCTCTCTTTAGTACGAATCAATTTTATCCTGTTACAAAATTTAGATGGCCTTATTTTTTAGTTAATTTGAAACTATACTCATTCAGGATTTCAGACATATAAATTATATCCCATAATTATTTGTATAAAATTTTTAATGATTTTTCTAAGTCAGAATAGGGGATCACGTAATCATTCTGAACCAGTCTCACAAAAATTTAAATATCTCAAAATATACAAATCCTTTGTTTTCTCTATTTCTTTTATATGAAAATAGACTCAATAATATTTAAATAAATATCTCATCCAACTTATAATTAAATTTCTACTATTTTTGGTGATTTTTCAAATTCACGTCACTGCTGCTGTTCAAAACAGTTTTATTGTAAATTTTTGCTCTCTCTCACTTTAGTTGTATTCATTACTTACATATAACAATCTTTCCAATTTTCGATTACATATCGAGCATATTGCTCATACGTTACACATGCATATACCTACACTTATCACTACAAAGTCACACATAATTTCACTTAATCGATTTTCCCGTTGAACGCTTCGGAATAATAACGGATACGCGGTGGTTTCGCACATAGCCCACCATTGAAGTTGAAGCTCTCTTGTACACATAGTGGCCTTCACTTAGTACCACTCATGTGACCTAGCTCGATTGTACACATAATTCTGGCTCTCTTGTACACATAGTGGCCTTCACTTAGTACCACTCATGTGACCTAGCTTTCTCGTAGCTCTCTTGTACACATAGTGGCTCACTACATACCACACATGTGACCTAGCTATGTAAAGCTTTCTTGTACATATGGCGTACTCTTGGTACCAAACATGTGACCTAGCTACGTATATATATGTATCTTGTAGCTCTCTTGTGCACATAGTGGCCTGCACCTAGTACCACTCATGTGACCTAGCTACATACCATTTATATCTTTCAATTCCGAAGGTTCAAACGGGAAGTATCTCACTTTCTAATACTTTATTCCATTCCTTCAATAGTCAATTATGATTCAAAAATCAGCTACAATACATAAAATATGCTAAAATATAAAAACGTCAATAAAAATAATGAATTATTTACATACAACTTACATAATTACATTCTCAATCTCACCACATCATCAATTTAACTTATCCTCCCCAAATTATTCTATTCAATACTTTCTTGATATTTTTGGTCTTACATGTAAACTTATACCAATTCTCATTAAAATGTCGAGTCATTATCGAACATTATAATTATATTGGAAAATCAATACTAAAGTATTCATAACTAAAATTTCAATTTAACATTCAAACTTGCATCATTAAATGCTTATTAAACATATGAACTTACCTCGATACCAAAACGGTCATTTTACCAACTTTCCCGATTTTTGATTTTCCTCCCGTTCTAGGTCCAAATCTCGTTTTTTGGGGTATAAGACATCACATTTCACTTATTTAATTAATGTAATACTCAAAACAGTCCCTAACTCAAACTTTGGAAAAATTACAATTTTCCCCTAAACTTTTGCATAATTACCATTTTTCCCCTAGGCTCGAAAATTAAACTCCATCCCTTATTCTTATGTTTTATAACATGCTGATCATTTTTACCTTCTATGGCAACATCAAATTCTTGCTCAAACACGCACTTATGTACATTAGGTATTTTTGCCGATTATGTCGTTTTACTCGTTTTCACTTAAAGTCGCTTAGTAAAAGTTGTTTAACATAATTCTAAGCTTCATATTCTGCCATAAAACATCAAAATAAACACATTTCACCTATGGGTATTTTTCCAAATATGAACCCTAGGTTAAATTATTGCTAGAATAAGCTAAATCAAATTCTTTGGGACTCCAAAAACGTAAAGAACATGAAAACGGGGCTAGAATGGACTTACCATGAAGCTTGGAAAGCTTCAAAACCCTATCCATGGCTTCCCACATGTTAAATTCGGCCTAAGCTTGAAGATGGACAAATTTGGCATTTAAATTTTGTTTTTAATTCATTTAATTCACTAAATTACCAAAATGCCCCTTAAAAAAATCTTTTGAAACATACCCATCCATGTCCATTTTTGTCCACCAACTTAACCAATGGTCTAATTATCATTTAAGGACCTCCAATTTAAAATTTCATAACAATTGGACACCTCTAACATGTAGAACTCAACTTTTGCACTTTTTACAATTTAGTCCTTTTGACTAAATTGAGTGCCCAAACATCAAAATTTTCGAATGAGATTTTCACGAAATCATTCCGTGAAATTGTAGACCATAAAAATATAAATAAAATAAATTTCTCAACATCGGATTTGTGGTCCCGAAACCACTGTTCTGACTAAGCCCAAAATCGGGCTGTTACATACTAAGCAAGAACAATTCACAATTCCACAATCAGGCTTACTCATTTCATTTCTTACCACAATCCAACCACATAACAATTATATTGCTCACATTCACTTGTACACATTCCCTGCACTCAACACCACACGGCAACATGAAACATCCACTTATACAAATTCTCGATGAACCTCTCGGAATAATACTAAATATCTGGTGGTTTCGCACACAGCCCACCATTAATCAATAATAGGGTGGTATCGCACTTAGCCCACCAACAAGAATATATATATGGTGGTTTCGCACATAGCCCACCAAATGATAGTATAAACTATGGTATCGCACTTAGCCCATCGTGAATAAGTAATAAGATGGTATCGCACACAGCCCACCAAAAGAATAATTACATATATTTTTCCGCACTTACATATCTATTCCGAGGTTCATACGGAAATTACTCACTATCTATCAATTTCCATCATAAATGATCTCATTCATACAATGCACCAATAAGTAGCAACATATGTATTAAAGACGTATCGTTTACACATAAACTTACCTCGGTGCAAAATGTATAAGTCGACGACTTAATCCGTAACCTTGCCCTTTCCCCGGTCAAGGTTGTTTCCGCGCTCTTCTTGATCTATAATAATGAAATTCACTCATTTAATCACTTTATAATGCATGATACACCAAAATTTCTACTTAGGCAAAAATGACCATTTTACCCTTATACTTTTGCAAAATTATGATTTTTCCCCTAGGCTCGTAAATTGTTTTTCATCACATTTTCTCATTAAGCAAGCCTAGCTGAAAATTTATTCCTCTTACAACAACTCACAAAATCAATTATTTCATGCATTTATTACACAATTACTACCTTTACAAATAAGTCATATTTAGGTGTTTTCATGATAACACCCTTCACAAAAGTTGTTTCTTAACTCACTAACATTCATTTTCTTCCATAAAAACTCAGCAAACAACATGAACACTCTCATGGAAAGTCCCTAAACTTTAAACCATTTTGCGAAATAGTCCCCTCTTTAGCTAGCTTAAGCTTTGGGGGTTCCAAAAGTACAAAAATCATCAAATAAAACCACCAAAATCACTTACTTGTAAGAGGATAAGTTGCTGAAATTTCAAAGCTTTCAAAAACCCCTTTTTGCTGGTATTTTCGGTGGGAAGAAGATGAATAAAAATGGGTGATATCATCTTTTCTTATTTTATTTATTTCCTCCAATTTAATCCACCTAACCCATCCAATTTTGACCAAATTGAGTCTATCGTCCCCTATGGCCGGCTAACAACATTAGGAAGGTCTAATTGCACATTTAAGACCTTAAATTTAAAGTTCCATAACTATTTAATACTTCTAGCTTGTAAAATAGAACTTTCAGACTTTATGCGATTTAGTCCTTTTTCGCAATTAAGCATTCAATCGCTAAAATTAAAGCACCAAAATTTTCATACATCCATATAATTATGCCACAATACATAAGATAATGTCAAAATAATTTTCTTCAACCTCGAATTAGTGGTCCCGAAACCACTGACTAGCCCCAAAATTGGGCTGTTACACTACCACAGTTTACTAACACGTTCTGAACAGTCAACCAATCCATGCCAAGAATTAGGTCAAATTCATCAAATGGTAGTAGCATGAGGTTAGCCGGAAAACAATGGCCTCTAATCATCAAAGAACAGTTTCTACACACTTTGTCAACTATCACATGCTTGCTTAACGGGTTTGACACTTTTATCATAAATTCTGTAGACTCAACAAGCATATTCATTCTAGACACCAATTTCATACAAATATAGGAATGGGTAGACCCCGGATCAATCAAAGCAACAACAGAGATATCATGAAGAGAAAAAGTACCCGTAATCACATCTGGTGACGATGCCTCTTCGCGAGTGCGGATGGCATAAGTCCTTGCAAGCGCACCCCTGCTACCAGCCCCACTTCCAGGGTTCTTTTGTGGTCTACCCCTCGAAGATGCATTACTCGCTCGCACTTCTTGCTTTCTGTCTTTCTCATCCATCTCAGGATAGTTTTGAATAAAATGGTCTAGTGACCCACATTTGAAAAAACCTCTTTCATTTTCTCGGCATTCACCGAAGTGACGTCTACCACACTGTGAGCATTCCGGTCTACTAGGTCGGGCACTACCAACACTCGCAATAGAAGTGGTCTGAGCCTTAGACGCCGTGTATTGTTTATTCTTATTTTTGTTCTAGAATCCAACTGAAGCATTTGATCGGGTAGTAAATTCTCTCAATTTCTTGGAAGAGGACTGAAATGATTTCCCCAACTGTCTTTTCTTTGAGTCACGAGACTCAATATCAGCTTTCCTTTTTTCTTTGGCCAATTCTTCGGCCTTGCACGCTCTCTCAACAAGCACCACAAACTCCTTTAATTCCAGGATACCAACTAATAGTCGGATGTCCTCATTTAATCCATCCTCAAACCTCTTACACATGATGGCTTCGGTGGATACGCACTCCCGAGCGTACTTGCTGAGCCTTACAAACTCACGCTCATACTCTGTTACTGTCATTCAGCCCTGCTTCAATTCTAGAAATTCCTTCCATTTCTAGTCTATAAACCTCTGGCTAATATACTTCTTACGGAACTCTTCCTGAAAGAATTCCTTAGTTATCCTCTCCCTCGGTATAACTGACACAAGGGTGTTCCACCATTGGTAGGCCGAGTCTCACATGAGTGACACAACACACTTCATGCACTCTTCAGGTGTGCAAGACAACTCATCGAATACCCTAATGGTATTTTCTAGCCAGAACTCTGCCCTCTCTGGGTCATCATCTATATTCGCTCTAAATTCCTCAGCCCCTTGCTTTCGAATTTTGTCTACCGGAGTTTTTCCCTTCTAATCATTTCCACTACTTGGGGAGCTATAGGGGCAGGCTAAGGAATTGGAGGGGGTGGAGGAGGTAGAGCGTTCAGGTTTGCACGAACAAATACTGAATACCAAACATTCATCATATGGAGGAAGGCTTCTCTAGCCCCTCTACCCTGACTCAGTGTCATGGGCCCACTTTCGGCTGGCGCGGTGCGGTCTCTTCTACGGGAGCCGACGCGTTACTTTCTACATCATCCGCCACTGCTCCATCGAGATCCATTTACTATATAAAAAAACACATTTTAGATTGTCAGGAGTCGTCACACTATCATAATTTCATATATAGCATGTATAGCTAAACTCATACACACGCTAGGTTAGTCCGAGAATCTACTAAACCATAGCTTTGATACCACTAAATGTAACACCCCTTACCCGTGTTTAGCACCGAAACAGGGTACGAGGCGTTACCTAGCTCAAGACACATACTAACATGCATTTTCGGGTCATAAAAGTTTGTTCAAATTTAAATTTTTTTAAAATTTCCTCTTAACGTCCTTAATATGGGCCTATGAGGCCCAAAACATACCTTAGAAACGGTTCGATACTAAACCAGGCTCTTTAGAAAACTTGGGAAAATTTTCACTATAAACAGGGGCACACGCCCGTGTGGCAAGGGATACGCCCGTGTGGACAGACCGTATGGTCACACACGCCCCTTGTCCCTAGCCGTGTGGATTTATTTTTCAATTTGAACCTACAGAGGTTTTCACACGGCCTGACACACGTCCGTGTCCATGGCTCGTGTCCCTCACATGGCCATGACACGCCCGTGTGTAAAAACCTTGACATTCTGTTTCTGACGTCATCAACCCAGTATGGTCACATGGGTAAGGCACACGCCCATGTTCTTAGGCCGTGTGGTGAATAAATTCCTAAATTCAAGTGCAAACTTCACATGGCCTAGGCACATGCCCATGTCCTATGGCTGTGTCTTCCACACGGTTGAGACACACAGCTGTGTCTCAGCCTGTATGGTTATTACTGGGCATTCTGTTTTGTCAACTTAAGGTGCAGGAGGACACACAGCCGATTTACACACCCATGGGGCAGACCGTGTGTCACACACGGCCTAGAAACACGCCCATGTGTCTACCCGTGTGGACTAAAACAAGGCTATTTACCAAGCCCTTTTTGCCACCCCTACTTGAACCAACATAAGCCACAACAACAACCTACTCATTCAAGCATTAATCTACCAATTACTCAACCATGCATTTTGCACATTCAAGAGAAACATCATCATTTTCATATATCAATAATAGGACATAGCCATCATCCATGGCCTTATACAAAACGAATCAATCTCCAAGACAAGCCAACACATTTGGCCAAAACAAATATGACACTTGACAAAGACTAAGTCCCTATACATTCCATACTCAAAATGATAAATCTAACTTTACCAAATGTTCAGATTGATAGTGTGATCGAGCCTTCGACGTCCTTTGATCCCCGAGCTAGCTTGACGGCACTATAAGAAAATGGAAAGGAGAGGGAGTAAGCATAAAGCTTAGTAAGTCGTATGTAAATAATTAACAACAATTACCATGCATTATCATACTCATAACATATTATAAACTTGCACATGATTCTCGAATGATTGAAGGCATAACTTACTCATTACCACCCTTACTAATCACACAACATAATTCGAGCTCATTTCTCATGAATCTCATGTAGGTACCTGTATCACTTACAACGTAGTCGTAACTTTTCTCACTTTTGACACAATCTTTAATTTACCCGTTGAACCCATTGGAATACCAAAGGATATCCGATAAACCTCTCACAAGAGGGTAAAATGTCGATGCCATGTCCTAGACATGGTCTTACACTGGCTCACATATCGAGGCCGATGCCATGTCCCAGACATGGTCTTACACTGGCCCTCATAATGTGGCCGATGCCATGTCCCAGACATGGTCTTACACTAGCACACATATCAATACTGATGCCATGTTCCAAACATGGTCTTACACTAGCTCTCATAATGTGGCCGATGCCATGTCCCAGACATGGTCTTACACTAGCACACATATCACCCAAGTGTCATGGCACAGATATCCAATCTATTCCTAAGGTTCAACCGGGAGTTTTTACTACATTAATTCTCTTCATACATATTCACAACAATAATCAAACATTTTATGAAATATCAACTGTTTAATGCATAAATACACTAACGTTGTATTATTTAATTACAACTTACCTCAGTATACAAAAAGTGAGCGACTAAATTGAATTAGTCTACTAGCTTGGTTTTCCCCCGGTCTAGATCCGGACTCCGTTTTTCTTGATCTATAATGATAAAATTCACTCATTTTATCATCACATTAATCAAAACATTTCAAAATTCCTACTTTGGTAAAATTACTGTTTTGCCCCTAGACTTTCACATAATTATGACTTTGCCCCTAGGCTCGTAAATCAATTTTCATCAAATTTTCTCATTAACCAATCCTAGACGAATCTATTTTAAGCTTATAGTAACTCACAAATCTAATTATTTCATTCGTTTACCACCTATATTACAACCTTTACAAAAAGGTCCTTTTTAGGCGTTTTCATGAAAAATCCTTTCAGAAACCAACATGAATACTCACATGGTAAAACCCTAGACTCTCAACCATTTTGCAAAATAGTCCCCTCATTAGCTAGATTAAGCTTTAGGGGTTCCAAAAGTATAAAAATCATCAAAAATGACCATCAAAAACACTTACTTGCAAGGGTTTAAGTTGCTGAAAATTTTCAAGCTTTCCAAAGCCCCTCTTTGCTGAAAATTTCGATGGTGGTATGAATAAGATGAAAAGATGATATCTTTTCTCTTTATTTTATTTTATTTCATCAATTAGTCACCTAATTCTACCAACTTTGACCAATTTTTATTTCTTTGTCCCCTATGGCTGGCCAACACTCTCCTAAGGGCCTAATTGCATATTAAGGACCTCCAATTTAAGGTTCTATAGCTATTTTACACCTTTAGCTTGTAGAACAAAACTTTCACACTTTATGCGATTTAGTCCTTTTTCAAAATTAAGCATGCAATCACTAAAATTAATTCACCAAAATTTTCATGCACTCATATAATCATGTTGTAACACGTAAAGTAATAATAAAAATAATTTTCTCTGACCTCGGATTAGTGGTTCCGAAACCACTATTCTGACTAGCCCCAAAATCAGGCTGTTACAGTCCCCTTAATATCGCGAAAACGGTCAAATCAAAATAGTAATCACAAATAATGTCATAATTGAATCTCGAAATACACTCAAAACATCTAATAATACAAAGAGACTTGTAATTAATATATATTCCCAACTTTCTTTGAGGATTCACTTATCTTTGTGCGTTGAGGTGGAGTAATTGGAACATATACGCACATACAAAAATTTAAAGATGAGAAATATTTAGCTCTTGAATAAAAACCAATTGTAATGGGGAGTATTTATAACTTATTGGCTTGATGCGTACAACACGTAAATCAATATAATCTCATATTGAAATAGGAAGTTTAGTTCTCATAAGCAATGGTTTAAATATTAATCAGATGCGTTCAATTAATAATTTCTCTAAACCATTATGCGCATAAATAACAAGCTTTTACGAAAGTTTTTCAAACTCAATCAATAAAAGATTAAGATATAAACTCATCAGCTTTAGCAATATGAATTGTGTTAATTGCATAATCTGAAATTAAATATTTAAACAAGCAATCTAGCGAACGACAAGTAGCAAGTTGATAACAAATATATGATTATTTTGTAGATGCATCTACCAGAAATCATATAATATTAAAATAATCCATATGGTCGATGAATGGACCCATATTCATTTTAGAAATGCAAGTGTAACACCCTGAATTTGGGCCTAGTAGAATTGGGCCTATTGGGCCTTGGGCATGGGAGCGTTTAAAATTTTTGAGAACAAGAGAACGACACTAATGCAAGTTGGACCTATTAGGTAAGTGATTTTGGAAGGTTAGGGGGCTTCCATGAAGTCTTGGGTTCAAACCTGGGCTTTAGGAAAAAAATTGGTTTAGGAGTATAAAACCCTGGATGTAACTGAGTAGGCTTTAAGAATATTGTTAGGGAAATCATGACACAAGGAAGCATGTGGCCTAGTGGTTGTGGCGTCATTAAGGTTGTAAGGGAGCTTGGGTTCAAGTCTTGGCCCTTGCAGAATTTTTAAATTTTGCTCTTAAAAGAATCTGGGCACTGGCACTTAGGCTTTATTAATAATAACGCTGGGTTAATGACACAAGAGGAGCTTGTGGTCTAGTGGCAAGTGGCGTGTGGAGTAATAGAAAAGTCTGAGGTTCAAGTCCTGGGATAAGCAAGGGAGTGTTTATTTTATAGTTTGGACGGCCAGAGTTTGTGTTGCAGTGAAAGTCTGATGGATGAGAGGTTTGAATTGGTCATAGAGGGATTTTAGGAGCAAATCGTGGAGAGAATCAAGGATTTTCGAAGGTGGGTGTGTTGTAGCCAAATTAGGAGACATGTTTGTGCAAATTCGGCTAGGGGGTTTCCTGAAGGCTTTTCTCTGCTGTAGGTCGATTTTGGCATTTTTTTTCTAGGTGTTTTAGGTGTGCCGAACTTTCAATATACCATTCGTGCATTTTTTTCTCCCTGCTACTAGCCATTCATACACTTCTTTTGTTCGGTTTAGCACTTCTTCTACAAGCACTTGGTTGGACGAATCTTTGCTTCTCTTCCCCTTTCTCTTCATTCATTGGTTTTCTTCTTTTCCCTTTTTCCCCTAAGCCGAATATCATCACTTCTCTTTTTTTTTGGTTTCCTTTTAGCTTATGAACCGAACCTTTCCTCTTAATTAGTTCTGTGGTGACCAAATTCTCCAATCTCTTTCCCTCACTGTTGCTGTCCTGCAAGTATTCCTGATATCGGTAAGCGATTATATTCTTCCCTTTTTGGTTTAAAACTGTTCTCTCCTATCCCCATTTTCTCTAAAAACCGAATATGTCTTTCTTTCATGCTCTTTGATGGCCGAATGGTGATCCCTTCCTCTTGGTGTGGTGATCGTTGGATTTAGGTTTTCCCGAGGAGTGGAGAAGCGCAGAGGTTTTTCAGTCATCAAACTCTATCTCTCGTTAAGGGTAAGATCAATACCCTACTCTTAGATTAGGCTGAATATCCTGGCAATTGGTAAGTAGCAATTGTGGATTAAGGCGACACATTGGATCACTGTTTTGATTAATAAGAACTGATTTGCCACAGATATTCGGTGTAGGCGTATGATCAATCCTGATCTGTGGTCTTAAGAGATTAAAGTCTGTCATCAAGCAAGGTTGGCGCTCGAAGGCAGTGCCCGAGTGTTCGCAAGAAGGTGTGTATCAGTACCCTGTATTCGGTAGTTGGCAAGAAAGCCGATAGAGTGTGTGTAACCACACTCCTTCTGATCGTAGATCGACAAAATGCCGAAAAGCTGAAATACCAGCGAATGATGCCACACGAGCGTGCGATCGCACGTGTGGTGGACCGAGCCCACGAGCATGGGCGTTAGTCTGTAGAGGCCACCACGAGCGCTCTCGTTGTCTTGGGCCGTTCTGGGCTCATTGGGCCGAAATGGGCTGTGTGGGCCCAGTGGGCTTGTGGGCCCACACGGATAAAATGCATGAGTGTTGTTTGGACTAATACGTTTGTATAACTGTGACCGTTTCTGGGCTAAATGGGCCACACGAGTGTGTGGGCCTACTTGGGCCGAGTAATGGGCCTTAGGCCCATTTATACCGTTGTGACTATTTTGGTTACTTAAGTCGCTCGAGGCGACGGTGGATCTTCTGTTGGGTCGCTGCGCCCCCGATTTGCAAAATTACCGAAATACCCCTAATTTGTAAAATTATCGAAATACCCTTGATTTGTAAAATAACCGAAATACCCTCGAATTGTGAAATTACCGAAATACCCCTGATTTGTAAAATTATTAAAATACCCTTAATTTGTAAAAGTACCAAAATACCCTCAGATTGTGAAATTACCGAAATATCCCTAATTTGTAAAATTACCGAAATACCCTTGATTTGTAATATTACTGAAAAACCCTCGATTTGCAAAATTACTGAAATACCCTCGATTTGCAAAATTACCGAAATACCCCTGTAGGGTAGTGTAACACCCCAAACCTGGCCTAGACGTTACGACCGGATCCGGCATGTCACATGGAAAGGTTGTTAAAGAATTTCGTGATCGTTTAAAAATTTTGAGCTTTGGTTCAATTTAAAAAAAAACAGACTTGATTTGATGCTTCTTGCAAATTATTACAAACCCCGGAAGGTTGTGTTATAATACAGAAATCAGATTCGGTGGTTTTCGAAAAACGTGTTATTTGAAATAGTTTTTGAAGTTTCGAGAAAATCCCGAGTTTAATTATTTATTGCTCGTGATTTGTTTGTTAATATTTTGGAAAAAAAGATTATTTATAAAGTATTTTAGAAAACTCCGTATTTAATATTTCATAACATAAAATAACCGTATTAAATCAAAAACCAAATTAAATCCCGGAGGCCTTATTACAAAACAAATTCCCAAATTTAAAATAAGTTTAAAATAAAGAAAAACGGAGTTTACGAAAGAAGTAACGCATGGCCACCACAGAGTTCTCCTCGACTCCAAATCCTCAAACTAGGGATTACCTGCAAAATTAAGGAGAGGGGTGAGTTACGAGAACTCAGTGTATAATTCCCCTTACGAACGAAATCTGGTCCACGGAAACAAATTGGGCCTTAGCCCTCACAGTCATAAATTTGGCCGAAGCCCATACGTATCGACTGGGCCAGTAGCCCTAACAACATGGCATATCAGATAGTGAATGCAATGCAACCCAGCGCAACCTAGTATTCCATCCGCTACACACCGTTCCATATGTCCAACCTCAACACACATGTGGGGATTTCTACAATCAACCCTCCATCCGCTACACTCCTCATTAGCAGTCATGCTGACAGTCATGCTGCTCAAAGCCGATATAATGTGATAGAGTCACCGATATAAGTGGTCTAGCCACCGAAACAATGTGACAGAGTCACCGATATATATGTGGCCTAGCCACCGAAACAATGTGACAGAGTCACCGATATACACTGCCCCTTTTCATCAATATCATATCCCAATCCCATTCAACATATAATCATAATGTGATGAATGCAAACATATAACAATGTATGTCGAATAATATGAACACCCATATAATCATACCAAGTTATCCGAATAGTATAATCATAACGGTTACTTACCTGGTATCTCCAACCATACCCACTGGGTATCTAAATCACCGTTACGGTTATTCCGGCTTTTATTCAATACACATATTAATGCTAAACAAACAAATGAAGGCGTGTGGATTACACACCTGATTACACGAAGGACTAAACACTCCTGATCGTCGTCACTCTCACTATCACGAACAACTACGATCTGTCTATCCCAAATAGATGTCGGCTCTCTACCACAACCCGACGGAAAATCTTAGATTGTTGATACTGCACGTCGTTTGAACTTAGGAGCGGAGACTGCGAGTCCACTCCTTTTAGGCTCCCTTGCCGATTCCTCCTTAGAACGGCTAGCACTCGCATCCATGAAGAGAGTTCGATCAGTAAGGTACCGCGGTGAAATCAGCGGTTGTCTAACAAAGGTGTTGGGTTATGGTAGAGTACAACGAAGAGAGACTAATCGTATAGAAACTAGAGAAATCTTCTTACCTTAATACTTAACGTAGATTGGTTCTATCCTCTTGACAAGATGCCTTGGATTCGGCCACTGCTGACAAGAGTTCTGGCTTCCTACGAAAGACGAGCACGCTTCAAAGTGGAGAGGGTATCTATATTCGGCCTTACAACAAGTAAAACCGATTGGAATGGGACTTCTGGCAACCAAAGGAATCCTAGCACCTTGCTTCTTGATGTTCGGCTAATAACAAAAGTTGAAAGATACAGGTTTAGCTTGACACAGGAGGGGTTTCGGCTCAGGAGTAGAATAAGAGAAAAACGAAAAGAAAAGAAAAGATAGTGGCCAACTGAGGGTCGGCTAGTGAAGCAAGAAATAGAGATACAAAAGGAAAAGAAGAAGAAATAGAAGAAGTGTAGAAGAAGAGTGATTCGGCTAAGGTATAAGGAAGTCAAGAAAATGAAAGGGTGTAGAAAGTGATTCGGTCAAGAGAAGAAAGAAATAGAGGAGACAAAATATTGAGAAAGTTAGGCTAAAAGAAGAGAAAAGACTAGAAGAGGATTCGGCTATGCTCAAGAGAACAACAATGCTCAAATTTGAAAGAAAGGGAAAACAATAGCTAAAAGCACTTAATGGAAATTTTGACACTCTCCCTACACACTATGACTGAATATGCTAAGATGGACATGCCTAAGAGCTAAAAGAAATTTCGGCACACACCCCTACTAACTAAAACTGAAATGCTCCCCCTTAGCACCACTCCACTTTCGGCCAAACTCCTCCTCTCTCCCCATCTCCCACGATTTTCTCCTCCATTCACTCTCCAACCGCCAATTCGAATTTGTTGACCAATTCAAACTCCCCAAGTTCCTCTCCTCCATCCATTTGAATTTGTTTGACTCATTCCACAACCACCATGGTAGAGTCCCAGCCGAATGCCACTTCTTCCCCTCCTTGAGCACAAAAAGAACTCCCAAAAACAACATGTGGGATTCGAACCCACTTTCCCTTCCATGCTCCCTTGTGATGCCAACCACTAAGCCACCTTGCTCCCTGTGACATCAATTTACAACCAAACATACTTAAGGCTTGCATCCACTAGCTCTCCCCCCCAAAGTGCCCTAAAAAGAAAAAATTTACCAAAGTTTTGGCTCGAACCCGAGCCTCCCCAAGACCCCCAAACACACCTAAATAACAAGCTAAACGAGCCAAACACATAGAATAACACAAAATGCAGAACCCTTATTTCTAGGATGTTACAGTTCTACCCCCTTAAAGAAATTTCGGCCTCGAAATTTACCTGATTAAAAGAGGTGAGGGTACTGCTGCCGCATCACATCTTCTGGCTCCCACGTGGCTTCTTCTGAACCATGATTATGCCATAACACTTTGACCAACGGAACCGACTTCCTTCTCAACACCTTAACATTTCGATCTAAGATCTGCACTGGTTCTTCTTCAAAAGACAAGTCGGGTCTTACTTTAATTTCTTCCACCGGCACTATGTGCGATGGATCCGAATGATAGTGCCTTAACATCGAGACATGGAATACATTATGGATCCGACTCAATGCTGGGGGTAACTCAAGCTGATAAGCCACTGGTCCCACATGTTTCAACACTCGATAAGGCCCGATAAATCTGGGGCTCAACTTGCCTTTCCGTCCAAATCTTAGAACCTTCTTCCAGGGTGAGACTTTCAAGAAGACATAATCCCCCACTGAAAATTCTATTTCTCTACGCTTCAGGTCTGCATACGATTTCTGCCTATCGGAAGCTTCTTTCAACTGAGCCCGAATCAACTTAACCTTTTCCTCAGTCTCTGAGATCAGTTCCAGTCCCAACAACTGTAGCTCACCCAACTCTGTCCAACAGGTAGGGGTACGACACCTACGGCCATACAACGCCTCGTAGGGTGCCATCTGAATGTTGGATTGATAGCTATTGTTGTACGCAAATTCTGCCAACGGCAGATAATCCTCCCAACTACCTCTGAAATCGATTACACAACCCCTTAACATATCTTCCAGAATCTGAATTACCCTTTCCGACTGACCATCGGTATGCGGATGGAACGCTGTGCTGAAATCCAGCCTTGTACCCAAAGCTTCATGCAATGCCTTCCAAAACCGTGATGTAAATCTAGAATCCCTGTCTGATATGATAGACACAGGTACCTCATGCAACCTCACGATTTCTGCCACATACAGCTTGGCCAACTTCTGTAGTGAATAGTCGATACGAACCGGTATGAAGTGGGCGGACTTCGCCAACCGATCGACAATCACCCACACTGAATCTTTCTTAGTAGGCGTCAGAGGTGGCCCACTAACAAAATCCATCGTTATCCTCTCCCACTTCCAAAGTGGAATCTTCACTGGCTTCAGCAATCCCGACGGTAACTGATGTTCTGCTTTCACCTGTTGACATGTCAAACACTTACTCACAAAATCGGTAACTTCCCGTTTCAAACCAGGCCACCAATACAGTTCACGCAAATCTCGATACATCTTACTTCCACCGGGATGCATAGCATATGGGCTACTATGCGCTTCCCGCAGAATCATCTGCCTCAACTCAAAATTCTTCGGCATACAAACCTTTCCACGAAAACATAATACCCTTCACTGCTCGCACTAAAATCCCTGTCTCACCACCTTGCACTTGCTGAAGTCGAGAACTTAATACTTCGTCGAACAATTGTTTCTCTTTAATCTGACTTACCCATGTCGGCTTCACTTGAAGTTCGACTAACAATCTTCCATCTTCATACAAACTGAGATGAGCAAACATTGCCCTCAAATCCGATATCACCTTATGACTCAACGCATCCGCCACCACATTAGCTTTACCTGGGTGATACTCGATCGAGCAGTCATAATCCTTCAATAACTCAATCCACCTCCGTTGCCTTAAATTCAACTCCTTCTGGGTAAGGAGATATTTTAGGCTCTTATGGTCGGTGTAGATAATCGACTTTTCTCTATACAGGTAGTGCCTCCAAATCTTCAGAGCGAACACTACCGCAGCTAGCTCCAAATCATGAGAAGGATAATTCACTTCATGTGGCCTTAATTGCCGAGACGAATACGCTACTACCTTCCCTTCTTGCATTAACACACAACCCAACCCTGTGTGCGATGCATCACAATAGACGACAAATTCCTTCCCAGCCTCAGGCTGGATCAGTACTGGTGCCTCAGTCAAAATCCTCTTTAGCTTCTCAAAGCTTTCCTGTTGCTTATCGGCCCAAACAAACGGTACTCCTTTTCGTAATAACTTGGTTAGAGGTGCAGCAATCAACGAAAACCCTTCCACGAACCTTCTGTAATACGCAGCCAAACCCAGGAAACTTTAAATTTTCGACACTGACTTCGGCGGTTTCCAATCCAATACAGCTTCGATCTTTCGGGGATCAACCTTAATCCCATCAGCAGAAACAACATGCCCCAAAAAGGTCACCTCCTTCAACCAAAATTCACACTTGCTGAATTTAGCATACAATTGCTTCTCTCTCAAAATCTGTAGAACTATCCGAAGATGCGAATCATGCTCCTCCTCAGTCCTCGAATATACCAAGATATCATCTATGAACACCACGACAAACTGATCCAGGTAGGGTTGGAATACCCGGTTCATCATATCTATAAATGCAGCTGGTGCATTCGTTAACCCGAACGGCATCACTAAAAACTCGTAGTGACCATAACGAGTTCAAAAAGCAGTCTTATGAATATTCGCCTCCTTGACCTTTAGCTGATGATACCCCGACCTTAAATCTATCTTCGAGAACACCGAAGCTTCTCATAGCTGATCGAATAAATCGTCAATCCTTGGCAATAGGTATTTGTTCTTAATCATCAACTTGTTCAACCGACGATAGTCAATGCACATACGCATTGACCCGTCCTTTTTCTTCACAAACAACACCGGTGCTCCCCACGAAGATACGCTTGGTCAGATAAATCCACGATCTAACAGCTCTTGGATCTAAGCCTTAAGTTCCACCAGCTCCTTTGGCGCCATCCTATAAGGGGCAATGGACACCGGAGCTGTTCCCGGAAGTAGCTCAATGCCAAACTCCACCTTGCGATCTGGAGGTAACCCCGGAAGCTCTTTAGGAAAGACGTCCGAGAATTCCTTCACCGTTCTGACATCCCCTACGGACAATTCCTTGACATCCAAAGCACTAATGAAAACTTGGAACGCCTCACACTTTTTTCGCACCATCCTCTCAAATTTCTTCAAAGGTTTAGATTACATGGGACAGATAATCTCTTCTTTCCGCTATCACCATTATTTCCTTATCCTCTGGAGTTCTTAACACCATACGCTTAGCAGCATAATCCAAGTTTGCACGATGCTTAACTACTTGATCCATGCCTAAAATCGGATCGAACTTCGCGAACGGCTAGTTCCATCAAGTCCGCCAGAAACACTACCCCTTGAACTTCTAAAGGCACATCCCTAAACAACTTGTTCACTACCACAGATTGTCCTAGAGGGCTAACCACAGATATTTCTCTAGCAGCAAGCTCAGATTAATGCTCAAAGTCCCAGATACATTACAAGCAACATATGAATTTCTAGACCCAATATCTATCAAAGCTGTAAAGGGTGCATCAAATACAAGAAACGTACCGGTTATGACGTTTGGTGCATCGCCATCCTCTCGACGTCTAGCCGCATAAACCAATCTAGGTTGTCTTGCGTCTGTACTACCAGCACCTCTGCCTGGTGCTCCACGCCCTCGACCAAATCCATTTGCTCCTCTAACTGGACCACAACCTCTCGGTGGCTGCCGACTGTGCTCTGGCTAACTCTTGTGGACAGTTCTTTATCAAATGATCCATAGATCCACACTTAAAACATCCTCTATTTCTTACCTAACACTCCCCCGAATGTAATTTCCCACACCGAGCACACGGTCGAGACTGACCAACAGCAATAGGCATCGCAACACGTCTCGGCCCATCAAACCTAGGCCTCTTCTAGAAACCCCCAGTAGACCCTGACGTCCTAAAACTTCTCTTATTCTTGCCCCTGTCTTTATCCCGGTTCTGTCTCTCAGAATGCTTCACTTCTTCGGCTATTTTTACCTTCTAAACCAGTATAGCAAAATCTCTTTCTCACTGCGGAGCTATCAGTACTTGCAGCTCGTCCCATAGACCATCATCGAACCGAACACAACGTTCATAATCAGTTACGATGATACCCCGGGCGTAACGGCTTAGGCGCAGAAACTCCGCCTCATATTCAGCCACAGACTTATTTCCCTGGACCAAGTTCAGAAATGCTTTCCTCTAGGCATCCACATAACTCGCCCCAACATACTTTCCCTGGAACGCTGTCTTAAAGAAATCCCAGGTAATACGGTTCGCTGGAGTACCCTCCCTTACCGTGAGCCACAACTGGTACGCCTCATCTCGAAGGAGGGACACTGTTCCTTTCAACTTCTCATCTGTCGTGCAGTCCAGATCATCCATAATCCGCTCAACTGCCTCTAGCCAATATTCCGCTACGTTTGGGGCCACACCAGAAATACCTCTAAATATCTCAGCCCCGTTTGCTCGAAGTCGCTCAGGAATAGATTTCTGGGCTACCGATCCAGTGCTTGCTCCCGCAACCCGCTCCAGAACACGCATCATAGCTTGGGACAAAGCATCGTTCCCTCCAGTTCGATCTTGAGTCCCAACTTCCGCTACTGGCGATGCTGGCACTTCGCCTTCCGGCACATGCCCTGATTCTGAGGATCCAGCCTCAGCACCCCGGCCTCTACCATGGCCGCGTACACTACGTCCACGTCCTCTAGTGCTCATGTTTACTAGATCAAATTAATCTGATTAAAAATTTTATGAATTAGCATTTCACTTCAATGTTTATTAACAATGTCTTATGCAGAATGAGTATAATAGTTATTTTCGCGAATCAAATTTTCCTAATGTCTCAGTCTCTAAAGTCTTAACTCTTATAGCTAGCAGTCATAAAACATTATTTCTAACATCATTTCATAATAACAAACAAAGCCAGAAGACTTACGAATTTGGTGCCGGAGACTCGGGTGCCATACTTCCAGAAAAGCATACATTTCTTAAACCAGATTTCAAACCAATTTTGGAAAAAACATTATCGAACCCAATCCACAGCTGAGTTTTACAACTTGACTCTGATACCACTAAATGTAACACCTCAAACCCTGTCTAGACGTTACGACCGGATCCAGCATGTCACATGGAAAGGTTGTTAAAGAATTTCGTGATCGTTTAAAAATTTTGAGCTTTGGTTCAATTTAAAAAAAAACAGACTTGATTTGATGCTTCTTGCAAATTATTACAAACCCCGGAAGGTTGTTTTATAATACAGAAATCAGATTCGGTGGTTTTCGAAAAACGCATTATTTGAAATAGTTTTTGAAGTTTCGAGAAAATCCCGAGTTTAATTATTTATTGCTTGTGATCCGTTTGTTAATATTTTGGAAAAAAGATTGTTTATAAAGTATTATATAGAAAACTCCGTATTTAATATTACATAACATAAAATAACCGTATTAAATCAAAAACCAAATTAAATCCTGGAGGCCTTATTACAAAACAAATTCCCAAATTTAAAATAAGTTTAAAATAAAGAAAAATGGAGTTTACGAAAGAAGTAACGCATGGCCACCACAGAGTTCTCCTCGACTCCAAATCCTCGAACTAGGGACTACCTGCAAAATTAAGCAGAGGGGTGAGTTACGAGAACTCAGTGTGTAATTCCCCTTACGAACGAAATCTGGTCCACGGAAACAAATTGGGCCTTAGCCCTCACAGTCATAAATTTGGCCGAAGCCCATACGTATCGAATTGGGCCGTAGCCCTAACAACATGGCATATCAGATAGTGAATGCAATGCAACCCAGCCCAACCTAGTATTCCATCCGCTACACACCGCTCAATATGTCCAACCTCAACACACCTGTGGGGATTTCTACAATCAACCCTCTATCCGGTACACTCCTCATTGGCAGTCATGCTGACAGTCATGCTGCTCAAAGCCGATATAATGTAACAGAGTCACCGATACAAGTGGTCTAGCCACCGAAACAATGTGACAGAGTCACCGATATATATGTGGCCTAGCCACCGAAACAATGTGACAGAGTCACCGATATACACTGCCCCTTTTCATCAATATCATATCCCAATCCCATGCAACATATAATCATAATGTGATGAATGCAAACATATAAAAATGTATGTCGGATAATATGAACACCCATATAATCATACAAAGTTATCCGAATAGCATAATCATAACGGTTACTTACCTGGTATCTCCAACCATACACACTGGGTATCTCAATCGCCGTTACGGTTATTCTGGCTTTTAGTCAATACACATATTAATGCTAAACAAACAAATGAAGGCGTGTGGATTACACACCTGATTACACGAAGGACTAAACACTCCTGATCGTTGTCACTCTCACTATCACGAACAACTACGATCTGTATATCCCAAACAGATGTCAACTCTCTACCACAACCCGGTGAAAAATCTCGGATTGCTGATACTACACGTCATTTGAACTTAGGAGCGGAGACTGCGAGTCCACTCCCTTTAGGCTCCCTTCCCGATGCCTCCTTAGAATGGCTAGCACTCGCATCCATGAAGAGAGTTCGATCAGTAAGGTACCGCGGTGAAATCAGCGATTGTCTAACAAAGGTGTTGGGTTATGGCAGAGTACAACGAAGAGAGACTAATCGTATAGAAACTAGAGAAATCTTCTTACCTTAATACTTAACGTAGATTGGTTCTATCCTCTTGACAAGATGCCTTAGATTCGGCCACTGCTGACAAGAGTTCCGGCTTCCTACGAAAGACGAGCACGCTTCAAAGTGGAGAGGGTACCTATATTCGGCCTTACAACACGTAAAATCGATTGGAACGGGACTTCCGGCAACCAAAGGAATCCTAGCACCTTGCTTCTTGATGTTCGGCTAATAACAAAAGTTGAAAGATACAGGTTTAGCTTGACACAGGAGGGGTTTCGGCTCAGGAGTAGAACAAGAGAAAAACGAAAAGAAAAGAAAAGATAGTGGCCAACTGAGGTTCGGCTAGTGAAGCAAGAAATAGAGATACAAAAGGAAAAGAAGAAGAAATAGAAGAAGTGTAGAAGAAGAGTGATTCGGCTAAGGTATAAGGAAGTCAAGAAAATGAAAGGGTGTAGAAAGTGATTCGGTCAAGAGAAGAAAGAAATAGAGGAGACGAAATATTGGGAAAGTTCGGCTAAAAGAAGAGAAAAGACTAGAAGGGGATTCGGCTATGCTCAAGAGAACAACAATGCTCAAATTTGAAAGAAAAGGAAAAGAATAGCTAAAAGCACTTAATAGAAATTTCGGCACTCTCCCTACACACTATGACCGAATATGCTAAGATGGACATGCCTAAGAGCTAAAAGAAATTTCGGCACACACCCCTACTAACTAAAACCGAAATGCTCCCCCTTAGCACCACTCCACTTTCGGCCAAACTCCTCCTCTCTCCCCATCTCTCACGATTTTCTCCTCCATTCACTATCCAACCACCAATTCGAATTTGTTGACCAATTCAAACTCCCCAAGTTCCTCTCCTCCATCCATTTGAATTTGTTTGACTCATTCCACAACCACCATGGTAGAGTCCCAGCCAAATGCCGCTTCTTCCCCTCCTTGAGCAAAAAAAGAACTCCCAAAAATAACATGTGGGATTCGAACCCACTCTCCCTTCCATGCTCCCTTGTGACGCCAACCACTAAGCCACCTTGCTCCTTGTGACATCAATTTACAGCCAAACATACTTAAGGCCTGCATCCACTAGCTCTCCCTCCCAAAGTGCCCTAAAAAGCAAAATTTTACCAAAGTTCTGGCTCGAACCCAATCCTTCCCAAGACCCCTAAACACACCAAAATAACAAGATAAACGAGCCAAACACATAGAATAGCACAAAATACAGAACCCCTATTTCTAGGATGTTACAGGTAGAATTACCGAAATACCCTTGTAGGGTAGAGTTACCGGATTACCCTTGTAGGGTAGAGTTACCGAATTACCCCTTTAGGGTAGAATTATCGAAATACCCTTGAAGGGTAGGATTATCAAAATACCCTTATAGGGTAGAATGACTATTTTTCCCTTGTGGGTAAATGACTGACTTAGACAATGAGTTGACTAATTTGACTGTGGTTGTATGACTGATATGCTTTTATTAAATGTCTAAATGTTTGTTACCGAGCATGGCCATTTTGCATACACGTGTAATGATTGAGCATGACATACACGACATATTGCATGGGGTTGGGACATTGATATGGAAGAAGTTCTGATAGGGTCGCACAGGTCGCATGACGACTGTGGATCTAGTATTGATCTGTTAAGGTCACACGGGTCGCCCGAGACGACTGTGGACCGGCGGACGACTTAAAGCCGCGTAATCTGATTATGGCTATGTGCCAACCTAAATATGGCTCTGTGCCATCTTGATTATGGCTTTGCGCCAATCGTATTTACCCGTGGCTATGTGCCTAACATATATATATCGATGACTCTGTGTCGATCATATTTACCCAAGGCTGTGTGCCGATTATATTACCGTCGCTAATGGCTATGTGCCAAACATAATACAGTTACTGATGGCTTTGTGCCAATTATAATACTGGTACTGAAGGCTTAGAGCCGTATATATATACTAGCAGCTTGGCTGCGATTTCGGTTAGGGCCGCAACCGGTTCTAACATTGGTGTGCTGGCTGGGTGGGTCGATTTTATCCCCACGTAAGTGTAGGGTTGGTACGGGTGGTGTGTTGGCTGGATCGGGGTGGGATGCATCCTCATACTGTTGCATACTTGTTTTGAGATCTGTCACTGTACTGGGCTTAGGCCCACTTGTTCTGTTATTGGTTTGGGCTAGGCCTAATTGATTCTGTATGGCTGTGACCCAAATGATATGGTAGTGGGCTATGGCCCACGTATGCTCTGAACTAGACTGTACTATTACTGTTAAAGGGCTTTGGCCTGCATTTTTGGGTTACATTTTCAGATATCCGATTGTTACTCTAGTAAGGGGATTACACACTGAGTTTTCGTAAACTCACCCCATTTTTAACTATGCAGGTAATCCCCAGTCTTAGATGGATCGGTGCTGCGAGGGACTCGGAGAAGGCCACACACTACTTATGTTTTCCGTTTTGATTGCTTACATTCAAGTATTTTGATTTGGGTTGTAATAAGGACTCTTTAAGTTCCTGGATTTTAACTTTGGGTTTTTATTTATGTTTGAATTATATCCGTTAGTAGTAAATCACGGTTTTCCAAAATGCTAATAGTTTTTAAAACAACACTATGTTTTCGCAACATTTTTGGAATGGTTTCGCGACTTAAACTTTTTCATAAATCAATTACTCTCAAAATTAGCTTCCGCAACTAAAAAGATATTTTGGGAATAAAATTAATAATCCTTAAATGTACAAGGGTTTTTCAATGAAAACATGGTTTTCGAAAAACACTTCAATGTGACACGCCAGATTCGGGCCTAACTTTTAGGCCGGGTTTGGGGTGTTACAGCAAGACATTAAATCTCAACTTTATCTATTGAGTTTTTAATAAGCAATTTTCATTGAGAACAAGCAACAAATGAGAATTCTTTAAATTAAAGAATTTTATGGCTCTTTAATGAATGTCCATATGAATTCTCAACTAATTTTTGCATCATATATGATCCAAGATGGTCTAATTGTGCCAAGTAGTAAATGCATTTGTATTAGTAAACTTTTTGTTTACTTAAAAATGCATTTCAATTGTAATAATAATGTCAATATAAATTGTGACAAATTGATAATTTTACTATCATTCCTTTTAATTTTTATCCACATATAAGTACCATTGTGACATTTACTACTGGAAATGTCTAAATCGATGTGAAGTTTATAATGCCACTAAGTCAAATAAATAAACAAAATTTCCAAACAATTATATGCAATATTCACTTCAGGGAATATGACAAAATCTTCAAATATAAAAAAAAATTATAAAAATTATTATATTTATTGCAAACATTCACTTCAAGGAATGTGCAAAAAATAATTCAGACAATAATGTAAGAATATATCGTATTTCTTACCAATAAGATTATATAGATATCATTTGCTTCAAAGAATGATAAATTAATATAAATCATTGAACATTCTGTACTAAGAACAAACATTTGACAATATTATGAATCATCCATCTTCTTCTTATCTATTTGTCAATAATGACAATCAGTTAAATTTTCATAATTGTTAAGAATTCCTACATTCATTTCAGGGAATGAAACAAAACTGGTGGAAAAAATAACTCGTCATTTTGTTTAGCCATAATGAGATATGAGATCAATTCAAAATACTTTTAAAGCCCTTTTAACAAGAGTTTTGCATAATCAATTAACTACCAAGAATAACTGGCTAGGTCTTGTATAGAAACAAGCCTAAATTAAATATATCAATAAAAGTCATATCTCAAACATAAAAATATGACATAATGAAAAACTAGCAATTTTTTCTTTCATAACCATCATCATAAACATGCACGAAATTTAATTCAAAATTCAACCATTCATGCTCATAAAACTTTTCATTTACAATTGTTCATGTCATTTCTCTAAATAACTAACACATGGAATAATATAAAACATATGAACTACTACCTTTAACAATTCTTTGAACTAAATCAAATCTGAATAACCATAAAATTCATTGGTTTATTAACACAAATTTGCATACTAAATATGTTTTAATCAAATATATTATTTAATTATAAAACATATTATAGCAACATAAATAAATTAGTTAATATTCATTTTTCATGTACAAATGATATGCTTAAAACAATATGGCACCCATGTAATCAAAACTTAAAAAGAAGATCATCTCAAATATTTAAACCATATATCAAATTGATTTAATATTTAAAGATGTACCCTTTTTTTTGTGTTGAGTCTTGAAGATTTTATCAAGAAGTAAACAAATTAAACTCTAGTAGTAGACTTTGAATCCAATCAAAATCTATTAATAGCAAACTTTGAGAGTGGATCTCATTTTCCAGGTGTACAACTGGTACATAACCAATGACTTTTCATACATAAGTTTTCTCTCTTGTAAGTTCTCATCAGTAATATTTTTCCACATAATTTTAATTGAGAATTTATTTTGAATATTGCAGAGTTATACTCACAGTTTTTAAAAAAACTTGCAACTTCAGATGCATCCAACCATAACGAGATTTAGATAGAATTACCATATTCTATTGCTCATAAGTAGATATTTCATAGTCAAATGTTTTACTTTCAACCCCTTAATGGGGATGATGACAAAAGAAGATCCCAAAGATAGTCACAATCAATTCAATTTAATAATAAAAGTAATCAATAACTCAATCCTCCATTTTTTTTCATCCTTTCAAAATAGATATTTATAGCAATAGTGATTTATATGAAATATAATCTTTTCTTCATTCACAATCTCAATATGATATCCATTATAATGAATATCTTTTAAAACTAATGCATTAACTATCACAAATTTTGTGCTTTTTAGATATTGATATATTAACTCTTCTGGAGCTTTCAACTAATTTTGTACTATAATAATATTTGTTTGTTTTAGTACCAAATAAGATAAATATTTTCTATCTGTAATGATAGAATTCATTACTACATTCTCATATCCTTCCTCAAAGAATATTAACAGAAATAAAATATTTGGGCATGTGCCGTATATGTGGCCAATAATCTTTCACATCATATTGATAACATAAGTTATCTTTATCCTTTGAAGAACTATCTTGAGAACTCTCATTGTTCTCTTATTTATTACTATGTTCCCACTTTTAGTGGTCCATGATTATATCTTTTATTTTTTTTATGTTTGCATTCACTTCGAGGAATGCAACAAATCTAGTAGGAAAAAGTTCTAAATGCTTCCATTGATTCTTTATTTCATAATCACCATTGCAAACATACGTGGATTTCAAATCAGGATCTATCTATTCATGTTGTCATGATTAGTCTCTAATTATAATAAACATGATATAATAAATAAATCATAGTAAAATATACCTGAAGATTTTTAACATCATCATCACCCATGTAAGGATTATATAAATTTCTTTGGATAATGATTACCCATAGTGCGCAGGCCTCAATTAAAGACTGAAATTGCAATAGCTCTAGAAGACAATTGACAACAACTTGAGCAGTAGATTTTGAGTGACCGTATTATAAAATAAAAGAGAATTGTACTGATAACATGTTACAAAATAAAAAGACAGAAAGTAAAGAACAAAGAAAAGATGATAGAAAAAGAGAGCGTATTTTATTGATCAATTAGAATCATCTACAATGCTTCTCTAAAGTCTATATTTATAGACAGAAGAAGTATAAATGAAATAGAACTCTACTTCTAATTACTATTAGAGTTTAAAGTACATCAAAAGTTATTTAGATCTTGATGGACATCCACTTAATAATAAAATATTCATAACATTAATCAAATAAATAATATTTAATTTGATAAATAGAAAGCAAATATTGGGTTGGATTAAATTCTAAAGTGTTGGGTCAAAAATTTAGAAAGCACATATAATTGGACCCAAATCCCCTCATATTACATGAGGGGTGACAACCCTGGTGTTATTATCTAGGGTGTTAACCAAATTTTTTCAATAGTTATCACATTAAAGTTCCTAGCCTTTGATAACTTTAGTAAAATGTGGGTCAGACACTTGAGATTAACCAACCAAACACACTAGTGTCTTGCGCTAGCAACACATTCATCCAAACACCCTATGAATAGGCCAAAATACACTTATGTGTTATGCCATAAGGCAACATGTCAAAGTCTTTTATCCACAACCTTCTATCACAAACGCATGCACTGACCCTCATGGTATGCTAATTGTATCCTATTGATTCTACTAAGCTTACAAAGGAAAAAAAAAACTTATTAATTCATATTTATGCATATCACTACCTCATAACATATTTCATATTCACATAATAATTTTCATGAAATATCAAGTTTCATATTATTTCATATATATCATAATTGATAAAACAAACATTGATAATGATAATATAGAGCGATCGTAAAGAAAGAAGAAAAGAAAAATAAAACACACAGATTTTACATGGAAACCCTTTCGGGAAAAAACCATAGGCAGAGGAGGAGAAAGTCACTAATGTTGAAAAGTGAATGATGTAAAAGGAGTTTCGACTATATCTATTTAAAGGTTGAAAAACCTTATTCTAATCTCTGTCAAATAGAAGTGTAGTTCTATATGGATTCTACTTGTGCGACACGGTTCGTACACAAATCCCCTTGTTTTACCACTGTATTTTATTTCTTTAACAAGGATCTGAGTCACACAACTATAACAATAATCACACTTTAAATGCTCATTGAGCAACTAATTATCACTTCATATTCATTTTACATATCCACTTATCACATAGGTGAATCATATCACAAAATCTCATTCTCTCTCTTTTAGACACACACACACAAGCGCACACGTGTATATGTGTTTAATAACCATTTCACAACAGATTTTTATAGCCATTAATTGACAAATCCTCATTTACCACTTTATACATACTATCATTCTACCCCTCATACTCAATGTTCACATAACAATACTAGAATTAATATTTTATATAGCACATTTCTCATTCCATTGCTTCGATTTTCACTTTTGCCATTATTTCATTTTGTTATATCGCATTTTATAACTTGTTCAATTTTGACAATTAATTTCATTTTACTTCTTTTCATAATTTCTCTAATTATGACATATATTTAAAGTTCCCATAGCACATTCATACTTTACTCTTATACAAATAAAGTCAAGGCTTATTATTATTAACATTACTAGTTCACTTATTAAATATTTCAATGCTTTAAGCAATGTGTTTTCACATTTTATTACACACATTCAATTAAACTATATATTCATTTAAATCTCATAATCTTATTCATTTTAAGAAAAGTTTGAAAATCCATGGGTACTTACCTTTTGATGAACAAAAATCAACAAAAAGCTTCTCTTTTTCCTTCTCAACACAGAAATCCTTTTTTTTTGTTGGCTTGAAGCTCTTGTCCACCAATTTCTCTTACTAATCACAAAAACATACACATAACGTTATTAGAACATGCTCAAGTAATTTTTTATACACTAAAATCCTAAATAAAAAAGGTGGATGGAGACACCTAATTTTGTTTGTGGCTTAAGAACTTGACTTAAAATATCTCAAACATAATATCATGTTTTGGCTACTTACACGCATTTCAAACTATAGCTGTAACATCCTAAAAATAGGGGTTTGGAATTTTTGCGTTATTGTATGTGTTGTGCTTGTTAAGCTTGTTATTTGGGTGTGTTTGGGGGCCCTAGGGAGGCTCGGGTTCAAGTCCAGGCCCTAGTGAAATTTTGGTTTTTGGGCACTTTAGGGGGTGAGCTAGTGGAGGCAGGACTTAAGTTTAATTGGTTGAATCTTGTTAACAAGTGGAGCATGTGACATTGTGGTGTGGCGTCACAAGGGAAGCATGGAGGGGGAGAGTTCGAGTCCCACAGGTAGCATTTGGTAGCTTTTATTTTGTTGTTGGCAGGGGTGGAAGAAGTAGAGTTCAGCTAGAACTCTGCCTTGGTGGTTGAAGACTCAGTCAAACCGTTTGAATGGGTGAGGGAGAGTGAATTGTGGAGCAAATTGAGGAAAGAATCAGGGGATTTGAGGGTGAGAGGAAGTGGTTGGCCGAATGTGGGGTGTGTGTTGAGGAGAAATTCGACTAGGGGTTGTTTTTGGCAAGGAAAATTCGGCATTTGGTGTAGGTAGCAAAATCGAACCTTTTTGTTTGTGTGTGCATTCTTTCTTTTATTTTGGCTTTTCGGGTCAATTTTGTTCTTTGCAATTTTTGGGTGGCCGAATCTTCTCCTACTCTCCTACTCTCTCAATTCGTCCATTTCTTTCTCTCTTCTATTCATTTTGTTTTCTTCTTCTACACTCTCTTCTCCTTAAGCCGAATCTTTCCTCTCCTCTCCAAATTGAATTTATTTCTTCTATCCCTTGCAAGTTACCGAAACCTCTTTTACTCGTCTATCCACTTGTGGCATCAGGTTCTTCTCTGTTTGTAAAGCCAGAAAATCACCTTTACTTCGATTTTGTTTCCCCTTAGCCAAGAATCTAGAAGCAGGAAATTTGGTTCTCTTCTATCTGCCGAATCTTCCTTTTCATTCGGCTTTTCTCCAGTTGCAAGGTAATGGTTTCTTCTCTTTGTATGTTCTTTTTTTTCTCTTGTCTCTTTTAAATAACTGAAACATCTATCTTTTAACTCTTTTCATTTAGGTCGAATCTGAATACTCCTCTCCACCCTGAATCGTGTTTGTGCCATTGTGGAAGCCGAAACCTTGTTGAGCAATTGCCAAAATTTTGGCACTTTGGTATGTATAACTATGACCGAATGGGGGGAATGGTGGGCTACTCTTGATTAATCTTTGAGTTTCTTAAGGCCGGAAGGCTGCTTCTCTTTTTACCTTGAATAGTTTTCTAACGCGATCTTTTTGATAGGGGCACGAACCTTTGATCAGTAGAAGGTGGACCGGGTATCCTCTTTAAAAGAGAGGCTAATATTTGTTGGTAAGTTAAGCCTTTAGTCCTAAGTTTTCACATTCTTGGGAATATCAAACAAGAGGACTAACTGTTAACCGATTGTATCCTTAGGTGCTTTGGGGAGTATCGTGTTACGTATTTCAAATCAGGTGTGTAATCTCACACCTCTCCAAATGCATGTTTGCAATGTTCTGTGATTCAGCCAAAAGCCAAAAAGCCGGAGAATCGGCATCTGTGACCACAAGAGCGTGCGAACACTTGTAGTGGTAAATCGAGATACGAATGATGATGTTAAGTCACTGAGAGTGTCATGAGCACTCTCGCGAAACTGAGGCTGTAACGGGCCTGATCGAGCCGAAACGGGCCAAATAGGCCCAATGGGCTTTCTGACCCACTTGGGTGAAACTGTTAGGAAACTGTCAAATGATAAATTTGAAAGCGAAATCTGTAAATCTGAAACCGAAACCAAGCGTTTTGGGCCACACGAGCGTGTGAGCCCGTTTGGGCCTAAAATGGATTTTAGGCCCAATAGTTCTGTAGAGACCCAAAAAGGGTCCTGTGTCGCTCGAGGCGACAGTAGGCCTTCGAAAAGGCCGTTAGATGATAAAATTACCGAAATACCCCTGGAGGGTAAATTACCGAAATACCCCTAGTGAGTAAATTACTGAAATACCCTCGGTGGGTAAAATCACTGTTATACCCTTAGGGTTGATTAGCATGACTGTATGTATTCTATTTATCTACTTATAATGGTAATTCATGTCATACATCATATTTGATACATGTTTTGTATACATGACATTTTGCATGGGATTGGGATATTGATGATCAGAGAAAGTGTAATCTGGTGGCTCTGCCACATTCTGTCTGGTGGCTATGCCACGTATATTCTGTTATTCTTGTGGCTTTGCCACAAATTCTGTGATGAGCAGCTTGACTTCCATATTGGTGTGTAGCGGATGGGTGGGTCGATTTAGAAATCCCCACAGGTGTGTTGGGCTGGTACGGGTGGTGTGTAGCGGATGGATTATTAGGTTGGGCTGCATACTCTGTTTGCATTATCATGTTTGTAGGGCTAAGGCCCAGATTGTTTCTGAATAGGGCTTCGGCCCAGTCTGCTTCTGTATGGGCTCAGGCCAAGTTAATGACCATTTAGGGGATTACACACTGAGTTCTCGTAACTCACCCCTCTGCTTTAACCTTGCAAGTGATCCCCAGCATTAGAGGATTTGGCACAGCGGAGGACTTTGGGGTGGCCATACGTCGGAACACTTCTCACGAATTTCAGTAAATTTTAGTTTTGCTTTATTTAAACTATTTTAATTTGGGTTTAATATTTTGTAATAAGGCCTCTGGGATTTTATTTTTCTTTTAACTTTTCGTTCAGTTACTTTAAACTGTTAGACGTTTGAACACTGAGTTTTCCCAAAATGATAATCACGGTTTTTAAAATATCACAATTCCGCGGTTCTCTAAATCTGATTTCTGTTACAATCAAAGTTTTTGAAAACATTAATAACAACGTTTTTAACAAGAAAACGATAAACGCGAAACTGAATTTCACAAACAACCAAGCTCGAAGTTTTCAAAAAGAATACGGAGTTTTAACTAACACGCAGTTTTTAAACAACCCTTCTATGTGACATGCCAGATTCGGTCATAATGTCCAGGCTGGGTTTGGGGTGTTACAATAGCTAACATTCTCCCATGCATACATACTGACCTCTGTCGCACGTGCGCATAAAAATAAACAATTTTATGAAGCAATTTAAAATTACGATGTTAACTGCAAGCGAATAGTTTAGTTGTAATATTTATAGTGTCAATGGAACACTAGAGCATTCCAAGGATCAAACCTAAGGGATTATTGGTAAATGTTTTTATCAAGTTTATTACAAGTTAATGAGTTACTAATCTAATCGAGTCGGAAATTATTAGTGCAAATTCCAAAAATAAATTGTTTATAAAATAAATTTAAATTATAAATTAAACTAACTAATCTAATTTTGTTCCCTATTGCTTTAGACAATGTAAATGATAAAACAATGGTCGATTAATTTGTTAATTGCTAGCTAAGCTAATAAACCTATACCAATTATATTGTTTATCACTCTTAGCTAAGAATCTCCTCTCGGTCTCATCTTAAACTAAAAGATACCACTTAGGTTATCCTCCTGGTCTCATCTAAGCATATAAATCTTCTTTTGGTCTCACTAATCAACATAGTTATATTGAAATATCTATTGATAAACTCTCCTCTTGGTCTTGTTTATCTAGATTTTCCACTAGAGGCGTCAATTCTAGCGTATTAAACATTGTAGACACCCATTTTGTCCGAGCCCATTTGGAGGCCCATTTAATTTTTTGTTCTTTCTTGGGTCATTCGAAGCCCACCCGATTTTGGTCTATTTGAGTTATTTTTTTCTCTTCTTTCCTTTTTGGGCATGTCAAAGGCTCAAATTATTATTATTATCATCACTACTACTATTATTATTAAATATCATTATTATCATTTTTTTACAAATAAACAAGATTAAAAAACAATATATATACATGAAATGAAATGAAACAAAAAAAAAGAGAGGAGGCTTTTTGATAAATCGTAATAGTAACATATTTTAATCCCACATTTAGCATGCTTTTGAATGATTTATCCCTTGAATTATGGAATTTGGTGCTCTTAATCCTTTAATTTCATATTTTATACTCAAGAGAGCATAGGAGGATGAAAAGAATGAAAATCGGGCTTAAAATAGACCAAATGGGCCAAAGAAAGAAATGCACATGGCCTGGGCCCAAGCCACACGGCCGTGCCTCCTTAACAGACCTAAACACGATCTGAAGTCGATTCACACGAGTGTGCTACACGGGCGTGTCCCTGCCGTGACAAAGAGGAATTTCACTCGGAATAGGATACTTGGAGGCAAAGAAACACATTCCAAAGCCTATATAAACACCCTAGGGGGCAACTTAAGCGGGGAGTTCAACAGAAGCCCTCTGTCGGGGCGTCCAGCTAGGCCAAGGAGCCGAGCCAGAGAGGTCAAAATTGTGGGATTCACTCGAAGAAAGCCAGTTGATTCATCGCAAGAAGCCGGAGTCATACTCAAGACGGAGGATCTCTCCTTCAATTCCTTCAGGGGGTTTTAGGGTTTTTCTTATGTTTTGTTTTATCTTTTCTTCTGAGATGTATTCTTTTATAATTATGAACTAAACCCTCAGATACCTGAGGGGGATGAAACCTAAGATGAATCTTGTTATCGTTTGCTGAACTATATGATAAATACTTGATTTGTTCTTAATTATGTGTTCTTAATTCTTGCTTTGATATTCCAGGATATTGATTCAAGTTGATCGCTGTAAATCAGAGTTTTAAAATTTATAAAAGAATGATCGAACCTGGAAACCAACTCTGACAACGATTAAAGGCAAGTGCACCTATCGAACAGTAGTATAGTTTAGGCAAGACCGGATTATCGAACCCAAAGGAACTAAAAGTACTAATACTCACCGTCTTTTTATTATTTAGCCTTAATATAAAGTGATGATTGTTTAAACTAAAACTAATCTACTTACTAAGCTAAGACGCAAAGATAAAAAGAATGAATTCGGGAAATAACTTTTGGGAAAAACTCTATTGACTCAAACGATACCCTTAGGAAAAATCCACCTAGACCTCACTTGTTATCTAACCTTGAACCATATGATTTATTTACTTAGTTTGATCCGTGAGACTCCCTAACGTATATTAAACCCTCTCTCGAGGCGAATAACGTCTAACCCTAGGTTAATTAGTTGAACTCTCGTTCGCTTATAATAACCCCCTAGAATAGTAGTAAATCGATCTGTGGACTCCCATATTAGGTTTCACCCTAATCCGGCAAAATCTCGTCACCCTATCTCTAGGCGTGCGATCAACTCCGCTTAATTATGTTGGATCTACTCTTAGGCGTGGTCTATTCCTCCTCCACCTAAGCACATTAGATTTGGATTAAGTTCACACAATTAAGAACAAACTAAGTTATTATCATATAATTCAAAAATCAAATAACAAGATTCACGATAGGTTTTATCCCTTCGGGTATCCAGAAGGTTTGGTCTATAATAATAAAAGACAACATCTCAAGAGAAAAGATAAAACAAAACATAAGAAATCCCTAAAACCCCCTGAAGGAATTGAAGAGGAGATCCTCCATCTTGAGTAGAATTCTGGCTTCTTGAGATGGATCAACTGGCTATCTTCGAGTGATTCCCACAAATCTGACCTTTTCGGCTTGGCTTTTTAGCCTAGCTTTCCGCCCCCTTTCAGCTGGTACTTAGGGTGTATTTATAGGCTTTTGAAACACGTTTCTTTCTCCCTAAGTATCCTTTCCCGAATGAAATTGCTCTTCTCCACGGCAGAGGCACGGCCATAGAACACGCCCGTGTAAATCTTGGTCAGGCCGTGTTCGACACTGTTTAATGTGGCAGGGACGTGTAAGTCGTGGTAAGGCCGTGATCTAGTAGGAATGGTGGCACGGCCGTGTGGCTTGAAGTCCAGGCCGTGTTGATTTCATGGCTTGGCCCAACTTGGTCCGTTTTAAGCCCGTTTTTCGTTCTTTTTGTCATCGGGTGCTTTCCTGAGTATAAGACATGAAAAGAAAGGATTAAGAGCACCTTTTTACATAAATTGGGGCTTAAATCATCCAAAAGCATACTAAATGTGGGTTTAGAATATGTTACTTTTACGGTTTATCAAATACCCCCACACTTAAGCTATTGCTTGTCCTCAAGCAAAATTCTCAACTTACAATTAAAACGAACTTCCTGTAATTCATAATTCTTATTGATAGTGTCTCATCATAATTCATAGATAATTTATACATGTATAATTCAATTCAAAGTGTCCTAAAAATTCAAACAGTATAAGTCATAGATTCTGTAGCACAAAACATAGGTGTTTCCCTTCATCTAAATAATTACCTCTGATTCAAAATCGACAAGGATTGACATCCTCACAAAAGATTCGCTCAAATCACTCAAAGTGTTTAAGGTTCAAAATTTAGGCACTCAAAAGTCAAACATGAAGAGTTAATCCCATAGGCTTGCATGAAAATCAAATCTCTACCATTTGAAATATGAGATGAAACACAAATCAAAAGGTCTTTGTTAGGGTTGTACTTGGGGCTAGGGTTAAGGTGTGGAGTAAGGCTGAATTAGATGGTTAGAATCGAGATTGAATCGACCAATTACCTAACTAAGAACTAATGACTAATAATAATTACATCAATTGAAAACTAATGATGCTAACACTACGAGCTTCTTCTTCGATATCTAGGATTCAAGCATATAAGCTCATTTAATTACAACTAATAATGAATAATAAATATACTTTTTTTTAGAACAAACTCATAAATACATAACTGAAATAGAAATCATAGTTAGGCTATTAATCAAATCAAATCTCGATATAAGGGTAGTCAAAAGGAATGGTGATAACAAAAACAAAGGGGTTCTGGGTTAATATTAGTGGGTGAGTCAATAAATAGGGTTGTTAGGATTAAAAGGGGTTCACTAGGGGTTAATTGTGAATGTAGGCTTTTTATGGAGTAAGTGGGTTAGATCCTAGGTGCCTTTATCATCTCTGTGTTTCAAATCAAAAAATGTGGTCTCGACATGTATAATCGATGCAAGTTCTAGAATAACAAATCAGTGTTGACATACTCATAATCAATAAAGTGAGCAAGAAAAAGAATATATGCTCTATAAGGCTCAAAATCTCACAAAAATTATGGGTACTTTGATGTCAACCTTGTAAATTTCAAACTTCAAGGTAATATTTAAACTTAGTTTGACAACCTAGCAAATTTTTAATTTCTGAAAAATAGACTTATCATGCTTGATTCTCTAGTATTCTTAGAATTTAATTATCAATGCACAATTATCAATGACTTAATCTGAAACATATCAATAAAAATCATAAATCATCAGAAATTTCATCCTAATTAGTAATATGAGTAAATTACTTAAAAACAAGACTAAATTCAGGGTTTTTTGTTAGGTATCTTTTTAGGTTGTTCACCCCCCTACACTTAAGATGTACATTGCCCTCAATGTACAAAGATATATAATGACAATTAATATGTAAAATCAAAAGAGAGGGGAGAGAGTGACACTCCCTGAATGAATGGATGATTTCTTTGGAGGATGTGGAAAACACGGCGAGGCGTCGAGATGGTGTTGGTGTTGGCTGATGACTACAGTAGTCGTTTATTGCTTGTTGAAACTGCTAAGTCATCAGTTAGAAATCTTTTGGGGTGTAATTAAATAAATGTTAGGAATACTCGAAGGTTAGGAGTTGATGATAATCATGATAAAAGTTATCAAATGTATGATTAAAATGTTCAAACTTAAGACGAATCGAAATTAAATTAAAATAACGAGAAAATAAAATAAAATAAAATAAACAAAAAAAACTTAGAAGTAAAAGAAAACTAGATAAAAGGACTCAAAAGTCCTCATCCTCGGCCGGGTCCTGTGGTGGTTCTGGTGGTGAGATATGAAGGTGCTGGCATATTTGTTGAAGGGTGGCCTCTAACCCGTCAAAGCGCCGAGTGTTTTCAAAGAAAAAATATAGCTCGGCCCGGTCAAGCCGTGCGAGATGTCCGCTAATGATGGTTCAGATGCGGGACGGTCAGCGGCTCGTAACCGGTACCTCTGTGATGGTGGTGGGACATCATCGATGTGTCCTCGGGCTCCTCCCGTGCATGGCGGTCACTAATCGGTATTAAGGGGTTCGGTCCCTTGTCGGTGTTTAATCATCCTCATGTGTAGCATTGTCTGGATGCCTTGAGGTACCATGTTGCCGATCAGTGTGAGGGAGGTGATCTGAGCTTCAGTGTCGAGGAGGTTGAAGTGCCGAGCCAACCTCGTAATGTATGTCCCCATTGACAAAATCCCCTTCCTATGCTGCTCTGTCTGATGTTGAATAGCGCATGCGATAAAAATATGCCAAGTCGAAAACATGTCCTTCAGACATGCATGATAGGAAGTAAACGTCTTGCTTGTTTACGACGCTGGTGCTTTCTCTGCAACCTGTGATAGTGTGCGCGAGAATGGCGTGAATATACCTTAGGGCTGGGGAAAGTGCCGTCGCCTTAGAGCGACTGGGATTGTAGATGCTTGTAGTGGGGTGTAGGGTTCGCCAGCATTCGATTGGAGTGCAGTGGAGCTCACGGTTTAAATCGTCAAGTGGGTTTTCTTCTATGAATTCCGGTGTGTAAAGTCCTAGCTGTGCCGAATTGTGGTATGCTCGATCGATGTACCGTACTTCTAGAGCGGAGGAATCGCATCGTGCTCGGATCATTGAACTGTGCCATCACAGTTTGTAAAGTGAAGGTGGTGCAAAACTCGAGGGTAAGCTCCATGTATGTGGGCTCGATGATGGAAAAGAACTGCTCCCACAGATCGGTTGAAATAAAGGCTCGAATATCAGTTGCGAGCCTGACGTGTTCTAATACGTCCCAATCGATGCACCTACCGGTGTCGAGGGGTCTATCCCGTAGTGCTTTGTAACGCTCTTCCTGAGTGTTCTGAGAAAATCAGAGGAATGGATGCCTAAGCTCGGAAGCAGCACTCGTGGAAGATGATCCGGGTCCCTTTCTTTTCTTGCTTGGGGCGGCTTTGGATCGCTTTGGTCATGGTGACGACATTTGTATCTGAAAAAAAAACCAAATATAAAGCAAGTTCTTTAACAATAATATAGCCAAAGTATTTCGTACTAAATCAAGCCAAATGGTAATTGACAGTAATTATTCTTTCAACCAAAGAGGTATATCAAAAAATGCAAAAGTTTAGTCCTAAAATGAAACCAATCATCAACCAATTCATCAGAGATTTTTACTAAGTATTCATGACTTTTTGAGATAAATCTCTAAATATAAATCATGCTTAATATTAAACAAAAGGAATAAAGCAAAATGGCATAATATTTATCAAGTTTTTAGTCAAGGAATTAAGGAAGTGAAGGGAACCAGGGGTTGTGATAGTGGAGGACGATCAAACACGGGTGGAGCACGGCGGTGGTGCGGGTTTTGTAGAACGAAGACGGCAGTGGCAGGGGCGTGGCGTTCGGCGGCACGGCTGTGGTGCGGGCGTGCGAGCGGTTTTTTTGGATGGTTTTTTTGAAGAGAAAAGGCAAGGGGAGGATGGTTTGGATGGGGAAGAATGTATGTGCGGGCGGATTTGGGAGGAAGGGTGTTTAAAACTGATTCTAGGGTTAGGTTTTAGGGGGGAAAAGGACGGTTGGATTTTATATAGGGGATATGGCACAGTCCATCACCCCGCCCGTGTTCATTTGAAAATTCCCAAGCTTTTCGCGATATCCAACATTTGGGCACGTTTCAGGGTTCTTAGCACGGCCGTAGGTAAATTTGCACGCCCGTGTTTTAATTGTCAGTATGTTGGCACGGTGAGGTTGCACGGGCGTGTGTTACCCGTGTTCGATAAGTCAGTAGCCTCACACGGTTGTAAGCCACGGGCGTGTTTAGCCCATGCTCGATAAGTCAATAACCTCGCACGGTTGTAAGTCACGGTCGTGTTTAGCCCGTGCTTGATAAGTCAGTAGCCTCGCACAGAAGGTTGACACTGGCATGGACTGATGTCGCAGCCCGTGTGGTGAAAATCGTTTCGTCCCTATTTGTGCACGGCTACTGGCACGCTCATGTTTTATCCCCTGTCTTCCACACGGCCATTAGCACGCCCGTGTCGAAAGCCGTGGGGTTTAAAACCTGCGCTTTTATTAATCTGAGTTAGTATGGAGTTAGATGCTGAGTAAAAAAAGAAAAAAATAAAAATAAAAATTTGAAAATAAAATGTTAGTGAATTAGTGCTCGGGTTGCCTCCCGAGAAGCGCTCGTTTATAGTCTTAAGCTAGACTTTCCCTGTTTTCGGTTTTAAAGAAGGCTCATGGAGCATAAGCTCCTCTCTCATATCTCCAAAATCTGCACCATTATAGATTTTAAGTCGGTGACCGTTTACCTTGAATGTGCCTTTAGTGGGATGAGTTACCTCGATGGTGCCATATGGAAAAATTGTTTTGATCATAAATGGGCATGACCATCTTGATTTTAACTTTCCCGGAAATAGTTTAAGCCTTGAGTTGTATAGTAGGACCAGGTCTCCTACTTTGAATTATTTTGATCTCTTGAGACGAGCATCGTGGCATCGCTTTGTTGCTTCCTTGTACAGTTTTGAGTTCTCATAAGCTTCCATTCTCCACTCGTCCAGCTCGTTCATCTGTATCATTCTTCTTTTTCCTGCAATTTTGAGGTCAGAATTCAAAAATTTTATTGCCCAAAAAGCTTTGTGTTCTAATTCGAATGGTAGATGACAGCTTTTCCCGTATACAAGTTTGTATGGGGATGTCCCTAGAGGTGTTTTAAATGCTGTTCTATAGGCTCATAAAGCATCATCTACTTTAACTGCCCAATCTTTTCTATTTGATTCAACCATTTTTTCTAGAATGCGCTTAAGTTCTTGGTTCGCTACCTCAACTTGCCCACTGGTTTGAGGATGATATGGGGTGGCTGTCCTGTGGTATACTCCATATTTTTTTAGGAATTTTGCAAATTAAGTATTACAGAAATGAGTACCTCTATCACTAACGATGGCTCTCGGTGTGCCAAATCGGGAAAACAGTTTCTTGAGAAACTTGACTACTACCCTAGCATCATTGGTAGGTAAAGCTTCCGCTTCTACCCATTTTGACATGTAATCAACTGCCACTAGGATGTACTTGTTTCCAAACGAACTAGGGAATGGTCCCATGAAATCAATACCCTACACATCAAATATTTCACATGATAACATATATGTTTGAGGCATTTCATCACGTTTAGAAATATTACCTATTCTTTGGCATCTATCACACGAGGTAACATACCTGTTGGCATCTTTAAATAGAGTGGGCCAATAAAAACCCGATTCGAGTATTTTTTGTGTCTTTGTCTTAATACCACTGTAGTGTCCTCCGATGGTCCTGAATGGCAATGCTCCAAGATTTTGCTCGCACGTCTTTGTAACACATCTTCGAATTATCTGATTTGCACATATGCGAAAAAGAAAGGGATCTTCCCAAAAATAATTTTTCACATCAGCAAAGAATCGCTTCTTTTGGTGATGTGTTAATTTCCTTGGCAAGATATTAGCTGCTAAATAATTCACAATATTAGCAAACCATGGTACCTCAGAATGTGTTATAGAAAAGAGTTGTTCTTCGGGAAACAAATCATTTATTTCACCTTCATCGAGTTCTTTGGTGTGTGGATTTTCAAGTCTAGAAAGGTGATCTGCTGCAAGATTCTCGGCTCCCTTCTTATCTTGTATTTCTAAGTCGAATTCCTGTAAGAGTAGAATCCATCGTATGAGTCTGGGTTTTGCATCAGGTTTGTTTAAAAGATAATGAAGAGCTGAATGGTCAGTGTAAACGACAACTTTAGACAATATTAGATACTGTCTAAATTTATCAAAAGCAAAAACTACGGCTAGCAATTCTTTCTCTGTGGTGGTATAATTTTCTTGTGCGGGTGTTAGTGTTCTGCTAGCATAGTAAATTGGCTGAAAATGCTTGCCTCTTTGTTGTCCCAAAACTGCACCTACTGCGAAGTCACTTGCATCACACATTAGTTCAAAGGGTAGATTCCAATCAGGTGCAATTATAATTGGAGCATTTATTAGTTTATCCTTAAGGATATTGAATGCATCTAAACATTCCTAGTCAAAATTGAAAGGAACATCTTTTTCTAGTAATTTTGTTAAAGGCTTAGCTATTTTAGAAAAATCCTTAATGAATCTTCTATAAAATCCTGCATGTCCTAAAAAGCTTCTAATGGCCTTAATCTGGCGGGAGGAGGTAATTTTTCTATGGTTTCAATCTTTGCTTTATCTACCTCGATCCCTTTACTAGAAATTTTATGTCCTAATACTATTCCCTCTTGTACCATGAAGTGACATTTTCCCCAATTTAAAACAAGGTTTGTTTCCTCACATCTCATTAGGACTCGTTTTAAATTTTTAAGGAAAAGATGGAAAGAATTACCGTAAATAGAGAAATCATCCATAAATACCTCCATGATATCTTCCACGAGTTCATCAAAGATTGCTAGCATGCAACGCTAAAAAGTAGCAGAAGCATTACATAATCCAAAAGGCATTCTACGATAAACAAACGTACCGTATGGGCATGTGAATGTTGTCTTCTCTTGATCTTCAGGTGCTATTGGGATTTGGAAATAGCCGGAGAGTCCATCTAGGAAGCAGTAGTACGTGTGTCCTGATAACCTTTCTAGCATTTGATCAATAAAGGGTAGAGGAAAGTGATCTTTTCTAGTGGCTTCATTCAGTTTCCTGTAATCTATGCAAACTCTCCAACCTGTAACTGTCCTGGTAGGAATTAGTTCATTCTTTTCGTTAGCTACCACAGTCATGCCTCCTTTCTTTGGGACAACCTGTACAGGACTCACCCACTTACTGTCAGAAATAGGATAAATCATCCCAGCATCTAGAAGTTTAATTACCTCAGCTTTCACGACTTCTTTTACATTGGGATTTAGACGTCTTTGTGGTTGCACACATGGCTTGTACTCATCTTCCATTAAAATTTTGTGGGTACAAAATGTTGGGCTTATTCCCTTAATGTCAGAGATTTTCCAAGCTATGGCTTTTTTATGCTCTCTCAGTACCTGTATCAACTCCTCTTTTTCCTTGGGTTCTAATTCTGAAGAGATAATTACTGGTAACGTAGAATTTTCCCCAAGGAATGCGTACTCTAGGTGCTTTGGCAGTTGTTTTAATTCTAAATTGGGTGGTTCATCAACAGAGGGTTTTTGTTTGAAATCGTCATCAAATTCAATGCTTTCTTTTTTCGTTTGTTTTGATGATAATTTTAGCTCAAAAGTGTCATCTTCTTCCCCCTCTTCTTGAGTGAGACACAGTTCCATCGTGTCATTATGCAGGATTTCCTGTAATGAATTTTGAATGAGATGGTCATTGGTATCAACAAAATAACATGAATCATCTTGGTCTCTAGAATATTTCATGGCATCATAAATTTGAAAACTAATTTCCTCATCGCCTATCCTTAATGCAAGTTTACCACCACCTACATCAATATGATTTCTAGCAAGTAGCTAAAAAAGGCGCCTAGAATTAAGGGAACCTCAATGTCTTCATCCATGTCAAGCACAACAAAATCAACGGAAAAATAAATTTATCAATTTTTACCAAGATGTCTTCGATAACTCTCCTAGGATATTTAATAGATCTATCACTAACTTGAATACTCATCCTAGTGGGTTTTGGTTCCCGAGATCTAGTCGTTTAAACATCTTATAAGGCATTAAATTAATATCGGCACCTAGATCACCTAATGCTTTCTTAACATTTAAAGCGCCAATTAAACAAGGAATAGTAAAACTTCTGGGTCTTTTAATTTGGTTGGTAGCTTGTTTTGGAGGATGGCCGAACATTCTTCATTAAGCTCCACCATTGATATTTCTTCAAGCTTCCTTTTATTCGTCAGAGTTCTTTCAAGAATTTCGCGTCACGTTAAGCATCTCGTGAAATGGCTTCAACAAAAGGTAAGTTAATATGTATTTGTTTAAAAAGCTCGAGAAACTTACCATATTGGGAGTCTAATTGTTCTTTCTTCAACCTTGCTGGATATGGGATCAGTGGTTTACTTTCTTTATGTACTGGAATTACATCCTCAATTGTCATATCCCTTGTTTTGTCATCTACGGGTGGCATTCTTTTCTCTGGTTCGACTAGCTTCTTTCCGCTTCTTAGTGTAAATGCCTTTACCTGTTTTATTTCTTTAGAGAAAATCACTGATCGAATTTCGGAAACCATCTCAGTAAGTTGTTCAATTGACTCAATAAATTCCCCAACTTGACTCCCGATCATTTTGATCGCTGTTTGTTGATTATCTAATGTTGTCTCGTCTCTTTTGAAGCGGGCCTCTGCTGATGCTATGAATTTGTTTCGTCTCCAAGATTCGGCTTCTTTTCCTGTGGATAAGGTTGATTTTGGAAGTTCTGAGGAGGTTGTTGTTTTTGAATTCCTTGATTTCCTTGTCCTCCCCACGAAAAATTTGGGTGGTTCCTCCAACCTGGATTATAATTATTACTATATGGGTTATTATTGGATGCAAATTATTACCTATATAGTTCGATGCATTCGCTTTCTGGTTGGTATGGTGGGTTTTCGAGGATTCGCCACGGTTCCACCTCGTCGTCATTGCATCACTTTGGATTTACTGCGAAGAACACAAACTATCAATCTTCTTATTCATCAACTCTACCTAGTTTGATAGCATGGTTCTTTGCGTCGAGGTTGTAAACTCAAAATTTGTTTTTGTTGGTCTTGTTCTTGTAACTTGCCACTAATAGTTGTTCAAACAACATCTCTTCAATAAACTCGTAGGTTTGCCTCGGAGTTTTATTATTCAGAGGTTCCACCGGTGGCATTTGAATCAATTAATTGCCTCGTTGAAGGATTCACTTTGTTGTAAAAGTTTGGACTTGGAGCCACAATGGTAATCCATGGTGTGGGCATCTCCTCAAGAGATCTTTGTATCTCTCCCATGCATCGTATAATGTCTCTAAATCCATCTGCACAAAAGAAGATATATCATTACGTAACTTGGCCATTTTGGCCGGTGGAAAATATTTTAATAAAAATTTTTGGTCATTTGTTCCCATGTAGTGATTGACCCTCGAGGTAACGAGTTTAACCTTTGTTTAGCTTTATTTCTTAGTGAAAAGGAAATAGCCAGAAGGCGTATGGCATCATCGAAATGCCATTTATTTTGAAGGTATCGCGAGAATTCTAAAAAGTTAGCTACATGAGTGTTTGGATCTTCATCACGCAAACCATCAAATTGAACAAATTGTTGAATAATTTGAATAGTGTTAGGCTTTAATTCAAAATTATTAGCAGCTATAGCGAGCCTAACAATACTCGATTCACCCTGTTAAATGAGGTTTAGCATAATCATACATAGTAAGAGGAGCATTACGATCCGCCACATCGTTTTGTGGTGGTGGATTATTCTCGTCCATCCCTTGATAGGATTGGATCTGTCTTCTCGCTCTCCTTGGTAATTTAGGGCTCGCCTAATTTCTCTGCGATTTCTTTTGGCGGTAGCTTCAATATCACTGTCGTGATCGAAGGTCCTCTCGGGTTCCTTCTAGTCATAAACTAGAGGTACCTGCTAGGAAAAGAAAGAAAGAAAATTTAGCAAATTTAAAATTAAACTAAGAATAAAAAATAAATTATGAAAAATAAAAATAATGGCTAAAGTAATAAAAAATAGAGTTTTCTTAATATTGTAGTTCCCCGGCAACGGCGCCAAAAACTTGATCATTTGTAAATTAGAGTTTTAAAATTTATAAAAGAATGATCGAACACGAAACCAACTCGACAACGATTAAAGGCAAGTGCACCTATCGAACAGTAGTATAGTTTAGGCAAGACCGGATCATCGAACCCAAAGGAACTAAAAGTATTAATACTCACCGTCTTTTTATTATTTAGCCTTAATATAAAGTGATGATTGTTTAAACTAAAACTAATCTACTTACTAAGCTAAGACCCAAAGACAAAAAGAATGAATTCAGGAAATAACTTTTGGGAAAAACTCAGTTGACTCAAACGATACCCTTAGGAAAAATCCACCTAGACCTCACTTGTTATCTAACCTTGAACCATATGATTTATTTACTTAGTTTGATCCATGAGACTCCCTAACGTATATTAAACCCTCTCTCGAGGCGAATAACGTCTAACCCTAGGTTAATTAATGGAACTCTCGTTCGCTTATAATAACCCCCTAGAATAGTAGTAAATCGATCTGTGGACTCCCATATTAGGTTTCACCCTAATCCGGCAAAATCTCGTCACCCTATCTCTAGGCGTGCGATCAACTCCGCTTAATTATGTTGGATCTACTCTTAGGAAGGGTCTATTCCTCCTCCACCTAAGCACATTAGATTTGGATTAAGTTTGCACAATTAAGAACAAACTAAGTTATTATCATATAATTCAAAAATCAAATAACAAGATTCCTCATAGGTTTCATCCCCTTCGGGTATCCGAAGGTTTAGTTCATAATAATAAAAGACAACATCTCAAGAGAAAAGATAAAACAAAACATAAGAAATCCCTAAAACCCCCTGAAGGAATTGAAGAGGAGATCCTCCGTCTTGAGTAGAATTCTAGCTTCTTGAGATGGATCAACTGGCTATCTTCGAGTGATTCCCACAAATCTGACCTTTTCGGCTTGGCTTTTTAGCCTAGCTTTCCGCCCCCCTCTCAGCTGGTACATAGGGTGTATTTATAGGCTTTTGAAACACATTTCTTTCTCCCTAAGTATCCTTTCCCAAATGAAATTGCTCTTCTCCACGACAGAGGCACGGCCATGGAACACGCCCATGTAAATCGTGGTCAGGCCGTGTTTGACACTGTTGAATGAGGCACGGCCGTATAAGTCGTGGTAAGGCCGTGTTCTAGTAGGAATGGTGGCACGGCCGTGTGGCTTGAAGTCCAGGCCGTGTTGATTTCATGGCTTGGCCCAACTTGGTCCGTTTTAAGCCCGTTTCTCGTTCTTTTCATCATCGGGTGCTTTCCTGAGTATAAGACATGAAAAGAAAGGATTAAGAGCACCTTTTTACATAAATTGGGGCTTAAATCATCCAAAAGCATACTAAATGTGGGTTTAGAATATGTTACTTTTACGGTTTATCACAAGTACTGATGTGCTTAGGTGGTGGAGCAAAAATCCCTGCCTAAGAGTAGATCTAGCATACTTAAGCGGAGTTGCTCGCGCGCCTAGAGATAAGGTGACGAAAATCTGCTGGATTAGGGTTAAACCTAATATGGGAGTCCATAGATCGAGTTAATGCAATTCTAGGGGTTTTAATTAGAAAGAGATTTCAATTAATCAACCTAGGGTTAGACGTTAGTCGCCTCGAGAGAGGGATTAGTATACATTAGGGAATCCTACGGATCAAGTCAAGTGAATAAATCGTCTGGTTCAGAGTTAGATAACAAGTGAAGTCTAGGTGGATTCTTTCTCGGGTTTTGTCTTAATCAATTGGTTTTCCCCACAAATATTTTCCCTAATTCATTCTCTTTGTCTTAGCGTCTTTATCTTAGTAGTTAGTTAATTTTAGTTTAAACAACAAATTCTTTAAATCTTAGGTTAAATAATAGAAAGAGAGTCAGTATTAGTACTCTTGGTTCCTTTGGGTTCGACATTCCGGTCTTGCCACTAAACTATACTACTGTTCGATAGGTGCGCTTGCCTCAATCGTTGTCATAGTTAGTTTCTAGGCTCGATCATTCTTTATATAAATTTTTAAGACTCTGACACACGATCAAGTTTTTGGCGCCGTTGCCAGGGAACTAAAATATTAAGAACACTTGATTTTTATTACTTTAGCCATTTTATTGCAATTTTTTTTACTTTGCTAATTTTTCTTTTATTTGCTTTTGACAGGTAATTTTAGTTTATAAAGGAGATGGCACTGAATAACTATCAGTGGCAAGTTATGAGGACAAAGCCAACTGAAGCCGCCAGTGTCTACAACCTCGATGCAGTAACCACGCTATCAAACCTGTAACACCCCTTGCCCGTGTTCAAGCCGAAACAGGGTTTGAGGCGTTACCTAGCTAATCTTGCATCAATATTTATAAAAGAGTTACTAAATTTCGTTTAATCCTAACACTCGCACATAACCGGCCTAGGAGGCCTTCAAAATACTTCCGAGAAGTATCGAGGTTTTTCTGGGAACTTTCACGAGTTCAGTAAACTTTTAAAAAAAACAGAGCCTACACGCCCGTGTAGGCCTAGAGACACGCTTGTGCTCTCCCAAGGCATGCCCGTGCCTTGTGCCCATGGTCGACACTGACTAAAATCACACGGCCAGGGCACGCCCGTGGCCCTAGCCCGTGTGTAAAACCTTAGCATTCTGTCTTAACCACACGGCCTATACACACGCCCGTGTATCATGGCCGTGGGGAATTTGCAGTTTCAAGAGCAAGGTGCAGACTTCACACGGCCTGGGTACACACCTATGGGCTAGTTGTGCCTCCCACACGGTTTAGTCCCACGCCCGTGTGTCTAACTAAGTGGGAAATTAGTAGGCTATATACCAAGCCATTGCCACCTAAGGGTGCACACCAACATACCTCTACTCAAAACAATACAACTCCTAACCCTTTTGCAAGTCTAAGAAATCATCCCACATCCACATTATTGAAATGAACACACAATTCATGAATTTCATCTTCATTAAACAAAAGAGTTTGCCAAGTATTTGTCTAACTCATAGGGCCATTTACAAAATGACTTACATGGCCAACACTTTAACTAACAATCACATCTTGACAAAATACTCAAGTCCTATACATGCCACACTCAAAACAAGTCTAAGATTGTTATACCAAAGTGCTGTCGATAGTGTGATTTCCGAACTCCTGCAGTCACGATCCTCGAGTTACCTTGGCAATACTACAAGGAAGAAGGGCAATGAAAAAGGGGTAAGCATAAAGCTTAGTAAGTTGTATGGAAATAAATAACAATCATAATACTCATAAAAATAATCCATCCACGGTAGTATCTAACCATACACAAATCAAGGCTTCTCGCCATGCTTACTTACAATTGCCCTTACTTAGTACATACCGTGCCACACATCGCAATCGTTTCTTCGTGACCCAGTCATGAGTACCTGTATTCACTCATTCACATGACTTAAATATCATTCACATCTCTACTTCTAAATTCATCTACTTATCCCACCACTCACAAGGGATAGTCAAAGACACGTGTTTACAGCCATTACTATAAATATAAAGCCAATGCCACGTCCCTGAGGTGGTCTTACATGGAGTCTTCTCTAGGTACCAATGCCATATCCCAGACATGGTCTTATATGGGATTACCTCTAAGTTCCAATGCCATATCCCGGATATGGTCTTATATGGGATTACCTCTCTAGGTAACGATGCCATATCCCGGATATGGTCTTATACGATTTCCATGTTCATCACTGAAGCCATATCCCGGATATGGTCTTATACGGGATCTCAACTCGGTGCCGAGGCCATGTCCCGGACATGGTCTTATACGGGACCTTATTTGTTTCATATTTCAATGATAGCATTTCTATAATCAACATGGCCCAATTAGGACTCCAACATCTCATTCACATTAACTACTCAATTTAGTAATGCATTATGCTTTAATATAATGCCAAGCATTTCTCAACATGCTAATATGAATATTGTTTAAGTCACATACAACTTACCTCGTTTTCCAAATAAGCTAGTTCTTCGGTTCAATCCAAGACTTTATTCTTTCCCCGGTCGAGGCAGACCCTCGTCTCTTCTTGCTCTATAATAGCAAATAAGCTCATTTTAATCACTACATTAATATAATCATTTCAATAACCATGCTTAAGCAAAATTACTATTTTGCCCCTAGACTTTGGCAAAATGACCATTTTGCCCCTAGGCTCAGAAATAAATTCTAATCACATTTCTACCTTCAACAAGCCTAGATAAACATTTAATGCTCTTAAAGCTATCATCAAAAATCAATATTTCACATACTTACTACAAATTTGTAACCTTTTCATCAAGGTCCTAATTGGTGTTTTCATGCTAACACCTCTCACAAAAGTTGTTCATATAACAACTAAGGCTCATTCTCTTCCATAAAAATGCAGAAATTAACAATGGAGGCTCTCATGGCAAAACTCTAAACTCCTCACCATATTGCACATTAGTCCCCTCATATGAAAGCTTAAGCTTTAGGGGTCTTAAAAGTACAATTATTTTCAAGAAAATGTCTCTAGAACACTTACTTGAATGGATGAGAGCTTGCTGAAATTTTGAGCATTCAAAACCCCTATTTGCTGCTAATTTTCGGTGGAAGATGAAAGGAGAAAAGATGATATCTTTTTCTCTCCTTATTTTATTAATATTAGTCAAATAAGTCACCAACTATCACCAACTTTGACCAACATTGTCCATCTTTGTCTCCTATGGCCGGCCATGCTAAATTTGGGGGTCTAATTGCCTTTTAAAGACCTCCAAATAGAAATCTATGGCCATTTGGCAACTTTAGCTAATAGAATGGAACTTTCGCACTTTATGCGATTTAGTCCTTTTTCGCGATTAAACACGAAATCGCTAAAATTAAAGCATCAAAATTTTCATGTACATATGCTATCATGTTCTAACTCATAATATATCATGAAAATAGATCTCTCGAATCTTGGATTAGTGATCCCGAGATCACTATTCCGACTAGCCCCTAAATCAGGCTGTTACAATTCTCCCCCTTAAGGATTTTTGTCCTCGAAAATCTTACCGGTGAAAAGATTGGGGTATTGGTTTCTCATCGATTCCTCGGACTCCCATGTAACCTCTTCTATACCGTGCCTTTGCCATAAGACTTTTACTAGAGCTATGCTTTTATTCCTCAACTGCTTGACTTCACGAGCCAAAATTCTAACTGGTTCTTCACCATATGTCAAATCCGGTTGTATCTCTACATCTGTCGGCTCTATAACATGTGAAGGGTCTGAACGGTATCGGCGTAACATAGACACATGAAAGACGTCGTGAATCTTTTCTAGCTTGGGTGGTAAGGCTAATCGATAAGCTACCAGTCCTATCCTCTCGGTAACTTCATAAGGTCCAATAAAGCGCGGACTTAATTTGCCCTTCCGGCCAAACCTGAGGACTTTCCTCCAAGGTGATACTTTCAAGAACACTTTATCACCGACTTTGAATTCTATTTCTTTCCTTTTTAAATCCGAATAGGACTTCTGTCTATCTGAGGCGACTTTCAAATAGTCACGTATCACTTTTACTTTATCTTCAGTTTCCTTAAGCAAGTCAACCTCGTGTATCTGTTTCTCTCTGAGTTCTGACCAATACAAGGGCGTTCGACATTTACGCCCATACATACGGTGCCATCTTCAAACTTGATTGAAAGCTGTTGTTGCAGGCAAATTCCACCAATGGTAAGTATTTCTCCCAATTACCATGGAATTCCAAAACACAACATCGAAGCATGTCTTCTAGTATCTGAATTACCCTCTCTGACTGTCCATCAGTTTGTGGATAGAAAGCTGTACTGAAACTCAATTTCGTGCCTAATGCTTCTTGTAGCTTTTTCCAAAACTGTGACGTGAATCTCGGATCTCTATCTGAAATGATTGACAACGGTACACCATGAAGTCTTACTACCTCAGACATATACAAATCTGCTAATTTGTCGAGTGGATAGTCGACTCGCACTGGTATAAAGTGGGCTGACTTAGTGAGTCTATCAACCACTACCCATACTGCATCTTTCTTCTTTAGAGTCAATGGTAAACCCATCACGAAGTCCATAGCAATACGGTCCAATTTCCATTCAGGAACCATAATGGGCTGAAGTAAACCCGAAGGTACTTGATGTTCAGCCTTCACTTGTTGACAAATTAGGCATTTTGATACAAACTCAGAAATATCTTTCTTCATACCAAGCCACTAGTACCATTTCCTCAAATCATGGTACATCTTTGTACTGCCTGGGTGCACATTCAAACATCCGTTATGTGCTTCATGCAAAATTTTGCGGATAAGTTCATCATTTCTGGGTACACATACTCGATCTTGAAATGTTAGACATCCATCAAGATTTACTCGAAAGTCTGTCTCGACGCTCGATTCACATAAAACTCTCTTGGCTTGCAAACGGTTATCATCCTTCTGAGCTTCACAAATCTCTTGGAGAAACAATGGTTTAGCCCTCAACTCGGCTAAAACAGAACCATCATCTAACAAGGTCATCTGAGTGTTCATGGCTTTTAGTGCAAACAAAGATTTTCTGCTCAAAGCATTGGCGACTACATTTGCCTTTCCCGGATGGTAGTCAATTACTAACTCATAATCTTTAATCAGCTCTAACCATCTTCGTTGCCTCAAATTTAATTCTTTTTGAGTCATCAAATATTTTAGGCTTTTGTGGTCAGTGAAAACCCGACACCTTTCACCATATAAATGATGTCTCCAAATTTTCAACTCAAACACAATTGCGGCCAATTCTAAATCATGAGTCGGGTAGTTCTTCTCGTGCGGCTTCAACTATCTAGAGGCGTATGCAATCACTTTACCCTCTTGCATAAGTACACAACCCAACCCGTTCAAGGACGCATCACTATAAACCACAAATTCTTTTCCCGGTTCTGGTTGCACCAAAATAGGAGCCTCAGTCAACAGTGTCTTCAGTTTCTCAAAACTCTGTTGACACTTTTCTGTCCAGTCAAACTTTACATCTTTCTGTAAAAGTCTCGTCATCGGGGTAGCTATCAGGGAAAACCCCTTGACAAAACGCCTATAATAGCCTGCTAGGCCTAGAAAACTCCTCACTTCAGTTACGCTCCTCGGTGATTTCCATTCGACAATTGCCGAAATCTTACTCGGGTCGACTCTAATCCCTTCTCCAGAGACAATATGCCCTAAAAATCCCACTTCCTTGAGCCAAAATTCACTCTTACTGAATTTGGCATACAATTGCTTTTCTCTCAAAACTTGTAGAACCATATTCAAATGCTTTGCATGATCGTTCTCATCTCGAGAGTAGATCAGTATGTAGTCGATAAAGACCACAAAAAACCTATCCAAGTACGGTCAAAAAATGCGATTCATCAAATCCATGAAGATAGCGGGGGTATTTGTTAGACCAAAAGGCATGACCAAAAATTCATAGTGGTCGTACCTAGTTCTAAATGCGGTTTTCGGCACATCCGAGTCCTTAACTCTCAACTGATAGTACCCTGACCTCAGATCTATCTTGGAAAATACTGTAGCTCCCTTCAATTGATCAAATAGATTGTCGATCCTCGGCAACGGGTATTTATTCTTCACTGTCACCTTATTGAGTTGCCGATAGTCTATACATAGTCTCATGGAACCATCCTTCTTCTTCACGAATAGGAAAGGAGCACCCCACGGAGAAAAACTCGGCCTCACGAAACCTTTATCCGTTAATTCTTGCAACTGTGCTTTCAACTCTTTCAGTTTGGTTGGGGCCATTCTATAGGGAGCGATAAAAATAGGGGCAGTACCCGGAGCCAATTCAATCCCAAATTCAATCTCTCTATCCTGTGGTAGCCCTGGCAACTCCTCCGGGAAAACATCTAGGTACTCGCAAACTACGGGTACTGACTCAATTTTCAACTCATCTCTTTATTATTCAACACAAAAGCAAGATAAGCCTTATACCCTTTCCTTAGGTACCTCTGAGTTGACATGGTTGATATCACTGTCGGTGACCTATCCAGCTTATCTGATTTAACACAAATAAAATTACCATTTGCATCTCTCAACTCAATATGCTTCTTTCCACAATTCACAATTACTCCATGGGTAACTAACCAATCCATCCCAATGATGACATCAAATTCGTCAAACGGTAATAACATAAGATCGACCGGAAAACAATGACCCTTAATCATCAAAGGGCACCCTTTGCAAACTCTATCAACCAAAACACGCTTACCTAGGGGATTAGACACTCTTATAATGAATTCGGTATACTCTATAGGCATGCTCATGCTAGACACTAATTTCATGCATATGTATGAGTGAGTAGATCCCGGGTCAATTAAAGCTATAACACGAGTATTGTGGAGAGAAAAGATACCCGTGATCACGTCGGGGGAAGATGCCTCTTCACGAGCACGAATGGCATATGTCCTCGCCGGTGCTCTACCCTCAACTTTAGTAGCTTGCTCTCTAGGTGGATTTTTTCTTCCCATCTCAATCCCCGGGTTTCTCAATGGTCTTCCCTTGTGGTACTTCCCAATCTCGCATTCTCGAGGCCTTCCTTCTCGTTCACCTCGGGACGTTTACGATAAAATGGTCTAAGGACCCACATCAGAAACAAGCTTTCTCATTAGCTCTACACTCACCAGAATGCTGCCTGCCCCACTGAGGGCATTTAGGTCTATTTGGTCGAACGTTGCCCACACTGGCAACTGATGTAGTGTGCCCTTTCGATCCCGAGAGTCGCTTGCCTTTATTTCGGGTTGAAAACCCCTCTGAAGTGACTGATCGAGTAGTGAAATCCCTCGATTTCTTAGGTGAGGATTGGTGAGACTTGTTCAGTTGTCTCTTTCTTGAGTCAGGAGACTCGTATTCAGCTCTTCTCTTCTCTTTAGCCAACTTTTTGGCTTTACAGGCCCTAACCACCAACACTACAAACTCCTTTAATTCAAGAACTCCCACGTATAGGCGGATATCTTCATTCAATCCATCCTCGAACCTCTTGCACATGATGGCTTCGGTAGGCACGCACTCTCGTGCATACTTGCTAAGCCTTACAAACTCCCGTTCGTAGTCGGTTACTGACATACGGCCTTGCTTCAATTCCAAGAACTCCTTTCTCTTATGGTCGATGAACCTCTGGCTGATATACTTCTTCCGATATTCCTCTTGGAAGAATTCCCAACTAACTTTATCCCTTGGTACCACCGACACCAGGGTGTTCACCATCGGTTGGCTGAATCTCTATGGAGAGACACCACACACTTTAAGCATTCCTCAGGCATGCAGGATAACTCATCGAATACCTGAATGGTATTCTCGAGCAAGAATTCTGCTTTCTCCGGATCATCATCCTTATTCGCCCAAAATTCCTTGGCTCCTTGCTTCCGGATCTTATCCACCGGAGGCCTTTCTCTTCTCACCACCTCAACTACTTGAGGGGCTACTGGAGCGGGTTGAGGAATTGGTAAGGGTGGAGGGGGTTGAGCGTTAGGATTTGCTCGGGTATACTCAGTATACCAGTTGCTCATCATATGGAGAAAGGCTTCTCGAGCCTCTTCCCCCTGACTCAAGGTCTCAAGTCTACTATTAGCTGGCGCGGTCCCTTGAGCGGGAGCCGGCGAATTACTCGCAGCATCATCGGCTGCAGTTCGGTCTGGATCAGAATCCATCTACTACATAAAACACAAATTTATACGTCAGGAGCCATCACACTATCATTACTCAGACACTCTAACATATGGCATGTATAGCTAGACTCGTACTTATGCTACGGTAGTCCTAGAATCGACTGAACCGTAGCTCTGATACCAATAAATATAACACCCCTTGCCCGTGTTCAAGCCGGAACAGGGTTTGAGGCGTTACCTAGCTAATCTTGCATCAATATTTAGAAAAGAGTTACTAAATTTCATTTAATCCTAACACTCGCACATAACTGGCCTAGGAGGCCTTCAAAATACTTCTGAGAAGTATCGAGGTTTTTCCGGGAACTTTCACGAGTTCAGAAAACTTTTTAACAAAACAGAGCCCACACTCCCGTGTAGGCCTAGAGACACGCCCATGCTCTCCCAAGGCATGCCCGTGCCTTGTGCCCGTGGTCGACACTGACTAGAATCACACGGCCATGGCACGCCCATGGCCCTAGCCCGTGTGTAAAACCTTAGCATTCTGTCTTAAACACACGGCCTATACACATGCCCATGTATCATGGCCGTGGGGAATTTGCAGTTTCAAGAGCAAGGTGCAGACTTCACACGGCCTGGGTACACGCCCATGGGCTAGCCGTGCCTCCCACACGGTTTAGTCCCACGCCCGTGTGTCTAACTAAGTGGGCAATTAGTAGGCTATATACCAAGCCATTTCCACCTAAGGGTGCACACCAACATACCTCTACTCAAAACAATACAACTCTTAACCCTTTTGCAAGTCTAAGAAATCATCCCACATCCACATTATTGAAATGAACACACAATTCATGAATTTCATCTTCATTAAACAAAAGAGTTTGCCAAGTATTTGTCTAACTCATAAGGCCATTTACAAAATGACTTACATAGCCAACATTTTAACTAACAATCACATCTTGACAAAATACTCAAGTCCTATACATGCCATACTCAAAACAAGTCTAAGATTGTTATACCAAAGTGCTGTCAATAGTGTGATTTCCGAACTCCTGCAGTCACGATCCTCGAGTTACCTTGGCAATACTACAAGGAAGAAGGGCAATGAAAAAGGGGTAAGCATAAAGCTTAGTAAGTTGTATGGAAATAAATAACAATCATAATACTCATAAAAATAATCCATCCACGGTAGTATCTAACCATACACAAATCAAGGCTTCTCGCCATGCTTACTTACAATTGCCCTTACTTAGTACATACTATGCCACACATCACAATCGTTTCTTCGTGACCCAGTCACGAGTAGCTGTATTCACTCATTCATATGACTTAAATATCATTCACATCTCTACTTCTAACTTCATCTACTTATCCCACCACTCACAAGGGATAGTCAAACACACATGTTTACAGCCATTACTATAAATATAAAGCCAATGCCACGTCCCTGAGGTGGTCTTACATGGAGTCTTCTCTAGGTACCAATGCCATATCCCGGACATGGTCTTATATGGGATTACCTCTAAGTTCCAATGCCATATCCCAAATATGGTCTTATATGGGATTACCTCTAGGTGTAACGATGCCATATCCCGGATATGGTCTTATACGATTTCCATGTTCATCACCGAAGCCATATCCCGGATATGGTCTTATACGGGATCTCAACTCGGTGCCGAGGCCATGTCCCGGACATGGTCTTATACGGGACCTTATTTGTTTCATATTTCAATGATAGCATTTCTATAATCAACATGGCCCAATTAGAACTCCAACATCTCATTCACATTAACTACTCAATTTAGTAATGCATTATGCTTTAATATAATGCCAAGCATTTCTCAACATGCTAATATGAATATTGTTTAAGTCACATACAACTTACCTCGTTTTCAAAATGAGCTAGTTCTTCGGTTCAATCCAAGACTTTATTATTTCCCCGGTCGAGGCAGACTCTCGTCTCCGCTTGCTCTATAATAGCAAATTAGCTCATTTTAATCACTACATTAATATAAGCATTTCAATAACCATGCTTAAGCAAAATTACTATTTTGCCCCTAGACTTTGGCAAAATGACCATTTTGCCCCTAGGCTCGGAAATAAATTCTAATCACATTTCTACCTTCAACAAGCCTAGATGAACATTTAATGCTCTTAAAGCTATCATCAAAAATCAATATTTCACATACTTACTACAAATTTGTAACCTTTTCATCAAGGTCCTAATTGGTGTTTTCATGCTAACACCTCTCACAAAAGTTGTTCATATAACAACTAAGGCTCATTCTCTTCCATAAAAATGCAGAAATTAACAATGGAGGCTCTCATGGAAAAACACTAAACTCCTCACCATATTGCACATTAGTCCCCTCATATGAAAGCTTAAGCTTTAGGGGTCTTAAAAGTACAATTATTTTCAAGAAAAGGTCTCTAGAACACTTACTTGAATGGATGAGAGCTTGCTGAAATTTTGAGCATTCAAAACCCTTATTTTCTACTAATTTTCGATGGAAGATGAAAGGATAAAAGATGATATCTTTTTCTCTCCTTATTTTATTAATATTAGTCAAATAAGTCACCAACTATCACCAACTTTGACCAACATTGTCCATCTTTGTCTCCTAAGGCCGGCCATGCTAAATTTGGGGGTCTAATTTCCTTTTAAAGACCTCCAAATAGTAATCTATGGCCATTTGGCACTTTTAGCTTATAGAATGGAACTTTCGCACTTTATGCGATTTAGTCCTTTTTCGCGATTAAACACGAAATCGCTAAAATTAAAGCATCAAAATTTTAATGTACATATGCTATCATGTTCTAACTCACAATATATCATGAAAATAGATCTCTCGAATCTCGGATTAGTGATCCCGAGATCACTATTTCGACTAGCCCCTAAATCGGGCTGTTACAAAACCAAGTAGAGCTTTTAAGTAAAAAAAAATACGGTTTATATGGTTCCTTGCAGGTACACCCAGTAATAAAGTGCGATATGAATGGAGGAGGGATGAGCAATACAGAATATCCACCTTACAACCCGAGTGTTGAAAATGAGCAAGTTCACTATATGGGTAACTATTCTAGACCTCAAATAATCTTTATAGTGACACTTATAATGCAGGTTGGAGGTACCATCCCAATTTCTCGTGGGGTGGTCAAGGTAATAAAAGACAACAACCTCCTCTAGGCTTCCAACAACAAACCTACCCACAGGAAAAGAAGCCGAACCTTGAGGAGATGCTGACAAAATTCATAGCGGTGTCAGAAACCCATCTTCAAAACAACAAAACAATGCTCAAAAATCAGCAAGCATCGCTTCAAGAGATCGAGAATCAATTAGGTCAGCTTGCTAAGCTGATCTCAGAACGACCACAAGGAAGCTTGCCAAGCAACACTGAAACTAACCCTAAAGAGCAAATTCAAGCCACAACTATTTATGATAATGAAGGGTTAAATGAACCAGAACCAAGGTAAGAAAACGTAGCAGATAAAGGTAAGGGTGAGGTGAACCATGATATACCAAAACCAGCAATTACAGAGTACCAACCTCGTGTGCCATATCCCGATGCAATGAAGAAAGACCACACAGAGGAACAATTCGGTGAACTCACACCGTGTAGGCGATTTAAACGATCACTCTTCATGCTCCGACTCGGCTAGGACATCGAATAATCAAGGTGAAAACATAAATTCTATTAATAACCATTTGATTCAACCTTACATCACAGAAACACCACGAAACTACACAACCGAGCCAGATCCTAGACCTCGTGTCGATAAAGAAGAAATTCATGAGGAACGAAGGCTTCAGATCGATGAACTAGACGAGTGGAAGACACACTTCAAAGAGAAACTAAAAACACACGAAGCAAAAATGAGGCAACTCAACGATGGGACAACCCAGCTTAAGATAGGAGATCAGGTACTCAAAATCTTCCCAAATGGAATAGTCGAGGTAACTAATCCTAAATTCAACACTTTTAAGGTAAACACTACTCGACTTAAACTATATATCAATAACCGAATTGATTGCATGAGAAAAGATTTTCACCTCCTCAAACCACCATGAATATGCGAATAACAGGTAAGTCTAGCTCAAGACTTTAAACGAGCGCTTCTCGGGAGGCAACCCGAGCACTAACCCTACTAATTAGTTTAGTTTTATTTATTTCCATGTTTAGGCGCAGGTTTTCCATACTCACACGATCTTGCACACGGTCGTGGCCGTGGCCGTGTGGGCACCACAGGTAGGTAAAAGGGCGTGGCCGTAGACATGTGGCAACAGGACAAATTTTCCCCAAAACACGGGCTACATCTCTATTTAAGCCCCCTTCTTCCTTTTTCTCTTCCAGTTGTCTTCCTTCTTTCATTTTCCATTATTTACTTTTATTTTTATTTTTTATCTTCTTCATTATTTTCTTCTTATTCTTTATACCATTTAGATTTAGCTTAGGATACAATAAAATCAGGTCAGCTGCTTCGAGGATTCAAATCCAAATAGTTCGAGGCGCTCCCCCACATTCACCTCCGCCCAATCCTATCCGGCTTCTTTTCATTGACTCCATCCAAAATTCAGGAAGTTTCACTTCTCTCCCTATCTCATGATTCTATTATTATTTTGCATCTATATCTATCTTTGTACATTGAGGGCAATGTACATCTTAAGTGTGGGGGGTGAAACCTAAAAGTGCCTAACTTTTTGCATTATTCTCAAATCCTGAATTATGTCTTGTTTCTTAAGTAATTTTCTCATATTATGATTAGAATGAAATTTCCTGTGATTTATGATTTTTATTGATATGTTTTGGATTAAGTCATAGTTAATTGTACATTGATGATTCAAACTTTAAGATACTAAAGAATCAAGCATGATAAGTCTATTTTTCATAATTAAAAAGTTGCTAGGTTGTCTACCTGAATCTAATTATTACCTTGAAGTTTGTAATTTACAAGGTTGATATCAAAAACCCATAATTTTTGTGAGATTTTGAGCCTTATAGAGCATATATTCTTTTTTTTGCTCACTTTATTGATTATGAGTGTGTCAACATTGATCTGTTATTCTAGAACTTGCATCGATTATACATGTCGAGACCACAACTTTGATTTGATATACAGAGATGATAAAGGCACTTAGGTTTTAACCCCCTTACTCCACTAAAAGCCTACCCTCACAATTAACCCCTAGTGAACCCCTTTTGATCCTAACAACCCTTTTTATTGACTCACCATGTAACATCCCAAATATGGGGTTATTTGGAATTTGACTATTTTCTTATTATGAACTGCTGTGATATTATTAATGGAATAATAGAGCTTAATTTAAGGCTTTGAGTGTGCCGGTTTGATAGAGAAATTTCGGTTTTTAATTTTAAAAGAAAGGAGCCTTAGTAAGTGGGTGTTATAAGAATAAAGGTGGGTAATTTAACACTAATTAGGCCTTGGATAAGTGGCAAAGCAAGCCCACTTAAGAGCTAGCATGTGACGCCACATCAAGAGGAAGGGAGAGCCTTGGTTCGAGTCACAAGGATCCCTCCTTTTTGCATTATGATGGACGGCACATGTGGAGAGTTTTTCTCTCCTTGGATTCTTTTTATTTTGGATAATAGGAGAGTTTTATTTGCTTAATTATAGTATTAATAAAAGGGATAATGGATGGATTATTAGGAGATTATTATTTGATTAATTCAAGCTATTTTGAATTAAATCAAATAGGTGGCCAAGAGGATTTTTAGGTGTTGTGCCGAAATTGAACTCCTTGAGCAAGGAGAGTGGACGGCAAGGGGTACTAGGGGGTGCCCAAGTTTCTTTGGTTTCTTTTCCTATTAGCCGAATTCTCCCAAAAGTCTCCCATTTACTATTTTCTCTTCTCCATCCTCTCCAAACCGAAAGCACATCCCCTAAAACCTTTCTTTTCTTTTCCCAACCTCTTTAGCTTGAAACTCCACATTCAAACTCCCTTTTCTTTATTTCTTTGTTAACAGAACCTCTACTCCTTGTTGCCGAAACTCCAACACCCTTGTCTCTCCATTATTTACCTCTTGGCCGAATATTCAAGCAAGGGTAATCTTCTAAACTCATCTCCAATCGGTTCATAAGGTAGGTAGGTATGGGCGAATGCCATCTTTCTTCTCCTCTGTGTTTTGTCGATTTCTATTAGGGGAATAAGTGCCGATTTCGGCAATGATTAAGTCTTCTAAACAAGTGGTAACCGATTCTTGTTAGGTACTCAGGAAGTGAAGCGATCGATTGGCCCCGATCTCTAGTATTCGATTTGTGGTGCGTAACGGTGAGATCTACTTTAGTTGGTCGGGTTGATATTCGTTTTAGCCGAAGGCTACTAACTTTGAGTGCCGATTCATGGAATCGAAGCGGTCGGGAGTTGAGTGTTGCGGTTGGTGTCCAAAAGTGTGAAGGTGAGATTTCGGGTTCACAAGGAACCCCTCCCAATAATTTGATTTGGCCGAATAGGCCCTAAGACTAATCCCATAGTTGGCCGAATATAGGTACAGTGAGATCTAGGTGGCCAACGTTTCTTTTCGGGATTTAGACTTCTCATCAACATCAGTGTGTACATACACACTTATATCGATTAATGTTGTGTTATATATGTTGTATGAAAATGCTTGATGTAGATGCGGATTGGTACCTTAACGGTACAAGTGAGGATCCCGTAAGTCTCTGTTAATGTGAGATTACTTTAATGCTTTTGGGGAAGCATGGTTTATTGATACATGTGATAAATGCATGAGATCGTTGTTAATCGCCTGTCCGTTATGGGCTACGTGAGAGGAGGAGCGGTGATGTTTCGTCTCGACGAGCACCGGTGTTTTGGTAACACATCGTGACTATATGTCACAGAGGTTTGGTACCTCCGGAGGTTTGGTACCTCATAGCGACTTGTCCACGTGGTTAACACCACCGTGGGTTGGCCCCACTTGAGATATGGGATAAATCGCGGTGATTTGGTATCACACGATGGGTTGGCCCCATCACCCGATTTGTGTCTCACGGACACCGTTGCTTTGGTAGCACATTGTGACTATACGTCACGGTGGTTTGGCACCACAGTGTTTTGGTAACACATCGTGACTACGGTCACAGTGGTTTGGTACCACGTGGGGTAGACAAAGGCGTTTGGTTGGCTAGGTTGGGCACACGATATACTGCATAATTAATGTTATATGTTGTGTATGAAATGTTGTATTAACCGAGGGAAGGGTTACATACTGAGTCTTGGTGACTCACCTTCTCCTTTAACCTTTTTTCAGGTGACTCGTAGATGGCGGTGGAGGAGCCGGTTGGACTCGAGGTGGCCATGCAGTGGATTTAAATTTATAGAACTTTAAATTTGCTTATTTTTACTTTGGTTGTAATAAGGCCTCCATAAACTATATTTGTGTTATTTTCTTTTATGTTGGATATTTGCTTAAACTATACCATTAAATTGAACTAAAATCACATGTTTTCTTAAATTAACACGAAGATGTTTTTATCGTGCCATCAGCACACTTGAAAGCTCGGTATAATAATCGGACTTAATCAAAATTCCAAATTAAATCTAAGGGTAGCTTTGACAAGATAACCGAAAACGAGAAGTTTTCAATAAAAATTTAATAGGTATCGAAATGGTGTTCACAAGGTTTTTTCTCCGTAACAAATCAAATTCGGTCGTAGTGTTTGAAATTTGGGTTTGGGTTGTTACAAAATTGGTATCGAGCCAGTTCAAAGCTCTAGGTGTGTGAGGCCCAAGGCCCAAAAATGTTTTAATAGGCCTTTTGGATTATTTTTGGGTTTTAAGCGGCATGGCCCGAGTCTCAGGCAGACCGATCCGCCTGTAAGTACAACTAAACCTCTTTGTGAATTATATTCGTAGAAGGGTAGGAAGCATGGAACGTAGATAGACTTATAGGACTTGGACCCTAAGGCTAGATTGCTCAAACACAAACGAAGCATAAGACTTAAAGAACTAAACCAACCTATGACTTAGTCAATGAGCTAGGGTGTGGTAACCCCAGACGCATGTCTAGGATTGGATCCGGAAGAGCTTGGTATTTAAGCGGTCCTCGTGACTCACCTCCTCTTCGCAGTATCCTACTGAGTGCGTAGCTTCCGGTTCACCCTAACTCGGAGGGCTCTGGTGGTGTGGCAACCTCTCGTGCGCATGTTCAGAAAGGTTCGGTGAGAGCTTGGTATTTAAGCGGTCCGCGTGACCCACCTCCTCTTCACTTGAATTACGCACAGTGCGTAGCTTTGGTTCACCACGACCGGGAGGGCTCGGTCATGGGCTAAACACAATGATTAAAACCCGAGAAGGGAATTAGCCTTGTTTTTCGAAATGGAATAACAAGCCCTAATGTTTTCAAACCTTGTCCAATAACTCTCTTAAACCTTAGAACATTACTTTTACAACGTTTTCTCGGAAAACTTGACTTGTGAAAAATTACAGAAATACCCTTAGGAGTAAAATTACCAAAATGCCCCTGACCCATAAAATATTAATTCGACGGTTTTGCCCAAAAATTTCAACTATTTTACAAATATTCAATAACTTAGCTTTGGAAATCGTCAGCAACATATTTTGATTCTGGAAAATTACGAAAATACCCCTGTAGGATAAAAGTCGAAAATACCCCTGGGTTAGAAATGGGCAGAAATGTTCGATGAGTGAATAGGTATGGAAAGTATTAAGGAATGGATGCATGAACTTCTTTGTGTGAACTAGGATAGGAAACTGAAACATTGTTTGCTCGAAAGAATCCCTGATTAAACCCCATCCATAAAACTTCTTCGCGAGTAATAAAGTGAAACAAATGCTAACGCATAAAATTTTTCTTAATCAGTTAAAAGCGCGGTAGATAGAATGAGTTCTAGAGGACGTGGGACGCCGTGGACGTGGTAGGGGTAGGATGACGGTGTCCGAACCCGTCAGTCGGGACAAGGTTCGAGAAAATGAGGTACCATCGCACCACCACCTCCTACTTTTAGAGTGAGGAGCGGAGCGAGCCGGTGGCGAGTCGGTGCTCGCAAGGCGTGTTGCGAGTCTTGGAGATGGTGGTGGGGGTGGTGGAAATGTAGGAGCTCAAAATCGTCCTCGAGCGACTCCGATCTAACGGAGCGGAGGTATTTCGAGGTGTGTCGAGTGGCACCAGTCTGTGGAATCTTGGCTAGAGTCAATCGAAAGAATCATGGATGACCTTGACTCGACCGAGGAAGAAAAGCGAAGAGGCGGTGTCGCTTCTAAAGGATGAAGCGATCGGTGGTGGCTTACGGTTCGAGATGGGGCTACAGCAGATGATTTGACTTGGGAGTATTTCGAACCGCCTATCGAGAAAAGTATGTGGGCATTAGCTACATCGACGCCAGCAGAGAAAGGCTTTTCTCGGGATTAGTTCAAGGAACTAAGTCCGTGTCGGAATATGAGGCGAGAATTTCTAAATTTGAGTAGATATGCGAGAGGCATCGTGGCTATCTGAACATGAGCGCTGTGTCCGCTTTGAGGATGGACTCGAGATGACTTAAGGTTACCGATTGCCCCATAGCGGAGTTCGTGAGTTCTCATCTCTCGTGGAGAAGGCTAAGGTAGCCAGAAGGAATAAAGGAGGTCGTGAGGCGTAACTATAGTAAGAACAATCGAGAAGAGAAGTTTTGGGTCAATTTGGATCAAGCGGAGGTGCTCGAGAAAAAGGCTAGGCCAAGTGGGCCCAATCAGCAAACAAGGCCCACATTTGCTAGTCGAGGTCGACTCGGTCTGTGCAATGCTGTGGAAAGACCCATTGGGGAGGTTGTTGGACCGGTGACAAAGGATGTTTTGAGTGTGGGTCTTTGGAGCATCGCGCGTCGAGAGATTGTCCCCGTAAACTAGCTAAGAAGCGACCGGAGAGGCGTAACCGTGCTCGGGATAGAAATGTAGGACCACAGAGAGGGTCGTGGTAATGGCAGAGGAAACAACGGTCCTAACCGAGGTCGTGGAACTCAAGGCGAGGTTCAGCAACACAGAGGCTAGGCAGCTGGCTTAGTTTACGTGGCGAGGTGTCGCGAAGAAGGTGACGCACCGGATGTCATAAGCGCATGCGTTTCTAATTTTCGGTTTTCCTTATGTTGCATTGATTGATGTGGGCTCGGACGCACTCGCACATTGCTAGTAGTGTGGTAGAAACTATGGACCTAAACTCAAACCGCTTCTAGGGAGATGACCGTAGTTAGCCCCTTAGGTCACTCCGTAGTCGTAGATAGACTTTATAGAGGCGCACCTAGAACTTCAAGGGTAGTATTTGTAGCTGATTTAATGGAACTACCGTTTGGGGAGTTCGATTTGATCCTTGGTATGGATTGGTTGGTTAAGTACCAAGCGAATTTAGATTGCGCGGCTAAGTGCATGGTCCTTAAGACAGTGAAGGTGATGAAGTGGTTATGATAGGAGATAGAAGGAATTATCTATCCAATGTAGTGGATCGCCTTGAAGGTGAAAAGATGGTCAAGAAGGGTTGTGAGGCGTATTTGGTTCAAATCGTGCTTTGGAAGCTAAGGAGTTAGTAATTGAAAAGGTCCGAACGGTTGGGGAATTTCTTTGATGTGTTCCCGGAAGAACTTCGGGTTTGCCTCCGGATCGAGAAGTCGAGTCGGTATAGACTTGCTACTACAGAACGGCACTGTGTCCATAGCACCATACCGAATGGCACCAAAGGAATTGGTGGAGCTAAAGGCTCAAATTCAGGAGCTCTTGGATAGAGGGTTCATACGACCAAGTATATCCCGTGGGGAGCACGTGTTGTTTGTCAAGAAGAAGGACGGTTCTATGCGGATGTGCATCGACTCACCGTCGATTAAATAAGTTAACGATCAAGAACAAGTATCCGTTGCCTCGGATTGACGACTTGTTTGATCAAGCGAAGGGTGCCTCGGTGTTTTGAAGATAGACCTTAGGTCGTTATCACCAATTAAGGGTGAAGGAGGTCGATGTTCACAAAAGCGGCATTCGAACTCGGTATGGGCATTTTGAGTTCTTGGTAATGCCATTGGGTTGACCAATGCACCGCGGCATTCATGGACTTGATGAATAGAGTATTTCCAAGAAGACTTGGACCGATTAAATCGTGGTGTTCATAGACGACATATTGGTTTATTCAAAGACGAGTAAGAGGAGCATGACAAGCATTTACGGATAGTTACGCAAGTATTGAGGGGGAAGCGATTATATGCCAAATTCAAGTAAGTGTGAATTTTGGCTTAGGAAGTGGCTTTCTTAGGTCATGTAGTGTCGGTGAAGGAATTAGGGTAGACCCTCGCAAGATTGAAGCATATTGGAGTGGAAACCACCTAGGACGGTGGGTGAAATACGGAGTTTTTCGGGTTTAGCAGGTACTATCGGAGATTCGTGGAAGGATTCTCTCTAATAGCAGCGCAGTTAACTAAGTTGCTAAGGAAAGGTGTCCCATTTGTAAGGACGGAGAAGCAAAGCAAGAAAGCTTTGATAAGTTAAGGAAGATTTTGACTTTAAGCTCCGGTTTTGGTACGACTGAAGCGAGGAAAGTTATTCACGATTTATTGTGATGCATCTCACACCGGTTTGGGATGTGTGTTGATGCGAGGATGGGAAGGTAGTAGCCTATGCATCTCGTCAATTAAGACCGCATGAGGTTAACTACCCAACGCACGACTTGGAGTTAGCGGCGGTCGTCTTCGCTCTGAAGATATGGAGACATTACCTGTATGGAGATTTGCGGAAACAGTTCTGGTGGCCTAGGTTGAAGCGTGAGATAACGGAGTTCGTAGGGAAGTGTCTGACGTGCCAGCAGGTTAAGGCTGAACATCAGTCACCATCGGGACTACTTCAACCGATAAAGATCCCTCAATGGAAATGGGAGAGGATCACCATGGATTTTGTTAGTGGGCTACCCCTTACGCCCACCAAGAAGGATGCGATTTGGGTAATTGTGGATCGCCTAACTAAATCAGCTCACTTCATGCGGTGAGAATGGATTACTCACTCCGAAGCTAAGCGAAGGCGTATGTGGGAGAAATAGTGAGGTTGCATGGCGTGCGGTGTCGATTATCTCGGATAGGGATCCCGATTCACGTCAAGGTTTTGGAAAGCGTTGCATCAAGCTTTGGGTACGGTTAGATTTTAGTACGACTTTCCATCCACGATCGACGGACGATCGGAAAGGGTGATCTGATTTTAGAAGACATGTTAAGAGGCTGTGTCTTGGATTTTAGTGGTAGTTGGGAGGAGTACCTACCATTAGCGGAATTCGCTTATAACAATAGTTATCAAGCGAGTATTCAAATGGCTCCATACGAGGCCCTATATGGACGAAAGTGTCGTACTCCTACATGTTGGACGGAGTTGGGAGAAAGACAAGTTCTGGGTCCAGAATTGGTAACCGAGACGGAAGACAAAGTCAAGGTGATTCGGTCTCGTCTCAAGGAAGCATCGGATAGGCAGAAGTCTTATGCCGATCTCAAACGCAAGGAAATGGAGTATGCTGTGGGAGACAAAGTCTTTCTGAAAGTGTCGCCTTGGAAAAAGGTGTTGAGATTTGGACGGAAAGGGAAGTTAAGCCCAAGGTTCATCGGGCCATATACTGTTGTGAAGCGAGTAGGACCAGTGGCTTATCAGCTTGAGCTGCCGGCAGAACTGAGTCAGATTCATGACGTATTTCATGTATCAATGCTGAGACGGTATCGGTCAGATCCTTCGCACGTTGTGCCAGTAGCAGAGATTGAGGTGAACTCGGATTTATCTTTTGAGGAAGAACCGGTTCAGATTGTAGACCGAGATGTGAAAGTTCTACGAAGGAAGGCAGTGCCTTTAGTAAAAGTGTTATGGCGGAACCACGGAGTGGAAGAAGCTACGTGGGAGCCCGAGGAGGTGATGCGACAGCAATACCCCCATCTCTTTTGATCAAGGAATTTCGAGGACGAAATTTATTTTAAGGGGTAGAATCGTAACATCCCAAATATGGGGTTATTTGGAATTTGACTATTTTCTTATTATGAACTGCTGTGATATTATTAATGGAATAATAGAGCTTAATTTAAGGCTTTGAGTGTGCCGGTTTGATAGAGAAATTTCGGTTTTTAATTTTAAAAGAAAGGAGCCTTAGTAAGTGGGTGTTATAAGAATAAAGGTGGGTAATTTAACACTAATTAGGCCTTGGATAAGTGGCAAAGCAAGCCCACTTAAGAGCTAGCATGTGACGCCACATCAAGAGGAAGGGAGAGCCTTGGTTCGAGTCACAAGGATCCCTCCTTTTTGCATTATGATGGACGACACATGTGGAGAGTTTTTCTCTCCTTGGATTCTTTTTATTTTGGATAATAGGAGAGTTTTATTTGCTTAATTATAGTATTAATAAAAGGGATAATGGATGGATTATTAGGAGATTATTATTTGATTAATTCAAGCTATTTTGAATTAAATCAAATAGGTGGCCAAGAGGATTTTTAGGTGTTGTGCGAGAAATTGAACTCCTTGAGCAAGGAGAGTGGACTGGCAAGGGGTACTAGGGGTGCCCAAGTTTCTTTGGTTTCTTTTCCTATTAGCCGAATTCTCCCAAAAGTCTCCCATTTACTATTTTCTCTTCTCCATCCTCTCCAAACCGAAAGCACATCCCCTAAAACCTTTCTTTTCTTTTCCCAACCTCTTTAGCTTGAAACTCCACATTCAAACTCCCTTTTCTTTATTTCTTTGTTAACCGAACCTCTACTCCTTGTTGCCGAAACTCCAACACCCTTGTCTCTCCATTATTTACCTCTTGGCCGAATATTCAAGCAAGGGTAATCTTCTCTAAACTCATCTCCAATCGGTTCATAAGGTAGGTAGGTATGGCCGAATGCCATCTTTCTTCTCCTCTGTGTTTTGTCGATTTCTATTAGGGGGAATAAGTGCCGATTTCGGCAATGATTAAGTCTTCTAAACAAGTGGTAACCGATTCTTGTTAGGTACTCGGGAAGTGAAGCGATCGATGGGCCCCGATCTCTAGTATTCGATTTGTGGTACGTAACGGTGAGATCTACTTTAGTTGGTCAGTTGATATTCGTTTTAGCCGAAGGCTACTAACTTTTTGAGTGCCGATTCATGGAATCAGAAGCAGATTCGGGAGTTGGGTGTTGCGGTTGGTGTCCAAAAGTGTGAAGGTGAGATTTCGGGTTCACAAGGAACCCCTCCCAATAATTTGATTTGGCCGAATAGGCCCTAAGACTAATCCCATAGTTGGCCGAATATAGGTACAGTGAGATCTAGGGTGGCCAACGTTTCTTTTCGGGATTTAGACTTCTCATCAACATCAGGTGTGTACATACACACTTATATCAGTTAATGTTGTGTTATATATGTTGTATGAAAATCTGCTTGATGTAGATGCGGATTGGTACCTTAACGGTACAAGTGAGGATCCCGGTAAGTCTCTGTTAATGTGAGATTACTTTAATGCTTTTGGGGAAGCATGGTTTATTGATACATGTGATAAATGCATGAGATCTGTTGTTAACTGTCTACCTGTTATGGGCTACGTGAGAGGAGGGGGCAGTGATGTTTCGTGCTGACGAGCACCAGTGTTTTGGTAACACACTGTGACTATATGTCACCAGAGGTTTGGTACCTCCAGAGGTTTGGTACCTCATAGCGACTTGTCCCTGTGGTTAACACCACCGTGGGTTGGCCCCACTTGAGATATGGGATAAATGCGCGGTGATTTGGTATCACACGATGGGTTGGCCCCATCACCCGATTTGTGTCTACGGACACCAGTGCTTTGGTAGCACATTGTGACTATACGTCACCAGTGGTTTGGCACCACCAGTGTTTTGGTAACACATCGTGACTACGGTCACCAGTGGTTTGGTACCACGTGGGGTAGACAAAGGCGTTTGGTTGGCTAGGTTGGGCACACGATACTCTGCATAATTAACTGTTATATGTTGTGTATGAAATGTTGTAATAACCGGGGGAAGGGTTACATACTGAGTCTTGGTGACTCACCTTCTCCTTTAACCTTTTTTCAGGTGACTCGTAGATGGCGGTGGAGGAGCCGGTTGGACTCGAGGTGGCCATGCAGTGGATTTAAATTTATAGAACTTTAAATTTGCTTATTTTTACTTTGGTTGTAATAAGGCCTCCATAAACTATATTTGTGTTATTTTCTTTTATGTTGGATATTTGCTTAAACTATACCATTAAATTGAACTAAAATCACATGTTTTCTTAAATTAACACGAAGATGTTTTATCGTGCCATCGGGCACACTTGAAACTGGTATAATAATCGGACTTAATCAAAATTCCAAATTAAATCTAAGGGTAGCTTTGACAAGATAACCGAAAACAAGAAGTTTTCAATAAAAATTTAATAGGTATCGAAATGGTGTTCACAAGGTTTTTCTCCGTAACAAATCAAATTCGGTCGTAGTGTTTGGGCCGGGTTTGGGTTGTTACACACCCACTAATTTTAAACCAAAACCCTTTGTATTTGTTATCACCATTCTTCTTGACTACCCTTTTTGTCGAGATTTGATTTTGAGCAGTTGCCTAACTATGTTCTATATTTCAGTTGTTAAAGTACTTTCTTATTATTGTAAATATTTAATGATTTGCTCTTAAAAAAAAAGAAGTATATTCATTATTAGTTCTATGTTCTATGAGCTTAAAACAGTTAAATTCACATCTTTAGAAGAAGCTCGTGTTATTATTAGTATTATGAGTTTTCAATTGATGTAATTATTTACTATCAGTTCGTTGTTTCTAGTTAGGTAATTTGTCAGGTCAATCTCGATTCTAACCCTCTAATTCAGCCTTTATCCACACCTTTAACCCAAGCCCCGTTACAACCCATAAAAGACCTTTTGATTTGTGTATCATATCATTTTACAGTGGTGGAGACTTGATTTTCATGCAAGCCTATGGGATTAACTTTTCATGTTCGACTTCTGAGTGCTTATTTTTGAACCTTAAACACTTCGAGTGATTTGAGTGAATATTTAGTGAGGATGTCAATTTTTGTCGATTCTGAATCAGAGGTAATTATTTAGATGAAAGGAAACACCTATGTTTTCATGCTACAAAATGTATGACTTAGATTGTTTGAATCTTTAGGACTCTTTGAGTTGAATTATCCGTGTATGAATTATCTTTTAATTATGATTAAACATTATTGATGATTATTATGAATCGAGGAAGTTCGTTTTAATTGTGAGTTGAGAATTTTGCTTGAGGACAAGCAAAAGCTTAAGTGTGGGGGTATTTGATAAACCGTAATAGTAACATATTTTAATCCCACATTTAGCATGCTTTTGAATGATTTATCCCTTGAATTATGGAATTTGGTGCTCTTAATTCTTTAATTTCATATTTTATACTTAGGAGAGCATATGAGGATAAAAAGAACGGAAAACAGGCTTAAAACGGACCAAATGGGCCAAAGAAAGAAATGCACACGGCTTGGGCCCAAGCCACACGGCCGTGCCTCCTTAACAGACCCAAACACGACCTAAAGTCGATTCACACGGGCGTGTCCCTACCGTGACAAAGAGGAATTTCACTCGGAATAGGATACTTGGAGGCAAAGAAACACATTCCAAAGCCTATATAAACACCCTACGGGGCAACTTAAGCGGGGAGTTCGACAGAAGCCCTCTGTTGGGGCGTCCAGCTAGGCCAAGGAGCCGAGCCAGAGAGGTCAGAATTGTGGGATTCACTCGAAGAAAGCCAGTTGATTCATCTCAAGAAGCCGGAGTCATACTCAAGATGGAGGATCTCTCCTTCAATTCCTTTAGGGGGTTTTAGGGTTTTTCTTATATTTTGTTTTATCTTTTCTTCTGAGATGTATTCTTTTATAATTATGAACTAAACCCTCAGATACCTGAGGGGGATGAAACCTAAGATGAATCTTGTTATCGTTTGCTGAACTATATGATAAATACTTGATTTGTTCTTAATTATGTGTTCTTAATTCTTGCTTTGATATTCCAGGATATTGATTCAAGTACTGATGTGCTTAGGTGGTGGAGAAAAAGTCCCTGCCTAAGAGTAGATCTAGTATACTTAAGCGGAGTTGCTCGCGCGCCTAGAGATAGGGTGACGAAAATCTGTCAGATTAGGGTCAAACCTAATATGGGAGTCCATAGATCGAGTTAATGCAATTCTAGAGGTTTTAATTAGAAAGAGATTTCAATTAATCAACCTAGGGTTAGACGTTAGTCGCCTCGAGAGAGGATTAATATACATTAGGGAATCCTATAGATCAAGTCAAGTGAATAAATCGTGCAGTTCGAGAGTTAGATAACAAGTGAAGTCTAGGTGGATTCTTCCTCGTGTATTGTCTTAATCAATTGGTTTTCCCCACAAATATTTTCCCCAATTCACTCTCTTTGTCTTAGCGTCTTTAGCTTAGTAGTTAGTTAATTTTAGTTTAAACAACAAATTCTTTAAATCTTAGGTTAAATAATAGAAAGAGAGTCAGTATTAGTACTCTTGGTTCCTTTGGGTTTAACATTCCGGTCTTGCCACTAAACTATACTACTGTTCGATAGGTGCGCTTGCCTCAATCATTGTCATAGTTAGTTTCTAGGCTCGATCATTCTTTATATAAATTTTTAAGACTCTGACACACGATCACTTTTCATTATTTTTGTTCTTAAAAAAATGTAAAAAAAAAACACAACAACTACAAGCATTCTATTTCTTTTTTTTTTCTTTTCTTCTATATTTTTTTTTGCCATAAACATGTCATGAGGGATTGGGTTTTGGGCTCCGATGAAGGGGATGTCACCGGACCGTCGGTCCTCCACCCTTAGGAGCCCCTAAAAATCTTGCTTTTTCCCTCCCTTTTCTAAAACAAAGTTTTCTTTTTTTTAAAAAAAAAGCTTGATTTTGGGAAAAGTTTTGATTTTTTTTAAAAAAAAGAGAGAAATTTTAGATTTTAAAAAATAAAAATATGTTTTTTTAGTCATTTTAAAGGAAAATTTAAAATTTTAAAACAAAGTTTTGATTTTTTTTCAACTATTTCAAAATAAAAGTTTTAATCTTTAAGAAATATAGTGTTTTTTTTTTTTGGTGAAAAGAGAAGATGAATTACATCAATTACATAAAAGTACTATTGACTTTATCTTTTTGTAATAATTCTAAAATTTCCTTAGGTGCGTCCTCAAAGACCTGTAAGGTTGATTTCCAATTCAAGCTAAGTTTAGCAAGTCGATCTGCCACCAAGTTCCGTTCTCTCGGTATATGAAGGATCCTCCATTGGCCACTCGACTTCATAATGCGTTGAGTCCTTCTAAGCACTGTAATCCCTGACTCCTCCATGTCCATATCAGTTAAGGCTTGGACTACTTCCAGGTTATCGATCTGAATTATGGTCTGTCTATAACCTTTATTAAGTAACAAAAGGATCCCATCAAGGATGCTCCAAACTTCGGCCTCAAATGGTGAGCAAACACCTAAATAGCGACCGAATCCAATAATCTAATTTCCATCCCTGTCTCGTACCACGCCTCCTATAGCTGCATGACCGGAATCTCTCGCCAACGTACCATCGGTGGATAAAAGCACCCATGTACTCTCGGGAATATTAGCATGGTTCGTGTAGGAATCATTACTCTTATACCCACTAAGGTATAATTCAAATTGGCGAGCCCAGCTAGTAGAGACTTTCACCACTTCATTTGTTGACCAAGAGATATTCTGAAAAATAAAAAGATTCCTATTCTTCCAGATACGCCAAGCAATTAATCCAAAGAGGCACGACCAAGTGACTCCACTATCATGCAATCTCTCAAGACAACAAAGATTAGATGAAAACCAAACCTGGAAAGAGTCAGAAAAGAACCTTTGCTTAAGTTGATTTGGAATCACATGCATCCACACATCCTTTGCTGCTAGGCAATCACGAAGAACATGAACCATATCCTCAAACTCATGCCCACATAAAGCACATGAATTGCTTTGGCTGATACCCCTCCTCATACGCTCTGAATTTGTAAGAAGTTTCTGTTTAAAGGCAAGCCAGAGAAAAAACCTCACTCTCTGTGGACCTTGATACCTCCAAATAGTCTTCCAATTGTCATCCTTAAAACTCCAAGTGTCTTCTTTTAAGGTCCAAAAAGCGGTATGAATCAAAAAAGCTCTTGATGTCGACCGAGCCCATATCATTTTGTTCAATCCTGTGTCAGGATGAGGAGGAGGGACATTGATGATCCTATTTATCACGTATTCGGGCAACCATACACGAAACAACTCCAAATTCTAGCTACCATCAGAGTTAACCAAATCCCTAACTAAACAGTCTAAATCAAGGTTAGAAGATGGAATTTTCGAAAGAAGAGGACCCATACCTGGAATCCAAGGGTCCTTCCAACAAGGAACACTGGCACCATCTCTAATGGCCCAAGCTAAGTTTTCACGAAGTAATTGCCATATCTTAGCAAGAGACCGCCATAAGTACGAGCACTGACTCCTATTAATAGAATCTAGGATCTGCTCTTTCCAACCATACTTAGTCCTAAGGACACGAACCCATAAAGCATTGCTCTTCGAGACTAAAGCGAATCCAATCTTTATAAGAAATGACAAGTTATGATCATTTAATTTCCGAAAACCAAGCCCACCTCGAGACCGTGGTTGACATATAGAATCCCAACCCACTAAAGACATTTTGGATGGCCATCAACACAACCCCAAATAAACTGTCTGACCAATCTTTCAATTTCTGCACAAACTCCTTTAGGTATCAACAACGACTGCATAAAATAAGTAGGAATGGAAAGAAGAACGGACTGGACCAAGGTGATTCTCCCTACTATGGACAAATTCCTTGCATCCCAACTATGAAGCTTACGCCTAAGCTTATCAACCACAAAAATAAAGGTACTTTTAGTAACCCTACTATGCAGGAAGGGAACGCCTAAGTAAAAGCCTAGATTCTGAACTTCTTGAAAGCTGAACATTTGAATAATCTGGTTCTGATCACTATTATTAATACCTTTAGAAAAGTATATATTACTTTTCCTAATGCTAATTCTATGACCCGAGACCTCACAAAACTGATTAAGAATGTTCTTCAATAAACACGCTTGATCAAGTTGAGCTTTGCAAAAAATCACCAAATCATCAGCAAAGAAGAGATGTGAGATTACTGGACCTATTCTTGAAAGATGAATAGGTTTCTATCTACCAATAGCAATATCCGACCTTATAAGATGCCCCAACCAATCCATGCAAAGCACAAAAAGGTAAGGCGAAAGGGGACACCCTTGACGGATTCCTCTGGCTGGCTTAAACTTGTGGGTAGGCACGCCATTCCAAAGAATTTGCATAGAAGAGGAGGATATAGCTGCCATAATCACATTCCACAGGAACTTAAGCACCCCAACAGTCGTTAAGGATGCACTTATAAAGTCCCAACTAACTTTATCATATGCTTTCTCCAAGTCCAACTTGATAGCCATCCAATTTTTCCCATTCCGCTTGCAACGCATAGAATGTATGACTTTTTGAGCAAGAATGATATTATCAGATATGTTCCGGCCAGCTATGAACCCAGCCTGTTCCTGTGAGATAAGATTAGGAAAAACTAACTTAAATCGGTTAGCAATTACTTTCATAACCAATTTATACATAACAGAACACAAGCTAATAGGCCGAAACTGACTAAAATCATCCGGGCAGTCCTTTTTTGGAATTAAGACGATCAGCATATTATTCAGGTCCTGTTCAATCAGTTGCCCATCAAAAACTCATTTCACCCAGTTGCAAATATCATTACCAAGAATATCCCACTGGCTTTGAAAGAAGTGAGCATGATATCCATCACTTCTGGGTGCTTTTAACTGCGCCATATCAAACAAAGCCCTTTTTATCTCATCATTAGTGATAACCTCCTCCAAAAACGTGATATCTGAGGGCTTCAATCTAGGAAAACTAATATTGGGTAAGTTCCCCAAGGCCTGAGGTACCTTACCATAAAGTTTCTCAAAAAATCCTCACTGCTTTAGTTCGTAAAATATCCTGATTAGCACGCCACTCTCCATTTCTAATACGTAAGGCTGTAATACGGTTAAATTTCCTTCTCTCAATCGTGCGACTGTGAAAAAAATTAGTGTTTCTATCCCCCAAGTGAAGCTAGTCACACAGAGCCTTTTGTTTCCAAAGCAACTCTTCATGATAAAGAATTTTTTCCAACTCATCTCGAACTTCCATATCTTGTTTAGCTAAGAAACTAGAGTCATTGTGATCTAGAGCCTTTTGAATATTGTTGAGTGATCTCATGAGGTGTCGCTTACAGGAACCCAAAAAGCCATAGACATTCTTGTTCCAATCTTTAGCATAAGAGGTAAAATTATTCAGAGAATCTGCCATATTGCCCGCATAGTTCCACTTTTCTTTGACAAAGGTAGAAAAGTTATTATGCTTGGTCCAACCAGCTAAAAACCTAAAAGGTCCACCTTTAGCCAAATCCATATCCGGTCTTGTAGACAGAAGAAGAGGCCGATGGTCAGATTTAATACATGGAAGATTCGAGACTAAGCACTGAGGAAAAGATGCCATCCATGCATCATTCGCTAGAGCTCGATCAAGTCTGACAAAGGTACCACCTCTCTGCCAAGTGAAAGTAAGACCGCTGAATCCCAAATCCTGCAATTCACAAAAGTCAAAAAAATTGCCAAATAAACTACATCTCTTACCCACAGTACAAGGACTTCGTTTATCCTCAGGAGATAAGATGGCATTGAAATCACCCATCAATATCCAAGGTATCGATTAAAGAGGCATCGCAGATTTTAGCCCGTCCCAAAGGAGTTTCCATTTAGACCTATCTGGACTGTCATAAACAAAAGAAATAAGAAAAGAGTTATTGGGAACATATTCATTAACACAGAGAAGAATAAAATAAGGATGATTTTAGAGGATTTGAATCCGCACAGAATCTTTCCATCCCACCCAGATACCACCTGAAAAACCAACAGCCTCAACTCGGTGAGAAAAATTAAAACCCAATTGGTCAATAGTGTAATTTTCTTTTTTACTGCTCATTCTCGATTCTAATAAGCAAAAAATGTCGGGATGATACTCCACATTATACTCACGAAAAGCTTGGATAAAATTCCTACTTGCGCATCCTTGACAATTCCAGGAAAAAATATTCAAATTTGAATTCATTATAATTATAATAAAATATATAATAAAACTAATGATAATAAAATAACTCAAACACCAAAGAGCCAATAAAACCATAAACATTCGAACACAAAAAAGGTTCAGCCTTACTGTTCAGGGGGATCACCTCCCTTCTGCTGCTCTTCACCCCCGGAAGAACCATTTGTACCAGGTAAGTCCTTTATTAAATTTGAAATATTTTTAGCCAATTGATTCATAGAGTCCTTTAAAAGAAAACTTTGGCTGCCATTATTTTTGAATCGGCTACTGCTACTTGAATGCATTTTGTTTAGTTTCTTGGTGAAGTTCCTGCCTTTAGCCTTCATGCCTCTCCCACGACCGGACACCATAACATGTTTCAAGCCCAAGTCAGTTTTTAAGGTCGGAGAAGAATTTCTTTTATCCTTATTTTCCAAAAAAACCACAGCTGTGTGTTTGTCGGTGTCAAAGCTGCCCACCTCCACAGCCTCTTCAACCATCGAAAGACCTTCCATATTTGATTCAGAAACTGCATGAACCACCGAAGGTCTATCGTTCCCAGGGATTGAAACCCTGATTTCTCGGCCACTCCGTCCTACTATTTTAAAAAGGAGAAAGTTTGGATTTTGAAAAATAAAAATATGTTTTTTAAGTCATTTTAAAGGAAAGTTTAAGTTTTTAAAATAAAGTTTTGATTTTTTTTAACTATTTCGAAATAAAGTTTTGATTTTTAAGAAAAGTAATGATTTTTTTTCTAAAGAAAACTTTGATTTTGCGAAAAAAAAAATTCCAGCCACCATACGTGGCGGCTCCACCACCGGAGGCTGGAGAGCCGTTGGTCTCTCTGGTGGTGGAGCCATGGCCAACATAGAAGGAGTAAGAGAAAGAGGAAGAGGTTTTTTTTTTTTTTTGAAAAAAATAAGGGTAAAATGAATGAATGAATTTTTTTTTCATTTATAGGTTCCAAAAATGGGTAATTTATTCTCACCCCTTACTTTTTAAATTTACAAAAAATACCCCTTTTTTGCAGCACCGCCCTCACTATCTGACCTATTTACACCCGTAATCCTTTTATTTTTTTTCAAACATTTGATTTTAATCCGAAATTTAAAAAATTAAAAGCAAATTAATTGCTACATCAGTCCTCTGTCTTCCACATTTTTTATCTTTTAGTCCCAAAATCAAGCTATGCCATTTTGTTTCCATCTTTAATAAATTATTTACACTTATATCTTCCCTTTCATTTGCATTTATACCTTATATATTTAATGTCAATTATGCATTTTATTTTAATGTTTTATATTTATTCACACTTGTATAATTTTTATTTATTCTTATTTCGTTTTTATTTATTTTCTTGTCTATTTATATTTATGTGTTTTTACACATTCCCCTTACATACATTTTAATATTATTTATTTATGTTACCTTGATTCTTTTATTGTATTATAAATAAGGTGTATTATTATTATTATTATTATCATCATGTTAAGGTCTTATTTATTTTATTTATTTAACCTTTCTTTTTATTATTGCTATTTCGAAAGAGTTTTAACTTTTTATTAACTTTAGCCAATTTAATTAATTTTCCTATTTTATTACTATTCGTTTTAAAAGAGGGAACTTTAGGTCATATTTCCATCTTATAATTGCTAACATGAAGTTAGTTAAGTAGGTGTTATATTTTAATGAAACCATAAGGTTTTTTACATTTGGGTTTAGGTTAGTCCTTAAGATCTTACCTACCATTTACCTTAGAAAAATTATAAATAATATGTAGGATTTTTTTAGGGTTTTAAACTAATTTTAAATTATCGTATAGGATTAGAATCTTAAGTTAATATGTAAATATTCTTTAGGACTATATTCAAGATTAAAACTAAATATTTTTGTAGGTGAATTGTAAATCATGAGTAGGTCTTTCTAAGTATTTTATTTTAGAAACTTTTTAAGAAAGCTAATAAATGTTATTTAAGATTTATTATTTTATGATTTTGACAAATTTAAATCTTAGATCAAGAATTTTAAAGTAAGATAAATCATAAACCCGGCATAGAATACTTTCGTAAGATCTTGATAGGTTCAACATTATTAATTAAATCAAAAAATAATAATAATAATAAAGGATCGAATAAGTTATAGATGGATTTTAATATTTCTCTTGATTCATTGGTAATTTCTAGGTTTTTTTTAGAATTCTAAAATAGAATTAATTTTAGGAATTAAAAGTATTTTACTAGAATTATTTAGGTATCCTTTAGGGTTCCCGTTAAAAGTAAAAATATTTAATTTAAGTTTCAAATTAGATAAGTTTGGTGAACACATCTTAATCGAGTTACAAGTAAACCGGAGTCATTTTCTTTGGAGTTTTTATTTAAGATTTCAATAAGATTTTAGCCTAGATTAAGACATTAATATGCTTAAAAAAAACCTAGCTCCTAAGACCCCGTAGGACTATCCCCTGATAGGCGTTGTGGGGGTGCTATAACCTTCCCCACACGTAACCGTATTCCCGAACCCAAAATTTGGTGATGAGATCGAGACTAGACTTTTAGGATTTTTCGTAGTATTAATTCTAGACTTTTAGATGATAGGTGGCTAACCAACCTAGCCCTAATTGGTTAGTGGCGGCTCTACGTAAATTTAGGCCCTCCATGTCTAGCATTGCTTACAAGGCCCCCGTACCCTTATGTTGGCAATGTTATGACAGCTTGGCGACTCCACTGGGGATATTAGTGAGTCGACTTACTTAGGTTTGAGAGCTTGGTTTTTTAGTATTTGTGCATATTAGATTTATTTATTCATGCATTAAAATAATTGTCTAATGTCGTTTTAAATTGTTGAATATGTGTTAAATATCAATTTATTTGTTCATTTCATTTATTTATCCTATTTTGAAATGAATGCCAATGCGTTTGTTTATTCTTTTATCGATGAAATTGATTAATGTGTACATCGACTCTACCGTCGTGGGGCAGCTATAATTGTCATTCATGTTGCATCTTGATTTCGGTCCTACTCTCGGGCCCATCTCGTTTAGGAGGAGTAGCCTTAGGTTTTCGTATGGTAATATGTCACCGCATAAGTTTAAGGACTATTCCATGGTTAAGATGGACATAGATGTTCGTGTAGCAAATGCTACTGTGTATGCTATGGAAGTCTTACCACCCAAGGACCAACCTTTTTTAAAGGGGAATGCATCCCTATGGATGTCGTATTTAAGCCTTGGGTTCCCCATGCATTAGAGTCAGCCGTAAGCCAGCATGTAATGACCATTTTAAATTTGAAGCCTAGACATAAGAGCCGTACCTTACCCCTCATAATAATACCCCATAGGACCTCGTGAGCAATTATGTAATATCCTGGGTTAGGGGCTGTTTTGTTGTTGCATGTTATTGCATGTGTTTAGTGTGCTGTGTGGCTATTTCGGTGTTTTAGGGGCTTAATTGTGGGCAAGGAGTATGCCTGAGTGTATGGGAAAATTTTGGTTTTTGGGTGTTAAGTGAAGGGAGTTGAGGAAGCTGGGGTTTTTAAATTATTTCTGGTATTTCTTAGCACAAATGAAGAGCTGGCAAAGTGGCAAGGCATGCGTCACTGGGAGCTTGGTGTGGCGTCATCTTGAGTGTGAGGAGGTCCAGTGTTCGAGTGTAGAGTCCCCATTTTGTCACTTATTTTTGGACGGCATGGAGGAAGAGGTTGAGAACAATTTGGATTCTACCTTGGACCAAGTCTTCACATTCAAATGGAGGGAGGAGAGGGATTTTAGGAGGAAGACTTGGTAACACACCTTGTGACTTTGGGTCACCAGTGCTTTGGTAGCACACTTGTGTCTTTGGGACACCGGAGGTTGGGCACCTCATTGCGACTTGTCCCCGTGGTTAACACCACCGTGGGTTGGCCCCACTTTGAGATATGGGATCGTCGCTAGTGATTGGGTATCACACGCGATGGGTTGGCCCCATCATTCGATTATTGTGACTACGGTCACGGTGCTTTGGTAGCACACTTGTGTCTTTGGGACACCGGAGGTTGGGCACCTCATTGCGACTTGTCCACGTGGTTAACACCACCGTATGTTGGCCCCACATGAGATATGGGATCGTGCGCTAGTGATTGGGTATCACACGATGGGTTGGCCCCATCATTCGATTATCGTGACTACGGTCACGGTGCTTGGGTAGCACATTGTGTCTTTGGGACACCAGTGTTTTGGTAACACATTGTGACTATATGTCACCGGTGGTTTGGCACCACCGGTGGTTTGGTACCACACGGGTAGAAAAGGGAGATACGGATGGTTAGGATCGGGTTGCATTAATTATGTTGCTATGTATGATGTGTGTTAGCATGTTGTTTCATCGGGAGCGGGATTTATGCACTGAGTCACTCGACTCACCCTCTCCTTTGACATTTCAGGTGACTCGTAGACGCGGACATGGAGCCGGGATAGACTCGGGGTGCTCATGCCATGCTCAATAAAGTTTTTCTCCAACTCCATCATTTGGGTACTTTAGTTTAATTACTGCTTGTTGGGTTTTAATTTGGATTTGTAAAAGGCCTTTAAATTATGTTTTATGATGGGTATGTTTTAATTAGATACTCAACCTGCTCAACAAATAACTTGGCATGAAATTTTACTAAAACTTGGAAAGACAACGTTTTCAAAATTATATCGAAATGTGTTTTAAACTATACCAACGGGTATCTCGCTATGTTTCGTTATTCAATATACTCAAATGATTTTTAAATCAAAACTCGATTTGCTACTAAGTCTAGAAGGTTTCAAAACGGCACTAAGAAACTATTGGAAGTACTAAATGAAATCAACTCGTTTTAACTACATACTTGGATAAGTTTTCAAAATCTAATCAAACGAGCCTACTCAACTTTCCTCAAATTCACTATGCTTTCACCCCACTTCTAAACGAAAAAAATCTGATCACTCAAAGACGTTCTTCCCCGTAACATACCAGATTCGGACGTGGTGTCTTGTTCGAGTTTGGGGTGTTACAATTGTGGTATCAGAGCTAAGTTCAAAAGCTCGGCTGTGGGCCTGAGGCCCAAAATGTTTTCAAAAGGTTGTTTTGTTAGTTTTTATTCTTAAAGTATGGTTTGAAAGGCATGGCACCGAGTCTCCGGCACCAGTTCGCCCAGGTAAGTACCCTTACTATTGCTTGTGAATTGATTGGATGTGATGTGATTTGATGAATAGCAATAGTATACTACCTTAGAGATTGAAACTGATAGGATTTTGTGAACTCGCGAGAACAAATCCTCCTAAATATTCATAAGACTTGCTTTTAAACAAGTGGAATAAATACTGATGCATAAAAATTCTTAATCAGATACGTAGAAAGATTAGTCATGAGCGCTAGAGGTGGACGTGGTCGTGGGCGAGGTCGTGGCGGGATGACGGTTTCGAGCCCATAGGATGCAGTCGGGGTTCGAGAAAATGAGATATGGGATCCGCCACCAGTGGAGGTGGTGAGTTCCAAGATCGGGATCGGGACGACGCAGCCATGATGTCACGAGCGATCTTTGCGAGTGTTGGAAAGAGTAGCTGGTGTTGGTGGTAATGCTGAGGGGAGTTAGGAAATCGTTCTGAGCGACTTGGGCCAATGGGGCCGAATTCTTCCGAGGTGTTTCTGGTGTTGCTCCCAGCACGGCTGAATATTGGTTGGAGGCAATTGAGCGGATCATGGACGATCCGGACCCTTGGTGAAGAGAAGCTGAAGGGCATCGTATCACTTCTCCGGGATGAGTCATATCAGTGGTGGCTCACGGTTCGAGACAGTGTGGCAGCAGAGGATCTAACATGGGATTATTTCAGGGCTGCATATCAAAAGAAGTACATCGGAGCTAGTTATATTGACTCCAGTGGAAGGCTTTTACGAGGCTTGTTCAGGGAGTAAATCTGTTGCCGAGTACGCAGGTGAGTTCTGCCGAGTAGGTATGCCGAGGGGCATTGTGGCCACCGAGCATGAGAGGTGTGTTCGTTTCGAGGATGGTCCGCGAGACGACTTGAGGTCGGCTGATTGCTCCTCGCCAGGGCGCGAGTTTGCTGTCTTAGTTGAGAAGGCTAAGGTAGCCGAGGGTGTTAAGGAGTCAGTGAGACAGGGTATGGACCGAAATAGACATAAAAGGAGCTTTGGGTCTTCTGGGTCGTCGGGTAATCCGCAGAAGAGGGCTGCATCGAAAGTGGGCGAACCACCGCTAGGTTTGTTGTTTGCTAAGCGAGGGACCGCCGCAGTGTGATCAGTGTGGGAAATCTCATTGGGGTGGTTGCTGGACTGGAGGAAAAGGTTGCTTTGAGTGTGGTTCACTGGAGCACCGTGTGAGGGACTGTCCGCGTAGGTTGGCGAGATTCGATCCCGAGAGACAGGGCGTGTCGATTCAGAGGTAATGGACCGCCACCGCTTGAGAGAGGGTCGTGGTAATGGCAGAGGTGGTAATGGTTCAGTCGGGGCCGTGGAGCACCGGGCGAGGTGCGAGTAGCTCGATGCTAGACGGACCTAGATTAGTGTATCGCGAGGCGCCGAGAGAGGAGAGAAGACGCACCGGACGTCATAACCAAGATGCGTTTTTGATTTTTGGTTCTCCTTATCCGCTTTAATTGATGTGGGTTCGACGCACTCTTATGTTGCCGTAGTATAGTAGAGACCATGGATTTAGACTCTGAAATATCTTCTAGGCAGATGACTGTGATTAGCCCTCTAGGTCACTCTGTAGTAGTAGATAAACTGTTTAGAGAGGTACCCTTAGAACTCCAAGGGGTAGTGTTTGCTGCTGACCTGATGGAACTACCGTTTGGGGAGTTCGATCTGATTCTTGGGATGGATTGGTTGGTCAAGTACCAGGCGAGGTTGGATTGCGCGGCCAAGCGCATGGTTCTTAAGACGGTCGAGGGTGAAGAGGTGGCTATGATAGGTAATAGGAGGGATTACTTATCAAATGTGGTATCCGCTTTGAAAGCAGAGAAGATGGTCAGGAAGGGCTGTGAAGCGTATGTAGTTCATGTGTATGCGTTGGAGGCTAAGGAGTCTGCTGCGGAGAAGGTTCGTATCGTTAAGGAGTTTACTGCGATGTTTTTCCGAGGAGCTTCGGGTTTGCCGCCAGATCGCGAGGTGGAGTTCGGGATTGATCTGTTTGCCGGAATCTGCGCGGTGTCTATTGCTCCGTATAGGATGGCGCCAAAGGAGTTGGTAGAGCTTAAGGCTCGAGATCCGGGAGTTATTGGATAGAGGTTTCATTAGGCCAAGTGTTTCGCGGTAAGTGCGCCGGTACTCTTTGTCAAGAAGAAAGATGGCTCGATGCGGATGTGTATAGACTACCGCTTGATTGAACAAGGCGGCGATTAAAAACAAGTATCCGTTGCCACGGATAGATGATTTGTTTGATCATTTGAAGGGGCTCGCGGTATTCTCGAAGATCGACTTGAGGTGCAGGTATCACCGATTAAAGGTTAAGGAGGGCGATATCCATAAAGCAGCGTTTGGACTCGGTATGGGCACTACAATTTACGGTAATGCCATTCGGGTTGACTAACGCACCCAGCGGCGTTTATGGACATGATGAATAGGGTGTTTCAAGCGAAGATTCGGATCGATTCGTCGTGGTTTTCATGAGCGACATCTTGGTGTACTCAGGGCGACGGAAGAAGAGCATGATAAGCATTTGCGAGTGGTGTTGCGATTTTGAGGAAAAGCAGCTCTATGCTAAGTTTAGTAAGTGCGAGTTCGGCTTAGAGAAGTGACTTTCTTGGGTCATGTAGTGTCGGTGAGGGGATTGAGTAGATCCTCGTAAGATTGAGGCGATTTTGGATTGGAAACCGCCTAAGTCGGTGGTGAGATTCGGAGTTTTTAGGTTTTGGCGGATACTACAGAAGGTTTGTTGAGGGTTTTCGTTGATAGCGCGCTACTGATGACCAAGTTCTTTGAGGAAAGAAGTTCCGTTTGTATGGACCGGGAAACAGCAGGAAAGCCCGACAAGTTAAAGAAGATTTTGGACCGAGGCTCGGTTCTAATTCAACCCGAGGCCGGTAAGGAATTCACGATCTATTGCGACGCATCACATACGGGCTTGGGTTGTGTCTTGATGCAAGAAGGTAAGGTTGTGGCTTACGCTTCTCGCGTGGTGAGGCCACATGAGGTCAACTATCCGACGCATGACTTGGAGCTAGCGGCCGTGGTCTTCGCTTTAAAGATTTGGAGGCACTACTTGTGCGAAGAGAGATCGATAGTCTACCACGGATCACAAGAGTCCGAAGTATCTGGCGACTCGAAGGATTTGAATTTGAGGCGCCGAGATGGGTCGAGTTCTTTGAAAGATTACGATATTCGATTGAGTATCATCCGGGCAAGGCTAACGTGGTGGTGACGCGTTGAGCCGCAAGGTTGTCTCGGACTTAGGAGCATTGTTTGCCCACTTGAGCTTGTATGACGATGGAAGTATTCTGGCGAGTTGCGAGTTAAGCCTACTTGGGTTGGAGCGGATCGAGAGAAACGATTATTGGATGAGGTTACGAGTGCGCGAAGGTTGCAGAGTGCGGGGCGGTGGCTTGGATGGTTACACTGTCTAGTGACGAGGTTACGTGTTTTCGTGGTAAGGCTTGTATGCCTAAAGATGTTGAGTGAGGCGAAGATTCTTCAGACGCACATAGCGATCCTCATGCTATGCATCCCGGAGGTAGCAAGATGTATAGGGATCTTAGAGAAGCGATTTTGGTGGCTTTGGCTTGAAGAAGGAGGTGACAGAGTTTGTTGGGAAGTGTTTGACTTGTCGCCAGGTCAAGGTGAACATCGATTGCCGTCGGGTTTGCTTCACTGTGAAGATTCCTCGGTGGAAGTGGGAAAGGATAACCATGGATTTCGTCGGTGGGTTACCGCTTACGCCAAGCAAGAAAGATTCGATTTGGGTAGTGGTGGATCGATCGACTAAATCAGCTCACTTTATTCCGGTGAGGGTTGACTACTCACTTGAAGCTTAGCGAAAGTGTATGTTTCGAGAGATAGTGAGGTTGCACGGCGTGCGATTTCGATAATCTCGGATAGGGATCCCGATTCACGTCAAGGTTACGGAAAGCACCGCATCAAGCTCTGGGTACTCGTTTGGATTTCAAAGACGGCTTTTCACCATGATCGACGGTCAATCGAGAAAGGGTCATTCGAGATCTTAGAGGATATCTTTGAGAGGTTGTGTCTGGATTTTGAGGTAGTTGGGAGGAGTTTCTACCATTAGTCGAGTTTGCCTACAACAACGATTATCAAGCGAGCATCAAGATGGCACCGTATGAGGCGTTGTATGGTAGGAAATGTCGCTCACCTACGTGTTGGGCGGAGTTAGGTGAACGTCGATTGTTGGGACCCGAGTTGGTTTTTGAGACCGAAGACAAGGTTAAGCGATTCGATCTAGATTGAAGGAAGCTTGGACCGCAGAGAAGTCTTATGCCGATCTTAAGCGAAGAGATATAGAGTTATTTGTGGGGATCGAGTTTTTCTGAAGGTATCGCCTTGGAAGAAGGTGTTGAGGTTCGGGAAGAAAGGCAAGCTAAGTCCGAGGTTCATTGGACCGTATAAGGTATTGAGGCGAGTTGGACGATGGCGTATCAACTTGAGTTGCCAGCAGAGTGAGTCGATTCATGACGTTTTTTCACGTTTGATGCTTCGACGTTATCGTTCGATCCATCGCATGTAGTAGCGATGGAAGAGATCGAGGTAAATCCGATTTGACCATGGAGGAGGAACATGTGCGATTCTTGATCGAGATGTGAAGGTTTCTGCGTAAAAAGTCTGTGCGGCTTTGGTTAAGGTTCTTTGGCGGAATCATGGCGTGGAAGAAGCGACGTGGGAACCCGAGGATATGATGAGGCAATACCCGCAACTCTTACGATCGGGTAATTTCGAGGTCGAAATTATTTTAAGAGGGTAGAAGCTGTAATATCTGGGTTAGGGGCTGTTTTGTTGTTGCATGTTATTGCATGTGTTTAGTGTCTTTGTGTGGCTATTTCGGTGTTTTAGGGGCTTAATTGTGGGCAAGGAGTATGCACAGTGTATGGGAAAATTTTGGTTTTGGGTGTTAAGTGAAGGGAGTTGAGGAAAGTGGGGTTTTTAAATTATTTCGGTATTTCTTAGCACAAATGAAGAGTGGCAAAGTGGCAAGGCATGCGTCACTTGGGAGCTTGGTGTGGCGTCATCTTTGGTGAGGAGGTCAGTGTTCTGAGCTGTAGAGTCCCCATTTTGTCACTTATTTTTGGACGGCATGGAGGAAGAGGTTGAGAACAATTTGGATTCTACCTTGGACCAAGTCTTCACATTCAAATGGAGGGAGGAGAGGGATTTTAGGAGGAAGACTTGGTAACACACCTTGTGACTTTGGGTCACAGTGCTTTGGTAGCACACTTGTGTCTTTGGGACACAGAGGTTGGGCACCTCATTGCGACTTGTCCCCGTGGTTAACACCACCGTGGGTTGGCCCCACTTTGAGATATGGGATCGTCGCTAGTGATTGGGTATCACCACGATGGGTTGGCCCCATCATTCGATTATTGTGACTACGGTCACCGGTGCTTTTTAGCACACTTGTGTCTTTGGGACACGGAGGTTGGGCACCTCATTGCGACTTGTCCCTGTGGTTAACACCACCGTGGGTTGGCCCCACATGAGATATGGGATGAAATCGCTAGTGATTGGGTATCACACGATGGGTTGGCCCCATCATTCGATTATCGTGACTACGGTCACGGTGCTTGGGTAGCACATTGTGTCTTTGGGACACCAGTGTTTTGGTAACACATTGTGACTATATGTCACCGGTGGTTTGGCACCACCGGTGGTTTGGTACCACGGGGTAGAAAAGGAGATACGGATGGTTAGGATCGGGTTGCATTAATTATGTTGCTATGTATGATGTGTGTTAGCATGTTGTTTCATCGGGAGCGGGATTTATGCCTTTGAGTCACTCGACTCACCCTCTCCTTTGACATTTGGTGACTCGTGAGACGCGGACATGGGTAAGGGATGGACTCGGGGTGCTCATGCCATGCTCAATAAAGTTTTTCTCCAACTCCATCATTTGGGTACTTTAGTTTAATTACTGCTTGTTGGGTTTTAATTTGGATTTGTAAAAGGCCTTTAAATTATGTTTTATGATGGGTATGTTTTAATTAGATACTCAACCTGCTCAACAAATAACTTGGCATGAAATTTTACTAAAACTTGGAAAGACAACGTTTTCAAAATTATATCGAAATGTGTTTTAAACTATACCAACGGGTATCTCGCTATGTTTCGTTATTCAATATACTCAAATGATTTTTAAATCAAAACTCGATTTGCTACTAAGTCTAGAAGGTTTCAAAACGGCACTAAGAAACTATTGGAAGTACTAAATGAAATCAACTCGTTTTAACTACATACTTGGATAAGTTTTCAAAATCTAATCAAACGAGCCTACTCAACTTTCCTCAAATTCACTATGCTTTCACCCCACTTCTAAACGAAAAAAATCTGATCACTCAAAGACGTTCTTCCCCGTAACATACCAGATTCGGACGTGGTGTCTTGTTCGAGTTTGGGGTGTTACAAATTATTCGTATGTTTTTTGTTTGAATTTGTTCGCAATGCTTTATGATTTAATTTCACATTTTTTTTTCATTTGACTTTATTTTGTGTCTGTGTCTCTCCATGACATAATTCATGCATCATGTAAATACTTGAGGCACAGTGTCGCATCTATATTTGACATGAACACACTTCGAGAAGATTCAATTCTTCGGCATGGGTAAAAAATATAGGGATAATAGCGAGAATGTCAGAGTATACTCAGAGTAGAAAAGGTGATTGCCAGATAGCTAGTTTTGACTTGAGCCTACCTCAGATATTTTGCATGGATTGTAAGAGGAATCGCGAAGATGAGTTAAAGTGTAATGCCCCGAATTTTGGGTCTAGAAGTTTAGGGTCTTTGAGCCTAGGGCTAGTGAGGAGGTGGCATATATGTGCATAATTTTGCAATTTAGTGTTAGAATAGGCCTACTGGTCTGGTGGTTAAGTTGAGTGTTAGTCCTTTGAGTGCAGAGTTGAATCCACGAGCATTCAGGACATTTTAATTTGTTTTATTAAGCTATTACTTAGTGCTACTTAAATTATTTTCTTTATGTTATTCTTATTTCAGGTTACTTTTTATTTTTTTTGGGGGGGGGGCATTATTCTCTGTTGGTTTTTACGTTCTCCTCTTCCCCTCTCTTCTATTCACTTTTTGCTCCCTAAAAGTTTACTCAAAAATGATTTTATCTACAGATATTGGGATTATCGTACCTTCGTCGTCATCGCCGTTCACGAACCAGGTGTGGGATCCTAACCTTCACTACAATTTTGGTTTTTGTAAATTTTCAGTTTCGACAAGTTTTGTATGGGTGGTAATCCCTTATGTTGGGTTTTGAATGCTGAAAGTAAGGGAAATATGTCACATATTGATGTACACTTGAAGTGGGTAAGGTTAGAGACGAGTTTGGTGGCCAAAACGGCGGTTTTGGGGCTAAATTGGGGTGGTTTTGTAGACTTCTCGACGGCCACACGGGCGTGTGCCGAGGCACACGGCCATGTGGATTTGGAAACTAGGGTTTTTGACCAGTTTTGGGTGCCACACGGCCGTGTGGCCGATTTTGGGGATTTTGTCGATTTTCACATGACTGTGTCATTTGGGCACATGGGCGTGTGGATTTGGGAATTAAGGATTCGGAGTATTGGAGTCACACGACCTGGCCACACGACCATGTGACTGATTTGGGGATTTAGGGATACCACACGGGCGTATGTTTCGGGACACACGGTCATGTTTGATGGGCACACGGGCGTGTGAGATCCTCACACGGTAGTGTCTACCCTGCACCCTATTTTAGTGAATTGGACAGTGAGTTACGCAGCCTATTCACACGGCCGTGCCCCTGCTCGACACGGGTGTGTGCCTCCGTCACACGGCCGTGTGCTACCCTTCACACAGGCGTGTGGCCCTATCTCGCCAAATAATGCCTTTAGGGCGAATCTATTTGTAATCGCGACTCTGTGTGTCTTAACCCTTGGCTAAGCCTTAGTAAGGGTAGTTAGGACTCTATTCTGACTTTGTTTTAGGTGAGATTCGTGATTGAATGCATAACACGTATGTTTCTGAATCCGGTTACGGGGTGTGTGTGAGCAATTTGCTTCTGTTTAATTGTCTAACTGACTGGTTGTGAATGACTGACTATATCTTTGTACTCTGATTCTATTCATCTGCATACATATATACATATGCATAAACTATTTTGGGGGGGATTTCGAAGAGAAGGAAGATCGACTAAACTGGCAGTTTTACTGCAACATATCGGTATAGCGAATTACCGCATTACACTGTACCGCACTGTACCGCATTGGACAGTAAGTTACACAGCCTGTTCACACGGCCGTGCCCCTGCTCGACACGGGTGTGTGCCTCCGTCACACGGCTGTGTGCTACCTTTCACACGGGCATGTGGCCCTATCTCGCCAAATAATGCCTTTAGGGCGAATATATTCGTAACCGCAACTCTGTGTGTCTTAACCCTTGGCTAAGCCTTAGTAAGGGTAGTTAGGACTCTGTTCTGACTTTGTTTTAGGTGTGATTTGTGATTGAATGCATAACACGTATGTTTCTGAATCCGGTTGACGGGGTGTGTGTGAGCAATTTGCTTGTTTATTTGTCTGACTGACTGGTTGTGAATGACTGACTATATCTTTGTACTCTGATTCTATTCATCTGCATACATATATACATATGCATAAACTATTTTGGGGGGGATTTTGAAGAGAAGGAAGATCGACTAAACTGGCAATTTTTGTAACACCCCCAAACCCGGCCCAAACATTATGACCGAATTTGGTTTGTTACGGAGATAAACTCTTTGAAAACCATTTTAAAACCAATTTTAAGTTTTGTTGAAAGCTTCTCGTTTTTGGTTATCTTGCTGAAACCATACTTAGTGTCTAAAAAAAATATCGTTTAAGTCAAGTTGTTATAGGTTTCAAATGTGCCCGATGGCACGATATAACATTTTCGTGTTAATTTGGGAAAACATGTGATTTTAATTTAATTCTAATAATATAGTTTAAAACAAGGTATCCAACATATGAGAAATAACAAAAATAAAGTATATGGAGGCCTTATTACATCCTAAATAAAAACAAACCAATAATAAAATAAAATAGCTAAGTTTAAAGTTCATTTAATTCAAGTCCTTTGCATGGCCACCTCGAGTCCACCCGGCTCCATATCCGCGGTCTATGTATCACTGAAAAATAAAGGAGAAGGTGAGTCACCAAGACTCGATATGTAACCCTTCCCCGATTTAAACCAATTTCATACACAAATTACAACAATTAATATGCCCGAGATAGTGTACCCAACCTAGCCAACCAAACGCCTCAGTCTACCCCGTTGTGGTACCAAACCACTAGTGGTGCCAAACCCTTTGGTGACATATAGTCACGGATGTGATGCCAAATCCTTTGGAGGTGCCAAACCTCACGGTGTCCATAGACACAAATCGGTTGATGGGGCCAACCCATCGTGTGATGCCAAATCACTGGCGTCAATCCCTTATATAATATGTGGGGCCAACCCACTATGGTGCTAAGCCACTGGGACGAGACGCAATGAGGTACCAAACCTCTGGAGGTACGTGCCCGTCGGCACGAACATTACTGCCCCCTCCACTCATCAGCCCATATCAAATCATATTATAACAGAGTTTATATCAACATACATTTGTCATAAGTATCACATAAGCCATGCTTCCCAAAAGCATTAATATCAATCCCATATTGACAGAGACTTACCTGAATCGTCACTTATACCAATATGGTATTAAATCCAATGCTACATCAATCAGAGTTAGCATTCACAACATTTAGTACAATTAATAGTCATAACGTGTGTATGTACACACCTGTCACCACTGAATCGTCTAAATCCCGAAAAGAGATGTCGGCCACCTAGATCTACTGGTCCCTATATTCGGCCAAATACATGGGTTAGTACCATGGCCTATTCGGTCAAACCAATACAATTGAAAAGGGTTCCTTGTGAACCCAAAACATTACCCGAATGTCTTTGAACCCAAGCCACTATACTCCAATTAGTCTTGCTTCCCTGAAATCGGCAACTATTAGTAGCCTTTTAATAGCCTTCAGCTTTTCTTAATTAGAAGAATAATTTCTTATAAGCAAGCACTTACCACTTACTTACCCAAATCCGATTGTTAAGGAATGAAAGATCCGATCTCACCGCTTTGAGATCCGAAGTACCTAAAAGGAATCGATTACCAAAGTGTTTAGGAGCCTTTCTGCCAAATCAGCACTTACTCTTGTAAAAGTCGATGAGAATATGAATGAGAAGAACAATAGGCATTCGGCCTAGATACTTACTTTCTTAAATCGTTTGCCAAGGAAGATTCAAGAGATCTATCCTACCTTTATTGTTCGGCCAAGGTGTTTCAAGATAGGAAAAGAAACTTGGCACCAAGATGAGATGTATATTCGGCTAGAGAGAGTTTAACTTGAGGAGAAAAGGGATTTCGGCAAAGGGTAAGGTGTAGGTTCGGCTATGGTTGATTCCAATATCAATCAAATTTGGACTTTGAGAAGAAAAGAAAAGGAAATAGGTTGGAGAGGGTGTAGAGAATTCGGCCAAAAAGAAGGAAAAGTTATATGGAAATGATGTTTTTGCTTGAGGAGAATGAGAGAAAATCTAAAAGAAGTGAAGGCTAGCCGAATTTTGTGAAGTAAATCACTAGGCAAATTCGGCCTTATCCCCAACACCTTGCCGTCCACTCCTTTCAACAAGGAGTTCAAATTCTAACCAAATCCTTGTTTTTCTAGGCCACTAATTGATTTAATTCAAATAATAATCAAATACTCCATTTAATCCACTAATATCCTTGATTAACTCCCATTATCTTATTATCTAATAAAAAAAGAACAAAGAATCCATGTGCTTTCCAAACTCCAGGTAGAATGCTCAACAAAGAAGCAAAAAAACCATGTGCGAGCCACTCCACTTTCACATGACAAAATAAAATAAAGCCCACCATTCTTTGCATCTGCTGGGTTCGAACATGGGACTTGGGAATCCAGACCAAGTAGCGCCCGAGCCATTCGGCCAACCTGCCTTTATGTCAAAAAGCCCCAACATTTATTTTAAATCCTTCCTTCTTGACCCATCACCACATAACAAAATTAAAACGCCAAAATGCCGCTCCAGCCCTCAAATCGCCTCTCTCTCCTCCAGCGTCTAAGTGACCCACGCTAGCCACTCCGCCAATTGGACTTTCATGTCCACCAAGCCACACCATTAATTTTTAAGGCATACTTAGCCGATCCTTTGACGCACAAAAATAAAACAAAATTGCTGCCCCGTGACTCGAACCCTGCTCCCTAGGCGTCACCTTCCAAAGCCCTCAAGCGGCGCCTCACGCCACTTTTCAGATCCTTTCTTGCGTTTTAAACTCCCCCAATTTATTTTTAAGGCCTTCCTGCCCATTTTCCCCTTTATACCCTAAAAATCAAAAATTTTCCAAAGCCTTTCCCTTTCATCCAAGCATTCTTAGAACCTCTAAAACTCATCCAAGCACTCCCAAAAACCTACTAACACTTGATTTATACCCAATATGCACAGCCCCTAAACCAGGGTGTTACAATTTTACTTCAACATATCGGTATAGCGGATTACCGCATTGCACTGTACTGCATGTACGTTAGCTATGCTACGTACAATTGATTGAACTGGCAGTTTTACTGCAACCTATCGGTAAAGCGGATTATCGCATTGCACTGTACCACATGTACGTTAGCTACGCTACGTACTAATATCTGATATGGCAGTTCATACTGCATATCTATACTGTGGTTTACCACATTGCACAGTACAGCTTATACGCTAGCCTTGCTGCGTAATATACGAGAGTGGCAGTTTAACTGCATACTATAGCCCCTAATACCCAGAGGGTTGTGGGCAGTCCCAATACCCAGAGGTTTGTGGACTTTATTGATATCGGTATAGCAGATTATCGTATTGCACAATACTGCTTGTATGTTAGCCACGCTACGTACGACTATTTGATTTGGTAGCTCAGTTGTAAATTTCTGTCTGTGCCGCATTCGGTACGACTTGTAAATGTAGGGATGGGCGGGTTGATTAAATCCCCACAGGAAGTGTAAGTTTGGACGGAGAGGTGTGTTGGCTGGATGGGTGGGTTTTTATTTTATAACTCATTTGCACTCAAATGTTTGATTTATATGTTTGGTAGAATGTATTCTTGTGGTGAATGTGATTGGTATTTATTGAAAGGCACTCGTGCCTAAGAGAATTCTGTAGACTTGAGTACTCATTGTCTTGAGATGGGTTAAGGCCCAAAGCGTCTCTCGATTACGAAAGGGGCTTAGGCCCAGACTATAACTGTTGACAATTATTGCTCTTGTATGATGTAAAAGTACATTGCTATTTGTTTGATTTTGGGAAAATTCACTCAACTGTTAGCCGTCTGTAAGTATGTTTTGGTTTTGAACTGCTTCTAGTTCTCTGTTTCTGCTTCTGTAGTTTAGCTGGTTTGATCTCACACTGAGCTCGAGTAGCTCACCCCCTTCTGTTTCCCTTTCAGGTATAGTTCTGGATTCTGTAGTTGGGCTCAGTACGCGGAGGTCTCGGATAGGCTTGTGAACATCAATTGAGCAATTTGTGTTTTCTAGTGTTTACATTTGGTTTTGAACTGTAAAGATTTATAATATTGTGGTATCATTACTGTTTTAAACTTTGTTCGTACATTATGTTTTGTTACGTTTGCGAATGGTATTTTTAAACGATTAAATGTTTTGGTTTGTTTTAAGATAAATATTTTCAGAAATGGAATTTTGAACAACTGGTTTTTGTTAAATTTTCCTACGATCACTTTGGTCATCAATGTAGCATCCTAGATTCGGTCTAGACTTCTAGGCTGGGTTTAGGGTGTTACATTTAGTGGTATCAGAGCTAGTTTTTCAAAAACTCAGCCTGTGTTCTCTACGTGGACGTGTGTGCAAATACTTGATTTTGAAAAGCATTGAAAAGTTGTACCATAGAAATTTGAAATGGATTGAAATTTTGTAAAGTGATTTACGAAAACGGACTGTCTGAGGTTCCGATGCTGGTCTAGGTAGAAATTTGAAACTGTGATACTTGAAATTTAGATTTTGTACTTATTCTGTGTTGCTTTTTGGATTGTAGACTTCCTAAGTTAGCGACAGTACTGATATGGATTCTGAAGTTAAGCAGGACTGTAAGGAGTCTTACGCTTCTCCAGAACGTGAGACTATTCGGGAGGCAGAAGTCAATGCGATTCCGCCAACTTCGTGTAGCGATAACCCTGAGCTTGGTACTGAGGCACTGACCCAGGTAGTGACGGAAGTGCTAGAGGAAGTGTTTGGAGCTAGGATGAGGGAGATTAGTGAGACGCTCCAGGCTAGGTGCGTGGACTATGGGAAAAAGAGAGATCGCAGTTCTCCGAGGTTGGAGCCTCGATCTGTGAAGCGTGTTAGGACGCATCCGACTGATAGTAAAGGTAGTGCCAGTGGTGGCACGAGCGTACTGTCTTATGAGCACTGTAAGAGGCACCATGCGGGTGATTGCTGGAGGAAGTCAAGAGCGTGTCTGAGATGTGGGTCTAAGAAGCATCGGGTTTGAGATTTTCCTCGGCGCTTTTGAGCCAGGTATGGTTAAACATGTTTGGATGTGTTTATTTGAGCATTGAAATTGTGTGTACACAAATATCTGTCTGTTTCAGTGGTTATGTATTCTGGGTGTGTCTGAGAGGTGAATTTTGGAATCAGAGTATGCAGCGGGAGCGTAGTGGTGTAGTTTGGTTGTGTGACTTTTCTAATAGTTGGAAATTTCGAGGACGAAATTTCTTTAAGGAGGGGTGAATTCTAACGCCATGAATTTTGGGCCTAGAAGTTTAGGGTCTTTGAGCCTAGGGCTAGTGAGGATGTGGCACATATGTGCATAATTGTGCAATTTAGTGTCAGAATAGGCCTGCTGATCTGGTGGTTAAGTTGAGTGTTAGTCTTTGAGGGGAGTGCAGTTCGAATCTCGAGCACTCAGGACGTTTTAATTTGTTTTATTAAGCTATTACTTAGTGCTACTTAAATTATTTTCTATGTGTTATTATTATTTCAGGTTACTTTTTATTTTTGGGGGGCATTATTCTCTGTTGGTTTTTACGTTCTCCTCTTCCCCTATCTTCTCTTCACTTTTTGCTCCCTAAAAGTTTACTCAAAAATGATTTTATCTGCGGATACTGGGATTATCGTACCTCCGTCGTCATCGCCGTTCACGAACCAGGTGTGGGATCCTAACCTTCACTACAATTTTGGTTTTTGTAAATTTTCAGTTTCGACAAGTTTTGTATGGGTGGTAATCCCTTATGTTGGGTTTTGAACGGTGAAAGTGAGGGAAATATGTCACATATTGATGTACATGTGATGTGGGTAAGGTTGGAGACGAGTTTGGTGGCCAAAACAGCAGTTTTGAGGCTAAATTGAGTGGTTTCGTAGCCTCGGTACACGGCCGTGTGGATTTGGGAACTAGGATTTCCGACCAATTTTGGGTGCTTGGGAATTAGGGATTCAGAGTATTGGAGTCACACAGCCTGGCCACACGGTCGTGTGACTAATTTGGGGATTTAGGGATACCATACGGGTGTGTGAGATCCTCACATGGCTGTGTCTACCCTGCACCCTATTTTAGTGAATTGGACAGTGAGTTACACGGCCAGTTCACACGGCCGTGACCCTGCTCGACACGGGTGTGTGCCTCTGTCACACGGTCGTGTTCTACCCTTCACACGGGGGTGTGGCCCTATTTCGCCAAATAACGCCTTTAGGGCGAATCTGTTTGTAATCGTTACTCTGTGTGTCTTAACCCTTGGCTAAGCCTTATTAAGGGTAGCTATGAATCTGTTCTGACTTCGTTTTAGGTGGGATTCATGATTGAATGCATAACACGTATGTTTCTGAATCCGGTCGACGGGGTGTGTGTGAGCAATTTATACATTTAATTATGCGATTGGTAGTTGTGAATGAGTATGCAGTATCTTTGTACTCTAATTCTATTCATCTGCATACATACATACATATGAATAAACTATTTTGGGAGGGATTTTGAAGAGAAGGAAGATAAACTAAACTTGCAGTTTTACTGTAACATATCGGTATAGCGGATTACCGCATTATTGCATCAGATCGCATATACGTCGCCTACGCTACGTACCATTGAGTGAATCGGCGATTTATCGCAACCTATCGATATAGCAAATTACTGCATTGCACTGTACCACATGTACGTTAGCTACGCTACGTACTAATATTTGATCTGGCAGTTCATACTGCATATTTGTACTTCGGTTTACCGCACTACACAGTACAGCTTATACGCTAGCCTTCCTTCGTAATATACGAGAGTGGCAGTTTAACTGCATACTGTAGCCCCTAATACCCAGAGGATCGTGGGCATTCTCAATACCCAGAGGATTGTGGACTTTACTGATATTGGTATATCGGATTACCGCATTGCACAGTACCGCATGTACGTTAGCCACTCTACGTACGACTATCTGATCTGGCAACTCAGCTGTAAATTTCTGTCTATGCCGCATTCGGTATGACTTGTAAGTGTAGGGATGGGTGGGTTGTTTAAATCCCCACAGGAAGTGTTGGGTTGGATGGAGAGGTGTGTTGGCTGGATGGGTGGGTTTTTATTTTATAACTCATTTGCACTCAAATGTTTGATTTATCTGTTTGACTGAATGTGTTACTGTGGCTGAATGTGATTGACTGTTTGACTGAAAGGCACTCGTGCCTAAGAGAATTCTGTAGACTTGACTGCTACTGTACTGAGATGGGTTAAGGCCCAAACTGATACTGATTCCGAAAGGGGCTTAGGCCCAGACTATAACTGTTGAGAATTATTGCTACTGTATGACTGTAAAGTACATTGCTATTTGTTTGATTTTGGGCAAATTCACTCAACTGTTAGCTGTCTGTAAGTATGTTCTGGTTTTGAACTGCTTCTAGTTCTCTGTTTCCACTTTTGTAGTTTAGCTGGTTTGATCTCACATTGAGCTCGAGTAGCTCACCCCCTCTTTTGTTTCCCTTTCAGGTACAGTTCTGGATTCTGTAGTTGGGCTCAGTACGCGGAGGTCTAGGACAGGCTTGTGAACAGCAATTAAGCAGTTTGTGTTTTCTAGTGTTTACATTTGGTTTTGAACTGTAAAGATTTATAATATTGTGGTATCGTTACTATTTTAAACTTTGTTCATACATTATGTTTTGTTACGTTTGCGAACGGTATTTTTAAACGATTAAACGTTTTGGTTTGTTTTGAGATAAATATTTTCAGAAATGGAATTTTGAACGATTGGTTTTTGTTAAATTTTCCTACGATCACTACGGTGATCAATATAGCATCCTGGATTCGGTCTAGACTTCTAGGCTGGGTTTGGGGTGTTACATAAAGGGAATATGGCAATCATGGGACGAGGCTAAGAAAACGCGCTTTCGGGACGAGAACGGCGAGTAGCGATTTGCCCTATGGCAATAGGATCGATTAGGATTTTCTTTAAGTGTGAATGAAAATTGAAAAAAAAAAATTTGTAAGCCAAACAGTTTTCGAACCTTTAATGAAAGAAAATGTTTATATTCGAGTATATTTACGACAATGTGCCCTAATTTCAATCATTAATTCATTTATCCATTCATTCATCCATCCATTCATTCACTTATTCGTTCATTTGTTTATTCAGAAACATTATTTGAAAAAGAAAAGAAAATAAGACCATTTTTTTTATAAAAAATCCAAATAATTTTCTAACTTTGGAAATAAATGCCATTTGAAAAATGACCAAGGATAGCTCACCAGAATAACACCCGCCTTGGACAACTGATAGCTCATATCGTTACCTACTATCCATGAGTCCTTCGAGATGTAATCGTTTTTAAGAGTTTTTATATCAAAGTTTAATATTGTTCAGTTAATTTAATTTCCTTCAAAAATCCATGTAAAATCATTCTCTTTAACGAAATCAGATTTGGATCATGTCCCTTGTCACTTTTATTCATTCAATCGTTTTCATTCATATACCAATTTACATACTCATAATTATTCCAGGGATATACCTCATGAATTGATAAATGATCCAAATGACATCTTTGAATCAAATTCTCATATTTATGTTCACTATAACAATCATGGGATGGAAGAGGAGGAAGTTGTACCAGATGAGTTTTTTAGGCTAGTTGAACAAGAAAAGAAGCTTATAAAACCCCACTTAGAGGGAACAGATTTAATCAATCTGGGTGATGATGTGGTAAGAAAGGAAATTAAGATTGGAACCACTCTCATGCTAGAGCAAATTCAATTGTTGAAGGATTTACTTGTTGAGTTCTCAGATGTGTTTGCATGGTCATACCAAGATATGACAGGTTTGGACACCAATATCGTGGAACACAGACTACCTTTGAAATCAGATTGCAAGCCCGTATACCAGAAGTTGAGAAGGATGAAGCCTGAGATGTTGTTGAAGATTAAAGAAGAGGTCAAGAAACAATTCGATGCGGGTTTTCTGGAAGTTGCTAAATACCCAGAGTGGGTGGCGAATATTGTACCCAGAGTGGATGGGAAAGTCAGAATGTGCTTCTATTATAGAGATTTGAACCGAGCCAGCCCCAAGGATAATTTTCCGTTACCTCATATAGACACACTGGTGGATAACACTGCTAAAGATTGTGTTTCTCTTTCATGGATGGATTCTTAGGGTATAATCAAATCAAAATGGCGAGGGAGGACATGGAAAAAAGCACATTCATCATGACCTGGGGAACTTTTTGTTACAGGGTCATGTCGTTTGGTTTAAAAAATGCTGGGGCCACATATCAACGAGCAATGGTGACATTGTTTCATGACATGATGTGTAACATCCAAAAAATCAGAGGTTAGTAGAATCGGGTTTGTGAATCAAGAGAGAGTGGTCATACCTTAATTTTTTAGATTATCTATGCATTTTTAGGAAATAAATAAGGTATTGATTTGTTGGTTAAGTGTTAGTGAAATTTTCCTTGAAACTCAATTTCAAATCCCTTCTCTCTCACCATTTTTATTATTTTGCAAATTTTTCCTTAAACCCTAGTTTGTAACATGTCTTGTTTTTTAAAATAAATATTTCAAAATTATATCAAGAATGAGTTATTGGTTTGATGGTTAAACATTAGTGAATTTATCCTTAAGGTCCTAACTTCAATTCCATTCCCATGCAAATAATTTAATTTTTTTAACAAAAACCCCTTATTTTAATGTGTGGGCCATCCAAGCATATTTAACCTAGGTATAAATATTAATTTTCACTAATAATCAGCCTTTAACTCTCCTTCTCATTTCCCTAGCCGTTCCTCTCCCCCTCTCATTCTCTTTGATTTTAATTTTTTTCCTTTCCTCCATTGTTGTCGTCGCCTACACCTAGTTTTACCATCTCTTTCTTTTTTTCTTTTTGCCACAAGATTTTTTAACATATTCTCCACCATATTGCTGTAATTTTTCCTCAACAAAATCAGCCCCAAATCTGAAATCTTGAACTCCAAGATCGATCCCGAACATTGCCAAGAAAGCGTCATTGCCGTTTCTCTCGACTAGCTTGGGTAAGGTCTCTTTTTCTCTTAAATTTCTTGATTAAATTTGTCAATTAAAAAAAAAAATTCCAGATCTGGAATTTGGGGGATTTTAAATGATTTCAAAGGTATTTTTCCAGATTTTAATGAGATCTCAAACCGTTTTAAATTTCAGCCCCAATTTTGGCCACCATGGGTGGTGGTGCGTATGCCTATGTGCAAGAAGGGGGCTGTTTTGTTTCTTGGTTCTTGATTATATTTTTCCAGCCTTAATTTGAGTTCTTGAACCCTCCTAATAATCTTTTAAAACCATTTCAATTAGGGAAAAACGTTCTTGATCGATTGGCCATTCAAAACCCACAAATTGTGAAGCGTAAGTGCAATTAAGGTAACTAGTTTGTTATTTCGACATAGTTGTTGGGTAAAGGTTATGAATTGATTAAATGAAGGAATGTAATAATTAATTGGCTACTTATTTTCCAGTATATTATTGAATTAGGTGCTGAGCCAAATGCCCCAAATCATCCGTAAAGGCGAAGAACGATTGTACGTACGGTTTGCATCAATACAGTGTAAGGAATCTAACTAGTTTGGATTCATAAAATAGTTATAATTTCAACGATTGGTTTGAACTCATAAGTGAGTGTTTGGGGGCTGGTTTAATGGTAAATTGATTCAATTTACACTGAATTTTGGTTTTGGTTCGTTTAAGGAATTATTAAGGAAAATTGGAAGATTCGCTAGTGTGCTGCGAGAAAACGAAAAATAAGGTGTGGGTCCTAAACTCATAAAATTGTTTGAAAATGTAACACCCCAAAAATCCTTTATAATTATTCTCGTATGTTTGTGACACAAATATCCGTCTGCTTCAGTGGTTAAGTGTTCTGGGAGTGTCTTAGAATTCTTGGGTTCAAGCCCTAGCTTGGGAAAAATTTTGTTTTTAATTGAGTAAACCCATATCTTTAGCCAGTAGGTTCTTAATTAGTTGTTGGTAAATTATTAACAGAATGGGCCTGCTAGTCTGGTGGTTAAGTGGAGTGTTGGTTATGTTTGAGGTCCTGAGTTTGATCCTTGTGCAAATAAGGGATTTATTTTACTGCTTGTGCCGTGTGAGAGTTTGAGATGGACTAAAATTCTAATAGTGGAGAGGTTGATGGAGATAATTAAGGAGACTTGGATAGGGGAGCTATCAGAATCGGGATTAATTTTGTTTCTCAAAATATCGGCTTTCTCAAATTCTGACATTTTCTTAAAAGACTCCCTACCGAATTTCTGTTGATTCTTTCGTGTCTTCTCTGTTCTTTTCTTCGTCACCGTGTTACTGCCTTTCTCTTTTTTTTCTTTTTGATCCTATCTCTGATGAAAATCTCATAGTAGTTCTCTCCTTTTCTTTTCCTTCTTCACCATTTGGGCAAGCGTGCGATTGTGTCATTCGATAAGTTGGTAAGTGAGTTCTTCTCTATATTATTCAATGAATCTTCGTTTAATGTGAGCCATATTCTGATTAGGCGCAAATCAAGGGGCTGGTAGATCCCAATTGACGCTGTGATTGTGGAAAAATTGGGGTTGCTCAAGCGAGGTAAGGTTGTCAATAGTTTTGGGAATTGACTGTTGTAAGTAATTTAGATTAAGTGACTGAGATTGAGTTTCCAATTATGGAATATAGGTTTTGGAGTGCTCGGGAGTGATTAAGCGTCGAAAACGAACCAGGTGTTTACCCGAAACACTAAAAATGCGTCTCGACGAAAAGCCAAAAACGCTCTCTGTCGATGCCACACAGGCGTGTGGTAGCCCGTGTGGTAGGCGTGTGACAATACACGACCGTGTGATCAATGAGCCAGGCCATGCACGTATGACACGGGCGCATGACACGGGCATGTGATGGCTTGGAGAGACCGTGTGCGATACACGAACTCGACCAACTGGGCCTTGTAGGCCACACGGGTGTGTGGGCCCCATACATGTGAACCACACGGGCATGTGGGATTATTGGTCCAGGTCATGTGATCCACACGACCAAGGCCATTTTGGGCCGTGTGGGCCCACATGGGCATGCAACACGGGCCTATGGGCCCCTTTTCACTGTTTGACTGCTAAGGTTGCACGGGTTGCCCGAGTCGACTGTGGACCTACTGCAGGGTCAGTAAGGGTACCTAGACCCCTAATTGACTGAATTGAATGTATAACTGATATGAATAAGCATGATTATGTTCCACTGATTTGATACTATATGCCCTGACTACATGCATGATATTCTGTTATAGCATGTTATATTTACATATTGCATTGCATTGGGTTAGGGGTTTATTTTGTTCGGAGGAACTGTACTGAAAGGCCTCGAGCCTAATTTACTGGCAACTCAGCTGCAAACTACTGTTTTAGTGCCGCAACCGGTACTACTTGGATTGTAGGGATGGGTGGGTTGATTATATCCCCACATGGAGTGTAGGGGTGGACTGATATTGATATGGTAATGGGCTAAGGCCCTAACTGAACTGAAACTGTTACTGAAATGGGCTTAGGCCCAGATTGTGATTGCTTTCTCTGCAAGGTTGTGTTTTATATGGGATTACATGTTCGAAGTTTCGTAAACTCACCCATACATTTTATCATGCAGTGTAATCCTAGACATAGGCGGATCGATGCTGCGGAGGAATCAACGGTGGCCACACGACTCATTTCATTCTATTTTAGTAATTAATTATAATTTTGATTTTATTTTGGGGTATTTACTGTAATAATGGCCTCTTTGGATTTTCATGGATTATTTTGGATTTTTATTGTTTTGATTTATAACTGCTAGTAGTAGGGACAATCGAGTTTTCAAAAATCAAACATTCTTAACAAATTGCACACGAATACGCAAACTACTTTTAAAGCTTCCGCGATAAGTGATGTTTTGAAAATTAATAACATTCTGAAAATAAATAACTTTTTGATAATGATTCACGTTTTTGAAATGAACAACACATCTTAGAATCAATGAAAGGTAATAAAAAGAGAACTAATAGAAAAGAGTGTTTTTCTTTAATAACAACTTGTTTTATGAAAAACACTTCAATGTGACATCGCCAGATTCGACCATAATATCTAGGCTGGGTTTAGGGTGTTACATTTAGTGGTATCAGAGCCAGGTTGCAAAACTCGACTGTGGATTTGGGTTTTAAAACTTGGTTTTTAAAGCACTGATTTTTGAATGATTTGAAACATTTTTACTGAATGTGTGATACACCGAGTCTCCAGCGCCGATCTTGGAAGTTTTATGAAGCCTTTATGTGTTTTAAACTGAACTGATTTGATACTGAAACTACTAGGGATAGTACAAACTGAGACTACTATAGGTAGATTGTATTGAAAACACTCAAGTTAGTGTATACTAATACTGTAGTAAAACCGATAGATACTGCGTTGTACGAAAACAAACTTTACACTTTTTATACAGCCTCCCATAAGATATCTGTTAATAAATACTGAAATTGTAAACTAATGCATAAAACTATTAATACAGATTAACGCGAATAAACAATGAGCACAAGAGGTACTCTCGGACGAGGTACAAGACGCCGTGGTAGAGGCCGTAGAGGTACTCGAGCTGGGTCCTCGTCATTTGGCCACATACCTAATTTGGAAACTAGTGAGACCCCGGCTTCACCTGTGACTGAGACTGGGTCCCATGATCGAGCGGCTGGGGACGACGCACTGTCCCAAGCCATGTTAAGGATTCTGGAGAGGGTCGCTGGGCCCAATACTAGAGCTGGAGGCCGAGGGTCGGTTACGGAACGACTCCGGTCCAATAGAGCCAAGATTTTTAGGGGTATTGTTGGAGTTGCCCCTAATGTGGCTGAGTACTGGATAGAGGCCACAGTGAGAATTATGGACGACCTGGACTGCACCCCCGAGCAAAAATTAAAGGGTGATGTATCACTACTTCGAGATGAGGCATATCAGTGGTGGCTCACTGTTAAGGAGGGCACTCAGCCCGACTGACTGACCTGGGAGTTCTTTAAGACCGCCTTCTAGGGGAAGTATGTGGGGGCCAGTTACGTGGATGCCCGTAGGAGAGAGTTCCTGAATTTGACCCAGGGTGATAGATCAGTGGCCGAATATGAGGCCGAATTTCTGCGACTAAGCCGCTATGCTCGTAGTATGGTGGCGACTGAGTATGAGAGATGCATTCACTTTGAGGATGGCCTCAAGGATAATCTGAGGGTACTGATAGCTCCACAGAAGGAGCGAGACTTTGCTGCACTGGTCGATAAGGCGAAGATCGACGAGGAAGTAAAGTGCATGGTGTGCCAGAACAGAGAAAGATGTAGGAATAAGAGGGATTCGTAGCCCTCGAGTTCCGCTCAGAGGCCTAAAAAAAAGGCCAGAGTTAATGGGCCGACTAGATTTGGGGCTCCTATTGCTGCTATTGGACAGCCGCCGTGTACTGACTATGGTAGACGCCATCAGGGCAAGTATTGGAAAAGAACTGGGGCTTGTTTGAGGTGCAGTTCAATAGAGCACCGTATTAGAGATTGCCCGCGGAGGTCTGATCAGATGCAAGCTTCTGGCATGGCTACTACACCACCGAGAGTAGTTCAGCAGCCACCGAGAGGCTGTGGTCAGGCCAGGGCCGTGGTCAGAGAGCACCGAGCAGAGGTGCTAGTCACAATGAGGTGAGGCAGCCGGCTCTAGTTTATGCTGCTCATCGCCGAGAAGATGGAGATGCTTCGGACGTCATCACGGGTACGTTCTTTATTTATAATGTACCTTATACTGCACTGATAGATATAGGATCCACTCACTCCTATATAGCTTGTACTGTATCTAAAAACTTGGGTGTACTGGTTGAGAGCACTATGAGTGAGGCCACTGTACTGAGTCTGTTAGGGCAGTCAATAAGGGTTAACAAACTATTTAGAGATGTTCCTCTAGAGGTTCAAGGAGCTATCTTTTTGGCTGATCTGATGGAACTTCCTTTTAGAGAATTTGATCTGATACTGGGAATGGACTAGTTAGTCAGACACCGAGTGAGCTTAGATTGTTCCACAAAAAGGGTTGTACTGAGAACTGAGGAGGATAGCAAGGTAGTCGTAATTAGGGAGCGTCGAAACTACTTATCGAATGTGATTTTTACACTGAAGGCGGAAAAGTTGGTTCGTAAGGGATGTAAGGCGTATCTAGCCTATATCAGTGTTTCAGATTCTGGGGATTCTTTGGTTAAGGATATCAGGACGTTTAAGGACTTTCCAGACGTTTTTCCTGAAGAACTACCTGGGTTACCTCCAAATCGTGAAGCAGAATTTGGGATTGAACTCCTTCCTGGTATAGCTCTGGTGTCCATCGCCCCTTATAGAATGGTACCGAAAGATCTTGTGGAGCTTAAGGCTCAAATTCAAGAGCTATTGGATCGTGGGTTCATCCGCCCTAGTGTATCTCTATGGGGGGCACCAGTTCTATTCGTGAAAAAGAAGGATAGATCCATGCGTATATGTATTGACTATCGGAAACTGAACAAGTTGACCATAAAGAATAAGTACCCCTACCAAGGATAGACGATCTGTTGTATCAGTTTCGAGGTGCTTCATTTTTCTCCAAGATTGACCACCGATCAGGATATCATCAGTTGAGGGTTAAGGAGCGATGTGCACAAGACGACATTTAGGACTCGATCACGGTCATTACGAGTTCCTAGTGATGCCATTTGGGATTTAACGAGCATGGCGGCTTTTATGGATCGATGAACCGAGTGTTCCAGCCCTATCTGGATCGATTCATGGTGGTATTTATTAACGACATACTGGTCTATTCAAAGACTGAGGATGAGCATGATGAATACCTTAGAGTGGTTCTGAAGACTTTGTAAGAGAAACAACTGTACGCCAAGTTCAGTAAATGTGAGTTCTGATTACGTGAAGTAACATTTTTGGGACATGTGGTTTCTACTGAGGGGATTAGAGTCGATCCTCAAAAGATTGAGGTTGTCTTGGATTGGAAGCAGCCTAAAACTGTATCCGATATTCGCAGTTTTCAAGGACTAGAAGGGTATTATCGACGGTTTGTAGAGGGGTTTTCACTGATCGCTGCACCCTTAACTAAGCTACTACGTAAGGGTATGCCGTTTAACTGGACTGACGCGCAGTAAGAGAGCTTTGAGAAGCTCAAGATCTTGATCTTGACGGTGGCCCTGTTCCTATCTGACGAGTCTAGAAAAGAGTTTACTGTCTATAGCGATGCATCACGTGTCGGTTTGGGGTGTGTATTGATGCAAGAGGGTAAGGTGGTAGCGTATGCGTCTCGTCAGCTTAAGACTCATGAGGCGAATTATTCGACGCATGACTTGAAATTGGCCATGGTGGGATTTGCATTAAAAATCTAGAGGTATTATCTGTACGGTGAAAAGTGTATCATCTACACTGATCACAAGAGCCTCAAGTATTTCCTCACTCAGAAGGAGCTGAATCTTAGGCAGCATAGATGGATTGAGCTGCTTAAGCACTACGACTGTACGATCGAGTACCACCCTGGTAAGGCTAATGTGGTGTCCGATGCACTGAGCCGTAGAGCTGTGACTGATCTGAGGGAGATGTTGGCTCGTGTTAGTTTATTGGATGATGGTAGTCTGTTGGCCGAACTTCAAGTTAAACTGACGTGGATAGAACATATTAAGGGTAAACAGTTGGAGGACGAGTCTTTGGGTCTTCGCTTTCGACAGATATTGAGTGGGAATAATATGGATTTCAGACTGAATAGCGAAGGGGTACTCTATTTTCGTGGGAAAATCTGTGTACCGAATGATACCAAGTTGAGGCAGTCTATACTGCAAGAGGCGCATAGTAGCCCTTATGCTATGCATCCTGGCGAAAATAAGATGTACCGAGACCTTCGCGAGTTATATTGGTGGCCAAGTCTTAAGCATGAGGTTACAGACTTTATGGGTAAATGTTTGACATGTCATTAGGTTAAGGCAGAGCATCAGTTACCTTCGGGGTTGCTTCAACCAGTTAAGATTCCACTTTGGAAGTGGGAACGAGTGACTATGGACTTCGTTAGTGGGTTACCCCTCACACCCACTAAGAAGGATTCAGTATTGGTCATCATGGATCGATTGACCAAGTCTGCCCATTTCATACTGGTTCGTACTGACTACTCTCTACAGAAGCTGGCTAAGTTTTATGTGTCTGAGATAGTGAGACTGCATGGGGTACCAGTTTCGATAATATCTGATAGGGATCCTCGTTTCACGTATCAGTTCTGGAAAAAGCTACATGAAGTTTTGGGTACAAGATTGGACTTCAGTACTGAGTTCCATCCTCGATCGACGGTCGATCGAGAGAGGTGATTCGAATCTTTGGGAGATATGTTGAGAAGTTGTGTGATTGACTTTCGAGGCAGTTGGGAGGATTACCTTCCGCAAGCAGAGTTTGCTTATAACAACAGCTATCAGTCTAGCATTTAGATGGCACCTTACGAGGCACTATATGGTCATAGGTGTCGCACATCTTCATGTTGGACTGAGTTGGGCGAGCGACGGGTTCTGGGCCCTGAACTAGTTTCTGATACCGAGGACAAAATTAGATTGATTCGAGACCGATGGAAAGCGGCATCAGACAGACAGAAGTCCTATGCAGATCTAAAGCGTCGAGAGATTGAGTATTCTATGGGGGACTTCGTTTTCCTCAAGGTCTCGCCATGGAAGAAGGTACTGAGGTTTGGACGTAAGGGCAAGTTGAGCCTTAGGTTTATTGGGCCTTACCGCATACTAAAACGTGTGGGACCAGTTGCCTACCAGTTGGAGTTACCTCCAGAGTTAGATCGGATTCACGATGTGTTCCACGTCTCTATGTTGAGGCGTTACCGCTCTGATCCCACGCATATTGTTCCTGTTGAGGAGATCGAGGTTAGGCCAAATCTGACCTTTGAGGAGTAGCCAGTCCAGATATTTGATCACGATGTAAAGGTTCTAAGAAGAAAGTCCATCCCACTGGTTAAGGATCTTTGGCGTAATCATAGTTCTAAGGAGGCCACGTGGGAGCCTGAGGATGCGATGCGACAGTAGTATCCTCATCTTTTCTGATCAGGTAAAATTTTGAGGCCAAAATTTTCTTTAAGGGGGTAGAGTTGTAACGCCCCAAAAATCCTTTATAATTATTCTCGTATGTTTGTGACACAAATATCTGTCTACTTTAGTGGTTAAGTGTTCTGGGAGTGTCTTAGAAGTCTTGGGTTCAAGCCTTAGCTTTGGCAAAATTTTGTTTTTAATTGAGTGAACCCCTATCTTTAGCCAGTAGGCTCTTAATTAGTTGTTGGTAAATTATTAACAGAATGGGCCTGCTGGTCTGGTGGTTAAGTGGAGTGTTGGTTATGTTTGAGGTCTTGAGTTCGAATCCCTAGGCAAACAAGGGATTTATTTTACTGCTTGTGCCGTGTGAGAGTTTGAGATGGACTAAAATTCTGATAGTGGAGAGGTTGATGGAGATAATTAAGGAGACTTGGATAGGGGAGTTATCAGAATCGGGATTAATTTTGTTTCTCAGAATATCGGCTTTCTCAAATTCTGACATTTTCGTAAAAGACTCCCTGCCAATTTTTTGTTGATTCTTTCGTGTCTTCTCTGTTCTTTTCTTCGTCACCGTGTTACTGCCTTTCTTTTTTTTCTTTTTGATCCTATCTCTGATGAAAATCTCATAGTAGTTCTCTCGTTTTCTTTTCCTTCTTTACCATTTGGGCAAGCGTACGATTGTGTCATTCGGTAAGTTGGAAAGTGAGTTCTTCTCTATATTATTCAATGAATATTCATTTGATGTGAGCCATACTCTGATTAGGCGCAAATCAAGGGGCTGGCAGATCCCAATTGACGCTGTGATTGTGGAAAAATTGGGGTTGCTCAAGCGAGGTAAGGTTGTCGATAGTTTTGGGAATTGACTGTTGTAAGTAATTCAGATTAAGTGACTGAGATTGAGTTTCCAATTGTCGAATATAGGTTATGGAGTGCTCGGGAGTGATTAAGCATCGAAAATGAACCAGGTGTGTACCCGAAACACTAAAAATGCGTCTCGACGAAAAGCCAAAAAAACTCTCTGTCGACGCCACACGTGTGTGTGGTAGCCCGTGTGGTAGGCCGTGTGACGATACACGAGCGTGTGATCGACGAGCCAGGCCGTGTGTGTACAACACGGGCGCATGACACGGCCGTGTGATGGCCTGGAGAAACCGTGTGCGAGACACGGGCTCGACCAACTAGGCCTTGTGGGCCACACGGGCGTGTGGGCCCCATACAGGTGAACCACACGGGCATGTGGGATTATTGGGCCAGGCCGTGTGATCCACACGACCAAGGCCAGTTTGGGCCGTGTGGGCCACACGGGCATATGGGCCCACATGGGCATGCAACATGGGCCTATGGGCCCCTTTTCACTGTTTGACTGCTAAGGTTGCACGGGTCGCCCGAGTCATTGTGGACCTCTTTGTAGGAGTCGGTAAGCGTACCTAGACCCTAATTGGTGAATTGACTATATAACTGATATGAATAAGCATGATGATGTTCCACTGATTTGATACTGTATGCCCCGACTACATGCATGATATTTTGTTATAGCATGTTATATTTACATATTGCATTGCATTGGGTTGGGGTTTTTTTTGTTCGGAGGAAGTGTACTGAAAGGCCTCGAGCCTAATTTACTGGTAGCTCGTTTGCAAACTCACATTTTAGTGCCGCAACCAGTATTACTTGGAGTGTAGGGATGGGTTGGTTGGTTATATCCCCACATGGAGTGTAGGGTTGGACGGAGATGGAGTGTAGAGGCTGGTTGGGTAGGATTTCCTGATTGCATATTGGTTACTGTTACTGTTACTAAGATGGGCTAAAGCCCGAACTGATATTGATATGGTAATGGGCTAAGGCCCTAACTGAACTGAAACTGTTACTGAAATGGGCTTAAGCCAAGATTGTGATTGCTTTCTGTCTGGTTGTTTTATACGGGATTACACACTGAGTTTTGTAAACTCATCCATCTATTTTATCTGTACAAGTAATCCCCAGACATAGGCGGATCGGTGCAGCGGAAGACTTAACGGTGGCCACACGACTCATTTCATTCTATTTTAGTAATTAATTATAATTTTGATTTTATTTTGGGGTATTTACTGTAATAATGGCCTCTTTGGATTTTCATGGATTATTTGGGATTTTTATTGTTTTGATTTGTAACTGCTAGTAGTAGGGACAATCGAGTTTTCAAAAATCAAACCTTCTTAACAAATTGCACACGAATACGCAAACTACTTTTAAAGCTTCTGCGATAAGTGAAATTTTGAAAATTAATAACTTTCTAAAAATAAATAACTTTTTGATAATGATTCACGTTTTGGAAATGAACGACACATCTTAGAATCAATGAAAGGTAATAAAAAGAGGACTAATAGAAAAGAGGGTTTTTCTTTAATAACAACCTATTTTATGAAAAACACTTCAATGTGACATCGCCAGATTCGGCCATAACATCCAGGTCGGGTTTGGGGTGTTACATTTAATGGTATCAGAGCCAAGTTACAAACTCGGCTGTGGATTTGGGTTTTAAAACTTGGTTTTTAAAGCACTGATTTCTGAATGATTTGAAACATTTTTACTGAATGTGTGGTACACCGTGTCTCTGGCGCCGATCTTGTAAGTTCTCTGAAGCCTTTATGTGTTTTAAACTGAACTGATTTGATACTGAAACTACTAGGGATAGTACAAACTAAGACTACTATAGGTAGATTGTACTGAAAACACTCAAGCTAGTGTATACTAATACTGTAGTAAAACCGATAGACACTGCATTGTGCGAAAACAAACTTTACACTTCTGATACAGCCTCTCATAAGATATCTGTTAATAAATACTGAAATTGTAAACCGATGCATAAAACTGTTAATACAGATTAACGCGAATAGACAATGAGCACAAGAGGTACTCGTGGACAAGGTACAAGAGGCCACGGTAGAGGCGGTAGATAGTTAATCAGAAACAGACACTCACCTCCAATCAGTCAGTTACAGAATCAGATATGTGCACATTCACAACTCAATTTTAGTGTCAAGCTTATCACACAACCAACCACAATTAACACACATAAATCGAAGTCAGAACAGAGTCATAATTACCCTTGCTAAAGCATAGCCAAGGGTTGAAACACACAGAGTCACGGTTGCAGTTAACTTGACTTAAAATCAGGAATTGACGAGTCAGGGCCACACGCCCGTGCGCTCTGGCCATGTAGAGCAATCCAGGCCGTGTGGGGGTCCAAACGCCCGTGTAGAGAGAGGTACACGGCAGTGTGGCAGAGGCACACGCCCGTGTGAAGCAGGGGACACGGCCGTACAACCAGACCGTGTGACACACTGTCCAAATTGGCTAAAATAGGGTACAGGATAGACACGGGCGTGTAAGAGTCTCACACGCCCGTATGCCATCAGACAACGGCCATGTGTTCCGAAACGCACGCCCGTGAAAGATCCCTAAGTCCCCAAATCAGTCACACGGCCATGTGGCCAGGCCGTGTGACACCAAATCTTTGAAACCCTAATTCTCAATCACACACGCCTGTGTGCCCTAGGGACACGGCCGTGTGAATTCCGACAAAATCCCCAAATCAGCCACACGGCCATGTGGGCAGGCCGTGTGGCACCCAATTTAGCTCGAAAACTCTAGTTCCCAAATCCACACGGCCGTGTGCCACGATAGACGCCCGTATGGCCATCTGGAAGGCTACAAAACCACCCCAATTCAGCCCCAAAAACACCGTTTTGGCCACTGTAACAGTCCCTAGACTTTACCCTATGGACATATATTAGAAAACAACAATTTCCCTTCACTTGTATCGTCTAAAAACTAAAAAACGAAGGGGTAATGCATAGCTACGAAAAGTCGAAGGAAAGGGATTCTTAAAACAAGATAGCAATAGATTTAAAAACAGAAAGTAGTAACCAGATTCGAATCCCACACCTGATTCGATGTTGGAGAGATCGACAGAGGAGCGACAGTCCCGAAACCTTCAAGCAAACCGCTTAACAGAAGAAAAATTAGGTGGAACCAAAAAGAAAAAGAAAAAGAGAAGAGAGGGAGAGGGAGAGGGAACGTGAAACTGACAGAGAGTAATCCCCAAAAATAGAAATAAATAATATCCAGTAATCATAAAAAAATGAAAAAAATAGTTTAAATAGCTCTAAGTAATAGTTTAATAAAACAAAATAAAATGTCCTTGAACGCTCAGGGATTCGAACTCCAGACCCTCAGCAGACTAACAATCAACTTAACCACCAGACCAGCAGGCATATTCTTATCACTAAATTGCACAACTCACTACATATGTGCGACTCCTCACTGCCCCTATGCTCAAAGACCTTAAACTTCTAGGCCCAAAATTTGGGGCGTTACAGTTACATTTCAGTACCGCATTTCATTCCCAGATGGAGGGTCAATCAGAACATATTATTCCGATTTTGGAAAATATGCTTCGATGTTGTTTACTTGAATTTGAAGGTAACTGAGAAAAGTATTTGCCTTGGGTTGAATTTGCTTATTATAATACTTAACAGTTAAGTACAAAATTTTATTGTACGCGACTTTATATGGTCACAAATGTAAAACTTCGGTGTTTTGGATGGAGTTTAGTGGGAAAAGATACATGTAGTAGGTTTGATTCTTTGAAACCGAAGAAAGATGAAAATGATCTGAGATTGTTTAAAAGAAGTATTTGATCGTTAGAAATCCGATGCAAATCTAAAATGAAAAGAAATAGAGTTTTTGATGGTAACAAGGTATTTCTAAAAATCCACCATGGAAGAAAGTTCCCTGGTTTGGCCGTAAAGGCAAATCAGACCCGTGGTCTATCGGGTCATATAAGATTATGGAAAATAATTAGACCTGTTGTGTATTGATTGGTATTATTATCAGAGATCTACAGAATTCACAATGTTTTTATGAGTATATCTGATATGACAGTATCGATCAGATCCATCATCTGTTATTGCTTTTATAAATGTTAAATTCAGCCTGACACGACTTACAGTGAGAGATTGATTGAAATTCTGGCACTTGTAGAGAAAAATTGAGAAATAAAAAGGTAGCTTTAATAAAAGTTATCTGACAATGACATGATATAGAGGAAGCTACCTAGGAACTGGAGGAAACAATGAGAGAGAGTAATGTCTGAATCTCTTTACTGGTAAAATTTTCGAGGATGAAAATTCCTTAAGGGGGAGAGTTGTAACAGCCCAAATTTCGGTCAAAACGAAATACTGATTTGGGGACCACAAATCTTAGCCAAAAATATAATTTATTTTTTTTTATTTTATGGTCCGTAATATGATAGAAATGTCATGTGAAAATTTTGATAAGAAAATTTTACCGATTATGTGCTTAATTACGAGAAGGACTAAATCGCATAAAATGTAAAAGTTGGATTCTAGTAGCTAGAAGGATCAAATAGCTATGGAATTCAAAACTTAAGGTCCTTATATGGTAATTAGACCATTAAAGAAATTATGTAGATATTTTTGGATGATTCATCCATGGAAAAATAAAAAAAGGCTAAGGACTAAATTGGAAAGATGAAAATTTATTAAATGACAATTTAATTAAATGAAAATGTAACACCCCTAGCCCGAAACCGTCGCCGGTCTAGGGTTAGGAAGCATTACCGATCAATCTGGAACATTTACTAACATCTTACAACACAAAGTATATCATCATTCAAACATAACAAATTATACACATATAGTCCCTTAATGAGGTCTACGAGACCTTAAACACATGTTAGAAATGGGTCGGGACTAAACCGAACACATACAAAAATTTTTGAAAATCAAACATTTTTCAAAGCTACAGAGGCCACACGCCCGTGTGGGTAGGCCGTGTGCCTTACACGGCCTCGGACACGCCCATGTGTCCAAGCCGTGGCAAAAAAGGGCATACATACTGACTTGTCCACACAGCCTGAGACACGCCCGTGTGCATCACCCGTGGTCGAGCCTGACTTGCATCACACGGCCAATCACACGCCCGTGTGTCCAGCCCGTGGTCGAGCCTAACTTGTTTCAATTTGCAAACTCGAATGACACGGTCGAGCCACACGACCGTGTGCTCAAACGTGTGGGCAATTATAGGCTATTTGCAAGGCAAAATTTGCCGCCCACACTTGGGTCATACCTACATACAATAATCAATACCATTTCATGTCCTAATTGGCATTCAAACATACCAAAACATACTTAAATTGAATCTCTTAATAGCATCAATCATCATCCTCTACAATTCCATCTAACATACCAATCCAAATTATCAACTACATATCAAAACATGTAATTCATGCACCATTTAATCTCAACCAAATCATAGCATAAACATTTCATCTCCATATTACCAAAACATATTATAAGATCATTCACTTAGGACACACATACACATCTTGATAATCCTTCATTCAAACCCAAAGCATATACCAAAATTCATTAACTTATCTAGCCATATCACATGGCAAGATCCAAACATCTCAAAATATACCATATCTACTAGCCTATACATGCCATATTCAAATATATACATCTCCCAAAAGTACCAAATAGATAGTCGATAGTGTGATTGAGTCATTGTGATCCCCAGGATCGAGCTAACTTTAAATACAACAGTAAAAGCAGAGAAACACTTCACCTGATAAGCTCTAAAGCTTAGTAAGTTAAGTAATATAATACACTTAACTTAATGTTTCAACTACAATATACAAATTAATCCATCATATAGATCAACTCATAAATATATGTACCATATCATCCATAGCTAATATGCTTACTCAACCATCTAGATATCCATTTACAATTTCATAAACCTCATAGGTTCTGTACATACCTTAGCCAACACTTAGTTATCGACCATTCATGCTACTCAATGCTCAACACTTCATTTTGATCAACCATTGTTATTCGTTCAATTTATTCGCACACTTAGTGCCAAATTCATAAACGAAGCTTAAATATCATTGCACACTTAGTGCCTTTACATAGAGCCGAATTTATCTCGGTATCGCACACACGGTGCCAGTCAATAAAGCCGAGGCTTTCATTACTTCGCACACACAGTGCTATTCACCTCTGTCTCGATTCTAATTACGCACACTTAGCGCCACATTTCTCAATTCCATATATATCAAATCTAATTCAATAACTAGATATTCATTCATTTCATAATTCATAGATGTAACTTTAACAACTCGTATTATATCCGAACTTACCTCGGACATCGAAATAATAGAACGAGTCTATTAGTCGAGTACTTTATCTTTGCCTCGATCTCGATCCAATTCCTTCTTTTCTTGATCTATACATATTCAAATTTAACTCGTTCAATTACCAAATCATTCAATTTAGTCCAAACACACATATTTAGGGCATTTTACAAAATAACCCTCACATTTTCACATTTCGACACTTTAGTCCCTATTTCACAAAATCACCAAATACACAAAATATCACTTCACATATGCCTAGCCGAATTCTCCTTATACTCATACAAGCTCATATATTTCATTTATTTCACATTTTAGTCCTCCAATTTCTCATTTTCACAATTTAGCCCAAAATAGCCAATTTCATCAAAAATTCAAGAACAAAATATATTAACCCAACATCAAACTTTTATATTCCATCATCTAACAACACAAAGCTCACATATTCATCAACGGCACTTCTCAAAATCTTCATCAAATTCTAAAATTAAAACATGGGCTTGATAGAACACAAAGCAACGATCACAAAAACACAGAAATCATCAAAAACCGAGCTCGAAACATACCTCAATCAAAGACAACAATGGCCGAACCCTAGCTTAGTCTTTTTCTTTTCTTTTCTTGTGATTTTCGGCTAAGATGAACACATAATGGCCTATAATTTATGTTTTGTTTTATTTATTATACATTAATATGCTTTTTATCATTTTTCCCTTTAATGAATAACATTTAAATTCCACTAACTTAGGCATTTTTGTCCATCCATTTATCATATGGAATAATAACAACATAAGGACTCATATTTTAATAAGCCATTCCAAATTAACACTTTAACAATCAGCATACAGCTTTTGCATTTTATGCGATTAAGTCTTTTTTGCAAATTAAACACACAATCGATAAAATTTTCACACAGAAATTTCACACATGCTTAATCACATACTGTAAACATCAAAAATAATATTAAAATATTTTTTTGACCTCGGATTTGTGGTCCCGAAACTACTGTTCCGACTAGGGTCTTAACCGGGCTGTTACAACTCTCCCCCTTAGGGATTTTCGTCCCCGAAAATCTTACCAGTGTATAAGTTTGGATATTGCTCTCTCATAACATCTTGAGGCTCCCATGTAGCCTCTTCAACTATGAGTTTGAGCCACATCACTTTCACTAAAGAAATTTTCTTGTTTCTCAACTCTTTAGTCTCTCGTGCCAAAATTCGGATCGATTATTCACTATACGATAAATCTGGTTGAATCTCGACCTCAGTAGGCGCAATCACATGAAATGGATCAGATCTGTATCGTTGAAGCATCGATACGTGAAACACATTATGAATCTTTTCTAACTCAGGTGGCAACAACAATTTATAAGCAACCACGGTCCGATAAACCTCGGACTCAACTTGCTTTTTCTACCAAAACGAAGTATTTTCTTCCACGGAGACACTTTCAAAAATACTTTATCACCGATCTGAAACTCAATATCTTTTCGTTTCAAGTTCACGTATGACTTCTGACGATCTGACGCAACTTTCAGACAATCGCGAATGCCACATCACTTTCACTAAAGAAATTTTCTTGTTTCTCAACTCTTTAGTCTCTCGTGCCAAAATTTGAATCGATTATTCACTATACGATAAATCTGATTGAATCTCGACCTCAGTAGGTGCAATCACATGAAATGGATCAGATCTATATCATTGAAGCATCGATACGTGAAACACATTATGAATCTTTTCTAACTCAGGTGGCAACAACAATTTATAAGCAACCGGCCCAATTCGTTCAATAATCTCATACAGTCCGATAAACCTCGGACTCAACTTGCCTTTTCTACCAAAACGAAGTATTTTCTTCCACGGAGACACTTTCAAAAATACTTTATCACCGATCTGAAACTCAATATCTTTTCGTTTCAAGTTCGCGTAAGACTTCTGACGATCTGACGTAACTTTCAGACTATCGCGAGTGCCACATCACTTTCACTAAAGAAATTTTCTTGTTTCTCAACTCTTTAGTCTCTCGTGCCAAAATTCGGATCGATTATGCACTATACGATAAATCTGATTGAATCTCGACGTCAGTAGGCGCAATCACATGAAATGGATTAGATCTGTATCGTTGAAGCATCGATACATGAAACACATTATGAATCTTTTCTAACTCAGGTGGCAACAACAATTTATAAGCAACCGGCCCAATTCGTTCAATAATCTCATACGGTCCGATAAACCTCGAACTCAACTTGCCTTTTCTACCAAAACGAAGTATTTTCTTCCACGAAGACACTTTCAAAAATACTTTATCACCGATCTGAAACTCAATATCTTTTCGTTTCAAGTTCGCGCACGACTTCTGAGGATCTGACGCAACTTTTAGACTATCGCGAATGCCACATTACTTTCGCTAAAGAAATTTTCTTGTTTCTCAACTCTTTAGTCTCTTGTGCCAAAATTCGAATCGATTATTCACTATACGATAAATCTGATTGAATCTCGACCTCAGTAGGCACAATCACATGAAATGGATCAGATCTGTATCGTTGAAGCATCGATACGTGAAACATATTTTGAATCTTTTCTAACTCAGGTGGCAATAACAATTTATAAGCAACCGGCCCAATTCGTTCAATAATCTCATACAGTCCGATAAACCTCGGACTCAACTTGCCTATTCTACCAAAACGAAGTATTTTCTTCCACGGAGACACTTTCAAAAATACTTTATCACCGATCTGAAACTCAATATCTTTTCGTTTCAAGTTCGCGTATGACTTCTGACGATCTGACGCAACTTTCAGACTATCGCGAATGCCACATCACTTTCACTAAAGAAATTTTCTTGTTTCTCAACTCTTTAGTCTCTCGTGCCAAAATTCGGATTGATTATGCACTATACGATAAATCTGATTGAATCTCGACCTCAGTAGGCGCAATCACATGAAATGGATCAGATCTGTATCGTTGAAGCATCGATACGTGAAACACATTATGAATCTTTTCTAACTCAGGTGGCAACAACAATTTATAAGCAACCGGCCCAATTCGTTCAATAATCTCATACAGTCCGATAAACCTCAGACTCAACTTGCCTTTTCTACCAAAACAGAGTATTTTCTTCCACGGAGACACTTTCAAAAATACTTTATCACCGATCTAAAACTCAATATCTTTTCGTTTCAAGTTCGCGTACGACTTCTGACGATCTGACGCAACTTTTAGACTATCGCGAATGCCACATCACTTTCGCTAAAGAAATTTTCTTGTTTCTCAACTCTTTAGTCTCTCGTGCCAAAATTTGAATCGATTATTCACTATACGATAAATCTGATTGAATCTCGACCTCAGTAGGCGCAATCACATGAAATGGATCAGATCTGTATCGTTGAAGCATCGATACGTGAAACACATTATGAATCTTTTCTAACTCAGGTGGCAACAACAATTTATAAGCAACCGGCCCAATTCGTTCAATAATCTCATACGTCCCGATAAACCTCGGACTCAACTTGCCTTTTCTACCAAAACAAAGTATTTTCTTCCACGGAGACACTTTCAAATATACTTTATCACCGATCTGAAACTCAATATCTTTTTGTTTCAAGTTCGCGTACGACTTCTGACGATGTGACGCAACTTTCAGACTATCGCGAATGCCACATCATTTTCACTAAAGAAATTTTCTTGTTTCTCAACTCTTTAGTCTCTCGTGCCAAAATTTGGATCTATTATTCACTATACGATAAATCTGATTGAATCTCGACGTCAGTAGGCGCAATCACATGAAATGGATCAGATATGTATCATTGAAGCATCGATACGTGAAACACATTATGAATCTTTTCTAACTCAGGTGGCAACAACAATTTATAAGCAACCGGCCCAATTCATTCAATAATCTTATACAATCCGATAAACCTCGAACTCAACTTGCCTTTTCTACCAAAATGAAGTATTTTCTTCCACGGAGACACTTTCAAAAATACTTTATCACCGATCTGAAACTCAATATCTTTTCGTTTCAAGTTCGCGTACGACTTCTGACGATCTGACGCAAGTTTTAGACTATCGCGAATCACTTTCACTTTCTGTTCAGTCTCTCTGATCAAATCGACCCCGTGAATCTTATTCTCACTAAGCTCAGTCCAATACAATGGAGTTCTGCATTTACGGCCATAAAGAACCTCATATGGTGCCATTTTGATGCTAGATTAAAAACTGTTATTGTACGCAAACTCAATCAACGGCAAATGTCTTTCCCACGTACTTTCAAACTCAAGGATGCAACATCTCAACATATCCTCAAGAATCTGAATGATTCGTTCGGATTGACCATCCGTTTGTGGATGAAATGTTGTACTAAATTGCAACTTCGTACCTAAAGCCTCTTGCAATTTCTTCCAAAATCGCGAGATAAATCTCGGATCTCTGTCAGATACAATAGATAATGGCACCCCGTGCAATCTCACAATCTCAGAAATATACAATTCAGCTAATTTATCAAGTGAATAATCTGTTATCACCTGAATAAAATGAGCTGATTTTGTCAATCTGTCAACTATCACCCAGATTGCATCTTTCTTTCTCAGAGATAAAGGTAGTCCCGACACAAAGTCCATCGTGATTCTCTCCCATTTCCACTCAGGTATCATAATCGGTTGTAACAAATCGGATGGAACCTGATGTTCAGCTTTAACTTGCTGACATAGTAAAAATCTCAAAACAAATTCTGAGATATCCCGTTTCATACCATGCCACCAATAGAACTGTTTTAGATCATTATACATTTTTGTACTTCCCAGATGAACAGCCAAACGACTATTGTGAGCTTCATTCAAAATCAACCGAATCAACTCTGAATTCCTCGGAACACAAATCTGATCTCTGAATCTCAAACAATCATCATTATCCACTCGAAATTTTGAATTAGAATTCAAGCCACATTGAGCTTGTTTTGTCATCATCTCATTATCACTTTTCTGGGCATCACAAATCTGACGTATAAACATTGGCCTCACTTTCAACTCAGCCAAAACTGAACCATCATCAAACAGATCTATTTGAGTACTCATTGCTCGCAAAGAAAATAAAGACTTTCGGCTCAAAGCGTCAGGAACAACATTAGCTTTTCTCGGATGATAATCAATAACTAATTCATAGTCTTTTAGTAATTCTAACCATCTCCGCTATCTCAAATTTAATTCTTTCTGTGTCATCAGATATTTCAAACTCTTGTGATCAGTATAAATGTGACATTTCTCAGCAAATAGGTAATGACTCCAAATCTTCAATGCAAATACAATCGCAGCTAATTCAAGATCGTGCATCGGGTAGTTCTTTTCATGCGGCTTTAACTGTCTCAAAGCATAAGCTATAACTTTGCCCTCTTGCATCAACACACAACCCAAACCACTCAGTGATGCATCACTGTAAACTATAATTTTTTTACCCGATTCAGGTTGGACTAACACTGGTGCCTTTGTCAACAATGCTTTCAACTGTTCAAAACTCTGCTGGCACTTTTCCGACCACTCGAATTTAACATCTTTCTGTAACAATTTTGTCAACGGAGTCACAATCATCAAAAAGCCTTTCACAAATTGTCTATAATATCCCGCTAGTCCCAGAAAACTACTGACTTCAGACACATTCCTCGGTGGTTTCCACTCTAAAATTACTGAAATCTTGCTCGGATCAACTTGTATTCTCGCAGATGATACAATATGCCCCAGAAAACCAACCTCACTCAACCAAAACTCACATTTACTGAACTTTGCATACAATTTCTTCTCACGCAGAGTCTGTAACACGATTCTCAAATGCTCGGCATGTTGCATCTCATCACAAGAATAAATCAGAATGTCATCAATAAACACCACGACAAATCGATTCAAATACGATCTGAATATTCGGTTCATCAAATCCATAAACACTGCAGGAGCATTCGTTAGTCCAAATGGCATAACTAAGAATTTATAATGTCCGTACCTCGTTCTAAAAGTAGTTTTTGACATATCTGATTCTTTAACTCGTAGCTGATAATAGCCCGATCTCAAATCTATATTAGAAAACATTGTAGCTCCTTTCAGCTGATCAAACAAATCATCGATTCGCGGTAGAGGATATTTATTCTTTATCGTCACTTTGTTCAACTGTCGATAATCAATACACATCCTCATAGTTTCATCTTTCTTTTTCACAAACAACACAGGAGCACCCCAGGGCGAGAAACTCAGTCGTGCAAATCCTCTATCTATCAACTCTTGCAACTTAGACTTCAACTCTTTCAATTCTGTTGGTGTCATTCTATACGGAGCTATTGAGATAGGAGTTGTTCCCGGCACTAAATCAATACCAAACTCAACTTCTCGTATCGGAGGTAATCCCGATAGTTCTTCAGGAAACACATCTGGGGACTCGCAAACTACAGGTACAGATTCAACTTTCTTTTTAGTCACTTTTGTATCTATCACATACGCAAGATAGGCTTCACAACCCTTTTTCACATAATTCAAAGCTTTCATCACTGAGATCACAACTGGTAACCCATTCAAATCACTGGATTCAATTCGAACTACCTCACCATTCTGACTTCTCAAATCAATACTCTTTCGTTTACAACTCACAATAGCATTATGCAAAGTGAGCCAATCCATACCCAGAATTATATCAAATTCATCGAATGGTAGCAACATCAAATTAGCCGGAAAACAAATATCCCGAAACATCAACGGACAGTTCTTGCACACTTTATCAACCAGAACACACTTGCCTAAGGGGTTCGATACTCTAATTACAAATTCAGTAGACTCAACAGGTAGAGTCTTACTAGATACTAGATTCACACATACATATGAATGAGTAGACCCTGGATCTATCAATGCAATCATATCAGTATCAAATAGAGTGAAAGTACCAGTAATGACGTCTAGAGATGATGCTTCTTCTCGAGTGCGAATAGCATAGGCTCGGGCAGGTGCTCTCGCCTCGGATCTCACAGCTGTATCCGTTGTCCCTCTCTGACTACCACTTACATTTCTGGTGTTTCTGGGTGGTCTACCCCTAGCTGTCACATTACTCGATCTCACATTCTATACATTGTCTTTCTCACCTAACTCTGGGTAATCACGAATGAAATGGTCTCATGATCCATATTTATAGCAAACTCTATTATTGTATTTGCCCCAACATTCTCCATTATGTCATCTCCCACACTGTCTACACTCAGGCTTGTTGCTTTTGACTTTTCCAACACTCGATTCAGTCAGAATTTGAGTTCTTGGACCAACACTTTGTTTCACACGATCTCTACCCGAATGTCCAAACGAAACATTTGAGCGATTAGCTGCGTCTCTGAATCTCTTTGATGGAGGTTGATACGACTTGCTTATCGATCTTTTTCTTTCATCTCTAGCTTCAGAATTGGCTTTCTTCTTTTCTTTACTAAGTTCTTCAGCTTTGCAGGCTCTTTCAACTAACACTACAAATTCATTCAAATCAAGTATCCCAACCAGCAATTTAATGTCATCATTCAGCCCTTCAATGAAACGTTTACACATAGTAGCTTCAGTCGAAACACATTCCCCCGCGTATTGGCTCAATCTCACAAACTCTCGTTCATATTCAGTAACTGACATACGACCCTGTTTTAGCTCAAGAAATTCTTTACGTTTTGATCTATGAATCGTTGACTGATATATTTCTTTTGAAATTCGGCTTGAAAGAAATCCCAGGTGACTCTTTCTCTCGGAACCACGGATATCAACGTTTTCCAACAATTATATGTTGTATCTCTCAACAATGAAATAGCACATTTCAAGCATTCATCGGGAGTCAATGACATCTCATCAAACACTCTAATTGTATTCTCGAGCCAAAACTCAGCTCGTTTAGCATCATCATCAACCGTAGCTCTAAACTCTTCAGCCCCATACTTTCAAATTTTATCTACAAGAGGCTTACTCAGTCGGATTGGATTTGTCACTTGTGGCACTACAGGCACTTGTGGGGGTGGAGGTTGTGGAGCAGCCAGATTCGTTCGGACGAACTCCGAAAACCACTCACTCATCATTTGGAAGAAGGCTTGTTTAGCCTCTCCCCCGTGACTACTAGCTATCGGCCTAGATTTGACCGGCGCTGTCCCTTGAGCGGGAGCAGGCGCATTGCTCTCTACATCATCAGTAACTGCTCAATCGGGGTCCATTTGCTATATAAAAACACATTTTTAACTATAAGGATTCATCACACTATCGCAAATATATATATGGCATGTATAGCTAGACTCGCATTCGCTACGTTAGTCCTAGAATCGACTAAACTGTAGCTCTGATACCAATAAAATGTAACACCCCTAGCCCCAAACCGTCACCGATCTAGGGTTAGGAAACATTACCAATCAATCCGGAACATTTACTAACATCTTACAACACAAAGTATATCATCACTCAAACATAACAAATTATACACATATAGTCCCTTAATGAGGTCTACGAGACCTTAAACACATGTTAGAAATGGGTCGGGACTAAACTGAATACATACAAAAAATTTTGAAAATCAAACATTTTTCAAAGCTACAGAGGCCCCACGCCCATGTGGGTAGGCCGTGTGCCTCACACGGCCTCAGACACGCCCATGTTTCCAAGCCGTGGCAAAATAGGGCATACATACTGACTTGTCCACACGGCCTGAGACACACCCGTGTGCCTCACCCGTGGTCGAGCCTGACTTGCATCACACGGCCAGTCACACGCCCGTGTCTCCAGCCTGTGGTCAAGCCTGACTTGTTTCAATTTGCAAACTCGAATGACACAGTCGAGCCACATGCCCGTGTGCTCAACCGTGTGGGCAATTATAGGCTATTTGCAAGGCCAAATTTTCCACCCACACTTGGGTCATACCTACATGCAATAATCAATACCATTTCATATCCTAATTGGCATTCAAACATACCAAAACATACTTAAATTGAATCTCTTAATAGCATCAGTCATCATCCTCTACAATTCCATCTAACATACCAATCCAAATCATCAACTACATATCAAAACATGTAATTCATGCAACAGTTAATCTCAACCAAATCATAGCATAAACATTTCATCTCCATATTACCAAAACATATTATAAGATCATTCACTTAGGACACACATACACATCTTGATAATCCTTCATTCAAACCCAAAGCATATACTAAAATTCATTAACTTATCTAGCCATATCACATGACAAGATCCAAACATCTCAAAATATACCATATCTACTAGCCTATACATGTCATATTCAAATATATACATCTCCCAAAAGTACCAAATAGATAACAGATAGTGTGATTAAGTCGCTAACGATCCCCGGATCCGAGCTAACTTTAAATACACTGTAAAACAGAGAAACACTTCACACAGTAAGCTCTAAAGCTTAGTAAGTTCGTAATATAATACACTTAACTTAATGTTTCAACTACAATATAAAAATTAATCCATCACATAGATCAACTCATAAATATATGTACCATATCATCCATAGCTAATATGCTTACTCAACCATCTAGATATCCATTTAAAATTTCATCAACCACATAGGTTCTATACGTACCTTAGCCAACACTTAGTTATGGACCATTCATGCTACTCAATGCTCAACATTTCATTTTGATCAACCATTGTTATTCGTTCAATTTATTCGCACACTTAGTGCCAATTTCATAAACGAAGCTTAAATATCATCACACACTTAGTGCCTTTACATAGAGCTGAATTTATCTCGGTATCGCACACACGGTGCCAGTCAATAAAGCTGAGGCTTTCATTACTTCGCACACACAATGCTATTCACCTCTGTCTCAATTCTAATTACGCACACTTAGTGCCACATTTCTCAATTACATATATATCAAATCTAATTCAATAACTAGATATTCATTCATTTCATAATTCATAGATGTAAATCTAACAACTCGTATTATATCCGAACTTACCTCGGACATCGAAATAACAGAACGAGTCTATTAGTCGAGTACTTTATCTTTGCCTCGATCTCGATCCAATTCCCTCTTTTCTTGATCTATACATATTCAAATTTAACTCGTTCAATTACCAAATCATTCAATTTAGTCCAAACACACATATTTAGGGCATTTTACAAAATAACCCTCACATTTTCACATTTTGACACTTTAGTCCCTATTTCACAAAATCACCAAATACACAAAATTTCAGTTCACATATGCCTAGCCGAATTCTCCTTATACTCATACAAGCCCATATATTTCATTTATTTCACATTTTAGTCCTCCAATTTCTCATTTTCACAATTTAGCCTAAAATAGCCAATTTCATCAAAAATTCAAGAACAAAATATATTAACCCAACATCAAACTTTTATATTCCATCATCTAACAACACAAAGCTCACATATTCATCAATGGAACTTCTCAAAATCTTCATCAAATTCTAAAATTAAAACATGGGCTTGATAGAACATAAAGCAACGATCACAAAAACATAGAAATCATTAAAAACTGAGCTCGAAACATACCTCAATCAAAGACAATAATGGCCGAACCCTAGCTTAGTCTTTTTATTTTCTTTTCTTGTGATTTTCGGCTAAGATGAACACATAATGGCCTATAATTTATGTTTTGTTTTATTTATTATACATTAATATGCTTTTTACCATTTTACCCTTTAATGAATAACATTTAAATTCCACTAACTTAGGCATTTTTGTCCATCCATTTATCATATGGAACAATAACAACATAAGGACTCATATTTTAATAAGCCATGCCAAATTAACACTTTAACAATCAGCACACGGCTTTTGCGTTTTATGTGATTAAGTCATTTTTGCAAATTAAGCACACAATTGATAAAATTTTCACACAGAAATTTCACACATGCTTAATCACATACTATAAAAATCAAAAATAATATTAAAATATTTTTCCTACCTCGAATTTGTGGTCCCGAAACCACTGTTCCAACTAGGGTCTTAACCGGGCTGTTACAGAAAAAGAAAACAATTTCATATCATCTTCCCCAAGTATTTCCATGGAAACCATAAGAGAGAGGATGAAAACTTTTCAAGCTCAATAAGGTATGAAATCAAGTCCTGTTTTTAATGATTTTTATATTTTTGGAATCGGGTTAGTGTAATCTATCTATTTGGGGGATTAATTTGAAAAGTTATCAAGGTATGAAATTTGGGTCATGGATGTATATGCTGGAAATTAGAAATTTATGGTAGAAAATGAAAGATTATTGATAGATAAACAACTTTTGCAAAGTGATTTTTGATGAAAACATAATTTAGGGACTAAAATGTAAACTTGTGAAATTGAAGGATAAATTCTGAAATTTTATGAATACATGTTCTGTAAATTTTATAATGGGGCTTTGGTTAGGCTTGGAATAGGGAGTAATTTGCACAAGTTTCATTTTTCGAGTCTAGGGACGAAAATGGAATTTATGGAAAAGTTAGGGGTAAAATGGTAATTTTGCCTAGGATGAAAATTGAGTCCACTTGAATGTGAAATGTGATAAATTAATGTTAAATTTACTCGTATAGATCCGGATAGACCAAATTCGGAGCTAGAACGAGGAAAGAGGAAAATGTCGGATTAGTAGATTTATGTACACGAACATTTGTCGAGGTAAGTCCGTGTAACTAAATTGTATATATATTTTTATGCTTTAATTAAATGTTGTGTTTGCGAATTGTATATATGCCTTAATTATGTGAAATGATCACATATTCGTCAAAGCCTGATAAATGAAATGTACCCGATCAACAATAATGCTCGATAAATGATAAGTGATAAAAATGTAAATTTTATGGTTGAGTTGAATGTGAACATTTGAATTGCATGAATGTAAAAATGTATGAGATTGATCACATGCCTGATAATGCTTGAAAAATGTTAAATCCCGTCTGAATATATGGAAAATTGATTGATATGTGATTTCCCGAAATGAATGAGGCCCTGCATTTGTTGTTAGTGGGATTTAGCTCAGTCGAGTAATCCTATTGACCTCATTTCTAAAAGGATTTAGCCCGAACGGGTAATCCTGATGTAAATCCTCTCGAGCAAATGTTATGGATTGGATTTAGCCCGAACGGGTAATCCAGATCAAGCTCTTTAGAGCATATGTCATAAAAAAGAATTTAGCCTGGACTGGTAATCCTGTTGTATACATGTGTGGCTCGAGAGTGTACTCTTTAAAATTGTACCTTATGGGTACTAATGGACATGAATTGACGGATTCTGATTTGTACACCTTGAGTGTACTACCGGTGTAACCATCGATATTCCAAATAAATTCAACGGGTAAAACTCTTGACATGAGAATATTATGATTAAGAAATGAGTGATTACATGTATCTACCTGAAATACATGAAAATGATGATATGTGAAAATTGATACATGGAAATATGAGACGATGATATTTATACTTGGAATTTGGTTGATGAATATAAGTTCATCCTTGGTTATAGACTTGGACACTTTGAGTGTACTACTACTCGTGTGACATTGATAATTCGAGTAAAATATGAGTAAAGTTCTGACATGAAATAATCTGAACTCGAAATGAGCTATTATGAAATTATACTTGTAATACAAAGAGATGATTTATACATGTTAAATGCATACGTGTTGTGGAAAGCATATGTGCCTAGAAACTTGATCATTGTTGAGCCCATATATGTTTTGATGTTATTATGGAATATATGACTAACAAGGGCAATGAGGATATGTGTAGGGCTTGAGGTCAAATTGATTGAATATTCCTTACATAGTTATCTCAAAATAGAATAAATGGTAAGTTAAGTACCATGTTATACGAACTTACTAAGCATACAATGCTTACCCCCATTTTATTTTCCCCTGTTTTAGAGTAAATCGGAAGCTCGTTGGATTGGAAGCTCAGCGGAGATCACTCACACTATCCATTGGCCTATGTCGGTACAGTATGGTAAATCAATTATGGTTGTAATGGCATGTATATGTTATATTGGCCACATTGGCATGTAAACATAAATGATGCTTGTAATCTAGCCATTAGAATGGCTAGTAATGGTTTGATTTGATATATTTGTAATGTCATACTATGGAAGCTACACATGTGTTGAGTAATTGATCAAATTATGCGTAACATATGGACTAAACCAAGGCAAGATAATAAACATGTATGCATATAATGGTATACCATGTTGAATGATAGAATTTTCTTGATTTGAATGCTTGAAATAGTTGGTATTTGAATGTGAGCTTAAGTGCAAGTCATTGGTGTGATTTTGGGTGAGAAAGGAAGCTAGAAATGGCTTTATTTTGTCCACACGGCCTACCCCATGGGGGTGTGGCCTAGCCGTGTGTCCCCTGCATCTTAAATTCGAGAAAAACAGAATGCTCAGAATTGAGCACATGGGTAGAGACACGGGCGTGTGTCTCAGCCGTGTGGGAGACACGGTCTTGAACACGGGCGTGTGTCTTGGCCGTGTGAAACTTGCACCTAATTCAAATTGAATTAATTAACCATACAGCCTAGCACACGAGCATACGGAATGGTCGTGTGGCACAAGTCAGAGAGCTACCTAAATCGAACACGGCTTGTAGCACGGGCGTGTCCTAGGGTCACACGGGCGTGTCCTAGGGTCACAGGGGCGTGTCCCTTGGACCACACGGGCGTGTAAGCCCTGCACCTTGGAAAATTTTTGAAATGTCATGAAAAATTTTTAGAGTTACCGATTAAGTCCCGACTCGATTCTAATGCTCGTATTGGGCCTCGAGGGTCCATCTAAGGGACGTTACGAATGATCTCGGTTAATGAATAGTGATTTACATGATTTATCTGAAAATGTTCCGAAAAGTTTCGGTAATGCTCCGTAACCCTGTTCTGGCGACGGATATGGGTTAAGGGTGTTACATAGATGGATTTTAATATTTCTCTTGATTCATTGGTAATTTCTAGGTTTTTTTTAGAATTCTAAAATAGAATTAATTTTAGGAATTGAAGGTATTTTACTAGAATTATTTAGGTATCCTTTAGGGTTCCCGTTAAAAGTAAAAATATTTAATTTAAGTTTCAAATTAGATAAGTTTGGTCAACACATCTTAATCGAGTTACAAGTAAACCGGAGGCATTTTCTTTAGAGTTTTTATTTAAGATTTCCATAAGATTTTAGCCTAAATTAAGACATTAATATGCTTAAATAAAATAAAAAAACCTAGCTCCTAAGACCCCGTAGGACTATCCCTGGATAGGCGTTGTGGGGGTGCTATAACCTTCCCCACACGTAACCGTACTCCCGAACCCAAAATTTGGTGATGATATCAAGTCTAGACTTTTAGGATTTTTCGTAGTATTAATTCTAGACTTTTAGATAATAGGTGGCTAACCAACCTAGCCCTAATTGGTTAGTGGAGCCTAGGGGTGAGCAAAATTCGATTCGATTTGAAAAAAAAATTAAATTTCGAGTTAATCGAATCAAGTTTTTCGAGTTAACTCGAAAAAAAAATTTAGATTTCGAGTTTGAGTCGAGTTGAATTTGTACAATTCGAATAACTCTAACAATTTGAATAACACATTAGTATAAATACCCTTTTGGTTCTTATCAATTTTTAAAATGAGCAAATTGGTCTCTCTCTTAACAAAAATTACAAAAAAAAAAAATCAAAATAATTTTCAAAAATCAAAATATTTATAAAAATTCTAAAATTTGTATTTTTAAAAAATTATAATTTTTTAAAAAAATCTAAATAAATATTAAAAAAAGTTGAAAATTTAAAAATTTAAAAATTTTATAAAATAATAATTTTGGAATCTAAATAAGTGATTAATGGTTCAAGTTTATCATACTAAAATATCTTTTATTATTATTATTATTATTATTATTATTATTATTATTATTATGCTATAAAAAAGTTTTCAAATATATATGGTTTCAAATTATGTGCTCTAACATGGAAATAGTTATATTGTAACAAAATTTTAATTTGACATTATTAATTTTTCTAATTTAACTCGAATAATTTCACTCGATTCGATCGAACGCTCACACTTAATTCGAGTTATTGGAAAATCCAAATAAGAGAAGGCAAAACTACGTCGTTTAGATAAATGTTTACCTAGTAGTCTTACTTTCCTTCCCGAATCACCTTACTTTCCCTTTTTTCCTTTACTCAAAATTAATCTAAAATCTTGTATTTCGTCTACTAGTTAAATAATCGGACCATGTAAATGCAATATTAAGTATAAATAATAAGATTTGTTAACTCGACTCAAAATTTTTTGACTCGATTCGACTTGATTCAAAAAAAACAAATTGAATTCGGTTGCTAAAATAGGATTCGTCAACTCGACTAACTCAAAATATTTTGACTCAATTCGACTCGACTCGATCGAATACTCTCCCCTAGTGGCGACTCTACGTAAATTTAGGCCTTTCGTGTCTAGCATTGCTTACTAGGACCCTTTACCCTTATGTAGGCAACGTTATGACAAGCATTTCAATATAATTGAACAATTAATTAATCAAGCATAAACATGAACTTTAGCTAACAAATAACTAACCAACCAACCATCAAACAATTTAGCACATAATCAAACTTAAATTCCAAACAAACATTTTATCAAACACATGGTAGGCATAAAATAAAAGTAAAGAGTTTGAGAAAATTCTCATTTAATTGATTGGAATCCGATGAAGCCCAAGAGTTTGATCCTCTCCCTTTTACATAGTCTTCAACAAGAATAAATAAAACAACAAAAAGAAAATCCATTCTAAAAAGAAAAGAGAAAACCCACTTTAAATAAGTGAAAAGAAAAGAAAAACCCTAACCTAAAACTATGAAAACCTAAGAAGAGTGTTCAACCACCAAAATCTCTGAAAACAATGGCTTATAAATTTGTATTTATAGCCTACAAACATTTAACCTAACATTAACCATTATGCCCTTAAATGAAAAATAGACTTAAACACGTTGGACATAAAATTGCCCCGACAATTTATTCTCTCGTTAGGTAGTGGTATCGCGATACCTAGGCTTGGGTATCAAGATACCCACAATAGTCTTGAGATTGAGTCTTGGGGATCTCGATATCATCGGTATCGTGATATCTCTGTAGTTGGCCTCAATTTCATTCACTTTAGCACTATTAGGGGTATCACGACTTTCATGCCTTGATACCGCGATACCCCCTTTTAAGTGATATTTTCTTCATGTTTGGGCCATTATCAACTCCCTCCACCACTTAATCTCATTCTTAGGTTCCCTATGGCACGATTGGCCAATTTGGGTCTCAAAAATGGCATAAAACTAACAAAAGCAATTTATTAACAACAAATGTTAAAATCAAAAAAAGAAAAGAAAAGACACCTAATTTGCTTGAGAATAAGCTCTTTAAGTGTAATGGAGAGCCTGATTTGATTTATCAAATTATGACATATCACATACCAAGTCACTTAACTATGATATAACATATACATACCAACTTATTCTACTTGTATGATGTCCAAAAGATAATATACATAACCTACGTACATGCTAAATAAGCTAGTGTGTGTACATAACCAAAACGGTTCGAAGTGTATCAAATATATTAGCTTCAGTATGACTTCGATGATGCAAGGTTCAACAACAATCTTCATGAGTCGATCCACAACCTACATGAGGAAAAAAATTCACACGTTAAGTATTCAAACATGCTTAGTTGTGTACCAAATAAAATCCATTTTAGCCCTTTTTTCTTTATTATCAAATATTGAGGTTATAATACAATTAGTGAATTAGCCAAATTTGTATACCCATTTAAAACCATCAGCAATTCTTATCTTATTGAACTTGTTATCACTCAGCTTCCTAGGAGTATTTGATCTTGTTCCTATACTCAATTATATCATTAGATCTTGCCTTAGTTATACCTTTTATATGTAACGCCCCAAAAATTTTTATTTTTGTTTATGTTAAAACTAGACACAACTGTGTATCTGCTTCAGTGGTTAAGTGTTCTGGGTGTGTGTGAGAGGTCCCAAGTTCAAGCCTTGTCTTTGGCAAATTTTGATATTTTTCTGATCTAAGCTTTGTGTTTGGGGAGTGGGTTTATATTTAATTGTTGGTATAATCATAACAGAATGGGCTTGCTGGTCTGGTGGTTAAGTGGAGAGTAAGTTTGCTGGAGGTCATGTGTTCGAATCTCGGTGTTAGCGTGGGTATTTATTTTGCTCGGTCGGCAGGCAGTGTTTTGGCGGAAGTAAAACACTGAAGTGGTGGAGATTTGGGTGTAGTGGGAAGTTAGGAAAAATCAATTAGTTTTATTTTTGTTTTGTTTTCCCAGAAAAAAATTCTTCCTCTCTATGATGTTCCCATTCCATCCTCTTCTCTGTTATTTGGTTTTTCTCCTTTTTCTACCCTTGCTGACTTTTCTATTTGATTCTTTTGCGCAAGTTCTGGTTGTGCTCGTTTGGTAAGTAGTTTTGTTAAACCTTAATGCTTTTCGACTTAGTGATTGATGAAGGGTTGGTTTTTGTTATTGTCAATTTAGGCGAAGGTCAAGATTTGGTTGGGGTTCCTACAACGATTTAATTGCTTGGGGTTCAGATCAATAACGATAAGTTTCGCGAGTATTTGATATGTTGAGAGGTTTTGGTTACAAAATAAATTCGACTGAGACTCGCTAGTGTTACTGATTTCGAGCTTTGAAATGTCGATTTTTAGGTTCTAGAAGGCTCAGGATAGTTTTCGCAGTGAAACGATACCAGGTGTGTACCCAAAAATGTAAAAAATAAGGTTTCAGTGAAAGCCAAAAACCCCACTGTCGATGCCACATGGGCGTGTAGTTGCCCGTGTGGTAGGCCGTGTACCATGACACGGGCGTGTAATCGGCGAGGCCAGGCCGTGCGCATAAGACACGGCCGTGTCATGGCCAGGTAGGCTATGTGATTCACATGGGCCAAGGCCAATCTGGGCGTGTGGGCCACATGAGCGTGTAGGCCCACACGGGTAGTCCATACGGGTGTGTGGGCCCACACGGGTAGTCCATACGGGTGTGTGGGCCCATACGGGTAGTCCACACGGGCGTGTGAAAATTTGGGCTAGGCCGTGTGATTCACACGGGCCAAAGCCAATCTGGGCGTGTGGGCCACACGGGCAAGCCACATGGGCGTGTGAGCCCATTTATCTGAAATGATTCCTAAGGTTGCACGGGTCGCCTAAGACGACTGTGAACCTACTGTAGGGTCGATAAGCGTTACCTAGACCCCTAACTGTATGATCTAAGTGTATGTGATGAATGATAAATTATGCATGATTACTGATATATATAGGTATACGTATAACTGATGGTTGCATAAAAGCATGACATATTGTATGTTTGCATTGCATTGGGTTGGGATGATGATATCTGGAGGAAGTGAACTGAAAGGCTTAAAGCCTATTATCTGGCAGCTCAGCTGCAAAATACTGAATATGTACCGCATTCGGTGCTACATGGAGTGTAGGGATGGGTGGGTGTTTTAAACCCCACATGGAGTGTAGGGATGGACGGAGATGGTGTGTAGAGGCTAGTGGGTAGGACTGCATCGACATCTTGTTGCATTATCAGAATCGTGATGGGCTAAAGCCCTAATGCATATCGATCATCGAATCGAAATGGGCTAAGGCCCGAACTGCTACTGAAAACTAAAATGGGCTTAGGCCCAGACTGCATTTGACCGTTTGCTCTGATTGACTGTATGCATGTTATCTGTGGGGATTACACACTGAGTTTACGTAAACTCACCCCTTTCTGTTTTATCTGTACAGGTAATCCCCAGACTTAGATGGATCGGTGTGGCAGGGAACTCTACGGTGACCACATGGCTACTGAACTGGTTTAAATTCATTTATGGTTTATTATCTATTTTTAGGGTATTTTATTTATGTAATTTGGACTTATGGACTATTTCGCTTTAACTTTGGAAATTTTAACTGCTTTTACAGACTTACAACTACAACCTTAACAAAATACGGACTTTTTTAAAAACTAAGGTTTTCCATAAAACGAATGATTTTACTTAAATAAATGATTTCTAAAGCTTCCGCTAAAAAGATACGTTTGAGTCAAAACAGTGGACACATGTTTTTGAGTTAATTAAATGTTTATAGACGGAAATGGTTTTATCGTCAACTTAATTTTCAATTACCCTATCATGTGACATCGACATATTCGGGCATAACGTCTAGGCTGGGTTTGGAGTGTTACATTTAGTGGTATCAGAGCTAGGTTGCAAAACTCGACTGTGGATTTTAGGTTTAAAAAAATGGTTTTGAAAGAGTTAATCTCGAAATTATTTGAAATGATTTGACTTAGTATGTGGTACACCGAGTCTCTGGCACCGATCCTGTAAGTATTCTGGTAAACTGTTAAGCTATTCTGTTCTGCAAACACTTTAATAGTGTATACTGAAACTGTAGTAAAATCGAGATGGTAGCAAAACTGATAGAGACTGCGATTTGCGAAAATCACTCTGAATTATTGAAACTGTTTACATAAAAAATCTGCTAATAAATATCAAAACTGTAACTGATTAATAAAACTGTTAATGTAGATAAAATCCTGAATCTACGATGATCGCAAGAGGTATTCATGGACGTGGTACTAGAGGGCGAGGTAGGGGCCGTAGAGGGGCTCGAGCTGAGTCCTCTTCCCTAGGTAGTATACTGAATTTGGAGACAAGTGAGACGCCAGTGTCACCTGCTACCGAGATCGGGTCTCAAAATTGCATGGCTGGGGACGACGACCGTCCCGTGCTATGCTAAGGATCTTTGGAGAGGGTTCTTTGGACCCAATCACATGGATCCGGAGTGTGGGTCGATTACGGAACGACTCCGGTCCAATAGAGCTGAGCTTTTTAGGGGTGTCACTGGAGTCGCCCCTAATGTGGCCGAGTACTGGATTGAGGCCACGAAGTGGATTATGGATGACTTAGATTGCACCCCTGAGCAGAAATTAAAGGGTACAGTCTCTCTATTATGAGACGAGGCTTATCAGTGGTGGTTGACTGTTAAGGAGGGCACTCAGCCCGAACGTCTGACCTGGGAGTTCTTTAAGACCACCTTTCAGGGGAAATATGTGGGAGCTAGTTATGTGGACGCTCGTAGGAGGGAGTTCCTGAATCTTACTTAGGGGGATCGATCAGTGGCCGAGTTCCTACGGCTTAGCCGCTATGCGCGAGGTATGGTGGCATCGGAGTTTGAGAGGTGTTTCCGCTTTGAGGACGGCCTCAGAGATAATTTGAGAGTTCTGATAGCTCCGCAGAGGGAGCGAGATTTTTATGTTCTGGTCGAGAAGGCAAAGATCGCCAAGGATGTTAAGCGCACTGAGCGCCAAAATAGAGATATAGAGAGGGGTAAGAACAAGAGGGGTTCGGAGCCCTTGAGTTCTGTACAGAAGCCTAAGAAAAAGGCCAGACCTGATAGGCCAGTTAGAGCTGGGCCCCATGTTACTGCTACTGGACTACAGCCATGTGTCGATTGTGGTAGACGCCATCAGAGCAAGTGTTGGAGGAGGACTAGGGTGCCTCTGAAGTGTGGATCATTGGATCATCGCATTAGGGAGTGTTCGTTGAGGACCGATCAGATGCAAGCTCAGGGTACTGGTACTGCGAAGCCACAGAGAGTAGCACAGCAACCACTGAGAGGCCGTGGCCAGATTAGGGGTGGTAATGGCATAGGTCGTGGACAGAGGGCACCGGGCAGAGGTGCTGGACAGACTGAGGCGAGGCAGCCTACTCTTGTTTATGCCGCACGCCGCCGAGAGGACAAAGACGCTCCAGACGTCATCATGGGTAAGTTTCTTATTTATGATGTGCCTTACACAACATTGATAGATATAGGATCTACGCATCCCTATGTAGCCTGTTCTGTTTCTGAAAATATGGGGTTATCGGTTGGGAGCACTACGAGTGAGGTCACTGTGTTAAGCCTGCTGGGGCAATTTGTTAGAGTCAGCAAACTGTATAGGAATGTTCCTTTAGAGGTTCAAGGGACGGTATTTCTGGCTGACTTGACGGAGCTTCTGTTTGGGGAGTTTGACATGATATTGGGGATGGACTGGTTGGTCAAGCATCGTGTAAGCTTGGACTGTGCGACTAAGAGGGTCGTATTGAGAATTGAGGAGGATGATGAGGTAGTTGTGATTGGAGAACGTCGGAACTACTTGGCTAACATGATCTCTGCACTGGTAGCTGAGAAATTGGACCACAAGGGATGTGAGGCGTATTTGGCCAATGTAAGTGTTTCTGCTTCTGGAGACTCTACTGTAAAGGATATCCGCACTGTAAGAGATTTTCCAGACGTCTTTCCTGAAGAGCTACCGGGTTTACCTCTGAATCGGGAAGTGGAGTTTGGGATTGAGCTTTTCCCTGGTATAGCTCCGGTGTCTATCACCCCTATCGAATGGCACCGAAGGAGCTTTCGGAGCTTAAGGCTCAGATTCAGGAGTTGTTGGATTGTGGATTCATCCGCCCTGGTGTGTCTCTATGGGGAGCATCGGTACTATTTGTTAAGAAAAAGGATGGGTCCATGAGGATGTGTATTGACTACCAATAACTGAATAAGTTAATTATTAAGAACAAGTATCCACTTCCGAGGATTGATGATTTGTTTGACCAGTTCTGAGGGGCGTCTGTGTTCTCCAAGATTGACTTGCGTTCTTGGTATCATCAGTTGAGGGTTAAGGAGGCTGATGTGCATAAGATGGCATTTAGGACTCGTTATGGTCACTACGAGTTCCTAGTGATGCCATTTGGACTAACTAATGCACCGGCAGCTTTCATGGACCTGATGAACCGAGTGTTTCAGCCCTATTTGAATCAGTTTATGGTGGTGTTCATAAATGACATATTAGTTTATTCGAGGACTGAGGATGAGCATGACGAGCACCTTAGGATTTTTCTTTAGATTTTGAGGGAAAAGCAACTCTATGCTAAGTTCAGTGAGTTCTGGTTACGTGAAGTAACATTTCTGGGTCATGTGGTGTCTGCTGAGGGGATTCGAGTCGATCCTCGAAAGATTGAGGTTGTAGTGGATTAGAAACAACCTAAGAATGTGTCTGAGATCCGCAGCTTTCTGGGTTTGGCGGGTTATTATCGGCGGTTTGTGGAAGGCTTCTCACTAATTGCAGTACCCTTAACTAAGCTACAAAGTAAGGGTGTACCATTTGTCTAGTCTGATGCACAGCAGCAGAGCTTCGAGAAGCTCAAGACTGTACTGACTGAGGCTCCTATTCTGATACAGCCTGAACCTGGAAAGGAATTCACGGTTTATAGTGATGCATCACATGTCGGTTTGGGATGTGTGTTGATCCAGGATGGTAAGGTGGTAGCATATGCGTCTCGTCAGCTAAAGACACATGAGGCGAACTATCTGACGCACTATTTGGAATTGGCTGCCATAGTTTTTGCTCTCAAAATCTGGAGGCACTATCTGTATGGTGAGAAGTGTATCATCTACACTGATTACAAGAGCCTCAAGTACCTCCTTACTCAGAAGGAGCTGAATCTTAGGCAGCGTAGATGGGTTGAGCTGCTTAAGGATTACGACTACACCATTGAGTACCATCTGGGCAAGGCTAATGTGGTGGTCGATGCACTGAGCCGTAGGGCTATGATTGATCTGATAACGATGTTCGCTCGACTTAGCCTGTTCGACGATGGGAGTTTATTGGCTGAGCTGCAAGTCAAACCAACTTGGATCGAGCAGATTAAGGGTAAACAGCTGGAGGATGAGTCTCTGAGCTTGAGGTTTCGACAGATTGAGGGTGGTACTACTACAGACTTTGGGTTGAGCTCTGAGGGTGTGTTGTGTTTCCGAGGCCGGGTATGTGTGCCGAACGATTCTGATTTGAGACCGTCGATTTAGAGGGAGGAGCATAGTAGTCCTTACGCTATGCATCCCAGTGGGAATAGGATGTACCGAGATCTTCAAGAGTTGTATTAGTGGCCAGGATAGAAGCGAGAAGCTACCAATTTTGTGGATAGATGTCTAACATGCCAGCAGGTTAAGGCTGAGCATCAGTTGCCTTCGGGTTTGCTGCAGCCGGTTAAGATTTTGTTATGGAAATAGGAGCATGTAACGATGGATTTCGTTAGTGGGTTGCCTTTAACACCCACTAAGAAGGATTCAGTGTGGGTCGTCGTGGATCGATTGACCAAGTCTACACACTTCATCTCAGTTAGGACAGATTATTCCTTGCAGAAGCTGGCGAAGCTTTATATTTCTGAGATAATGAGACTGCATGGGGTACCGATTTTGATCATCTCTAATAGGGATCCTCGCTTTATGTCTCGGTTTTGGAAGAAGCTACATGAGGCTTTGGGTTCAAGGTTGGACTTCAGTACTGCGTTCCATCCTCAGACCGATGGTCAATCGGAGAGGGTGATTCAGATACTGGAGGATATGTTGAGGAGCTGTCCTATCGATTTCCGAGGCAGTTGAGAGGAGTATCTGCCACTAGCGAAGTTTGCTTATAATAACAGTTTCTAGTCTAGCATTCAGATGGCACCTTACGAGGCTCTGTATGGTCATAAGTGTCGCACTCCCTTGTGTTGGACTGAGTTGGGTGAACGGCATGTTCTGGGTCTTGAGTTGGTTTTTAAGACTGAGGATAAGGTCAGAGTGATTCGGGATCGACTGAAAGCGGCATCAGACAGACAGAAATCTTATGCGAATCTGAAGAGACGCGAGATTGAGTATTCTGTGGGGGACTTCATATTTCTCAAGGTCTCACCATGGAAAAAGATTTTGAGGTTCGGTCGTAAGGGCAAGCTGAGCCCTAGGTTTATTGGGCCGTAACGGATTCTGAAACGAGTGGGATCGATCGCTTATCAGTTGGAGCTACCTCCAGAGTTAGACCGTATTCACGATGTGTTCCACGTCTCAATGTTGAGGCACTACCACTCTGATTCCACGCATATTGTCCCTGTTGAGGAGATTGAGGTTAGGCCAGACTTGACCTTTGAGGAGGAGTCGGTTTAGATTCTGGATCGCGATGTAAAGGTTCTTCGGAGGAAGTCTATACCGTTAGTGAAGGTGCTGTGGCGGAATCATGGCACTGAGGAGGCCACGTGGGAGCCTGAGGATGCGATGCGTCAGCAGTATCCTCATATGTTCTGATCAGGTAAATTTCGAGGTCGAAATTTTCTTTTAGGGGGTAGAGTTGTAACGCCCTAAAATTTTTTATTTTTGTTTCTGTTAAAATTAGACACAACTGTGTATCTGCTTTAGTGGTTAAGTGTTCTAGGTGTGTGCGAGAGGTCCTAAGTTCAAGCCTTATCTTTGGCAAATTTTGATATTTTTCTGATCTAAGCTTTGTGTTTGGGGAGTGGGTTTATATTTAATTGTTGGTATAATCATAACAGAATGGGCCTGCTGGTCTGGTGGTTAAGTGGAGAGTAATTTTGTTGGAGGTCTTGTGTTCAAATCTCTGTGTTAGCGTGGGTATTTATTTTGCTCGGTCGGCAGGCAGTGTTTTGGTGGAAGTAAAACGCTGAAGTCGTGGAGATTTGGGTGTAGTGGAAAGTTAGGAAAAATCAATTAGTTTTATTTTTGTTTTGTTTTCCCATAAAAAAATTCTTCCTCTCTGTGATGTTCCCATTCCATCCTCTTCTTTGTTCTTTTGTTTTTCTCCTTTTTCTACCATTGCCGACTTTTCTATTTGATTCTTTTGCACAAGTTCTGGTTGTGCTCGTTCGGTAAGTAGTTTTGTTAAACCTTAATGCTTTTCGACTTAGTGATTGATGAAGGATTGGTTTTTGTGATTGTCGATTTAGGTGAAGGTCAAGATTTGGCTGGGGTTCCTGCAACGATTTAATTGCTTGGGGTTCGGATCAATAACGATAAGTTTTGCGAGCATTTGAGATGTTGAGAGGTTTTGGTTACAAAATAATTTTGATTGAGACTCGCTAGTGTTACTGATTTCGGGCTTTGAAATGTCAATTTTTAGGTTCTAGAAGGCTCAGGATAGTTTTCGCAGCGAAACAATACTAGGTGTGTACCCAGAAAACTAGAAAACAGGGTTTTGGTAAAAGTCAAAAACCCCACTGTTGATGCCACACGGGCGTGTAGTTGCCCGTGTGGTAGGCCATGTGCCATGACACGGGCGTGTGATCAACAAGGCCAGGTCGTGCGCACAAGACACGGCCGTGTGATGGCCAGGTAGGCTTGTGATTCATACGGGCCAAGGCCAATCTGGGCGTGTGGGCCCACACAGGTAGTCCACACGGGCGTGTGGGAATTTTGGCCAGGCCGTGTGATTCACATGGGCCAAAGCCAATCTGGACGTGTGGGCCACACAGGCGTATGGGCCCACACGGGCAAGCCACATGGGCGTGTGAGCCCATTTATCTGAAATGATTCCTAGGGTTGCACGGGTCGCCCAAGACGACTGTGAACCTACTGTAGGGTCGGTAAGTGTTACCTAGACCCCTAACTGTATGATCTGAGTATATGTGATGCATGATAAATTATGCATGATTATTGATATATATAGGTATACGTATGACTGATGGTTGCATAAAAGCATGACATATTGTATGTTTGCATTGCATTGGGTTGGGATTATGATATTTGGAGGAAGTGATCTGAAAGGCTTAAAGCCTATTATCTGACAGCTCAGCTGCAAAATACTAAATATGTGCCGCATTCGGTACTACATGGAGTGTAGGGATGGGTGGGTGTTTTAAACCCTACATGGAGGGTAGGTGTAATAGCCCGATTTAGGGGCTAATCAGAACAGTGATCTCGGAATCACTAATTCGAGGTTAGAGAAAATTATTTTCATGAAATGTTATGTGTTATAACATGTTTATAAGGATGCTTGAAAATTTTGGTGCCTTAATTTTAGCGATTTCTAGCTAAATTGTGAAAAAGGACTAAATCGCATAAAGTGCGAAATTTCTATTTTAATTGCTAGAGGTACCAAAAAGTTGTGGTTTGTAAATTAGAGGTCTTTAAAGTGCAAATAGGCCATTTTGGAGTGTGATGGCCGGCCATGTGGTATGGGAGACAAGAGCATTTAATGCTTAGTCAAAATTTGGTGAGAAAAGATGAATAAAATATGACAAAAAGAAAAGCTATCATCTTTCTTTATTTCTTCTCTTCCTCCACCGAAAATAGCAGCCATGGGAGGGGTTTTTGAAGCTTAAAATTTCAGCAAGCAATTCTCCACTCAAGTGATTTTGATGGTATTTCTTGAAGAAAATTGTACTTTTGGAGTCCCCAAAGCTTAAGCTTTCTAAAGAGGGGACTAGTTTGCAATATGTTTGAAAGTCTAGGGACTTGCCATGATAGAGTTCATGTTGTTTGATGAGTTTTTATGGAAGAAAATGAATGATAGGATGATGAGAAACAACTTTTGTGAAAGGTGTTGTCATGAAAACACCTAATTGGGACTAAAATGCAAAAGTTGTAATTTGTTCTTTTAAGCATGAAATTGATGGAATTGAAAATAGTTGTAAAAGGATTAAATGTTCAGCTAGGCTTGTTTAACAAGAAAATGTGATGAAAATTTATTTATGAGCCTAGGGGCAAAATAGTAATTTTGCCAAAGTGTAGGGGCAAAATAGTTATTTTTGCCTAAAGTTTAGATTATGGTATATCATGATTTATAAGTGATTAAATCAGTAAATTTCATTGTTCTAGATCAAAGAAAATGAGTTTCGGACCTAGAACGGATGAAAAGAGAAGTGTGGGCAAAAAGTCCTTTTCAGCTCTTTCGACATCGAGGTAAGTTCATGTGCGAATGTTGCAATTACATATGAGCTGATTTAGTATTCCAATGTTGTATGGAATGTATATTACTATATGAATGTATGAAATGTCTCTTGATGAGATGTCAATGGAATTAAATTTAGAGAAATGGGAAAGGTGTATAGCACGATAGGACAATGGTTAAAGTCTCGAATAAGACCATATTGGAATATGGCCTCGGTGTAAGAATTCGTATAAGACCATGTCAGGGATGTGGCATCGATATGTTAGTGTATGTAAGACCCAATTGGGGTATGATGATAATGAGAACTATGTGCATGAGACTCAAGAGAGTTATTTAACAATTCGAATGATTCAATGTATATGTTAAATGTGTGTGGTTGTACCATGAGTAGCACAAGTATGTGTAGAACTGAACTGAGATAAATTCAATATATGATGAACCCCTAGTGGGGTATGTGTAGTTGATGCACCTTAGTTGCATGAGACAGATTTATTGATGTCTTGTGTGAATGATAACGAGCACTAGTAGAAAGTTAAGTAAGAATAGAAGCATGTGAGGATGTTCTCGAATGAACATTTGAAATAGAGATATATTTGTGGATTATTATCCATGAATGTAAATAACGGTGAGCTATGTGCGGTATCACCTTATTAATGGTTAGTGATGGGCTGTGTGTGATACAATCAACTATATTATTTATTGGTGGGCTGTGTGTGTTACCACCTGATTGATTAGTAATCGATGGGCTGTGTGCGATACCATTGCTTATAAATGATTGGTGGGCTGTGTGCGTTACCACCTGATTGATTAGTAATCGATGGGCTGTGTGCGATACCATCGCTTATAAATGATTGGTGGGCTGTGTGCGTTACCACCTGATTGATTAGTAATCGATGGGCTGTGTGCGATACCATTGCTTATAAATGATTGGTGGGCTGTGTGCGTTACCACCTGATTGATTAGTAATCGATGGGCTGTGTGCGATACCATCGCTTATAAATGATTGGTGGGCTGTGTACGTTACCACCTGATTGATTAGTAATCGATGGGTCGTAATGCGATACCATCGCTTATAAATGATTAGGGGTCGTGTGCGTTACACACCGATTGATTAGTAATCGATCGATACGTGTGTGCGATACCATCGCTTATAAATGATTGGTGAGCTAAGTGCGAAATCACCATAGGTATAAATGATTGGTGGGCTGTGTGTAATACCACCCTATAAGAGATTCAATGGTGGGCTAAGTGCGTAACCACCGAGAGATTTGTAGTATGAGCGACTTATTGAAAATGCTTGATGTGTTGTTTTGTATGATCTTGTAATGATCAGTGCAGGAATATATGCTAATTAAACGAGCGAATTGGCTTGTGGCATGGTAGAAATGTGGTAAGAGATAGAATGAGTAAGATTCAAGAATGATTGAGTTACAAACCATGAATTGATGAGAAAAACTCGGCATATTGCCTTGGGGTTATGTATATTCAGTGAATATTAATATTTGTCAGATTATGCAGATGAACTTACTAAGCATTATTGCTTACTCCTTTACTTTTCTCATCTCTTATAGGTTTCATTACTTAGCTCGGGTTGGAGACCGGGAGATGTTTTCACACTATCGAAAGCGCATACACGGTATGAGGTATCAAGTCCTTAAGAGTCATGGCATGTATAGGGATTCGTTTAAAGTTGATGAAGTCTAATTGTTGTAGCCAAATGTTGTTGGCCTAAGAGAATTTATAGAATGGTTGTGTATAGCCGTGATGATAGCTTAAGTTGTTGTAAATGTTGTGGGAACAATTCTCCCAGTGTATGAGAGGAAAACTTTATTTTCATGAACAAGATGTGTTAATTTATGAGTTTCAATTGATGATTAGAGAATGTTTTGAAGAAGTATATGAATGTATGCAAACAAGAGTAGTAAAAGGTTTGTAAGATAGCCTCTAAGTGCCAACACGGATAGACACACGCGGCGCGTGTGTCAGGCGCGTGTCTCCCCGCACCTTAATGTCTTAAGGCGCATAGACCACGGGCTGGTCACACGGCCGCTTGTTCAGCCGCGTGTGATACACACGGTTGGCACATGGGCGTGTGCCAAGGCCGTGTGAAGTCCGCACTTGACACTTAGAAATTTAATTGTCACACGGCCGGGGCCACGCGTGTCTAGGCGTGTGGATTTAGTCGATGTCGACCACGGGTGGAAGGCACGGGCATGTCTTAAGGGCACACGGGCGTGTCCCTATACCAACACGGGCGTGTGGCCCCTGTCTTAAAGAAAAGCTTTCTTTAGCTTATAAAAGTTTTCGGATGCAATTTTAAGGCCTCGTAGGCCCACAATATGAATGATTTGACTAAGGAAGAGAAGTTTTAATTCGGAGCAAAATTTTATAGCCCGTAAGTACTTGTTTAAGGAAGTTCAAGCTTAGTAATGTCTCATATCTGGTTTTAGCTTCGGAATCGGGTATGGGGTGTTACAGTAGGGATGGACAGAGATGGTGTGTAGAGGCTGGTGGGTAAGACTCTATTATTGATTACTGTTGCATTACTGATACTGTGATGGGCTAAAGCCCTAATGCATATTTGATACTGAAACTGAAATTGGCTAAGGCCCAAACGACTACTGAAAACTGAAATGGGCTTAGGCCCAGACTGCATTTGATTGTTTGCTCTGATTGACTGTATGCATGTTATCTGTGGGGATTACACACTGAGTTTACGTAAACTCACCTCTTTCTGTTTTATTTGTACAGGTAATCCCCAGACTTAGACGGATCGGTGTGGCGGGGAACTCTACGGTGACCACATGGCTACTGAACGGGTTTAAATTCATTTATGGTTTATTATCTATTTTTAGGGTATTTTATTTATGTAATTTGGACTTATGGACTATTTCGCTTTAACTTTGGAAATTTTAACTGCTTTTACAGACTTACAACTACAACCTTAACAAAATACGGACTTTTCTAAAAACTAAGGTTTTCCATAAAACGAATGATTTTACTTAAATAAATGATTTCCAAAGCTTCCGCTAAAAAGATACGTTTGAGTCAAAACAGTGGACACATGTTTTTGAGTTAATTAAATGTTTATAGACGGAAATGGTTTTATCGTCAACTTAATTTTCAATTACCCTATCATGTGGCATCGCCAGATTCAGCCATAACGTCTAGGCCGGGTTTGGGGTGTTACATTATATTACTAGTTCCAAGTTCATCTAGCATTTACTTAAACCATACCAATTTCATGTTTTTTTACCATACTTAGCATAGTCATACTCTCACTAATCAATTCACTTATACTCTTGTTATCCATTAACAATATCATTTATCACTATTTACTCACATACCAATTTTTTACAACTTATTCAATTGTTTATTCCTTAGCTTAGTATCCAAATCCTTTATCTATACATATCATTCTAATGGTAATAACATATTTCAGTATCAAAATCAATCATTTTTACAATTCAAATCGTAGCATTAGTAAAATACAAAAGAATTTTGGAGTCGGATATATGGGAATACATACCCATCCAATACTGAGATTGGTGGGAATTTCACTCACAACCATCCAATACAAAGATATGTTGGGAATTGCCAACCACACTCATTTGGTGGTGAGATTTCTAAACACACCCATCTAGTACGAAGAGAAGGAGTTTTTAACAATCAATGATCATATGTGTAACGCCCCAAAACTTAGGTATTTATTTTTGCATGTTTTTAACATAAATACCTATCTGCTTTAATGGGTTTGGGAGTGTCTGAGAAGTCTTGGGTTTGAGCCTGGGCTTCTGCAAAATTTTGGTTTTTGGGGAATAAAACCCTTGCCCTTGGTTAGTAGGCTTTTAAATAAATGTGGGTAAAGCATGACATAAGGAGCTTACTGGTCTAAGGGGTAAGTGGCGTGTTACCTATGCAAGGGGTCTAAGGTTTTTATCTTGCTGAAAGCAAGGGAGTGTTTATTTTGCTACTGTGCCGTGGAGGTGTAGGAGTTTGACTGAAACACTGAAGTGGTTGAGGTGAATTCAAATTGAATGGTTGAGGGGAGGTGTGATCGGGTGGAGAGATTTGAGGAGGGATTTTAGGAGGAAATCAAGGAAGTGAGGGGAGAGGTAGAAGTGTGCCGAAAGTGGACTCTGGCACTCAAGAATTCGGCTAGAGGGGGATTCTCAGTTTCGATTTTGATTGGTAAGTGTTGTGCTCCTTGTCGAAATCTCTTTTTCCCATTTTTTGGTTTTTGCACTCTTTAGCCGAATGTGGTAAGGGTGTTTGCAGTTTCTTCTGTTGCACATTTTGGCAATCTTTCTCCTTGGCCGAATGCATCCTTCTTTTCTTTTCATCTCCTCTTTTCTTCTTTCCCCTGTGTTGGCCGAATAGACCTTAGTTGCCTCATTAGATTTCTTTTCTCTCTTCTCCCGTAAACCGATCCTCCTCTTCTCCCTCAAGTGTTGTGCTGCTGATTTTTAGTTCTGATTACTATCGAAACTAGTCCTCTTCTTCTACCGATTGACTCCTTTCTTTTGAGTTACTGGAAGTTTCGGCTTTTGAGTTACTAAAGTGGGGTTTTGTTTAACTGTGTTTGACAGCTATAAATTGAAGGTGAAAGGATGTGCTAGTGCCGAATCCATCCTCTATTCGGTTCTCTTGCTCTCCTTCAGTAAGTTCTATAAAAGAATCATCATTCCCTTTCTTATTCTGCCTTAAGTGTTAACTGATAACAAATTGTATGGCAGTTAAGGAAAGACTCTGGAAACTCCTAATCAATCATTGAAGACTAAGATTCGTGGGGAATCACCGTGGTTCGATTGAAGGTAACACTACTCTATGAATGGATTGTTGATTTCGGGTTCTTGTTAACTGTATAGTAGGACTGATGGTGGTGTGATTGACCAAATGTAGGTTGGTGAGTGCTTGAGCGACTGTTCGTGATGAATCGAAACCAGGTGTGTAAACACTGCCCAAATCATAAACCGACAAAAGCCGAAAAAGTATGGCAATTGACGCTATACGAGCGTGCGCTCGCTCGTGTGGTAATCTGAACGCATAAAACGTGGGCGTTAGACTATTGAGGCCACCATGAGCAATTTCGTGGTCTTGGGCCGTTTTGGGCCATGTTGGGCCAAAATGGGTCGTGTGGGTCCAACAGGCTTGTAGGCCCCACACGGGTAAATCGCACAATCGTATGGAGAATATTGGGTCAGGCTGTGTAAATTACATGGCCGAGTCCATTTTTGGGCTAAGTGGGCCACACGAGCGTGTAGGCCCACATGGGCCCGCATTATGGGCCTTGGGCCCATTTGGACTGTTTGACTGTTAAGGTTGCACGGGTCACCCGAGACGATTGTGGACCTACTGATGGGTCGGTAAGTACACCTAGACCCCAAACTGATAAAATGATTGTTATGCCCCTATGTTATGTATGACCGTATATGAGCATTCCATGATATATATATTGTAACACCCCTAACCCGTAACCGTTCCCGGAATAGGGTTAAGAGGCATTACTGAACAATCAGAACATTTACAATCATTTCTCAACACAAAGTATAACACAACTCAAACATATCAAGACATATACATATAGTCCCTTAACGAGGTCTACGAGACCTTAAACATGCACTAGAAAGGGGTCGGGACTAAACCGGAATCATACAAAAATTTTCTGAAAATCAAATATTTTTCAAAGCTATAGAGGTCACACACCCATGTACACGCCCATGTGTCCGAGCCGTGGCAAAACAGGGCATACATACTGACTTGTCCACACGGCCTGAGATACGCCCATGTGCCTCACCCGTGGTCGACACTGACTTGCACCACACGGCCTGAGACACGTCTGTGTGTCTAGCCCGTGGTCGAGTCTGACTTGTTTCAATTTGCAAACTTGAGAGACACGGTCGAGCCACAAGCCCGTGTGCTCAACCGTGTGGGCAAATATAGGCCATGTGCAAGACCAACTTGCCACCCACACCAAGGGTCTCACCTACTAGCACAAACCAATTCAATTTCATGCCTCAATTACATTCAAAATATACCAATTAAGCACCATTTTATCATCTTAACATCCCTACTCAATCCACATTCAAATTTCAACTCCAATTTATCAAATCAAGGTATTAAATTCTCATCCAAAATCATATAATCTATTTATCATTCAATCCTTACTAACTCTATAATAGAACATACCATTTCCATCTTGCTAATTTATGCAATAATGATCAGTCATATAAAACACACACATATACATGTAATTCATTCTTTTCACATAACCAAAACATTTACCAAACCATCAACTATCAAGCCAAATCACTTGGCAAGATCCAAACTTCTCAAAAATGTACCATAATCACTAGCCTATACATGCCATATACCAAATATATACACTTCCAAAAGTACCAAAATAGATAGCCGATAGTGTGATTGAGTCGCTAACGATCCCCGAATCCGAGCTAGCTTTAAAGACACTGTAAAACAGAGAAACACTTCACACAGTAAGCTCTAAAGCTTAGTAAGTTTGTAATATAACACTATTAACTCAATGATTCAAAATCATTACATAAAATAAACCATCACATAGATTAATTCATAAGAATGCACAATCTTTTCCATATCAAATACTCATATAACTATTCATTCATCTATTTCCAATTTCATCAACCACATAGGTTTCATACATACCTTTGCAAACACTTAGTTAACGATAATTTTTTCTACTCAATGCTTGATACCACATTTTGATAAATCTTCGTTATTCCTTCGATTCAATCGTACACTTAGTGCCAATTTCATAGACGAAGCTTAAATGCCATTGCACACTTAGTACCTATACATTAAACTGGATTTATCTCGGTATCGCACACATAGTGCCAATCAATAAAGCCAAAGCTTCCATTACTTCGCACACACAGTGCTATTCACCTCTGTCCCGATTCTAAATACGCACACTTAGTGCCACGTTTCTCAATTCCACGTATAACATTTCTAATTCAATAATCACATATTCATTTAATTCATAGCACTTAAACATAAATATAACAACTCGTATTATATCCGAACTTATCTCGAACGTCGAAGTAACAAAATGAGTCGATTAATCGAGTACTTTATCTTTGCCTCGATCTCGATCCAATTCCCTCTTTTCTTGATCTATACATATTCAAATTTAGCTCATTCAATCACCAAATCATTCAATTTAGTCCAAACACACATATTTAGGGCATTTTACAAAATAGCCCTCACATTTTCACATTTCGACACTTTAGTCCCTATTTCACAAAATCACAAAATAAGCATAATTTCCTTGTACCCATGCCTAGCCGAATTTTCACATGATTCATACAAGCCCATATATTTCATTTATTTTACATTTTAGTCCTTCAACTTTTTTATTTTCACAATTTAGCCCAAAATAGCCAATTTCATCAAAAATTCAAAGACAAACTATGTTAACCCAACATTAAACTTTCATATTCCACCAACTATCATCACAAAGCTCACATATTCATCAATGGCACATCTCAAAATCTTCATCAAATTCTAAAATTGAAGCATGGGCTAGCTAAAACACTAAGCAACGATCACAAAAACGTAGAAATTATCAAAAACCGAACAAAAACTAACCTTAAATCAAAATGAACAAGGGCCGAACCCTAGATGGCTTTTTGTCTTTTCTTTTCTTTCAATATTCGGCCAAGATGATGAGAAGATGGCCATCTAATTTGTTTTATTTTAATTATATTAACATTAAAAATAAATTACCAATTTTACCCTTTTTAATTTCATTTAAAATCCACTAACCTTAACCCATTTTTGTCCATCCGTTCTTTTAATGGTCTATTTTCAACATAAGGACTTCTCATTTAGAAAGCCATGCCAATTAGGCACTTTAACAATCAGCACACAGCTTTTGCATTTTATGCGATTAAGTCCCATTTGCAAATTAAGCACACAATCGATAAAATTTTCACACAGAATTTTCACACATGCTCAATAACATACTGTAAACACGAAAATAATATTAAAATATTTTTCTGACCTTGAATTTTTGGTCCCGAAACCACTATTCCGACTAGGGTCTAAACCGGGCTGTTACATATATGTATGTTGCATTCATGTGTGATATGTTGCATGGGGTGGGGTTATTATGATTGGAGGAAGTGTACTGTATTGGCAGCTCTGCTGCAAATACTGTTTAGTGCCGCAACCGGTGCTAATTTTTGGAGTGTAGGGATGGGTGGGTGATTTTATCCCCACGTGGAGTGTTGGGCTGGACGGAGTGGAGTGTAGAGGCTGGATGGGTAGGATTTCTGATTGCATGCTTAAATTGTTACTGATACTGTTGTGGGCTAAGGCCCACACTGATACTGTTATGGGCTAAGGCCCACATTGGTACTGATACTGTAATGGGCTAAGACCCAACTGAACTGAGCTGTTATTGACTTGAGCTTAGGCCCAGACTGTACTTGCCTAAAGGCATGATTGGTTGTTTATGTGCATGGGGTTACACACTGAGTTTTCGTAAACTCACTTCTCTGTTTATCTGTACAGGTAATCCCCAGTCTTAGGCAAATCGGTGCTGCGAGGGATTCGGAGGTGGCCACACAACCGCACTTATTTATATATTTGAGTTTATTTTCTATAAATTTAATTTGGGTTTTTGTTATGTAATAAGGCCTCTTTAATTTTTAACTTTTAATTTGGGGATTTTACTTAGTTTAATTTACAATTGATTAGTAGTAGAACGCGGTTTTCCAAAAGATAATTGGTTTTTCAAAACACCACGTTTTCATAATTCATAATAAAAGCTTCCGCATCAAACTTGGTTTTAAAATATAGTGACAAACTAATATGATCAACGTTCTACTAAAATAACTTAAGTTTTGAAAGAACAAGATCCCCTAAATTTCTATTAAGATACATAAACGAGGTTTAATAATAAGCATGGCTTTTCTAAAGAAATGATGTTTTCGAAAAACACTTCAATGTAATATCGCCAGATTCGGCCATAACGTCTGGGTCGGGTTTGGGGTGTTACAATATGCTGTATAAAACACCCTTCACCCGTATCCGTCGCCAGAATAGGGTTACGGAGCATTACAGGACTTATTACACAATCGAGTATACATTTCCCATACAATTATCAAATTCAAATACAAGTCCTTCATAATCATTCATCAAGTCCCTAATACGAGCCTACGAGGCCCAAAACATGCGTTCGGGGTGGTTCGGGACTAAACCGATAACTTAGGAAACTTTTGGAACACTTAGAAAATTTTTACAAAATAAAGGGGACACACGCCCGTGTGGCCCGGCCGTGTGTCTCACACAGCTAAAGACACGCCCGTGTCACAGGCCGTGTGGACATTCGAAATGGGATCACATAGCCGTGTCCCATCCCGTGTCCAACCTCGTGTAACTCACTAACTTGGGTTACACAGCCAACCACACGCCCGTGTGACCAGCCCGTGTGCCCTTCGAAATGGCCTCACACGCCCGTGTGCCAGGCCGTGTGCTAGGTCGTGCCAAACCTGTAGGGTATACTGACTTATGCCACACGGGCAAGTCACACGCCCGTGTGCTGGGCCGTGTGGAGCGTACTGACTTGATTTTTAATTACACACCAGGGGACACACGGTTGTGTAACCTGACCGTGTGTCACACACGGCTGAGACACACGCCCGTGTCTCTGCCCGTGTGGACAAAAATAGGCTATTTACCAAGCCATCTTGCCACCCAAATTTGCATATACCTACACCAAATCAAATGGCACACAATATGGCATAAATAGGCATTCAATCAATCTCAACCAAGAATGATTCATACCATTTCAATACCAAAAACAACAAGGAACATATGTACCACAACATACCATTCAATTCATGCCAATCCCACATTCTCAAATTACCTAAATAGTCACATTTCATTTATGCATCTCATTTACCTAAATCACAGGCAAACCAATCTCACATTTCAATCATTTAGTATACCTAATTGCTAAACCTCAACAAGCATTACTTATTAATTATCAACCACACATTTAAAGGCCAAATACACATATTTATACATGAGAAAAACATGCCAAATATAAGCCAAATCATATGGCAAAATGCATAACACATCATTCTTCATTTACAAGCCAACTTAAAAAAAAAAAGCTAAATCCATCACCAAATATACCAAAATGACCATAACTCCTATACATGCCATATAACCAAAACATAAGCTCAAAAGTACCAAAATAGAAGCTTGATAGTGTGATGAAGTCTCTGACGATTCCCAAATCCGAGTAGCTTCGAGAACACTATAAAACACAGAAAATAGACAAAGTAAGCTATAAATATTAGTAAGCTCGTATGCTGAATAAGTAAAACTTACAAACCAACAATTCAAATACGTAAACATCATATAATACAATTCAAATTTGAAGCATAACTTAATATATGTATTCAATCCAAGATTAAGCACAATTTCCATCAAATTATTCGATTCAATGATCGTATAGATCACTTACATACCTGTACAAGCTCGTATTGATCTCATACTCATCCATATCTTTGATATACCCATTGAACCAATCGGAATACTATCGAATACCCAAGAATCTCGCACACTAAGTGCCACATATATAGTCGAAGCTATCTCAATCTCATATCACAATGCTCACTCTCAAGCTATCAACGGGTCTGCTCACACAAGCTGAAGGTCATGGCGAAGCTACACGGTGCTGCTCACACAAGCTAACAAGAATCCACAACACATGCCGGAAAACTCAGCCACCGGTAGAACGTACGGACCAGCACCCAAATCACATAATCCTTAATGACATGTCACTCGTATCCAAATCTATTCCTAAGGTTCAACCGGGATATCTCATTGTCGATTCGCCGTCGAACATATGCGCAATGTCGTATTCACAATTTATGCAATATTAAAGCATATAATACACAATTTTAATAATGTTTATTACATACGAACTTACCTCGAATGCAAAAACGGTGAAATAAGTCGATTAATCCGATACTTTGTTTTTCCCCCGATCTAAATTCAAATTTCTCTTTTCTTGATCTATATGTAATCAAAATTAACTTATTTAATCATCACTCTAGTCAATTTAGTCCAAAATACAAATTAAGGCAACTTTACACTTTTGTCCCTAATATTTCAACATTTTTACAATAAAGTCCTTATCTCATAAAAATTCAATTTCATGCAATTCAACATCATATAATGCAATTTCAATTAAGTCCCTAGCAGCCCATATTTTTCATTTATTTCACAATTTAATCATGAATTTTACACATTTCACAATTTAATCCATATTTGGACATTTTACTAAAAATCACTTAACAAATGTTGTTTATCTAACAACAACCATACATTTTATATCATTAAACATCAAAATACACATAGATTCATAAATGGAAAAACCCTTAACCTTTAACAGTTTTGCAAAATAGTCCCTAGGCTAGCTAGATTAAGCTGCAACGATCTCAAAAATATAGAAATCATTAAAAACGGGAAAAAAATCGTACCTTAATGAGCTATATAAGCTTGGCCGAATGAAAACCTAACTATGGCTTTTCTTCTCTTCAAATTTTGGCTAAGGAAGATGATAACATCTATTGGTTTTTGTTTTATTTAATTAACCTTTAATAACCAAATTACAAATTTAACCTTAATGACTAAACATTAAAATCATCTAAATAATGTCCATCTTTGTCCACTCAATTCAACAATGGTATAATTACCACATAAGGACCTTTACTTTAAAGTTCTATAGCTATTAGACACCTTTAGCTAATAGAACACAAGTTTTACACTTTACGCGATTTAGTCCTTTTTATCAAATTAAGCGTTCAAATGATAAAATTTCTTAACGAAATTTTCACACAATCACACTATCATACTGTAGACATTAAAATAATAATAAAATAATTATTTCGACCTTAGATTTGTGGTTTTGAAAACACTATTCTGATTTGACTAAAAACGGGTTGTTACACAGTACTACTAACATTATTGGCATTTTACAATATCTCAAGGTTTCTCATGTTGAGAACATAATCACATTATTTTTATTTTTGCATACCATACTCACTTATAATGCATCAAATGCATAAGGGGGTCACAATATTCAAGTGTTTTAGTCAATTGATCACACATTGATTCACTTAATTAAGCTCATATTCTTCATATACAATCAAACACTTAAAGGCATCATGTTTAACACATATTTTGCTAATGGCTCATTTGTTCATTTTTTCTATTAACCTCACAGAATTCATATTTTTCATATTTTCATTACAAGTCATGTTCTTCCATAGCTTCACTTTCCAATAACTTGCCTCTTTTAAATCCTTAACCACTTAGGCATTTTACCATTCAACCAATGATATCTATTATATCTCCATATATAATTTAATGTTATAACACTCATCACATATCACATTATAAACTTGTTAAGCTATTAGCCAATTTTAATTAACTCACCTTAACTAAGTGTCTATTCAATTTTTTAGTTTTCATGCCATTTATCATGCTTGTTAACCATATGACTTGGTTGTTTAATCAAGTAAAAGGTAAAAGGGAATTTATGGAGCACTTTCCAAATCTCCAAGCTTTTCAAGAGAGGGCAAACCTTCATTCACCCATTCACTTACGGACTTTATCATTGCCCTTACTTGTTTCACTTTTCTCTACATTTTTCTCTTCATAAAACACATGTAAAAAAATAATCAACAATCATACCAATGTAGATAACTTGAAGTATAACAACAACTATATAATTTATGCATGAATGTAACTTAACCAAATAGCTTTTGTAACACCCTATACCCGGCTCGATCATTGAGCCCGAATATTAAGATGTCACACAGATGTATTAGCATGGTCTCGTTATTAAGAAAACATCTTCCATTTTAGCTTTCGTAATAATTATAAGTCATACGTATTCCAATCATCATTAAAACATGCTAAATCCATCAAGCGAACTTAAAATAAAAGTTAAACATGCTTATAGACCACTAAATAGAAATTCTAAATTATTCCCGTAGGTATCGATACTGAATAAAAGGTATTGATATTTCTCTCAAAAGCTATCGATATTGTTTGGAAAATCGATACTAAAATGGCATTTTGTTTCTCGTTTAAAATCAAAATATTAGAAATTATCGGTACATTTTATAAAGTATTGATTATTTTACCCCGAGTATCGATACTCGTGATCGATACCAAATTATGTTACTGACCTCATGCACTTTAAAAAATGATGGAGGTATCGTTTTTAAAACATGAATATCAATACCTCTGCTCTAGACCACAAAAATTCAGCAGTTTAAGGCATATAATCCATTCAAAATAATAACTACTCAACATGCAACTTTTACCTTATCAATTAATTACCAAAATGACCACAATAACGGTTCAACCATCAAAAACATGTTTGAGTAAGCAAATGATATAACAATAACAATATCCATAAATCCTAAGAACAAATAAGTTATGAAAGTTATCAAAACATTATGGCAAAGTTCATTCAACAGTTCTGCCACATTATTCAATGTCCATTAACCATACATACAGTTCATGGCACTTCAACATAACAAATATTCAAACCAAAACAATACCAATGAAATAATTATAACATCTATCAAAAGTGCTAGAAAACTAAACCCATAAAATAGCATGAGGACCACAATAATAATCGATCAAAGTCTAACCACATTGCCTTATCCCCATAGTTTAAAAAATAATATTAATACCACCTACGCATATACTAAAGCCTAATTTGGATAACTTCCTTGGTATCCCCGCACCACTCACACTGCAAACACGAAATATCGGCAATGGTTAAAGAGAATGAGTGAGCTTAAACAAGCTCAGTGAATGTCAGAGTAACCACAAAGTATACACAATATCAAAGGTTAAATAAGAGCATACTACAACACGTTCACAACCATATTCTAACCAAGTCATAATAACATATTTACGCTTCATTAAATCATAAAACTAGCATATACTCTCAGGTACAACTACATTCAACTTATATACAAATATTTCATTTTACAATAATTCATCAAGACTAAACATAGTATACGTGCTTTAATAACTCACAAGTCTAGCTTATATATGCACATGCATTCACAAGTTTAATCAAAATGACCCAAACCACAATTACATATGCAATTTACTATGAGAACATACTAACATTTTCATGAAACTTAAATAGACTCATTTAGCATATTATTTACTTGTTTATGCATCCATCTCACATCGTATTATCACAATAAATAAGATCACATTTAAACGATAATTTGGCACTTGAGGCTATGAAACATAAAAGTGGGCTCTATCACCACACATTGGATACACGAATCTCCAACACACCAAATGACTCATTGAGTCGAACATATCCCAAAAGTGTAGCACATAGCTAACACTCTCCAATACACCAACATATCCCGATGAATGGAGCTTAACTCACATTCCCTTATCTCTCCAAACTGTCTCAGGGCCTCAATGCCCAAATCACAAAACACAAGGGTGAGTACTCATAATCCTATGGTATGCCAAGTATACCCAACGATTTCAAAAGATCACAAGGCCAAAATATCCACAATACACATTTTTAATTACTTATTTAATGCACATCATCTCTGTTCATATTCATCAATTTACATCAAAAACTTGTACACGATGCATGCTTATCGGATTCACATTTAATTGCACTTTAAGTGCCACAATAATGCTCATTGAGCCATCACATATCCAACCACATATGTGTGCATTAAAATCAGTACATCATCTATCACATACAAGTATTCTCACATATTACCTGTCATAATAATATCACATTCCACAATTCAACACATATATACTTACCGAAATTCTGCTTGCTTTTGCTATATAATTGCATTATTAGCATATCATTATCACTGCCATTTGACATGTATATCACGCCCACAACACCACAAAATTCACAATAGTCATCACACATGTCTCATATCACAATATTGCATCAATAATAATCAATCCATAATTATTCACATAATCACATAATTTGCCAAAATAAAGCAAGGGAAATAAAAAGCTTACACTCGGAACTTAGGATAGGGGTTTAGGCTATTCCTAAGCTCCCAATTAACACTATGAATCATGTCTACAAGTAACGATTCCAAACAATCACCGTTCGCATTTTCGCCTAATCGCCGAAAGTTTAAAATAGCTTTTCCTTGCCTTTATCTTTACACATTGAAGGTCCTAACGATTCCAAAGCTTCTAAAAGGTAAATCACACAACAACACAATCAACAATCAGCCAAAGACTCACTTGAAACAATCAAAACACAAACCTAAGCTAAATTCTCTTGTAATCGAAACCTTCGACATAGCAAACTTGAAATTCAAATATCTCGGTTTATACTTAATCTTTTTGCCTAAAATGAATTCCATTCATCTAATTATTCACCTACAACAGATTCTCAACCTTTAAACTACGCAAAACTACCCAATTCATGGTATCAAAATTTTTTAACATGTTATGGCAATTTTCACGAAAATTTATTAAATCCTTAGAAATCCTTTATGAAACTTTAAAGTAAGTTTAGAAACCTTCTAATCACATCAAAACTAATTGAAAAGCACTTTGAAACCACGTCTTTATTCAAAATCTCGAAATCCACCATTAACAACCCAATTTTTGGCATTTATTTGAAACATGCAATTTAATGGCTAAAAACTCTATTTAAAAGACTAGATAACATTAAAAACTAATAAGGAATCGAACTGTTACCTTCGATGGAAGAAAAACAAGCTTTTGGTTAAAAACCCAAAAAACCTACAAGCTTGAGAGATGGCAAATTAATGGTGTTTTGGGTGTTTTTCTTGAAGTTCTATGGAGATTTATGGCTTGGGTGATGATAGAAATTAATATATTAAAGTTTAGGAATCAAAGTTGTGTGGGAAGAGCTTTTGAAAAACAAAGGATGACCACAAAAACAAAGGGTGAAGAAACTAACGTGAATAACAAGTAAGTGGGGGAAATATTAGGTTGATTTTTAAAATTTGGTTTAATTGCCTTATAAATACTCAAAATTTAGATCATTTTACAAATCAATCCTTATTTTAAAATTGAAAGTCTTTTCAACAATATTTTTAAAAATTGATTTAATCTTCTAAAAGCCATAGACGAAAATATTTATGGTTCCCTATGCTACGAAATTCCCAAGCACACTAGAGCTAAAATCCCCATTTTACCCTCGAAACTTCTAGGCCCAATTTTGGGGTGTGACAACTTTCTTACATCACTCTCTTAACACTTCCACCTTGAAGAACTTAACTTCTAATTTACCAATTGCTTCAATTCAAGCATCTAACTTATAGGTATTAGATTCTAAGAGAGCTTGTGACAAGATTTGACCATGGTGTTTAACAAAAACTCATGAATTTTGGGCAGAATAGCTCATGATTTGCAAGGGTTCTCCACTTCTCTACACTTAGCTAATTTTGTGAAGAAGGAAAAATTTAGAAACCTTATCCACTCTTCTATTGTCAAGTCTCATAAGTTCCAACTTATTTTGATAAATGGTTAAACTCAAGTCCTACTAAATTAAGGGTAATCCAATGGCTTACAATCCATCTCATATTTCCTAAATTTATTTTTTTTGGTGAAAAATGTTAAACAGAATTACAACTTAACAACTACTAAGAGACTCTAAAAGCTTTGTCTTGTTGGATAGCCGTAACCACCAAATCATGAGGTACTTCAAAGATCTGAAGGGAAGTCTGCCAAGAGAGACTAATCTTTTCCAATTGATCTGCAATTAAGTTACACTCCCTAGGAACATACTTAATTTCCCACTGACCTTCAAAGTGCAAAAATCGTTTAACTCTTCTGAGCAAGGTAATATCGAAGTCCACTGATTCCTCAAGAATCTTGACTTTCTTATAGCCCTTACTTAATAAAATGAGAATTTCATCAAGAATACCCCAAAGTTCTGCCTCCAAAAGCAAACATCAGCCCAAATAATGATTGAAAACAAAAATCCAATTGCCAACCCGATCATGAACCATGCCACCCGCGGAAGCATTTTCGAAAGCTCTAGCCACTACTCTATTAGAAAATAAATATACCCAATTATCTTCATAATGATAGTGAATTTCTGAATTGGGTGAATTAGAGTGAATTTCTGAATTGGGTGAATTAGGCTTTATCCTAATTAGAAAAGGTTCAAATTGTTAAGCCCAACTCAGAGAGGTTTTTATAACATCATAAGTTGCCCAATTGATGTTTTGGAAGATGAAAAGATTCTTGTTCTTCCAAATTCTCCAAGCAATTAACCCAAATAAGCATGACCAAGTAATTACCTTATCCTGCATCTTAAAATGACAATAAAGATTAGTGGAAAACCAAATTTGAAAGGAATCAGAAAAAAACCTGGGTTGTTTCTCAGGAAGGACTACAAGCATCCAAGCTTCCTTAGCCGTCGAACAATCTCGGAGAATGTGCATAATGTCCTCAGTATCATGACCACATAGAAGGCGCGCACTATTTTGCCCAATTCCTCTCCTAGCGCGTTCTGAATTAGTAAGAAGCCTCTGCTTGGCCACAAGCCAAAGAAAAAGACAGACTCTCTATGGGCCTTGATATTTCCAAATAAGCTTCCAAATATCATTTTTAAGACTCCAAGAATCTTCTTTTAAATCCCAATAAGCACTAGAAATAGAAAAAGACCCTAAACCAGATTGAGCCCAAATGATCCTATCCTCACCACCAGCAGAATGAGGAGGGGAAATACTTACTATACGATTTATCAAGTCATCAGGTAGCCAAATACGAAACACATCAACGTTCCAAAAACCATAAAGAAGAACCCAATCCCTCAAAGTACTATCCAAATCAAGGCTTCTATGCGCTGGAACATAAGAAAAAAGAGGGCCAACATTTGGTACCCAAGAATCTTTCCAACCACGAATTGTAGAGCCATCACCTACAGACCACATGAGATTCTCACAAAAAAGGGGGCCACACCTTAGAGAGGGAACGATAAAGATGAGAGCATTGATTTCTGCGAATAGAAACTGGAAGCTAATTCTTCCAGCCATATTTCGAGCGAAGGACACGAACCTATAAAGCGTCCTTTCTAGAGACTAGGTTGAACCCAATTTTCATAAGGAATGAATTATTTTGGTCTTAAAGGTGCCGAAACCCAAGGCCCCCACGAGACCTAGGCTGACAAATAGACTCCCATCCTACCAGGGCTGTTTTTGGATGTCCAGCAGAACCACCCCAAATGAACTACCTTGCAATCCTCTCTATCTCACCACACACACCTTTCGGGATTAACAAGGACTGCATGAAATAGTTTGGAATAGCTAGGAGAACTGATTGGATGAGAGTGACACGTCCCGCAAAGGAGAGTTTTCTAGCTTCCTAATTTTGAAGTTTACGCCTCACTTTATCAACCATAAAATTCAGAGTACTTTTAGTAACACGTTCATGAAGGAAAGGCACCCCCAAATAACTTCCTAGATTAAGAACTTTCTAGAACCCAAAAAACTGGCTAAGCTGGTCACATAAACTAGTATCAACACCTTTGGAGAAATACATATTACTCTTCCTCGCGCTAATTTTATGCCCAGAAAAGTCACAAAAGTGCTTAAGGATTTCCTTTAACAAAAAAGCTTGTTCCAGCTCCGCTTTGTCGAAAATGACAAGGTCATCAGCAAAAAAAAGATGAGATAAGGCCGGCCCCGACCTAGATAACCGAATCATTTGCCACTTACCACCTGTGATGTCTGAGTGAATAATATGGCCCAACCATTCCATGCAAAGAACGAAAGATAAGGCGATAAAGGACACCCCTGTCTAATCATTCTCACAGACTTAAAGGACTGAGACAGAATTCCATTCCACAAGATCTGCATAGAGGAAGAAGAAATTGCACCTATAATCACCTTTCTGAGGAACTCGGGAATCCCAGCTGCTACTAGAGATGCATCAATAAAATCCCAACTAATCCTATCATAGGCTTTCTCCATATCCAACTTGATGGCCATCCAATTTCTACCAACTCTCCTACTACGCATCGAATGAATGACTTCTTGCGCAATAATGACATTATCGGAAATGTTACAAGCAGCAATAAACCCCGCTTGCTCAGGTGATATATAATTCAGAAACACCACTTTAAGTCTATTAGTGATAACCTTCATCACCAACTTATACATCACCGAACAAAGACTAATTGGCCAAAATTAAATGAAATCCTCTAGTCGATCTTTCTTCAGAATAAGCATAATTAGAGTGTTGTTAAGAGCTTCCTCAATTCTATTACTAGCAAAGGTATATTCCCTAAACCCACTCACAAATCGCCCTTCCAACTGAGTCCCACTAGCTTTGGAAAAAATACGCATGGAACCCATCACTTCCCGGAGCTTTCAACGAAGCCATGTCAAAAAGGGCCTTCTTTATCTCTTCATTTGAAATTGACTTTTTAAGGAAATTGATATCATGCTCGTTAAGGTGGGGAAAGATATTAGAGGAAAGTTTACTCATGGGGGTTGGGATTTCTCCATACAATCTATCAAAGAACCTGGTGGCCTCATCACTAAGAATATTCTGATCGGAACACGATTGAATTTCCTCCTTTGCACTGTATGAATATGAAAGAACTTGGTATTGCGATCCCCAAACTGGAGCCAATCACACCTAGCCTTTTCCCTCCAAAAAGTTCCTCATGGTTAAGCACACTTTCCAATTCATCTCGGACCTCCATCTCCAAGTTAACTAGCCTATTGGAGGTCGACCAATTCGTGGCCTTTTGAATGCTCGCAAGCGATCTCATAAGCTATCTTTTGCGCGTGCCTATAAATCCATATACGGACCTGTTTCATTCTTTGACATGTGAGGAAAAATCGGATAAAGAATCAGCCATGTTACCTGAAAACCTCCGCTTAATAGAGACCAAATCTTTAAAATTTGCATGCTTTGTCCATCTTGCGAGAAACCAAAAAGGTCTCCCTTTGGGAATACTGAATTCAGGATTAGTTTTCAAAAGGATGGGCCTATGATCTGATTTAATGCGCGGAAGATGATAAATGAGACTATGTGGAAAGGATGAAATCCAAGTATCATTAGTTAATGCTCTATCTATCCGCTCGTTCATATTACCTCTTTACCAGGTAAAGGAGGGTCTTATGAATCCAAGGTCCTGCAAATTACAAGAGTCAAAAAAATTGCCAGATAAATTACATCTCTTACCAGTGGAGCGATCACTTTTTTTATCCTTAGGTGAGAGGATAGCATTAAAGTCACCCATAATTAGCCAAGGTAAAGGATCGTGAGGTAAAACATCCATTAAATCAGTCCAAAAAGACTTCCTCTTAACTCTGTCAGGACTACCATACACAAAAAAGATGAAAAAGGAATTAGTGTGAGTACTGCCATGAACACGAAGAAGCATGAACTGGAGATGATTATGAATAATTCTAATGCAAATATTATCCTTCCAATCAACCCAAATGCCACCTATAAAACCAATAGACTCAATGCGGTGAGAAAAGTCAAAACTCAATTTATTAATAATAGAATTAGCTTTTTTACCACTAACTCTCGGTTCCAGCAGACATACTATATTTGATTTATGCTCAAAATTATACTCACGAAAAATGCAGAGAAATTTACTACTTGCATAGCCTTGACAATTCTAAGAAAAAATTGATAATTTTAAATCCATGATAAAAAATAAACAAGAAAAGAATAAAAAAAAACCCAAGAAACCTTACTGTCCATAGCTTTAATAATCATTCCTGAATTCTTTTACCAGCACCTGGGTCAATTGAACCCGAATCAGCACTTCGTAATGTGGAAACAGTCTGAGCCAACCTAGGCATAGAATCACTCAAAGGAATTTTAGAAGAATTTTTAATTTTAAAATTATTCCCTTTCCCATGCGTAATTTTGTTTATTTTCCTTGTAGTTCGAAAGCCCCCATCTTTACTCCCTAATATTTTCCCCAAACTCTGAATTTTATTAACACCCGAAGCTGAAATAGTGGCCCCCCTCAATTGAGGACCATTAGCTGAATCTTTCTCTTTGAACGAAACAACAATATGTCTATTGGGGTTTAAACCACTAGGGGAATCAACTACCTGAACTTCGACCGGCTCTGACATTGAAGAAGCTGGCTTGGTTGACAGAGCTGGGCCACCATATTCACTCACCTCCTGACCTACAAAAATCAGATTAAAGCAAGAAACAATCACTGGTGTTGAATTGGAACAGTTAATGGAAGCTTTAAAAATCTCAGCACCAGTCGAAACTTTAAAAGCAGAATCATTCAAAAAAAGAAAAGAACTCCCTGATTCATTATTTTGAAGAGCAGACTCTGTGTCCGACACGCTGTTGGGCTGATTCATTGAGCTACTCGATGGGTCTACAACAACCTTGAGAGCTGTTGATTCGACCACTCCAATATCAAAAGCAGGCCCAACAGGTGTCCAGCCCGCTAAGGCTTTCACTTCTGGATTTCTCCTTTGTGGGTTTAAAAGCCCATCCCTTGATCACTTATTCTATCTCCCACCGATTGTTCAATCCTCATTGACTTAGGGTTACCCCGTGTCTTAAACCCTTGTTGCATAACATTCTCTCTAACCTTCAATCTATTCTTAAAACCAGCCAACTTTCCAGTATCTTCCTTATTTAACTTATCTTCTAGATCAACCAAAACTTCCATATTAGCTAGAGCATCAAATCAGGAACCCGATTTTCCTTTCTCTATAAAATCTATTTTTTTAACATTATTATTCCTAGAATTACGCCTTACTTTCCTTTCGACCACCATCCAAGGCCCGTAAACAGCACCTTCTCATCCGTTTATAGCCATTGTAAGAGTAGTACACTTCTGATCCTTCCCCACTGCCGAATCTGGTTGCGGCGAAGCACACAGCTCCTTGCTATGCCCGTACTTCCCGCAGGTAAAGCAAATCGTAGGCAGCGCTTCATACTCAACTTTTTGATGTAAACCATTCACAAGAACTTGAGCGACCAGAGGCTTGTCCAGGTTGACATAAACAGCCATCCTGGTGAAGCGACCTCTAATTCTACTGTCGGTATTGAAATCTAACCGAACAACCTTTCCAATGGTCTCTTCTATTTCTTTAAGAATTTTCCTTTTGTATAGAAACCTTGGAAGGCCTAGTAACCGTATCCAAGCCATCACCATGCTTGGGTATGGTTGTAAAGGGTTGAATTCTTTGGTCCAAGGCTGAACAGTTAAATAATAACCATAAATCAGCCAAGGACCCTGCGACAGAACTTTTGCATAGTCATCGGTGGACTAAAATTTAGCCAGAAAGTATCCATTCTCTATGTCCATGAGATGGAAAGGCTTGGAGGGATTCCATAAGCTACTGATTTGATTGTTTAAAGCCCTATACCCAATATTTCTACCAAGTAATTTCAAAACAACCGTGTGTTCCATTTCTTTGAATAAGATTTGTTAAATCCTTTATGAGAAATCAATAGCAGGTATTCTATTAACAATGGATCTGTGAATATATCCTTCCAAAAATTCCAGATCTTCATCAACACCAGCACCAGAATTATCCAACCCCAACTTATTAGATGCTTCAGATTTATTCCCCATAAGTTTATCCTTCCAAGATAAAATTGGACTCGGACCAGATTCAACCAGCATATTAGTGATTTCCTCACCATTGCCCTATTTGAAACGGACTTTCTTTGTATTACGATCTACATCTGTCCGAGAACCATCACCATCCTCAATTTCCAGATGAAAAATGTTATCACCAGAGTTTAGAGAGATTTCCATCTTCTTTGTGTCCTTTTTTCCTATTACATGTGACCAGTTGAAAGGCAATTCTTAATTTTTTTTAAACCAAAATCATATTAGATATTCATATGTAATGTGTGACACCCTACACTCAACCTAATTGTCGAAACCAGATGTGTGACATCACATTACATCGTCAAAGCAACTCAGACTATTCAATCCATTATATAAAATAATTTGGCATTCAATTGCAAAAAAGTTCATGAAAATTACTATTTATTATAATGTCACTTTAATTTCATTAAACTTTACAATCTTTTTAAATTGGTGTCATATAAAAATTGTAACATCCCAAACCCGGCCTAGACGTTATGGCCGAATCTGGCGATGTCACATGATAGTGCTATAGAAAACGTAATTACATTAAAGCCATTTTCGATATCTTAGGTTACCGTCAAAAATGTATCGTTTATTCATTCATTATCTGTTTTCAAAACACTATACGTTGCAGAAGCTTTTAAAATAATTTGCGAATTCGTGTATATTTTGATAAAACATTTGTTTATTTTGAAAACTCGCATCTTATCCTACTGCTAGTAGTTTATAAAATAAGAATCCCAAAGTTAAACAAAAATCCGTAAAGGCCATGTTACATAAAACTCCCCAAATATAATCAAAACCATAAATAAAAGTAAAAACCATAAAGGTTCAGAACCGTGGTCACCATCGAGTCCTCCGCCGCACTGATCCATCTACTGTTGGGATTACCTGAACAGATTAAACAGAAAAGGGTGAGTTTTTGCAAACACAGTGTGTAATCCCCACAGAAAACACGCACCCTGCATACTATCAGAACACAATCATGAATTTACAGTTCGGGTCTTAGCCCATTACAGAATTGGTGTGGACCTTAGCCCACTCAAATACAGAATCAGATATATACTAGGGCCTTAGCCCATTTCAGACATCGTATGTAGATCAGAACAGAATAGCAGAGTTCTACCCACCTGCCTCTACACACTAACTCCGTCCAACCCTACACACCATGTGGGGATAAAACCAACCCACCCATCCCTACACACCATGCTGTACCGAATGCGGCACATAATCAGATAATTGCGGTGAGGCCGCGGATAATGAGCTTAAGAGCCTTTCAGATACTTCCTCCAAATATCATCCCACCCCGATGCAATGCAACATACATAATATGACATGCTTTTATGCAAATAACAGTCCAAACATTCAAATTAGTATACATGTTCAGCACAGATTTCACATAATCAAATCACAGAGCTACGAGTCAAGTACTGCTTACTGACCCTTCATTAGGTTCACAGTCAACTTAGGCGACCCATGCAACCTTTCAGAACATTTCATTAAAATGGGCTCACACGCCCATGTGGCCTGCCCGTGTGGGCCTACACGCTCGTATGGCCCACATGGCCCATATTGGCCTTGGCCGTGTGGATCACATGGCTTGGCCCAGAATCCCACACGCCCGTGTGGCCCACACGCCCAATTGGTCAAGCCCGTATGTCGCACACGGCCTTGCCCAACCGTCACACAGTCGTGTCACTCGCGCACGGCCTGGATTGTTGATCACACGACTATGTGGTGACTTACAGTCTTGCACACGGCCTACCACACGGGCAACTACACGCCCGTGTGGCGTCGATAGTAAGGTTTTTGACTTTCACCAAAACCTCGTTTTCTACGTTTTTGGGTACACACCTGGTTTCAATTGATGCTGAAACAACCCCCGAGCACTCCAGAACATATAATTTACCAATTTCACTCAGTTTATCACTTAATCAATCGAACCAAAACAAAATCTGAAACGATAAGCGCATCCTTTAAGCGATGAAAAACTTACCCCAACACCTCGAAACAGTTAATTATGCAATTGCACGATGAGACCCTTAATCCACGCGAGATGTTGTTGCCAAATGTCAAAACCCTCAAATCAAAGTTGGAAAAACATAAGTTAAAGAGAGCAAAACTCCACTTACCAGAACGTACGAAGTCAAAAGGTACACCGATGGGGGCGAAATTGCATAATTGAGAAGGGAAAGAAATAAAAATTTCGGTAGGGGTTTTTGAGAAAGAAAATTGGACAGTAAGAAGGAGAGAAACGAAATTGAGAGCGAGAGGGAGATAGCCGAATTTTCCAAACCAAACCAACTAATCAGATTCTAATAACTCCCCCAACCACTCTCCTTAATTTTCACCCTCTACCACTCCACTATCAGTATTTAACTAAAACTCAAACTCCTACACGACATTAGCTGCAAAAATAATTCCCCCTGCTCGTATATGGATTCGAACCCCAGACCTCAAACAACCTTTACACTCCACTTAGCCATCAGACCAGCAGGCCCATTCTGTTAATTACTTACACCCTTTTACTTATAAGCCTACTAGCCAGAGATAGGGCTTTATTCATAAAAATACCAAAATTTGCCCAAGCTAAGGCTTGGACCCAAGACTTCTCAGACACTCCCAGAACACTTAACCACTGAAGCAGATAGACATTGTGTCACAAATACACGAAAACAGTTATACAAATATTGGGGCGTTACATCTCTACCCCCTAAAAGAAAATTTTGTCTTCGAAATTTTACCTGATCAGAAGAGGTGAGGATACTACTGCCGCATCGAATCCTCTGGCTCCCAAGTGGCCTCCTCAGTGCTATGATTCCGCCATAGCACATTCACTAAGGGGATAGATTTCCTCCATGAGAACCTTAATGTCGCTCCCAGATCCGAACGGCTCCTCCTCAAATGTCAGATCTAGTCTAACCTCAATGTCCTCAATAGGAACAACATGCATGGGATCAGAGCGGTAGCGTCTCAACATTGAGATGTGGAACACATCATGTATGCGATCCAACTCCGGAGGAAGCTCCAACGTATATGCGACTGGCCCCACTCGTTTCAAAATACGGTACGGCCCAATAAAACGAGGGCTTAGCTTACCCTTACGATCGAACCTCAAAACTTTCTTCCATGGCGAGACCTTGAGAAAGACTAAGTCCCCCACAGAATACTCAATATCCTTTCTCTTCAGATCAGAATAGGACTTCTGCCTATCCGATGCCGCTTTCAGTCGATCTCGAATCAATTAGACCTTATCTTCAGTTTCAGAAACCAACTCCGGACCCAGTACACGTCGCTCCCCCAACTCAGACCAACATAAGGGAGTACGACACTGACGGCCATACAAGGCCTCGTACGGTGCCATCTGGATGCTAGACTGATAGCTGTTGTTATAGGCAAACTCTGCCAGCGGCAAGTACTCCTTCGAACTGCCTCGAAAATCTATAACACAGCTCCTCAACATGTCCTCCAGTACTTGAATCACCCTCTCTGACTGACCATCTGTCTGAGGATGGAAAGCAGTACTGAAGTCCAACCTCAAACCTAGAGTTTCGTGCAACTTCTTTCAGAACCGAGACGTGAAGCGAGGATCCCTATCAGAGTTGATCGAGACAGGAACCCCATGCAGTCTCACTATTTCAGATATGTATAGCCTAGCCAGCTTCTGGAGAGAAAAGTTCGTCCTGACCGGAACAAAATGAGCAGACTTGGTCAATCGATCCACGATGACCCAGACAGAATCCTTCTTAGTGGGTGTTAAAGGCAACCCACTAACGAAGTCCATAGTTACTCGCTCCCATTTCCACATCGGTATCTTTACCGGCTGCAGTAACCCTGAAGGCAACTGATGCTCAGCCTTAACCTGCTGACAAGTCAAACAGCAAGCAACGAAATCAGTAACCTCACATTTCAAACCTAGCCACCAGTACAACTCTCGGAGATCTTGATACATTTTATTCCTGTCGGGATACATAGCGTAGGGGCTACTATGCGCTTCCCTTAGAATCGACTATCTTAAATCCTCATCAATCGGTACACAGATCCGACCACAAAAACAAAGTACCCCATCACAGTTAATCCCAAAATTCGTAGTATCCCCATTCTCAACCTGACAGAACCGCAACTCAAGCGACATATCCACCAACTGTTTACTCCGGATCTGATCAATCCATGTGGGCTTAACCTGAAGTTCTGCTAACAAACTCCCATCATCAAATAAACTGAGTCGAGCGAACATCACTCTCAGATCGGTCATAGCCCTACGGCTCAATGTATCTGCCACCACATTAGCCTTACGAGGGTGGTACTCAATGGTGCAGTCATAATCCTTAAGCAGTTCAACCCATCTACGCTGTCTAAGATTTAACTCATTCTGGGTGAGGAGGTACTTGAGGCTTTTGTGATTAGTGTAGATAGTGCACTTCTCACCATACAGATACTGCCTCTAGATTTTCAGAGCGAAGATGACCGCTGCCAACTCCAAATCGTGCGTAGGATAGTTAGCCTCATGCGTCTTGAGCTGACGAGATATATAAGCTACCACTTTACCATCCTGCATCAGAATGCAACCCGGACCCACATGTGACGCATCACTGTATACAATGAAATCCTTCCAAGATTCAGGCTGTATCAGAACCGGAGCCTGCGTCAAAATAGATTTAAGCTTCTTGAAGCTCTCTTGTTATCAGTCCAGACAAAGGGAACTCCCTTACGCAGAAGCTTGGTCAATGGTGCCGCGATCAAAGAGAACCCTTCTACGAAGCGTCGATAGTAACCCGCTAGCCCTAGAAAGCTATGGATTTTAGACACATTCTTCGGTTGTTTTCAATCCAACACAGCCTCAATCTTACGAGGATCAACACGAATCCCCTCAGCAGAAACCACATGCCCCAAAAAGGTTACTTCCCGGAGCCAGAACTCACACTTACTGAACTTTGCATGCAATTGTTTCTCACGCAGAGTCTGTAATACCAATCGGAGATGCTCATCGTGCTTGTCCTTAGTCTTCGAATACACCAGAATATCGTCAATGAAGACTACCACGAACCGATCCAGATAGGGCTGGAACACTCGATTCATCAGATCCATAAAAGCTACTGGTGCATTCGTCAGTCCAAATGGCATCACTAGGAACTCGTAATGGCTGTAGCGAGTCCTAAATACCATCTTATGTACGTCAACCTCTTTAACTTTCAACTGGTGATACCCTGGTCGTAGATCAATCTTGGAGAAAATTGAATCTCCTCGGAATTGGTCAAACAGATCATCAATCCTCGGTAAGGGGTGCTTATTCTTGATGGTCAGTTTATTCAACTGACAGTAGTTGATACACATACGCATGGATCCATCCTTCTTTTTCACAAACAGAATAGGTGCTCCCCACGGAGACACACTAGAGCGGATGAACCCACGATCCATTAACTCTTGAATTTGAGCCTTAAGCTCCACAAGCTCCCTCGGTGCCATTTGATAGGGCGCAATAGACACCGGAGCTGTACCCGAAATGAGCTCAATCCTAAATTTCACTTCTCGATTCAGAGGCAGACCCGGTAGTTCCTCAGGGAAAACATCCAGAAAGTCCCTTACTATTCTGATGTCTTTAATCGAAGAGTCCCTATAATCAGAAACACTGATGTAGGCCAGGAATACCTCACATCCCTTTTGTACCAACTTTTCTGCCACCAACGTAGAAATCACATTAGTCAGGTAGTCTCGACGTTCCCCAATCACCACTACCTCTTTGTCCTCCTCGGTTCTCAAAACCACCCTTTTTGACGTACAATCTAGACTTACACGGTGTTTGACCAGCCAGTCCATTCCCAGAATCAAATCGAACTCCCTGAACGAAAGTTCCATCAGATCAGCCAGAAATACTGTCTTTTGAACCTCCAACGGGACGTCTCTATATAGTTTACCCACTCGAATAGACTGCCCCAACAGACTCACAATAGTTACCTCACTCGAAGTACTCTCAACCGAAATCCCCAAAGTTTCAGACACAGAGCTAGCTACGTAAGAGTGTGTAGAGCCTATGTCTATCAATGCAGTATAGGGTACATTAAAAATTAAGAACGTACCTGTAATGACGTCCGGAGCATCACCATCCTCACAGCGACGAGTAACATAAACCAGTGCAGGCTGTCTCACCTCAGTCGGTCCAGCACCTCTGCCCGATGCTCTCTGTCCTCAGCCCATGCCGTTACCACCCCTGGCCTATCCTCGGCCCCTAGGTGGCTGCTGAACTACTCTCTGCGGTTGCGCAGCACCAGTACCTGTAGCTTGCACCTGATCAGTTCTCAATGGACAATCCCGAACACGGTGCTCATTCGACCCACATCTCAAACATGCCCTAGTCGTCCTCCAGCACTCGCTCGAATGGCGTCTACCACAGTGCCCACAAAGTGCCACCCCAATAGGTGCAACACGAGGTCCCACTCTCACTGGCCCATTAGATCTGGCCTTTTTCTTAGGCCTCATAACAGAATTTGAGGGTTCTGATTCCTTCATACTTTTTCCTTTCTCACGGTTTTGACGCTCAGCGCGCTTAACCTCCTCGGCAATCTTCACCTTCTCCACTAAAGCAGAAAAATCACGCTCCCTCTGTGGAGCTATCAGAACCCGTAAGATGTCCCTAAGTCCATCCTCAAAATGGACGCAACGCTCATACTCGGTCGCCACCATGCCCCGGGCATACCGGCTTAATCTCAGGAACTCGGCCTCATACTCGGCCACTAGACGGTCTCCTTGGGTGAGATTAAGGAACTCACGCCTCCTAGCATCAACGTAGCTGGCTCTCACATACTTACTTTGGAACATCGTCCTAAAATAGTCCCATGTCAGACGGTCGGGCTGAGTGCCCTCATTAACAGTCAGCCACCACTGGTACGCTTCGTCGCGAAGTAGAGAAACAGCCCCCTTAAGCTTCTGCTCTGCGGTAAAATGCAGATCGTCCATGATTCTTTTCGTGGCCTCCATCCAGTACTTGGCCACGCTAGGGGCGACTCCAGTGACACCCCTAAATAATTCAGCCCCATTAGACCGGAGTCGTTCCGTAACCGACCCTCGGTCCCCAGATCCAGTGTTGGGCCCAGTGACCCTCTCTAAAATTCGTAGCATGGCTCCGAATAGTACGTTATCCCTAGCCTCACGATCATGAGACCCAGTCTCTATAGCAGGTGAGACCAGTGTCTCGCTCGTATCCAGATTAGACAGATTCTCAAAAGCTGAGGACCCAGCTCGAGCCCCCTACGGCCTCTACCACGGCCTCTAGTACCCCATCCGCGGATACCTCGTGCGCTCATTGTAAATTTGGAGTTTATCTGGTTTAACAGTTTTATGCATTAGTTACAGTTCCAATATTTTTTAATAGATGTTTTATGCAGAACAGTATCAGAAGTTCAGAGTTCGTTATCGCGAATCGCAGTTTTACTACGATTTTCAGTTTCGCTACTGTTTTTAGTTTACACTACCTAAAGTGTTTTCAGTACAGTATACTACCTAAGGCTGTTTAAAGCATACAAGTAGTATTTTCAGACAAATTTAAACAGAATTCAGAACACTTACAGAATCAGCGCTGGAGACTCGGTGTACCACATACTCATTTCAAAAATATTTTGAATCACTTAAAAATCGTTTCTTTAAAACCAACTTTTAAAACCCAAATCCACAGTCGAGTTTTGCAACCTGGCTCTGATACCACTAAATGTAACACCTCAAACCCGGCCTAGACGTTATGGCTGAATTTGGCGATGTCACATGATAGTGCTTTAGAAAATGTAATAACATTAAAGCCATTTTCGATATCTTAGGTTACCATAAAAAACGTGTCGTTTATTCATTCATTATATATTTTCAAAACACTATACGTTGCGGAAGCTTTTAAAATAATTTGCGAATTCGTGTATATTTTGATAAAACATTTGTTTATTTTGAAAACTCGCGTCTTATCCTACTGCTAGCAGTTTATAAAATAAGAATCCCAAATTTAAACAAAAATCCGTAAAGGCCACGTTACATAAAACTCCCCAAATATAATCAGAACCATAAATAAAAGTAAAAATCGTAAAGGTCCAGAACCGTCGTCACCGCTAAGTTCTGCCGCAGATCGATACGCTCTGCTTTGGGGTTACAAGCAGTTAAAGCGAGAAAATAGTGAGTTTTTGCAAACTCAGTGTGTAATCCCCACAGAAAACACGCACCCAGCATACTATCAGAACACAATCATGCATTTACAGTTCGGGTCTGAGCCCATTACAGAATCGGTGTGGACCTTAGCCCACTCAAATACAGAATCAGATATATACTAGGGCCTTAGCCCATTTCAGACATCGTATGCAGATCAGAACAGAATAGCAGAGTCCTACCTACCAGCCTCTAGACACCAACTCCGTCCAACCCTACACACCATGTGGGTATAAAATCAACCCACCCATCCCTACACACCATGTTGTACCGAATGCGGCTCATAATCAGATAATTGAAGCTGAGCTACCAGATAACAGGCTTAAGAGCCTTTCAGATACTTCCTCCAAATATCATCCCACCCCGATGCAAAGCAACATACATAATATGACATGCTTTTATGCAAATAACAGTCCATACATTCAAATCAGTATACATGTTCAGTACAGATTTCACATAATCAAATCACAGAGCTACGGGTCAAGTACTGCTTACCGACCCTTCATTAGGTTCACAGTTGACTTGGGCGACCCGTGCAACCTTTCAGAACATTTCATTAAAATGGGCTCACACGCCCATGTGGCCTGCCTGTGTGGGGCTACACACCCGTGTAGCCCACACGGCCTGGCCCAAAGTCTCACACGCCCGTGTGGTTCACCCGTGAGGGCCCACACACCTGTGTGGCCCACACGGCCCAATTGGTCGAGCCCGTGTGTCGCACACGACCTTGCGCAGCCGTCACACGACTGTGTCACTTGCGCACGGCCTGGCTCGTCGATCACACGGCCGTGTGGTGACTTATAGTCTTACATACGGCCTACCACACGGGCAACCACACGCCCGTGTGGCATCGATAGTAAAGTTTTCGGCTTTCACTGAAACCTCATTTTCTGTATTTCAAGGTACACACCTGGTTTCGATTGATGCTAAAACAACCCCCGAGCACTCTAGAACCTATAATTTTCCAATTTCACTCAGTTTATCACTTAATCAATCGAACCAAAACCGAATACGAAACGAGAAGCGCATCCCTTAAGCGATGAAAAACTTACCCCAACACCTCAAAATAGTTAATTATGCAATTGCATGATGAGACCCTTAATCCACACGAGATGCTGCTGCCAAACGTCAAAACCCCCAAATCAAAGTTGGAAAAACATAAGTTAAAGAGAGCAAAACTCCACTTACCAGACGTACAAAGTCAAAAGGTACACCGATGGGGGCGAAATTTCATAATCGAGAAGGGAAAGAAACAAAAATTTTGGCAGGGGTTTTTGAGAAAGAAAATTAGATAGCAAGAAGGAGAGAAACGAAATTGAGAGGGAGAGGGAGATAGCCGAATTTTCCAAACCAAACCAACTGATCAGATTCTGATAACTCCCCCAACCACTCTCCTTAATTTTCTCCCTCTACCACTCCACTATCAGCATTTAACTAAAACTCAAACTCCTACACGACACTAGAAGCAAAAATAATTCCCCCTGCTCGCATAGGGATTTGAACCCCAGACCTCCAACAACCTTTACACTCCACTTAGCCACTAGACCAGCAGGCTCATTCTGTTAATTACTTACACCCTTTTACTTATAAGCCTACTAACCAGAGATAGGGCTTTATTCATAAAAATACTAAAATTTGCCCAAGCTAAGGCTTGAACCCAAGACTTCTCAAACACTCCCAGAACACTTAACCACTAAAGCAGATAGACATTGTGTCACAAATACACGGAAACAGTTATACAAATATTGCGGCGTTACAAAAATTTTCAAACTTTTCAATTTAAATCCATGTAATACATCAACTTATCAATTAATACTTCATTAATTTATCATATAACAATTACTCACTTAATGTCTCACCAATTTCATTTAAACTTCTCTTACATATTATCAATTCCATCTCTTATATCAACTTCTTAGTGTTACAATTTTTCTATTATTTTCCTCCTCCTCCTCTTCATTCCACATCCTATATGTACATGTATATGTATATAATAATATTTGGCTTTTAGTATAGCAAGCCTGTATGTAACATTAATTAGTCTTTCACTAATTACACATATACTCTTAACATGACTGTCTACTTGAGTAGCAATCGCTAAATTATTTATATCTTGGACTGCAAAATTCAAAATTAAGATCTGCTTGTTTTTTTTTTCTTTTGATACTTGACATATTGAAATTTTTATACAATACAATATTTTCTTTAAATCTTCCCTTATTCTGCTACTAGGCAGCTCTAACCCTTTTCTCCTAACAACTATTTATCTTTCAATACAAAATTAATATAATCTTGTTGTTTGTTTCTTTTGAAAATAGACTCATTAGGATTTTATAAATATAAATTTCATCTGCTAAATATTTGTGTACAATTTTTAATGATTTTTCAAAGGCAGAATTGGGGAACTTGAAATTAATCTGACCTTGTCTCACTTAAATTAATTTATCTCACAATTTTCAATTCCATTGCTTAAATAATTTCTTCCATAAAAAATAGATTCATTAATATTTAATTTTCATACTTGGTTCATCATTTAAATCACATTTTACAATTTTTGGTGAATTTTAAAAGTTGAGCTACTTTTGCTGTCCAAAAACTGTTTTAGTCAAAATATTTACTTTTCCATGATTCTTTGCTTAACTTTCAATTGAATGTATATAATAATTATACTTTTGATTATTATTCAATTTAGTCATATAAATTAATATTCTAGTAACACATTTATTTCTTCACCTTAATATTTCTCATGATAAAAGCATATCTCTCTTTTTCTTATAAAACTTAATGTCTTTATATATCATTCATTCTAAAAATACTTACTATCCCTACTATCTTGATTAAATTCACATATCATACATTCCAATCATAACATATCTAATTTAATTCTTTGAAATACAAATAAAGCTAATATGAAAACTTACCTCTTTTATCAAAAATTTCCTCCATTTTGCTTCTTATCCTTTTTCTTCTTCAATTCATGACTATCCTTATCTTTTCTTGTAATTTTTTTCATTTCCATCTACTAATTTCTTAATTCTAAATTGATAAACATACTCTATAAAATCTCTACTTCATTTTTCCTCTTTCGTGCTTATGGAAATTTTCAAGAAATTTGGAGAAATGATGAGATTACATAACAAGGGACTAAATTATAAGATATGAAAACTTTCTCTTCATGTATATATATAGTGAAGTTGAAGGCATTATGAAGAAATTTCTTCATCTTTCCATACAAATATCTCAATTCATTAGTTAATTAAAATTATAATAAAATAATAAAATATTCTAATTGATCATGTTTTGACACAATTTCTAACTAATTATTATCATGATTATCATGATTGAAAAAATGATCATTTTGCCTTTGTAATATCTCAATATTCACTATTGTGTCATTTCTAACTTTTGGTAAAATTATAATTTAGTCCCTCTTATTTTCCACTTATTCAATTTGGTCCTCATTCACCATTTTTTCCTCTTTAGTCCTTTACTCCTTTAAGGTATTTTCACTTTTATTCCTTCAACTTTTCCATAATTATGTTATGACCCATAAATTTTGAACATTTACAATAAGGCCACATCACTTTTCTTATCTTTCCAATTTAGTCCTTATCTTAAATTAATACATCATATCTTGTTTTGACTAAATTTCCTATTGTATTCACTACTTGCTTTTCTAAAATTGATAAATTTCCATTATAAATTAAGCCTGAGGTTATATTTTCATTCTTATACATTAAGCCTGAAGTTATATTGACATTCTTATAGTTCAGGACAATGGTCCTCGTTCATAAACAATTATAACTTGAATAATCCCGAGAATTACTAAAGCAAGAACAAAAGAAATTTAAACCAAATTGCAAGATAATTAATTTTACAAATAATGACTAAATTAGTCCCCAGTAATGGCGCCAAAAACTTATCGTAAATTTTCTTATGATATGCAAGTGTACACAACCGGTAGCAAGTAATATAGTACTAAATACTAGAGTTATCGTCTCTACAAGGACTAATTTTAAAACATTAATTGCAAAATTAACCAATGGCAACTTGGAAAGTAAATTAAAATTTGATTGAATACAAAGAAATATGCAAAGCATTTTAAAACTAGTAACACAAATTAATAGTAATGAACTGAAAAGCCAGGAAAATTATTTCCCCCTAATATGCAACTACTGGTAGTGATGTTGTAATAATGTTGCAGCATTATGACAGTTTATTAATCTGGAATCGACAATTTATAGGCTTGTTTCGAAGTCACTATCTTCAATCCTTAAACTAATTTAACAAATATCTATGCCAATTTAATGTCAAGAATACAATTGCATGCACCATTCCTACAAGATTATGCACGGTATGTCACACCCCAAAATTGGGCCTAGAAGTTTCAAGGGTAAAATAGGAATTTTAGCCCATATGTGTTCAGAATTTCGTAAGCATGGTAATCATTAGTGCTTTCAACAATTGCTTTTAGAAAATTTAATCAATTTTTGAAAATGAGCTTTAAATACCTTTAATTTTAAAAATAGGACCGATTTGTAAAAGAGTCAAACTTGTGAGTTTTTAAGAGGCAATTAGACCAGATTTTAAAATTCAACCTAAAAACCCCCTTCTTCAGGTTGTTTCACGAAAGCTCATCCCTATTATTTGTTTTTGACGTCCCTTTGTTCTCCCAACTTTCCCATTCGGTTTTGATTTCCAAATCCTAATTCCTTTTGATTTCTATTATCTTTTAAGCCATAAACCTCCATAGAAACTAAGAAAAACACCCCAAAACACCATTAATTTCTCCATTGTCAAGCTTGTGGGTTTTCCGGGTTTTCAACCAAAAGTTCATTTTTCTTCCATCAAAGGTAACGGTTCAATTCCCTATTTGTTTTAAATGATATCTAGTCTTTAAAATAGAATTCTTAGCCATTAAGTTGCATGTTTTAAATAAAAGCCGAAAATTGGGTCATTAATGATGGATTTTGGGAATTTGAATAAAAACATGGTTTCAAAGTGTTTTTAAACTTGTTTTAACATGATTATAAGGTTTCTAAACTTACTTTGAAGTTTTATTAACGATTTCTCAAGTTTTAATAAATTTTCATCATAATAGCCATTGTATGTCAAAAAATTTCGATACTATGAATTGAGAGATTTTGTGTAGTTTAAAGGTTAGGAATTAGTCGTAGATGAATATGTAGATGAATGGATTTTTTTTCATGTAAAAAGATTAAGTGTAGACCGAGATATTTAAGTTTTAAGTTTTTTATGTCGAAGGTTTCGGTTACAAGAGAACTTAGCTTAGGCTTATGTTTTTGACTGTTTGAGGTAAGTCATTGGATAATTGTTGGTTGTGTATTTGTGTGGTTTGTCTTGTTGATGCTTCGGAGTCAATAGGACCTTCAACGAGTAGAGACAAAGGTAAAGAAAAGCTTGTTTGAGCTTTCAGATTTTCGGTGAAAGCATATTTGGTGAGTGTTTTGGAATCGCTGCTCGTAGATGATTCATTTTGTAAATTGGGAATTTAGAGGTAGCCTAAACCCCACTCTAAATTCTGAGTGTAAGTTTTCTTATATCAAGATTCATTTTCATATATGTGTGCTTGTTCAAATGTGGAAATGTGAATAAATATGTGAGGCTATGACATGTGTTATAATCTTGTGATAACTATTGTGAAAGTGAATATGTGGGCATGTTATTCATGCCAGGTGATAGTGATTATATTGTGCTAATAATGTGAATATGCAGTGAATATGTGTGGAAAATTGGTAAGCAATGTGTGATAAAATTGTGGATATTTTGGCCTTGTGATCTTATGAGACCGTTGGATATAGTTGGCATGTAATACGATTATGAGTACTCACCTTTGTGCCATGATTTCGGGGTGCTGATGCTCGGGACAGTTTTGGAGAGATAAAGGAATGTGAGCTAAGCTCTATTCACCAGAATATGTTTGGTGTGCTGGAGCGTGTTTTAGTCCCTTAATTATTCTTAATTTTTGGCTCCTGGTGTTATAACTCTACCTCCTAAAAAAGAAATTTCATCCCCGAAATTTCACGTCATGCCAACCTTGGAGGTGGACTTAGGGATCTTTCCTTATTCTTATGGTTCACTACACATTCATTTGTCCTTCTTACAAGTTCTCCTAACTCGGTTCCCTTATTCACTCTCATTACCTTTCAGTTCCACTGGTTTTGCATATTGATTCTATACTTAACGAAGTAGAGGTTCTCGCTTCTAAGTAGATATCTGGTTACTTCGTTGTGGGTATTCCCCATCCTACAACGTCTCCTCTCTTTCATAATTTGGATAGAAGTTCCATGGTAAACACCTCCTGTCTACCAACCCGTCACTTTATCATTAGCGGATGCTTTCGGAAATCTTAAATTTGCTTACGTTCTAACTCACCCATCTTGCAGATCCTTAACATTGGTGAATCCTAGCTTCCTGTTCATTGACGACTTTTAATCCTACCACTACGCACTCTAATCCATAATCTTTTATCTAATCCCCTAGTTTAGTGGATACTCGAAGATGGGTACCACTTGACTTATCAATTGTTTTATTCCTGATGAAACGCCTCAAGATTTCTAAGTTCGTTCACATGCTAACCTTACCCATTTGATGGGTCAATTCTTTCTTTTCACAGGGCAACCAAGCTCGCATGTGACTCATCTTTTACTACTATTCTAGTAGAGTGTCAGAGTGATTACCCTGACTCCAAAATCCTCCTCCAATGGTAACAAAGGCTTCTTTCCCTACTCAAGAGGGCTCACAGGAGATTACACATCCCCATCTCTGATCATCCTAAGGTGTGTCAAGCACCTACTTTCAAACTCGAAGAAGCTCTGGTCCTTAGCTTCCCAAATTCGCTCCTAGACTCGGCTCGCTACGACTCTTTCCGCGATATTGAGTTGAATCTATATCAGTATCACTTATCTCTTTTTTGTCTTTCTTGGTAGGAGTCCATCTCCAACATACCCAATAACTTCCTTCCACTATTGGTAAGGTGGGAAGATCCTTGTCTTCCCTTCAAAGTGAAAGTAAAACCAAACTTGCCAGACTCTAGAGGATCACTCTTTCTGAATGACACCCAAGTGTACAACTCCCTAGGTTCATGGAAGTCTATCTGCCAAAGTTAGGGGTTTTCTCTTGTTCTCCCTCTCTTCTAAAAACTCAAGCAGAGTCATTCTCACTTCTCTCGAGAGACTTGTCAGAAAAATACGCGGATGCCATTAAGGTGGTCACCGTTTTAGGCGTATTAGAAACACTTACTTTTCTTTGTACCTTTTCTTCAAATAGGTTTCCTATTTTAGTAATTGTACTTTTCAATCAACGTACTTTTCCTCTTACCTATATTCATCTATTCACATTCCCTTATTTATAGTTTTCTTGTATCCTTGCAACATGCAATTATTGGAACTTATAGTACTTCATTTTCTCGATCATACTTTCTAAGTTATAGTTTCACTTTTGGGTACTTACCTCTCAACTCTCCAATCTAGGAGTATGCATATTTGTGCCACATGTCTTCTCTTTAACATTACTAAGGACTTGAGGGACTGAGCTAGTTTGATCGCCATGCACATAGGGGTACTTCTTTCCAATCTTCTAGGTCAGAGGACCGACTAAACCTATAGCTCTGATACTACTATATTTGTAACACCTCAACCCCAACCTGTCCTCCAGATTCGGGTATGGAGCATCACAAAGGACCTATACTTAAACTTACCAATTTAACTGTTATAAACAGTAGAAAATGAAATTTATCTAATAAAGAAATTAATAATAATTCCTACAACTAAGGCCTTAAGCCACTGAATGCTTAATCTTTCAAATTATTTCTATCTCTACTCAGATAATTTCCTAAGATTTGGCTAAGGGCTAACTAATTCAACATCTAGACCCTAAAGATGTCATCTGGCTACACCAAGGTTGATGCTAAGGCGAAGCCTCCAATGATACCATTTCCCTATGTGCATGACTTGATTCATCAGCTATTATCGATCTCCACTCCATCTAGCTTGGCCCCTTCTCGAAGTCCTCGATCATCCTCACAAGTCCTACGAACATCCATCAACTTTGTAAGTTTGAATGAACTTAGTGAGTTCCTTAGCTATACCATAATTAACCCTATTGCACGAAGCTAAACAACATAAAATAAATTAAATGTAAATATTCCGTGATTCTCTCAAGGCAAGTTGCCTTGCTTGGGTGACAGACTCCACTCGACTCTTCGAGCTACTCAGCTCGCTATAAGTCCCTTCTCTGATCAGACTCTTTACACGCCAGTACCCCATGCTGCTTCTCTATAATGACAAAACCTATCATTATTTATCGTCTTTCCTTTCCTCATTACTCTTTCCCCCATACACGGGGTGTACATTATCCCAACTGAATCTAACTGCTTACCGATTTCCCGTAATAGACCCTTATAGTAACCTTTCCACTATCCACCCAATGATTCTTAGAACATACTTTCCTTGGAAAACTTGATCGTGCCAGTTCTTGCCGGACTCTTTCTTTCCCATACCTTAGGCCCGGAGGACCCATTGACATCTCTACATTTTGTTGACATTCAACATGACTCCCCATTCTAGTGAGTCCATTCTCCTCCTTTCTCATTGTTCACAATGAGGAATTACTATTAGTAATTCACTCTTTAGCCTAACCCTTAATTGGGGGCCCGCCTATCTCATCGATCGATCTGAATTTTTGGATCAATAGGTTATAGCCTATGTGGCTACATGACTTGTCATCCAATTTCTCGCCTCTTCCTACTAGCTATTATCATGGTGACATATCTGCAATAGACTTTCCTCGAAAAGTAATAGTCTTGACAGAGATACTGTCTCTACTTACCTTTCCATACTTGGCCAACTTGTGAACTACCTTATCTTTTTCTAATTCTCGTTGGGTCCTTGCCCATTCCTTGTTGCTTCAATCTCTATCACCATTTTTTAGTGGTTTCTTTAAGATCTGCTACCATGCTTACACATTCTTTACTCTTCTTCCACATGCATGGATTCTCATACTTGGCACCCAGGCCTATACTCTTTACTTGAGGTTCTGGCATACTCTCCATATCAGCTCCATGGTGGACTCTAGGTCGCCATAGCAAAACTATGGTCTTATATCAACTCTATGGTGGACTCTAGGTGTAAATTTTAGTATATTAGGATTTCCAACATTTTCTTGAATTTTCTCACTGTATTGGATTGTAGAGGGTTCACACTTAGCTTCAAAATTTGTTATCTCCAATGTCTTTCCATTTCTCAAAGTGACGGCTTTGCAATGTTCCTTACCAACATTTCTCAATTTTTTTGTGTCACTTGGTAAAGCATACTGAGATCTATTTCTAATCTCATTAGCTAGCTGCCCAACTTGATTTTCAAAATTTCTCAATGTCTGTGCTTAGCTTTGGATAAATGCATCATTCTTGGCCATGTAAGTCTTTAACAAATTTTTAAGAGTATTAGAAGACTTGGCTTGTTGAGGTCTTTGAACTTGTTGAGAATACTCGGGTGGATAATTTGGTCGAGAAGGCATAGATGAGTTGCTAATGTAACAGCCAGTTTTTGGTCAAATCAGAACACTGGTTTTGAGACCACAAATTTGAAGTTGAAATGATTATTTTATTATTATTTTATTATCTACAACATGATAATGTGATTGTGTGAAAATTTCGTTAATAAATTTTATTGTTTAATTGCTTAATTTGAGAAAAATGACTAAATTAATAAAATGCAAAAGTGTTGTTCTATTAGCTAAAGGTATTAAATAGCTATAGACCCTTATATTAAAGGTCCTTAAGTTGTAATTAACCCATTTGAGTGTTAATAGATGATAGTGGAGTGGTATTTGGTGTAGTTATTTAATATTTTTAAGGTTAAAAATGGTATTTAGTAATAAAAGTATAGTAAAATAAAACAAAAATCTATTTTCTTCCATTCATCATCTCCATAGTTGAATATTAGAACAAAGAAAGCCATTAAAGACTCTTCAATCTTTCGGCCTTGTATCCTTGATCATGTAAGTCCATTTTTGACTCGGTTTTTAATGATTTCTATGTTTTTGTGATTGTTGCTTCGTATTCTAGCTAGCACGTACCTTAGATTTCAAAACTGTTAAAGATTTATCATGTTGCCATTGTTGAATGTTTGAGTAATTTGATGATTCATGATAGATTTGGAAGGTTTAATGTTAGATTAATATCTTTTGTAAAGTGATTTTTGACAAAAATGTCAAAAAGGAATTAAATTGAGAAAATGTGAAATGTGGTGGTTAAAAGTGAGAATAAATGAGAAATATGGGCTGATAAGAGAATGGGTAATATTCAACTAGCATGAATTTGTATTAAATTGAATGAATTGTGGTTTTATGTGATAAGGACTAAATTGCAAAAATGTGAAATAATAAGGGCAAAAATGTAATTTTGCCAAAATGTTTAAATTGTGCTAAATTGAATGAAATGGTGATTAAATTAGTAAATTTTGATATTGTATAGATTGAGATAAATGAGATTTGGATCTAGAACGGGGGAAAATAACGTATCGGATTAGTCGACCTAATTCGTTGTTACAGCGAACGAGGTAAGTTCGTATGTTTAATAAGCATTGAATTATATATGTATAAATGCTTAATCGATATAATTGTGGTAAATGCTATATTATTGAAATGAAATGTGAATTCTATTGAGTACGATACTACGGAAATGACCGACAGAGATTCGATACAGCGAAAGTCCCAGTTGAACCTTAGGAATAGATAGGATACAAATGTCATGACATTAGAGTTACTGATATTACAAGTAAGACCATATTTGGGATATGGCATCGATATGAGACTTCGTGTAAGACCATAACTGGGCTATTGGTATTGATACGAGATTACATGTAAGACCATATTTGGGATATGGCATTGGTACGGTACTGTGTGTACGAGATTCCCGAGTATCCTTTAGTATTCCAAATGGTTCAACAAGAAATGTTGACGAAACATGGTTACAAGTGATAGTACGACTCAGTCAAGGTACTCGTGACAGAAATCGACAAGTAAGTGTTAAAAGTAAATTTCATATGTTGAGTAAGTGGAAAATTATGAGAATTCATATGGTTCAATGAAATATATATAAATGTGATGGCTACTGAATTGAATATAGTTTATTTCTATTTGCTTATGCTTATGCAAATGTGAATGAATTGATAAGAAGTATTCAAACCATATAAGCATTGAAATGAATAAACCTGTGAAATTCTTGGTTAACTATGTGAACGGATGCATGACATAAAGGTGGAATTATACAAGTTATATTATAGTATTTAAAATGGCTTAAAATGTGTTTACTTGATGAGATGAGTTATTATCATACGAGCTTACTAAGCTTTATAACTTACTTTGTTATCTTTTCTATGTTTATAGTGATTCGGAGGCTCGCTCGGGTTGGAAGTCATCGGAGATCATATCACATTATCCAGCCAAGGTTTGGTACTTATAAGCTTTGTGATATTGGTTATATGGCATGTATAGGTTTTTTGGTCATTTTGATAATTATTTTGGTAGTGACTTTTGCCATTTGAATTGGCTCATGAATGCCTATATTTTGGTTTCTATATATATAGTCATGTGAGTTGGCTATATTGATGATTTTGATGATGTATAAGTGTGCAAATGACCTTTGTTTTGAGTTTGGTAATTGTCCTATAAATGCTAATTGTTATGGGTAGATTTTAAAATAGTATTTAGAGTATGAAAGAGCCCATGTTTGATGAATGATATGTTGGTGATATTAGGTAAATTAATGCATGTTTGAATGTGTTCATATTGATGAATTGAGATTGTGAATATTGGTATGTTTTGGAAGACATGTTGGGAAATAGTATGTATTGTATTTGTTGGTATTAAAATGGTATGAAAGATGTTTGATTGAGGTTGTTTTAAATGCTTATAAGTGTTATGTTTTGGTGACATTGAAATTGGTATAGGTGTGCATGTGTTTGGTTGGCAAATATACTTGGTAAATAGCCTATTTTTGTCCACACGGGCAGAGACACGGGCGTGTGTCTCAGCCGTGTATGACACACGATCAAATTACACGGCCGTGTGTCCCCTGGTGTGGAAATTGAAATGAAGTCAGTATGCTCCACACGGCCTCACACACAGGCGTGTGATTGGCCGTGTGGCACAAGTCAGTATACCCCCTAATTGGCACACGGCCTAGCACGCGGGCGTGTGACTTGGCCGTGTTGCATAAGTCAATATACCCTACAGGTTTGACACGGCCTAACACACAGCCTGGCATACGGGCATTTTTGGCCACTTCGAAGGGCACACGGGCTAGACACACGGGCGTGTGGTTGGCCGTGTGAGCCAAGTCAGTATGTACCCCCTATTTTCACACGGCCTGTGACACGGACGTGTCTGGTGGCCGTGTGAGACACACGGCCTGGCCACACGGGCGTGTGTCCCTTGTTTGAAGAAAAATTTGCTAAGTGTTGAAAAATTTTTCAAGTTACCGATTTAGTCCCGAACCATTTCTAATGCATGTTTAAGGCCTCGTAGGCTTGTTTAAGGGACACTATCATTTGTTGTGATTGAATTGTATTTGAAATGATAAATTGTATATGAAATGTGTGTTTTAAAGTGTTGTAAGTTTGGTAATGCTCTGTAACCCTATTCCAACATTCAATACGGGTGAGGGGTGTTACATTTATTGGTATCAGAGCTACGGTTTAGTCGATTCTAGGACAACGTAGCATATGTGAGTCTAGTTATACATGCCATATAGAACCTATGATAGTGTGATATCTTCCGAATTTAACGAAAATTGTTTTAATTAGACAGATATGTTTTTCGACCAAGCTAATTTCGATAGTACAGAAAGTGGTACTCAAATATTTGAGCGAAAATGTGTTTATGATGAGTTGAAACTCATAAAGGTATAAAAAAGTTCCTAATATTGTGCTGATGATAAATGTTATATTATATGTGTGTATATGTGAGAGTTAAATTTGAGGCTTTACGACCCTCAGCTCCTTATCAATATAGTGTTACAATGAAATTCGTAAGATTTATATTGAATAAGCGCACAAGTGTGGAATTACAGAGTTACGTGATTGAAGGATTAATACTGTGGTCAGATAAGAGAATGAGTCAACAGTAAAGACAGTACTAGAAGAGATATCGGATCGTTTTGAAGGCTATCTGGATTATGCGAAGTCACTATTAAAGAAGAAGTTGACTTCGATGAAACAAAATGTGTAACAGCCCGATTTTGGGCCTAGTCGGAACAGTGGTTATGAGACCACAAATCCAAAGTTCATTTTTATTATAGTTTTATGGTCTATAGTTTCACGGAATGATTTTGTGAAAATTTCGTTCGAAAATTTTGACGTTTGGGCACTCAATTTAGTCAAAAGGACTAAATTGTAAAAACTGAAAAAGTTGAGTTCTACATGTTAGAGGTGTCTAATTGCTATGGGATTTTAAATTAGAGGTCCTTATATGATAATTAGACCATTTCTTAAGATAGTGGACAAAATGGACATGGTGAGATAAAATTTTAAAGTCTGGCAAAAGGGCATTTTGGTTATTTGGTTAATAAAAGAATAAAAATGGAAAATAAAGCCGAAATTTGTTCATCTTTATTCTACCTTGGCCGAATTTCATAAGGGCTCCACAGCTAGGGTTTTTCCACTTTTCAAGCTTGATAGTAAGTGCATCCTAGCCCCGTTTTTAATGCTCTTTCCATTTTTGAAGTCCTCGTAACCCGATTTACCTATTTCTACCATTATTTTGAAGTAGGGTTCATGTTTAAAAATTTACCCATGTGTGACATGCATGTATTTTGATGTTTTATGGAAGATATTGATTGTTTAAGGTGTGATAAACAACTTTTACTAAGTGATTTTTAGTGAAAATGTATAAAAAGGTTTTATTTGTAAAAAGTTGTAAAATGGGTAGTAAAAATATGATTTGATGAAACTGTGGGCTGTTATGAGCATGATTTAGGTTTGGCTAGGCTTGGGATTCAAGGAAAATGGATACATTTCATTTTACGAGCCTAGGGACAAAAATGTAAATATGTCAAAGTTTAGGGGAAAAATTGTAATTTTTCCATAATAGGATTTTGGACTGAATTGAGTAATGTGGATAATAGATAAGTTAAATTTTCTATTATAGATCAAGAAAGACGAGGTTCAGACCTTGATCAGGGGAAAAACAAGATTATTGACGATTAGGTCCATTTCTGCTATTTTTGTACCGAGGTAAGATCGTATGTAAATAATGCATTATTATTTATGCTTTAATTGTGTTATTAATGTATGAATTGTGATTTACTCTTTGAATGAATTCGACAAAGTTCGACAAGTGAGAAAAAAATCCCGGTTGAACCTTAGGAATTGTTAGGATACAAATGTCATGACATTAGGGTTAGTTGAGATTACGTGTAAGACCATATCTGGGATATGGCATCGATATGAGATTTTGTGTAAGACCATAGCTGGGCTATTAGCATCGATATGAGATCCCATGTAAGACCATATCTGGGATATGGCATTGGTATACTACTATGTGTGTGAGATTTCCCGAGTATCCTTTAGTATTCCAAGTGGTTCAACGGGAAATTTAACGGCAAATTTTAAGTTGTGAAAGACTATGGTATGATGTGAAAGATTATGGTAAGTTGCATGTTGGTACAGGTATGTACATAAAACTCATGCTTAATGAGCTCGATATGTGATGAAACCTCGGATTGGTTCGATTAAGTAAGTTATGATGTTAAGATTTTAATAACATCTATGCTAAGCTTGATTATGAATTCACAATGACATTTATGTTAATTTAATTTATGTTAAATATATGTTAAAGTGTGTATGACGCTTATCATTTGCATAGGAACTTACTAAGCTTTAAAGCTTACTCCATTTCTCTTTCTCTTGTCTTATAGTGTCACCAAGCCAGCTCGGGGATCGAAGACGGTCGGAGATTCATTCACACTATCAAATTACCATTTTGGGTACTTATAATTTTAATATTTTGAGTTATGGCATGTATAGGGACTTGGTCTTTTTGTTATGTGTCATAATTGATTTGGCCATAAGTGATGGCTTCAATAGTTGATAATTCGTTTTGTAAATGGCCATTTGATATTGGCTAATATTGGTTAAGTATATATACATATGATGATGTTTTCATGAATGTGGGAAATTGCATGGTTTGAGATGCTAAGTATGTGATGTTTGTATGTGATAAATGATAGCATGTAAATGATATGTGGATGCCTTGTGTATGGCTGATTGGGTTGAAAGTATATGCTTGGATTGGTGCTATGTTTTGTTGTGTAGGTTGGTGCATAGAAGGGTGGCAAAAAGGCTTGGTAAATAGCCTTATATTTGTCCACACGAGTAGACACACGAGCGTGTGTCTAGGCCGTGTACGACACACGGTCTGTCCCACGGGCATGTGTTTCGGCCGTGTGTCCCCTGCACCTTAATTGTTGCAAAATAGAATGCTCAGTAATGAGCACACGGGCAGAGACACGGGCGTGTGTCTCAGCTGTGTGGACGGCACGGCCTCGAACACGGGCGTGTGCCCTGGCCGTGTGAAGTCTGCACCTATTTTATGAAAAATTATGAAAATTTAATCGATCACACGGCCTAAGCACACGAGCGTGTGACTTGGCCGTGTGACCTTAATTTGATGATGATGCCATAAACGGAAAGCTCCCTAATTTGAACACGGCCTGAAGCACGGGCGTGTCTTAGGGTCACATGGACGTGTCCCGAACCCACACGGGCGTGTGACCCCTTTTACATGAAAAATTTTCTAAGTTTTCCAAAAGTTTCCAAAGTTATCAATTTAGTCCCGAACCACTTCCGATGCATGTTTTGGGCCTCGTAGGCTCATTTTAGGGACGATATGAATGTTTTTGAAAAGTTTTATAGCTGAGTGGAAGTTCATGTCTCGGTTTTGAATGTTTGCTTATGAATAAGTCCAGTAATACCTCGTACCCTATTCCGACGTCAGATACGGGTAAGGGGTGTTACAAAATATTCAGGTATGATATCTAAAGAATGTATTAACTGGAAGTTCTACTTAATTGATTTCTATTAGTGATGGGATAAAGAGGAATCAATAATGACAGAATTAGACAGTGAATAATGTTTGAATTGTAAAGATATCTGAGTACAGCAGTATAGTTGAATAGCTTATAATGATCTCTTGTGGGTATTCTATGTGATCAATTATTCTCAGAGGTATATATGGCTATTTATTTTCAAATGAAACTCTTATCGTATAAGAACGCTAGCTAAACATACTGATAGACGAAAGCATTGTTGGTCTGTTTGGGTTATGATCGGCATTACTCTATCTTTCCCTGGTATTCTAATCTATTGTGTTGATAGAAAAGTCGACGGTAAAATCCGTATGATGCTAGTATTCTGTTTCTACTGGTTATGGTTTTGTTGACTATACATGAAGATTATATTGCTTCTATCACAGTTGATTTCAGTGCTTATGAGTGATGTTTTCTTCTGGAATTTCTCTAGGATATCATTGAGATCTTTATCACTCTATATGGGTTGTAATTTTTAGAAATTCTGTATAGTTTCATACTTCAAGATTTCGCTACCTCGGTTTTATTATGATTCTATGTGATTATCAACAAGAGATATTCTTTTGACAAAGATGAATATATCTATTATGATTATAATTTCTGGTTTGATCATAGGAGTACAGTGGTATTGTCATCAGATTTATAAAGGTTATGTTTCTGCATTTATTTATGTTGAAACCATATTTGAATTTCTTTTGTGTTCAAAATGCATTATTAACAGCTGGGATATTATCTATTTATACGGTTGAGATGTCGGTCTTATTATGGCATTATGATTTTTATCTGATAGAGGTGGCTTCAGTATAGTACAACGCTTCGATGATTAATAGTTGAGATAGCTTTATTATATAATCCTTTCTAGTTTTCTTGAAAGGGAATTGACATCGGCAAATGCATAGATGATAGAAGATCAAGTTCAAATCTGTATAATAATTATCACTTCCAGGTAAATCTTGATATAAGTCAATGAGTAAAGACGGAATGTTATGTCATATTCGAGTTATGCAGTTTTTAAGAAGATCTTTGACTAGTATCCTGAAGAAATTGAGATAAATTGTATGTCTGAGTTATCTTGACAACAAGAAGAAAGGTTGTCTTTGAAAAGTTATTGTTTGACAGCCAAGATCGATTCAGTTGTTTAGTTTGATTGGGTTATTTGTTTGAAAGGTTAATTGAGTTATATGTGTTTGAGTTTATCCTTAGGTTCGGAAATAAATTTTGTGCGTTCACGGGTAAATAGATGGATAGTCTGAATGAAGAATTCATATTTTAGAAGACATGATACAGAATTATATCTATCGGGACGGTTCTATTTGAGAAATATTATTGTAAATTAAAGTTGTTTCAATTGTTGAAGTTTTCATTTGTGCGAAGTTTGATTTGGTTTAATATATATTCATAAAGTTATAAACAGTTGAAAATACAGTTAACTGAAGCATCAGTTTTGGTTCAGCTTGAATCGGGTAAAGAGTTTATGACTTTTAGTCATGCGTCATTGAATGGTTTGGAGTGCGTTTTAGTACAAGAATGCATAGTGATGGCTTATGCTTCCATACAGTTAAAGTTACGTGAAAAGAGTTATTAGACGCGTGAATTAGAGATGGCTGATATTGTAATTGCATTGAATAGTTAGCGACATTAATTGTTTCATGAGTAATGTAACCTATTTGATGACTGCAAGAGTTTAAAATATTTGATGTTACAGAGAGATCTGAATTTGGGACAGCAAAGATGGCTTGAACTGTCAGAAAAAAAAATGAGTCAGTAATTGGTTATCATCCTGGATAAACGATTATAGTCACGGATATTTTGAACAAGAAATCTTTGTGTGCCTTACAAGTGATGAATACGCGATTGATCTTATCAGATGAGGGATAGATATTAGCTGAGTTAAAAGCTAAATTGATGTTTATTCCGAGATTTTGTGAAGCTCAGAAATGTATCAGTGAATTGCAAGTTAAAAGAGTTCAACGTGAATTGACTTTTGATTTAGAGCTTCAGATTGGAACCGATGATTATTTGTTGTTTCGAGTTAGAGTTCGTGTACCGAGAAATCCAGAGGTTATACAAAAATTGTTATATCTAGCTCGCAGTGGTAATTATCTGTTCATTCTGGGAATACTAAGATGTAAAATAATCTGAGACAGTTTTATTGGTGAATGAGTATGAAACGTGATACTTCTGACTTGTATCCAAATGTCTGATTTATCTACAGGTTAAAGCTAATTATCAAGTACCTTCGGGACTGTTACAGTCTGTGTTATTATTAGAGTGGAGATGAAATAGAATTTCGTTGGATTTTGTAAAAGGAAGATGTTATCTGAACTATTGTTGATTGTTGAAGAAGTCTGTACATTTTATCTCAGTACGTATAATTTCTCTCTTGATAGACTAGCTAAGTTATATATTTCTGAAATTGCCAGTTTTTACAGAGTGCCAGTCTCCATTATTTCGGATAGAGATCTGAGGTTTATATTGTGTTTCTAAAGAAAACTACTGTAAACTTTGGGTATGAGGTTGCATTGTAACACCGCATTTCATTCTCCAACTGATGGATAATATGAAAAAGTGATTCAGATTCTCGAAGATACGATTTGTTATTGTATTTTAGAATGTGAAAGCAATTAAGAAAGACAATTACTGTTGGTTGAGTTTGAGCATATTAATAGTTATCACATGAGTATAAAGATGGTATTGTATGAAGTATTGTATGATTGCAATTATCGAACTTCGTTGTTATTGGATCGAGCTTTGTGAGAAAAAGATTCACGGAATTAATTTCAACAGAGAAATTGAAGAGAAAGTGAAGGTAATTCATAACAGTTAGAAAGCAGTTTCAGATTGATAAAAAACATATGCAGACTTGATACGTAAAAGCATTGAATTTCAGTTAGTGAACTCAGTGTTTGTGAAAGTATTGCTGTGAGAATAGAATTTCTCGAATTAGCTATAAAAAGAAGTTGAGTTCGTGATTCATCGGGCCGTATGAGATTATTGAGAAAATAAAGCCAGTGGCTTATTCAACTTATATTATTGTCAGAACTTGAGAAGATCCATAATATGTTTTTTTATATCTATGATGCGATGATTCAGATAAGACTCTTTATATATAATATCTCTTTCAGAAGTTGAAATTTAGCTTGATATGACGTATATCGAAGGACAGATCAGAATCTTAGCTCATGAGATTTAAAAGTTGAGAAATCCGAGGCTATGTGAGAAATTAATAAGGTTAGAAGAAAGCAAATCTCTAATTTATCCACTGATAAGATTTTCAGGGACGAAAATTCCTAAGGGGGAAAGTTATAACAACCCCTTTTTGGTCAAATCGAAACAGTGGTTTGGAAACCACAAATCCAAATTGAAATGATTATTTTATTATTATTTTATTGTCTACAGCATGACAATGTGATTGTGTGAAAATTTCGTTAAGAAATTTTATTGTTTAATTGCTTAATTTGAGAAAAAGGACTAAATCGCGTAAAATGCAAAAGTGTTATTCTATTAGCTAAAGGTATTAAATAGCTATAGAACCTTAAAGTAAAGGTCCTTAAGTGGTAATTAACCCATTTGAGTGTTAGTAGATGAAAGTGGAGTGGTATTTGGTGTAGTTATTAAATATTTTTAAGGTTAAAATTGGTATTTAGTAATTAAAGTATAGTAAAATAAAACAAAAATCTATTTTCTTCCATTCATCATCTCCATAGTCGAATATTAGAACAAAGAAATCCATTAAAGACTCTTCAATCTTTCGGCCTTGTATCCTTGATCATGTAAGTCCATTTTTGACTCGGTTTTTAATGATTTCTATGTTTTTGTGATTGTTGCTTCGTATTCTAGCTAGCACGTACCTTAGATTTCGAAACTGTTAAAGATTTATCATGTTGCCATTGTTGAATGTTTGAGTAATTTGATGATTCATGATAGATTTGGAAGGTTTAATGTTAGATTAATATCTTTTGTAAAGTGATTTTTGACAAAAATGTCAAAAAGGAATTAAATTGAGAAAATGTGAAATGTGGTGGTTAAAAGTGAGAATAAATGAGAAATATGGGCTGATATGAGAATGGGTAATATTCGGCCAGCATGAATTTGTATTAAATTGTATGAATTGTGATTTTATGTGATAAGGACTAAATTGCAAAAAAAATGTGAAATAATAGGGGCAAAAATGTAATTTTGCCAAAATGTGTAAATTGTGCTAAATTAAATGAAATGATGATTAAATTAGTAAATTTTGATATTATATAGATTGAGATAAACGAGATTTGGATCTAGAACGAAGAAAAACAAAGTATCGGATTAGTCGCCTAATTCGTCGTTACAGCGAACGAGGTAAGTTCGTATGTTTAATAAGCATTGAATTATATATGTATAAATTCTTAATCGATATAATTGTGGTAAATGCTATATTATTGAAATGAAATGTGAATGCTATAGAGTACGATACTACGGAAATGACCGAAAGAGATTCGATACAGCGAAAGTCCCGGTTGAACCTTAGGAATAGATAGGATACAAGTGTCATGACATTAGAGTTACTGATATTACGAGTAAGACCATATCTGGGATATGGCATCGATATGAGACTTCGTGTAAGACCATAGCTGGGCTATTGGCATCGATACGAGATTACATGTAAGACCATATCTGGGATATGGCATTGGTATGGTACTGTGTGTACGAGATTCCCGAGTATCCTTTAGTATTCCAAATGGTTCAACGAAAAATGTTGACGAAACGTGGTTACAAGTAATAGTCCGACTCAGTCAAGGTACTCGTGACAAAAATCTACAAGTAAGTTTTAAAAGTGAATTTCATATGATGAGTAAGTGGAAAATTATGAGAATTCATATGGTTCAATGAAATATATATAAATGTGATGGTTATTGAATTGAATATAGTTTATTTCTATTTGCTTATGCTTATGTAAATGTGAATGAATTGATAAGAAGTATTCAAACCATATAAGCATTGAAATGAATAAACCTGTGAAATTCTTGGTTAACTATATGAACGGATGCATGACATAAAGGTGGAATTATACAAGTTATATTAGAGTATTTATAATGGCTTAAAATGTGTTTACTTGATGAGATGAGTTATTATCATACGAGCTTGCTAAGCTTTATAGCTTATTTTGTTATCTTTTCTATGTTTATAGTGATTTAGAGGCTTGCTAAGGTTGGAATTCATCGGAGATCATATCACACTATCCAGATATGGTTTGGTACTTATAAGCTTTGTGATATTGGTTATATGGCATGTATAGGTTTTGTAGTCATTTTGATAATTATTTTGGTAGTGACTTTTGCCATTTGATTTGGCTCATGAATGCCTATATTTTGGTTTTTATATATATAGTCATGTGAGTTGGCTATATTGATGATTTTGATAATGTATAAGTGTGCAAATGACATTTGTTTTGAGTTTGGTAATTGTCCTATAAATGCTAATTGTGATGGGTAGATTTTAAAATAGTATTTGGAGTATGAAAGAGCCCATGTTTGATGAATGATATGTTGGTGATATTAGGTAAAGTAATGCATGTTTGAATGTGTTCATATTGATGAATTGAGATTGTGAATATTGGTATGTTTTGGAAGACATGTTGGGAAGTAGTATGTATTGTATTTGTTGGTATTAAAATGGTATGAAAGATGTTTGATTGAGGTTGTTTTAAATGCTTATAAGTGTTATGTTTTGGTGACATTGAAATTGGTATAGGTGTGTATGAGTTTGGGTGGCAAATTGGCTTGGTAAATAGCCTATTTTTGTCCACAAGGGCAGAGACACGGGCGTGTGTCTCAGCCATGTGTGACACACGGTCAAATTACACGGCCGTGTGTCCCCTGGTGTGGAAATTGAAATGAATTCAGTATGCTCCACACGGCCTCACACACGTACGTGTAATTGGCCGTGTGGCACAAGTTAGTATACCCCCTTAATTGGCACATGGCCTAGCACACGGGCGTGTGACTTGGCCGTGTTGCATAAGTCAGTATACCCTACAGGTTTGACACGGCCTAACACACGACCTGGCACACGGGCGTGTGTGGCCACTTCGAAGGGCACACAGGCTAGACACACGAGCGTGTGGTTGGTCGTGTGACCCAAGTCAGTATGTACCACATGTTTTCACACGGCCTGTGACACAGGCGTGTCTGGTGGCCATATGAGACACACGGCCTGGCCACACGGGCGTGTGTCCCTTGTTTGAAGAAAAATTTGCTAAGTGTTGAATTTTTTTCGAGTTATCAGTTTAGTCCCGAACCATTTCTAATGCATGTTTAAGGCCTCGTAGGCTCGTTTAAGGGACACTATCATTGGTTGTGATTGAATTGTATTTGAAATGATAAATTGTATATGAAATGTATGTTTTAAAGTGTTGTAAGTTCGGTAATGCTCCGTAACCCTATTCCGGCGTTGAATACGGATGAGGGGTGTTACAGCTAGGACAAGCCCCTTGATTACTCCATGAGAAATTTGGATATTGTTTCCATGAAGGATTATAGGAGTTCAAATATGGCCCATTCTTATTTTTATTTCTCATGTAATAAATTGATGTCGAATTCGACAGACAATTATTGAAGATCCGACCATCAACACAATACACACAAGAAACATTCTCTAATTGATCTAAAGGCTGCCCTATCGAGTTACCATTTGATAAATTCATGTTCTTGTTCCTGAGCATAGTCGACATAGAGGATACTTGGGTTCCCACAGATGTAAGTGCGTCTACTTCATGAACTCTAGCTATTCTTCTCTCGATAGGTGCTTTAGTATTCGGCCACTGGTAATTGTTATTGGAGATCCTTTCAAGAATTTAATATGCTTCATTGTAGGACTTAGCAAGAAGAGATCCATTTGCTGAAGCATCTACCACTATTCTAGTATGAGCATTGAGACCATTATAGAAAGTTACCGTTTGAATACAATGAGGAATGCCATGATGGGGATACTTTCACAATAACTCATTGAACCTCTCCCATGTCTAATATAAAGATTCTTCATCAAGCTGCTGAAAGGTGGTAATTTCATTGTGGAGCTTGGCATTCTTACTGGGAGGAAAGTACTTCATCAAGAAACGTTCAACCAACTCTTGCCATGTAGTTACGGAATTTGAAGGTAAGGAGTTCAACCATGCTTGTGCTCTATCTCTCAAAGAGTATGGAAATAATTTCAATATCAAGACATCCTCTATAACTCTGGCCAAATTAAAAGAGTCACTCACTTCCATCAATAGGCGAAGATGAAGGTGCAGATCTTCAGTAGGCATCCCATTAAACAAACCCACAGTTTGCAGCATTTAGAACATGACTGACTTTAGTTCGAATTATGGAGCCTCAATCTCAGGTCTCACAATACCCGAATTTGAGCATTATTAGCAATTGTTCCCCCTTGAACTTGTTGTGGAGGATCCATTACTACAACTGTCTTTAAAATACTTATTCTCTTCTTCTTCTGAAATTATGCTTAAACAATTATAACCTGAATAATTATGAGAATTAATAAAGCAAGAAAAAAGAAGTTTAAACCAAATTGCAAGATAATTAATTTCATAAATAATGAATAAATTAGTCATCGGAAATGGCGCCAGAAACTTATCACAAATTTTCTTATGATGTGCAAATGGACGCAATTGCTAGCAAGTAATATAGTAGTAAATACTAGAGTTATCGTCTCCACATGGACTGATTTTAAAACATAAATTGCAAAATTAACAAATGGCAACTTGAAAAGTAAATAAAAATCTGATTGAATGCAAAGAAATTTAAAAATAGTAACACAAATTAATAGTAATGAATTGAAGAGCCAGAATAATTATTTCCCCCTAATATGCAACTACTAGTAGTGATGCTACAACAATGTTGCGGCATTATGATAGTTTATTAATCTGGAATCGGCAGTTTATAGGCTTATTTCAAAGTCACTATGTTCAATCCTTAAACTAATTTAAAATATGTCTATGCCAATTTAATGTCAAGAAACAATTGCAAACACCATTCCTACAAGATTATGCACGGTAACAATATATGTCTATATCGTTACACATTTAAAATCAAAGAAATTAAACATGCACCATTCAAGTTTTACATCCATTAATCACAACCTTTTCAGAATTAGCAATTAACTCAATTACTCACTAATGTTGATCAAGCAATAGCAAGTATTAAACATGAATAACACTTGAATGAATAAACCTCATATTACAAAAAGTATCCTTAGCAAATTACCAATAATTCTATATTAGAGTTTCATAATTATTCTAGCTAACAAATGTTTAGCCCATAATCACAAAATTAAAAATGATTAATAAAAACTCAACCATGATTCAAAATAGCAAAAGAAAAGAAACAAAAGACAAAGAGAAAAGTGTAGAGATTTCAAGCCAAATAAAATGGTTCTCCTCAATTCGTTCTTCTCTCCTTCTTTTTCAACTTGCTTTTTTCTGAAAATTGATGATTTCTTTAAGCACCAGGCAACTTCCTCTCTATGTTCTGAAAGTGTGGGATTTATATCCCCTAAAAGATTGTAGGCTAGGTCAACTCACCTTTCTATTCTATTTTTGTCATCTTGGGAGTGTTTGAGCCTTTACATTTTTCGTATAGCCCTATTCCTTCTTATTCTTAGTCATCATCAACACTTAATTAAGAGATGGGTTAAGCCCAAAGGCTGATGTGGCGTTATTTATATGTGAAGTCTCCAATCTATTCCTGTTAAGCTTGATGCTGAGGTTTTGCTACAACATTGGGGCTTCAGATGTCGAAATTTGATATCTTCTTTTCTCCACATTTCCAATGTTTTGGTAGCCACCTTTAGAAATAAAATTTCACATTTTCAGTGTCTAATTTGGCAGAAATACATTATTAAAATAAAAAGCTTGAAAGGTTAACTACTTAACATAAACATAATTAAAACAACTATAAAAACACTCTAAACCACTCGTATATTGATTGAAATATAAGCTTAAAAGTAATAAAATAACTCTATATCTAAAAGTTATGAAGATACATATGCTCTTACCCAATTCCAAGCTAGAATTCACTTGGTGTTGTTAATTCTTCTCTATTTTAAAGAAAGATAAGTCTTTTAAGTTTTATAATCTTCAGTGAATGAAAGAAATGGGATAATATTATAAATGGAAGATCAAGAACAGACGAGAGAATGACTCCATGCTTAGTGATATTGAGTCTTTGATGCAGCACATGGTGATGATCAAAGCATCATACGAAGATAACTGAATTTAGAGTGAAGTCAAATAGTAGGCAGAATTGGCCACCGCCGGCCTTAACCTTCCTATCTCTTTAGCTTATTGGGTTTTCATTCTCATTGTCTTTTGTAAAAAAAAAAAAAAAAAAAAATCAAAATTTGTCTACTAAAGCACAAATAAAGTAACAAAAGAACTTATATTTAAATCTTGTATTGACTTAAATTCAGAATTCATAACCTACGTCTTTTTATTCTTATAAACAAAGGGTCAAAATTAAAGCTTGTTTGATAAATAATAAGGTATATATTAGGATTCTTTTTTATTTTTTTATTTTAAAAAAAGATGTTTAGTTTATGTGAACTAAGGCCTTGGCCCAATTTAAAACCAAACCCACTAAATTAAAAGCAGACAATGTTTCATAGGAAGAAAAAAAGGACCATCTTCAAACGAATTAATATTACAAAATTAGAAAAATGAAAAGAAACGAAATATCCTGATCTGGAAGTGGAGACATGGAGGCATTTGAATCATTGTTTGTCTATTTGAGTAATTAAAGCCAAAAAAATCTACTCTCAGAAAAAGGCCATAAAATAGGTGTCATATTTTAGTGCAATAAAATATAACATTGTTTAGTCTACTCTTAAACCCTCCACTCTCCCAAAGCTCTTGGGTTTTTGGCGGCTACCCCTTCTCCACGCCTTCCTTCTTTTCTTTCCCCAACTTTCCTAGTGTTTACAAGTCTAGGGTTTTTCTTTTTCTTCTTCTTCTCTCTCTAAATCTTCACCCTTGATTTTGATCATGGCCAACTCTGATCGTATCCTTTCTAACTTTGCTCCCCCGGGCATGTTTTGTTTTCGTAGATTTCTGGATAACTATCCTTGTTTCTCTTTGTTTATTGCTTCTTAGTATTTTCCTTTTTAGTTTTAAGGATTTTCTTGTTGTTTTGAGGAGGTATTTGATTTTTTGTATGGGTTTTAGTGGGGTTTATTCAAAAGTTTTGTCTTTTCCTATTGGTTTCTACTAGTTCTTTTTGGGGATTTAGATTTGGTTGATTCTTGAAGTCATGAATTTGAACGTATTTTATCTTTGGATCTTTGCTGTTGAGGTTTGTATGTAATTTTCTAGATGGGGCTTACTAGTTTTTACTAGAAAGGTCTTTTAATTGGTTTATGCTTAGGTTTGATGGATTTGGAAGCTTATGAATGATGTTTTTAATCTTTGATGATGCTATTTGTAGATTAATATACAATTATTGGATTGTTTATATGATATTGTTAGCTTAAAATCTGGATCTTTGTTGCTTTAAGTGATGTGCTCTTGATATATCTGAGAAGTTGTAGAGTCCAATTTTTAATTTCTCGGTTTTGTTCTTGTCCTTTACATCTACAATCACAGAAATTGCAGATTCACTAGGGAAATTGTCTCTAGATTCACAAGCCGTGACTGCAAAAGTTCCCGATACTGTAAAGAAGGTAATACCTATATTGTGAGATGCTTATTTCTTATCCTTGTTGATAAAAGTTCTAGTTTTTATTTAGTTGGTTATTCATTTTTTTATTCTGTGCAATTCAAGCCTCTTAATTGAAGTTGGTTTCTTGGTTACCTGTATACACTAGTTATTGTCTTCTTTGTGTGGGTAAAGATGTTTGCTGTTATCCTAAGTTACTCGGATTTGGATGTGAGCGTTCAATATGGGTATGTTTCTGGCAAGGGTGTGTTCAATTTTCTTTTAAGTTTTCCATGTATTTGGAGGATCTTTAGAATGTCATATCTCTATTTTCTGGTCTAGATTTGGCCATGGATACCTCAATTAAAATGAAGAGTTGGAGTAAAGTAAATCCTACTGCATGCCATTAACTCAAAGATTATAATGTTTGATAAGTGGTGATGAGAATAATTCATAATTCATTGAGAGATTAATGAATATATGTTGCAGTGATTATCAATGTATGATGGTTTGATTATAACATTTAGATGTTATGTAGTTTGTTTAATGTGACTAGTTTTTTGTTGATTGATTAGGCTGAGTATCGTATTTGATAAGCTTAATGTTTATGGGCAGGATCTTTATGGTGATAATGGCTCGTATGTGTACCAGCAGACTTATGGTTATATGCCATATGGGGCGTATTCTATGCCCAGTTCACCTCTTCCTGCTATGGGACATGACGGTCAACTTCATGCTCTGCAAGAATACCATTATCCAAGTCCTTATTACCAGCCACTGCCTCAAACTAGTCAAGCCAATGTTTCTCAAGTTGAGGTTTCAACTTCTGGTGTAGGTGATCAAGCTTCCTTATCCATTGAAACAAATAAGGGAAATACAAGTACCATCACAAATGGTGGGGGCTTGAGTGGTAATAGCGGATCAGGTTCATTGAAATCAACTTTCAAAAGCTCCTCATTAAATCCGAATGCTTCCTACAAAAGAGGAGACTTGGCAACAGGTAATCTATCCCTAGGCTTTAGCTATGATGGGATTCAGTCAACAATTCCATGGTTAGATATGTCGATGTCTTCTAATGGGCAATCAAAACATGCTGCACATGGTGGATTCTCCTCATATACGAACAACGCTTCATCGGGCAGGAATCAGAACCTTCACCATTTCCCTCATGTTATGGTATGTTCAAACTGCTTCATTACTTAGATCCGAATTCTAGTCTGGAGTCTGGACACATGCACTGCTTAAGTAGATTGTATATACTAGATATATAAAAGATTTTAGAGTCTCAATTATTTCATCGTCAATTGGCCTAATTGTTTGAGTGATCTGAATGCAGAATTTGCACAATGCAAGGCCATCATCAGGTGTGGCCCAAGCGTATGGATACATGAACCACATGTACCCTAGCAACATGACCTACGATCACTATGGTAATGCCATTAGAGGTGGTTCTGGTTTTGGATCATATGGTTATGATGCCTGGAAGAAAGGACTAGGGTGGTATCCTGTTGGTAACAACATCAAATCAAAGGGTCGTGGTTATGGAAAAGAAAGTATGAATGGTTTAAATGAGCTGAACAAAGGACCTAGAGTGAAAGGATATAGGAGTCAGGATGGTGTCGAAGCTGCAACACTAGCTATCAAAGAACCGAACCTTCCACTGACAGAGAGCGACAAGGAGAACAATGTTTCTCTTGTTCCAGATATCGAGATGTATAATAAAGAAGATTTTCCTGAGAGTTATTCAGATGCAAAGTTCTTTATCATTAAATCCTATAGTGAGGATGATGTCCACAAAAGTATCAAATACAATGTGTGGGCCAGTACATCTACTGGCAACAAGAAACTTGATGCAGCATTTCACGAGGCCAAGGGGAAGCCTGATAGCTGTCCCGTGTTTTTATTGTTCTCGGTGAGTATGATTACCAATTATCCTCTGTTTTGATTTAGTCAGTACGTGATTTACTTGAATTTTTCTAAAGCTTGATTTGTTTCCAGGTTAATACCAGTGGACAATTTGTCGGATTAGCAGAGATGGTGGGCCCTGTTGATTTTAACAGAACTGTAGAATATTGGCAACAAGACAAGTGGACCGGTTGCTTCCCTGTGAAGTGGCACATCATTAAGGACGTGCCGAACACTTCATTGAGGCACGTAACACTTGAGAACAATGAGAACAAGCCTGTTACTAATAGTAGGGACACCCAAGAGGTATTTTCTCTGTGTATATTTGTGTGCATATGATTTACTATATTACTCGGTTTCGGGATGAATGTTGGGTATGGGTATATACTCAAAATGGGTCAATTTTCTAAGTTATTTTATATATTCAGAGAATCATGCTCCCATGTCCATACCCTGATATGTGCCAGATATGGGTGTTAGGCACTGGTAGTTGAGGGCAGAGCAGCATAGGTTATATATTTCTCCTTTTCGTGATTCTTTTCGTCCTTCTTATTGTGAAATGGTCTGTGGCTGCTATAGGTAAATTTTGAGCAGGGGGTTCAAATTCTCAATATATTTAAGGATCATTCCAGTAAGACGTGCATTCTCGACGATTTTGAATTCTACGAGGCTCGTCAAAAGATAATCCAAGAAAAAAAGACCAAACATCAGCTGTCACAAAAACAGGTATTTGTAACTCTTGGTTGAATCTTGTGCCGCTTTTAACTTGCTTTTTGTCCATTTTTATTTGGCTTTGCATAAACTGCTGAAATATTAGTTACTTTATATTCTTCAGATCCAGGTTTCAAGTGGGGAGCCTAAAGAAGATGTTGTAACTGATAACAAAAAAAGTGCAGCAATAACAAATGAGACTTTGGAAAAATCCGTAGAGGCAGCTTTGATAGAAGAACCAACTGTTGCATCGAAAGGTGAGAATGGAAATATGAAACCCGTAGAAGAGAATGGATCGGTTGCTGCAACTGAAGACGACAACCCCACAAAAGCAGTTAGTGTAGGGAATGCTTGCTAATTTGGCTTCTTAGATTATAGAATAGAATTGTAGTTTTGGGATGGTTATTATTAACAAGCTTAGCTAATTCATATCTACCTTTCAGCCTTTACTCGTAGCAATTAAGCTTTGCATCGTGAAACAATCTCGATTGAGATTTTTTCATTTTGTTTGTGATTTTAATCTGTTTCCTTTGTTTCTATTAATGAGAAAGAGTTGAAGAAGAAGAAAAAAAGAAAAGGCAATGAGAAAGAAGATAGTCCTGTTTGGTATTTGATTACGACAAGTTGGAAGATCATGCTCATATGATTACTCTTAGAAGGTGGTCTGCTTGTGTTTTTGTACACGAATGATTTTCATGTATAAAATATGTGGTTATGTGACGGATGTAGAACCAATAATTTAGAGAATTGAACAAGTTAGGAGGGTGGGGCAGAATCTGACTGTTCAATATAAATATTACGTATATCTTAAAATATAAAATGCACAATTGTTTACTTAAAATCTCTTGTTTCAGATTAAAAATAAAAGGGATCACGAGATTCATGAGAGGCGAGGTCACCCTTAAAGCAGATGAGAATGGAATGAATAAGCACATTCTAATTTTTGCTAGAGAAGTATAAACCCAAGTCTCAACAATAACTAGTTTACTATCCTCGCTCTGCAGATAAATTAAAGATAATTTATTATTTAAAATACGTATAAGATTTTTTATTAAATCAAATGGCTAAGTATTGTATTTGGAATTAATTGTTTTGGGTCAAATTATGGTCTTAAGATTTAGTATTTATAATTTAATTTGACATTATTTGGTTCCTCTACATAATATTATTAGTTAGTCGAATAGTTGACACCTTTAATTATTCTTGTTAAAATAGTGAGATTGATTTTTTTATTAAAAATATATGTTTCAACTTATTATGTAGAAATATATTCCGTATGTGTTAGAATGGTACTTTTAAGAGAAATTGATATCATTGTTTTTTATTTTTATTTTTTTGAAAGGTAAATTTATTAATTCAATTAATGAATGAAACTATATAATTCAAAAAGAAAAAAACAGCAAACACTCGTTGTAGATGGTGAAGGACAAGCTTCATCAACATAACAAAAGTTTTAGCCTCAGCATCAATAGAACGTTATGACACGTTGACAATTGACTTTATCACAACTAAAGCACGACATACCTGAAGTGATTGCAAGCACTTAATATGATAATGAAATCAGCCTCGGCTGGTCCAAAGCTACGAGCAAAAATCGACAAAAGAATAGAGCATTCACCAAATTAGAGATGACAACAATAAAATCATCCCTAAAGTCACTTGTAAAACTAAAATTACATGCATAAAAAAGATTAAAAAATATGCTACAAGAGCAAACAAAAACTTCTAAAACTGAAGACTTATTAAACAATGAAAAAACAAACAAAAAACATATAAAACTTAAGACAACACGGGTCCAAATTGACACGTGAAATAATTTATTATTCTGAAATATTCTCAAATCAGAAACAAATTAAGAAGTTGACGAAGAGCCACCCACTTTCCAAGAAAAACTATTGGTGGTTGGTGGAGTTTTAGCGAACAGCAGGCATCGTCATCTATCCATCACAACTTGTGAAGACAACAAGATTACCCACAAAATAGATCTGCAAACTTAAAAGAGGGAAGACGTGTATAGTGAATGAGAAGAAGAAAGAAAGAAAGGGTTGATAGGAGAGGAAAAAGTGGGTGATAGCCAGTCCAGAGGCTGACACCGCCGCTAAGCGAAACAAAAGATAAGAAGCAAACGGCTTGGAGAAAAAAAAGAGAAAAGTTTTTAGGATTTTTTCTTAATTGGCATCATCGTTTTAATCGCAATGGTTAAGGATGCTAACTATTTGGACTAACTAATATCATTGTAAAAGTAGATGATCAAATTGTGTTAAATTAAAATATAAAGACTAAATCTAAATTTGAGCATAGTAGAAGGAGCAAAATTGTAAATTTATCATTATCTTATATTGATTCATAAAAGAAAAAAAAGAGATGTTTCGTTATTTAGTCCAAATAATTAGTAACCTTCATGATTTTGGTAGCGGAAATGTTTTTTAAACACTTATTCCAACTTAACATGCCAAAATAATTTTTTAGAATAATTTTTTTTAATCCACATGATCAAAATAATTAACAATATTAATTATTTGGATTAATTAATAATATTATAAAATATAAAATAAAATTATGTTTAAAATTAAAATATAAAAATTAAATCTCAAATTTAAAATAATAGAGAGATAAAAATGAAAATTGACAAAATTCCTATAATGTAAATAAAATAAAATAAAAAACCTAATGAGACTTTTGTGTTTTCTTTTTCTTTCCCTAGTCTCCTCTAGTTTCTTCCCTTCAATAGCCGGCCCACAGCCCAACCAGCCATAATAATCTTCACAATTCTAAACCTTTGGACATTCTTTTCATATATAATTTATATAGACAACAGGATAACATAAGATTTAGAAATTCAAAAATCATAAATTAAAAGCTGCTAATATCTATACCATAACTAAAAGTCGTCCACTAAAGCATTATACTTGCAGAATTTTGAATAGTGTCTTATTTTGCGGCAGCTAAGTTGGAAAAGATAGAATTGGATGGGTAATTACGGCATTAAACCTTAAATTTTTTAAGGGTAAACTACTTGGGTGATCACCCAACTTTTGGGTAGGAAAAAAAATATATAGAGTCATCGTTTCTGGACAACCCGGGGTGACAAAATTAACAGATTGTGAAAACCATCGTTGTTGGGCAACCCAAGGTGGTAGTATGTACATATTAGCGTTATCGTTGTTGGGCAACCCGAGGTGACAGATCTGCGTATCCGTTCTAAGTCCATGTCTGGTTAATAGAGTTATAAACATATGGACTGATTAAATGATATGTGCAATGGTAAATGAAATTGAAATGCAATATGATAAATGAATCGAAAACGAGACTAGGGGCCCAATTAAGTATGAAAGAGCTAATATGCTTAGGAATAGTTGAAATGCATATATGCAATCGAATATGTATATATATGTAAATGTTGATATTAGAAAATGAATAAGTATAGTATATTTAATGATATTATGAATTGATTAGGTATCAAGTGAAATGAATGGTGATCGGAAAATTTGTATGTATATTTGGTAAATTGATATGTCAAATGATATTTTGCATGTCTATAATGTGTTATAAATTGTTGTATGAATTTGTATAAGCATGAGTTCTGAATTGTGATTAGATTAAATAAATGTATATGCCTATAATTTTGTATTGTTTTGGTTTGAATCATGGAAATACCACTGAGCGTATTTGCTCAGTGTACGGTTTGTTTTCTCCGTGCACGGGTATAGAAGACACCTGATACTATAAGCTATTGATCTAGAATCCCAGAAGCAATCCCCGACTCAACAAAGTTTGTATAAGTTTTGTTTTGGTGGCAAGTATGGCATGTACCTAGGTTGAGTCAATTTTGGTATAATATTATTGATCTACTGTAATTTGATATGGCAAATTAGGCTTTCCTGGTACACTTGATGAGCTTGTTTTCAAGCATATCAGTGTCTTTTATATAGTATTTTGTAGTTCTTAGGTTTTAATTTCATAAGTTTTAATGCCTCGTTTTTACTTTTTTTGAGACGCAAATTGGCCAATAGTGCCATTAGGGGACCTGACATGTGGTTGAGTGTTGTAGGGACGCGTTGGAGGCCTGAATCGAGTGAGAACATTACAAAAGGAGAGGGTATCATGATATCCTACCCTTGAAATTGTGATACCTCCAACAGGCCCCAAAGATGAAGACCACCTAAAGTTGTATCGCGATATCCATTTTGGGTATCACGATACCCAATTGCCAAGTAGGACCCCCAAGTTCAAGACTAATGACGATATCGCGATATCTATTCCAAGGGTATCGTAATATCCATATCGTGAGGGGACAAAAAAATGACACAAATGATAGTCTTTGTCCAATCGAAGCACCAATCATTGAAGGCCCATTCAAGGGTATTCTGGGCAACACAATAGGGTCAGAATAACTGCTTAAATCAACCAAAATTTGGCTGAGAGAGAAAAAAGGCCACATTAGCTTAGTTTTAGCCTTAGTTTCACTAGGTTTTCTCTTAGTTTTTCTACACTTTTTCTAGGGTTTATGTAACAGCCCGTTTTTCGGTGGTGTCGAAAATAGTAGTTCCGGGACCACAAATCCGATGAGTAAGTTCGTAAATATTATTATTTAATATTTACGAGTCAAATATGATTTTTAAAAAGGTTTTTGATTTGATAATTTATGTTGTATAAGCGATTTATTAAGTTCCAGTGGTTTGACCCTAAGGTCAAGTGGTTTTAGAAAATGAGGTATCGGGACCTCATTTCTATAAACTGAGTCGATTGTCATTAAGGTGGAATTATTGAAAATTTTTAATATTTCGATAGTTAATTAATAAAAAAAGACTAAATTTTAAAAAGTGCAAAATATGCTAAATATAGAATTTAAGTGATGAAATAGCTTAATTAATAAATGAGGAAGGACTTAAGTAATAATTATTCCCTAATTAATATAGTGGGACGGCAATTTAATAGGAAATGATAAAATAATGTGTTTTGGGTGGCAATTTTGTAAATTAATGAAAGTTTAAACAAAATTAAACAAAATTAAAGAATGAAAAACAAAATTACTTTCATTTTTCTTCTTCAATGGCCGAAAGCCATAGCCAAGGAGGTAAAGCTTCGATTTTGGGTGTTTCCTTTGTATGATCAAGATCGAGTGGAAAGTCAAGGAAAATAGAAAATTACCAAATAGCCCTTATACTTTGACATTTCTGCGATTTGGCCAGGTAAGTTCGTACGGTTAAAATTTATTATTTATATATACAGGTGATTGGTATTACATGATATAATATATATATGTTCCATTGTTGGAAATGAATCATTATCTGAGTTATAATATTGAATTTGATGCTCGGTATGAATTGAACGCGGGATAGAGTACATTCGTGTTTTGGTGTATTACGGGAGTTTGGAGTGGAGATGGTATTGGAGGGAGATATCTGTATATTACCCAAGTAAACTGAGGTTTAGCATTTGTTGCAAACTCTCGTGTTATACTTTCTGTTTGGCATGATTCGGGTGGAGCAGCTCTTATAAGCTTCTGTCCAGCTCTTACGAGCTTCTGTTGGCGTGTTTCGGGTGGACCAACTCTTATGAGCTTCTGTTTGGTGTATTTCGGTTGGATCAGCTCTTATGAGTTTCTGTTGGCGTGTTTCGGGTGGACCAGCTCTTATGAGCTTCTGTTTAGCGTATTTCGGTTGGATTAGCTCTTATGAGCTTCTGTTGGCGTGTTTCGGGTGGACCAGCTCCTATGAGCTTCTGTTTGGCATATTTCGGTTGGATCAGCTCTTATGAGCTTCTGTCTGGTGTGTTCAGTCTAGCTGACGATGTACTATTATCCGTAAGTCGTTCTTCGAATGGAAAATCTTGGTAAGGTAATCTGTTTAATGAAATTGAAAGATTTTTTATTTATTCAATATTTATCTTAACATAAATAAATTCATCAGTTGAGATTGTGGATGATGCTTAGGTTTGTGCTAAGCTTATGGTTGTATTATATCATGTTTAATATTAATGATATACATTGAAATGGTAAGTGGCCAAATGAAAATATGCTTATGTTCATGAAAAGGTGGTAAGATTCAAAAGGTGTATTTTTTTAATAAATGGTTTATCATGTGATTGACCTCAAATGAGTTATATTCATAAATACACTAACTTGTGTATTGATGATGGCGATTAGGCTTACGCCAAGCAGAAAAGGTAATGAAACGGTAAGTTCATTATTAAAATGTGATATGATCAAAAAGGGATTGATGAATTGAGTGATGTATTTATATATGAGAAATTATGTATGTTATGGATGAACCAACCTATGATGTGAATAATATATTAACTAGTGAATTGATATTGTTATTTAAGTTTATGCTTAGTAAATGAAATGGAAAACAAGTAAATGAAGTAATTCATAGTTTTATGAAAAAGTTAATGATGGTGTATAATGATTTATAAAATCCTATGATGTTAGGAATTAAAAATATATATGATGTGATAGACTTACTCATTTATAAATTGATGGTTATGTAGTTCATAAATCTTGAGGCATTGGTATAGGTTTATATGTAATCTATTAAGTTTATTATTGAAATGGAATGTTATGTTTAAAGTTTATACGAGCTTACTAACCGTTCATTGCTTACGTAGTTATTTTCCTTTACTTACAGATTACCGGAAGCTCGGTCGGAGATCTATCACACTATCTAGCGATTATATCGGTAGATTTGATATCTTGATCAAGGTTATAATGGCATGTATAAGTGAATTGTGTTGGATGAGATGTTGTTATGTTTGGCTTGTAAATGTGGTATTTTGGTTGGTGTACTTTTGGCATTTGATGTCTTTATTGTTGGTGTTTTTATTGCCAAATTGATATATGAATTGAATGGTTTACTCTTTCGTTTGTTCAGTAATGCTTCATAACCCTGTTCCGGCAACGAATATGGGTTAGGGGTGTTATAGTTTATATTCTCTCTTCTTCTTTCTTAGTTTTAGAGTTTATTTTATTGCACTTTCTTCTTGTTCTTAGTGTTCTTGTAGTTAGTTAAGTTAGTTATAACTATATCTTAGGTTTATTTACACTTTCAGTCCCTGTACCTTGGTTGTAATGACATTTCTAGCTTTAGTTTAATGTATTTCAGTTTTCTTTACTTTAAATCTGTTAAAGTTTGTTCCTTTTATGTTTCTTGCTTTAGATTTACTTGTTGAATGCTTCTCTTTACATATATTTTAAGTTTTCTTGTATAAAAATCCAAGCTTTTACCTTTTTCTTAAGCTTTTCTTTAATGGCTTCCATGCTTTTCATTTCCATGTTCATTAGCTTTATTTTCAGCATGAGTAACTAAACCTTTAAAGGGGGTTGGTTGATGGAGAAGTGATGAGTTGATTTTTGAATGAGGGATCAAATCGTAATAAATTGGACTAATTTGACTAAACCTAAAAACTTAGGATTGACGACCCTAAGGGAATATCTAGGCAAGTGAGATCGAGAGGAGATCTTGTTGGGCACCAATTAATTAGTCCCAGGTTAACTGGTGAGATCGAGAGATAATCTGAATTAATTTGTCTAACTTGGTAAAATTGAGACCGAGAGGTAAAATAAAACCATTTTTGGAGTTTAAGTGATCTAAATCCCTAATTTGAGGATTAGTGAACCACTTCGAGCTCAACCAATCACCGTTTGTTATTTAATTGTTAATTTCGTAATTTCGTAGTTTACAATTTAGTCATTTTATGGTTTTTCATAATATAATTTTTTTTGTGATTAGTTGGTTAGACTTTTTATTTCACGCATGTTATTTAGAAATTGTTCAATCCACGATTCTCTTGGTTTGATCATTGGAATACTCTAGTGTTCCATTGTAACACTACAAATACTACAACTGACCTGTGACACTTGCAGTAAGTCGCGATAATTATATTTGTTTTAGTGAACGTTGATTTCTTCGTTCCATCGTTCGCGAGGGCGATACGAGGAGGGCGGTCAATTATAGTTATATGCACCTTTGAATTATAACTTGATGAATGAAATTGGTCAATTGGATGAAATGTGTAAATAGATTTCAAATATGTTTTAAAATGGTATGAAAAGTTGCAATTGTCAATGGCTTGGTAAATAGATATGTATGTTTGAGGTTCTGAATGAAATGTTTTAGTTAGATAACTTAAAGATGTAATGACATTTGTACATTGTTGAAAAAGGTATTGTAATTCTAGAATTGAGGTTTGAAGATTTCAAATGTGGCCTGAAATTATGTATTGAATGTGTATTGAGATTGAATGGGAATTCCAGGTTGTTATTATTTAACATTTAGTAGAAACACGATGTCACGTCATGATGTCGGGTGTTTGTTGTTGCAATGAGATTAGGCCACCATGCCACGACATGACGTCCAACATGGGTAATTGAGACAAGACATTGGCAGTATGTTATGTCGCGATGTCAACTTAAATTTGTAAAAACATTGCAGTTTAGTCCTAATTCAATCTCGGGTTTGCATTAGAGATTTTGTAAGCTCGTTCACGATTCAAAAATAGTTTTATATTGTATTGCATGCATGTACTGACTGGAATTAATACATTTAATGGTGTAATTTTTTTGTAGTTTGATTGTAGTTGCTTCGGTAACAAATATGGCACATTATAGCTCGAGTTTGGCGATCGAGTTGGGTATGAGGTGTTACAGAGTCGTGGAATTCCAACAAAGTGGCTAATGCGTTAAGTCAAAAAGTAGATTTTGTAGCAATCAGCCAGCCAAATAGCTCTCTATTAGAGCGCATTAGAGAGGGATTTTCCTATGATCCCACTACCAAAGCATTGATAGAACTTGCTAGAGAAGGGAAAATGAGGCGATTTTGGCTCGAGGGAGATATGTTGTACACTCAGGGGCATCGTCTTTATGTGCCTCAATATGAGAAATTGCGCAAAGAAGTCATGAAATAGTGCCATGACTCGAGATGGGCTAACCATCTAGATATGCACTGTAAGTTGACTCTTTTAGAGGACCGTTATTATTGGCCTCACATGGTGATGATGTTGAAACCTATGTGAAGACTTGTCTAGTGTGCCAACAAGACAAGGTAGAGTTAATAACTCCAGCCGATTTATTACAACCTTTTCCCATTCCGGAATGCCCATGAAAGAGTGTATCTATGGATTTTATTATTGGTTTACCTAAACCTGATAGATTTGTGAGTATTATTATTGCGGTGGACAGATTTTCCAGGTATGGAACCTTTATTCCAGCAATCAAGGGGTGCCCTACTGAGGAGACAACTCGTTTGTTCCTTAAACATATGGTGAAATATTGGGGAGTGCCACAGTCTATTGTCAGTGATTGAGACGAGTGGTTTACGGGCTAGTTTTGGACAGAGTTGTTCAAGTTGATGGTTAGAATTGAACTTTTAGATAAACTGTAAACTCTAGACTGTAGACACTTAGGAGAAATCGATAATGCTTGAACTTTTTTTTGAAAATTCTAGATATACTTTAGATTTTAAATTTTTTAGAATTCACCATAAACACTTAAGGTAGACGTGGTAGAGGTAAGCCGCGTAGGGCTGCACCTGCTAAGCCACCCACTATTCAAGGTGAAAACCCAATTCTCGAGGGGGAATACATAGAAAATTCAATTGCCAATGGTGGCATAAGTTGAGAATGGAGATGATGTAGTGTCACAAGCAATCCTAAGGGTTTTGCAGAGGGTTGCTGCAGCCCAAACTAGATCTGGAACCGTGAATCTGTTACCAAAAGGCTCCGATCGAATGGGACTAAAATATTCAAGGGTGTTGTTGGAACGTTCCCTATGTGGCTGAGGATTGGATGGATTCGACGGAGAGGATTCTGAAGGATTTAGATTGTACTCTAGAACAAAAATTGAAGGTTATTGTGTCCTTGCTAAGGGATGAGGTGTAACAGCCCGATTTTTGGGCTAGTCAGAACAGTGGTTTTGGGACCACTAATTCGAGGTTTGAGAAATTAGTTTTAATATTATTTTATGTGTTTTAGCATGATTATATGAGTGTATGAAAATTTTGGTGCATTAATTTTAGCGATTTCATGCTTAATTGCGAAAAAGGACTAAATCGCATAAAGTGCGAAAGTGCTGTTCTACAAGCTAAAGGTGTAAAATAGCTATAGAATATTAATTAGAGGTCCTTAAGGTGCAATTAGACCCTTAGGAAAGGGTTGGCCGGCCATAGGGGACAAGAAATGTCAAAATTTGGTCAAAGTAGGTGAATTAGGTGACTAAATTGAAGGAAATAAATAAAATAAAGAAAAAGATGATATCACCTTTTTCATTCATCTTATTCCACCGAAAATATCAGCCAAGGAGGGGTTTTGGAAGCCTAAAATTTTCAGCAACTTCTCACCTTTGAAAGCAAGTGATTTTGGTGGTCTTTCTTGATAATTTTTGTACTTTTGGGATCCTTGTAGCATGATCTAGCTAATGAGGGGACTATTTTGCAAAATGGTTAAGAGTCTAGGGTTTTTCCATGTGAGAAATTATGTTGTTTGCTGAATTTTTATGGAAGAAAATGAATCTTGGGAGTTAAATACACAACTTTTGTGAAAGGTGTTTCCATGAAAACACCTAAAAGGACCTTTTTGTAAAGGTTGTAAAATAGGTGGTAAATGTGTGTAATAATTGAAATATTGAGTTGCTATAAGAGGGAATATGAATTGGCTAGGCTTGGGTGTGTGAAAAATGAACACATTTCATTTTACGAGCCTAGGGTAAAAATTGTAATTTTGTAAAAGATTAGGGGCAAAATCATAATATTTGGCAAAGTATGATTCATGAGTTATTTTAATCAACGTGATCATTAAATAAGTGAAATTGTGATTATAGATCAAGAAACACGAAGCCCAGACCGAAACCGAGGCAAGAACAAGGTGGTGGACTAAATTAAACAATTCCACGTATATTTTGGTACCGAGGTAAGTTTGTGTGAAATTAAGCTACATAATGCTATTATGTTTTTAATTGCTTGATATCATGAGAATTGTATATTACTTATATGAAACTTATTAATGATGTCTCAATGAAAGTATATTGATATTGTGTTAAGTCGAAGTCCCGGTTGAACATTAGGAATAGCAAGGATACCATTGTCATAACATGAGATAAAGAAGGTCCCGTATAAGACCATGTCTGGGACATGGCTTCGGCACCGAATGGAGATCTCGTGTAAGACCATATCTGGGACATGGCATCGACATTGATATACGATTTCGTATAAGACCATATCTAGGATATGGCTTCGACATCGAGACATGAGATCCCGTGTAAGACCATATCTGGGATAAGGCATCGGCATCGAGATGTGATCCCATGTAAGACCATATCTGGGATATGGCATTGGCATCGTGTTACATGCATGATGAGATTGAGTATCCTTTGATATTCCAAGTAGTTCAACGGGTAAAGAGCTAAGTTTATGTTAAAGACGACAATGAGTTAAGTTATGTTCAAGATAGCATAAGTGCTAAATTACGTGATGAAGTGATACAGGTACCCATGAGTAAAACACGAGATATGAATCCGAAATGTGATATGTGATTGGTAAGAGTCAACATGAGTAAGTTGTGTCAAGTGCTTGAGAATTTGTGTTGCTATTATTCAATGAGATAAATGGATGCTATCACAAGTCTTTATGTTGCTATTTATTTCATGCAAACTTACTAAGCTTCATTGTAACAGTTCTGTTTAGACCCTAGTCGGAATAGTGGTTTCGAGACCACATATCTGAGTCAAAAAAATATTTTAATATTATTTTCTTTGTCTGCAGTATATGATTAAGCATGTGTGAAATTTCTGTGAATTAATTTTGCCGTTTGTGTGCTTAATTTGATAAAAGGGCTTAATCGCGTAAAATAAAAATTTGATGGTTAAATGTGAAAGTGCCCAAATGTTGTTGTCTTTTTAATATGGAGGAATTATGTTGCAATTTAACCATTTAATAAGTGATGGACGACATTATGTGTATGTTATATAGTTTATTATATTAATTATAATGGTTAAATAATAAATAACATATTATATGATATTATAATAAAACAAAACAAAAAAAGAAAGTGGCCATATCATCTTGTTGTGCCGAAAATTAAAGAGAAAGAAAAGAAGAAAACCTAAGCTAGGTTCGGCCATTGTTGAGCTTGATTCAAGGTATGTTTTGCTTCGGTTTTTGATGATTTCTACGTTTTTGTAATCGTTGCTTCGTGTTCTTCAAAACCCATGCTTCAATTTTGTGAATTGATGAAGATTTTGAAAAGTTCCATTGATGAATCTATGAGCTTTGAAATGTTTGATGATGAAATATGAAATATATGTGTTAGATTAACATGTTTTGTCTTTGGAGTTTTGGTGATTTTGAGTAATTTGGACTAAATTGAGAAAATAATATTTTGAAGGACTAAATTATGAAATAAATGAAATATATGGACTTAGATAAGTATGAGTAAAATTCGGCTAAGCATGGGTATAAGCAAATTATGTGTATTTTGTGATTTTGTGAAATAAGGACTAAAATGTCAAAATGTGAAAATGTGGGGGCTAATTTGTAAATTGCCCTAAATATGTGTTTTTGGATTGAATTGAATGAATTAGTGAATAAATGAGTTAAATCTGAATATGTATAGATCAAGAACCGAGGAAAACGGACTTAGATCGTAGGAATTCGAAAGTAATTGAGTAGCCGAGTTCGTTTCCGTTGATCCGAATCCGAGGTAAGTCTATATACAAATAAATGTATTTACATTGATATATGTATGTTCATATGAAAATTTGTAATGATGAATGTACATGATTTGATGAGTACATAGAATCCGAGATAGTATCGACATAATGTCAACATCCGAAAAAGTCCCGTATGAACCTAGGAATAGATAGGATTACATATGTCATGACATAGGTGTCTGATATGAGACATCGTGTAAGACCACATTTGGGACGTTGGCATCGATTTGAGATTTACGAGTAAGACCATGTCTGGGACATTGGCATCGTGTTGATTCGTGTAAGACCCTGTCTGGCACAGTGGCATCGATATCTTGTTACATGTAAGACCACGTCTGGGACGTTGGCATTGTACGACTATTCTGAGCATTCTGAGTATCCTATTTGATTCCGAACGGTTCAACGGGAAAATCCGAGACATGGAAGTCTACGTGAAATGTATAAATGAATCAGGTACGTTTGAATTGTATACTAAGCAAGTGTATGAAAGGTAAGTGTTTATATGAACTTACCTAGATGAGATATGTGATTAGATTTGATAAGGTAAAATGTGTTATATGTGTGAATGAGCTATGATCTAAAGAAGTACATGGTGATAAATATGTTGGTAAGCAAATGGCTAGATAAATGAGCCAAGAAGAATCATGAATGTGCAAATGAGCTAGTAGTAAACTCATATTTGTTATGAATAATGAATGCCTATATGTTAAGTTTATTTGTATATGGCTTACTAAGCTTTTGGAAAGCTTACTTTGTGTGTGTTTATTATGTTTTATAGGTCGTCAAAGCTACGAAAGGCTTGGGGATCGTCGAGGATCATCATCACACAACTCAATTCTATTTTTGGTACCTTTTAAAAGTGTATATATTAAGTATGGCATGTATAGGCTAGTCACTTTGAATAATGTTTGTGATAAGTACAAAGCCATGTGATATGGCTAGTAAATGATATGTTATGAATAAGTAGATAAGCTATGTTATGTGTTTTGTTAATTGTTGAGCATGTTGTAATATTGATCTATGCTTTGGTGATGAAAAGTTGGTATAATATTGATGGAGTGATGCCATAATGAATTGGTAAGTTTATGGGTGAATATTACTTAGATATACTTGTGATTTGGTTGAATTAAATGGTATATAATATGTTGTGATTAAATGTATATAATATGTTGTGAGTTGAAAAGGATGACCATTTGGTATGTTTTTGGTTGCCAATTGTGTTTGGTATGATGCTTGTAGGTGCTTGTATGGATGACCCAAAGTGTGGGTGGCATTTTGGCCTTGCAAATGGCCTATATTTGCCCACATGGTTGAGCACACGGGCGTGTGGCTTGACCGTGTCCTTCGTGGTTGAATTTCAAAATAAGTCAGACTCGACCACGGGTGGACACTGCAGGCGTGGATGGCCGTGTGGTGCAAGTCAGGCTCGACCACGGGTGAGGCACACGGGCGTGTCCACGGCCGTGTGGACAAGTCAGTATGTATGCCCTATTTTGACACGACTTAGACACACGAGTGTGTCTGAGGCCGTGGGAGGCACACGGCCTGCCCACATGGGCGTGTGACCTCTATAACTTTGAAAATTTTTTAAATTTCTGAGAATTTCTGTATGTCTTCGGTTTAGTCCCGTTCCTATTCTTAAGCATGATTAGGGTCTCGTTGACCTATTTAAGGGACACTTTGATATGATTTGCCTAATTATGTTATGAAATGCCTGTAAAAGTTTTCGATTATCCGGTAATGCCTTTTAACCCTAAACTGGCGATGGTTATGGGTTAGGGGTGTTACATTCATGCTTACCCCTCTTATTTCCCTTTTCCTCGTAGTATCGCCAAGCTAGCTCGGGGATCGTAGAACATCGGAGTTCAGATCACACTATCAACTTCTCTTTGGTATAGCAAAGTTTGATTTATTTTGAGTATGGCATGTATAGGAACTTGGTTATTTTGTATTATGTCATATTTGTTAGTCAATGTGTGGCTATTAATGTTATTCAATTCATTTTGTAAATGGTCATTGGGAATTGGCCAATACTTGATAAGTTTATATATATTCAATGATGATGAAGTTCATGAAGTGCATGCTTGTGTGATGAGATGAGTAATGAGTAAAGTATACACATAATGAATGTAGTGTAAACCTATGTGTGGATGTCTTGATTGTGGGTATTAGAAGTGCCTTATGGCCATGATGTATGTTGCATGGAAATGGTATAATTAGGGTTACTTTTTAGGGTGGTAATTGGCTTAATGGTTAGCCTTATAATTGCCCACACGGGTAGACACACGGGCGTGTGTCTAGGCCGTGTGTGACAGACGATCACCCCCATGGGCGTGTTGATAGGCCGTGTGTCCCCCTGCATGCTAAGTTGGCAAGTCAAAATGCCCAGTAGTAACCACACGGGCTGAGGCACGGCCGTGTGTCTCAACCGTGTGGAAGACACGGTCATAGAACATGGGCGTGTGCCCAGGCCGTGTGAAGTCTGCACCTGAATTTAGGAATTTAATTTGCCACATGGTCTAAGGACATGGGCGTATGCCTTGGCCGTGTGACCTTATTAGGTTAATGACGTCAGAAACAGAATGTCAAGGTTTTTGTACACAGGCTAAGACATGTGCGTGTCATGGCTGTGTGAGGGACACGGGACATGGACACGGGCGTGTGTCCGGCCTTGTGAAAACCCCTGTAGGTTCGAAATGAAAAATAAAATCTACACGGACTAGGGACATGGGCGTGTGTGACCACACGGCCTGCCTACACGGGCATGTCCCTCACTACACGGGCGTGTGACCCTGTTTTTAATCAAAAATTTTCTAAGTGTTCAAAAGTTTCAGGTTTAGTCCCGAACCATTCCATATGTATGTTTAGGGTCTCGTAGACCTATAATAGGGACGTTAAGATCTCGAATGAAAAGTTTTTTGTTGAAATGAAATTTTATGGCTTGATGTTGTATGTTTGAGCAAGTTAAGTACGGTAATACCTTGTACCCGGTTTCGGTGTCGAATACGGGTAAAGGGTGTTACATGAGGCCTATCACTGGTGTCAGTCTGTTGTGAGGGGTACACAAGCAGAACGTTTGACCAAGGGATATATTTAGGAGGCCTTTCAGAAGAAGTATGTGGGCATTAGGTATGTGGAGTCCCGCAAAGTCGAGTCATCGAGTTTAAGCAGGGAAATTGGACTATGGTAGAGTATGATGTTGAATTTCTGATGCAAAGCTGCTATGCTCAGGGTATGGTTTCCATTGAGAAATATAAATGCGTGAGGTTAAAAAATGGACTGCGTTTTGACCTCAAAATACATGTTGCTCCACACTAAGAAAGGGTGTTTGAGACCTTAGTGGAGAAACCAAGATTGTGGAGGAAATCAAGTAGGCGGGACTCGAAAAATGGGAAAAGAATAAGGTCCTATTTAAGAGAGATTTTGGTTCCACTGGCTCGAGTACTCATCCTACAAAACGAGCCAAAAAAGGTAGACCACAACAAGGGTTTCTATAGCTGATTTTTGGGGTAAGACTTCCAACTGCCGTATTGTGGTAAGCGCCACCTGGGCGAGTGTTAGAGGAAATTGGGAGCTTGTCTGAAATGTGGATTGACTGAGCACATGATAAATGATTGTCCTCGTCGGGTCGAGTTGATGCAAGCTCCAACTCAAAATCAAGCCCAAAATTAGAGAGAGGGTCAGTTACCTTAAAGGGGCTGAATAGAAAATAATGCCACTAATAATGTCGCGATTGGAAATTAGGGTGCAAACTAAACTGAGGCTAGGCAGTCTACCCTTGTTTACGCTGTTAGAGGTCGTGAGGATAGATATACGTTTGACGTCATGACAGGTACCTTTACCGTCCATTTTGTTCCATATTTTGCCTTGATCGATATATGATCTACCATCATTATGTCTCTTGTGATATGTTCAATAAATTGGGTATTGGTGGTAGAGAAAACCACTAGTGATGTTAACGTAGTTAGCCCTTTAGGACAATCAATTGTTGTAAATAATATCTATAGGAGATGTCTATTAGAGGTTCAAGGTGTAGTGTTTTCGGCAGATCTTATGGAATTACCTCTTGGTGAGTTTTATTTAATTCTAGGAATGGATTGGTTGGTAGAACACCAAGTTAGTTTGGACTGTGCCTCTAAAAGAGTGACTTTGAAAATGGCTGAGGGTAGTGAAATTGTTATGGTTGGAGAGCGACGAAACTATTTATCTAATGTGATCTCTGCTATGGTAGCCGAGAAGTTGGTGCGGAAAGGGTGTGAGGCCTATTTAGCCTATGAGTTAGATGTAAGTGCTAGTAGTGCAACTGTAGATAGTATCCAAATAGTTAGGGAATTCCCAGATGTATTTCCCGAGGAACTACTAGGGTTACGTCTAGATTGTGAGGTAGAATTCAGACTTGAGTTGTTGCCTGGAACCGCTTCAGTGTCCATTGCTCCCTACCGCATAGCACCTAAGGAGTTTCAAGAATTGAATGTCCAAGTTGAAGAGCTTTTGGATCGTGGTTTTATTAAACCTAGTGTTTCTTCGTGGGGAGCTTTGGTTCTATTTTTTAAGAAGAAAGATGGCTCCCTAAGGCTGTGTATTGACCATCAACAATTGAATAAACTAACCGTTAAGAATAAGTATCATTTACCAAAGATCGACAATTTATTTGATCAATTTCGTGGTGCAACAATGTTCTATAATAAATTTAAGGTCTGGGTATTATCAATTAAAGGTGAAGGAGGCTGATGTGCCCAAAATTGCATTTAAGACTCGGTATGGTCATTACAAGTTTCTTGTTATGCCTTTTAGATTAACTAATGCTCCTGTTGCATTTATGGACTTGATGAACCGAGTGTTCCAACCCTTCCTTGATTAGTTTATTGTTGTGTTTACCAATGAGATCTTAGTTTATTCTAAAACTGAAATCAAACACGATGAACATCTTAGAAAAGTTTTGCAAATCCTTCGAAAAAAGAAAATCTATGTGAAACTAAGTAAATGTGAGTTCTGGCTTAATGAAGTAATGTTTCTAGGTCATGTGGTATTTGCAGAGGGTATTCGAGTAGATCTGAAAAAGATAGAGGCTATTTTGGAATGGAAACAACCCAAAGATGTTTCTGATATCCAAAGTTTCTTTGGTTTAGCCAAGTATTATAGGAGATTTGTCGAAGGGTTCTCGTTGATTGCTGCACCTCCAACTAAGTTGTTGAGGAAGAATGTTTCGTTTTAATGGGCAGATGATCAGTAAGCTAGCTTTGAAAAGTTAAAGTCTGTTTTGACTCAAGCCCCCATGTTAATTCAGCCTCAGTCGAGAAATGTGTATATGTTATATAGTGATGCATCTTACATTGGCCTTATATGTGTGTTGATGCAAGATGGAAAAGTAGTCGCCTACGTGTCAAGGCAGTTGAAACAACATGAGTGCAACTATCCCAAATCATGATTTGAAGTTGGCATCCGTGGTGTTCACATTAAAAATTTGGAGGCACTACCTATATGGTGAGAAGTGCTATATTTATACAGATCATAAGAGTCTCAAGTATCTTCTCACCTAAAAAGAGTTGAACTTAAGGCAACGGAGGTGAATATAATTATTAAAGGACTATGACTGTGTGATTGAATACGGCCCTAGAAAAGCCAATATGGTGGCAAATGCTCTAAGTAGAAAACATATGACTGGTCTAATAATTATGTTTGATAGGTTAAGTCTAGTGGATGATAAAGGTTTATTAGCGAAACTGCAAGTGAAACCCACCTTGATTAGTGAGATTATGGATAAACAATCATTAGATGTGTCCTTTTTGCCATGGATTAAGCCGGTGAAGATTGATATTCTATGCTTTTGAGGGAAGTCTTGTGTGCCGAACGATAAGGAGCTAAAATAATACATACTTCGAGAAGTGCATAGTAGCATTTATTCTATGCATCTCAGAGGAAATAAAATGTATCAGGATATAAGGAAACTGTACTGGTGGCTTGGACTGAAATGAGAAGTAACAAATTTCGTAGCTAAGTGCCTAACGTGCCAACAAGTGAAGGGGGAACACCAGTTTCCTTCTGGCTTGTTACAAGCGATTAAGATACCTAGGTGGAAGTGAGAGCAAATAACAATGGACTTTTTTAGTGGGTTGCTCTTAACACCCACTAAGACAGATTCAATTTGGGTGATAGTAGACCGATTAACTAAGTAAACTCATTTCTTACATGTCCATACATATTATTCATTATAAAAGCTGGCTAAGTTATATATTTCGGAGATTGTGCGACTACATGGGGTACTAGTATCAATTATTTCAGATCGAGATCCCCATTTTACATCTCGATTTTGGAAGAAGCTACATGTGGCACTGGGTTCTCGTTTGGATTTTAGTACTACCTCCCATCCGTAGACCGATGTACATTCCAAACGGGTTATTTAGATATTGGAAGATATGTTAAGGGGCTGTATTATCGATTTTCGAGGAAGTTTGGAAGAACACTTGCCTCTAGCTAAATTTGCCTATAATAATAGCTTTCATTCGACTATACTAATGACAACTTATGAAGCTTTGTATGTTCACAAGTGTCGAACACCATTGTGTTGGACTGAACTTAGTGAAAGGAAAGTTTTGGGTCCCGAAGTAGTATAGGAGTTTAAGGGGCAAATAAGGTTAATCCAAGATAGACTGAAAGTGGCTTTGCATAGGCAAAATATAAATGCTGACCTTAAAAGGAAGGACATTTAGTACATTGTCGGAGATCAAGTCTTCCTAAAAGTGTCTCCATGGAAAAAGTGTTGAGGTTCGGGCGAAAGGGCAAGTTAAGTCCTAGGTTCATTGGTTTCTTACAAAATTCTTAAAAGAGTCGGTCGAGTCGCATATCAATTAGAATTACCTCCTAAACTAGACTGTATCCATGATGTTTTCCATGTCTCCATGTTGAGACGATATCAATTCGACCCTTCCCATATTGTTCCAATCGAAGAGATTGAAGTAAGACCAAATTTATCTTTTGAGGAGGAACCGATGCAAATTCTAAATCGTGAGGTAAAGGATCTTAGAAGGAAATAGACCCCACTAGTTAAGGTTCTATGGTAGAACCATCGCACCGAGGAGGTCACGTGGGAACTAGAAGACACGATCTGTCAATAATATCCTCATCTGTTTGAGTCAGGTAAATTTTGAGGATGAAATTTCTTTTATGGAGGGAAGAGTTGTCACGCCTCGAAATAAAGGGGGTTAATAAAAATGAGTAAACAAGAAATGGGCGATAGCCCAATTGTTAAAAGTTAGCTTTCATTCCTAGAGGTCCTAGGTTCGAGTCCTTCCTTCACCTCCCATTTCCTTTTAAATTCAAAAATAATGGGTAATTTGCTATGCCGCCCCTAGGGTTTTCAAACCCTAGGTATTTAACCCACTTTTTCTAATTAGAATTTGCCCCTTGTTTTTCTTTTAAACTCCTAGTAGAATTTTGCCTTCCCCTTTCTATTTCTTCTGTTTTTCTTTTCTTTTCACCATATTTTAATCCTAATTATTGTTGAATATTTTGCTTTCTCAAATCAATCATCCCTCGTTCAATCGTTTTTTTATCGATTTTGTAATTTCCATCAATAGCATTCGTATCCTTGCCAATAAACTGTAAGTACACATCGTTTCGATGATTAGATCCCATATTTTCGTAATATTACTATTTGACGCTAATCTTTATTTTATTAATCAATCTTTTATGATTTTTGCCAATCTTTAATAATCTTTGTCGAAATCTTGACCCCAATTGTTAATTTGTGTGTAAATAATGTTTGAAGGATCAAATCTAGGTTAATCGAATCAAAGTTGATCGTGGGAAGCCTCAACCAGACTCGTTGTGAAAGGTGTGTGTCTTTTGCAAGCGAATCAGTAATGATCATGTGTAGGATTAAGGCCACACAGGTGGACCACACGGTCATGTAATTGTGTTAGGTGCTGACACCCCAAATAAATATTAGCTATTGATTTTCTAGTACGTAATTGTGTTATGTGTTGACTGGAAAACCCCAAATCAACCATAAAGCCGAAAAACATTCGTGCGCATGATTCACAACAAAATAGTATAAGAAATCTAACTAGTTTGGATCGTAAAATAGTAGTAATTTTGACGATTGGTTGGAACAATAAGTGGGTGTTTAAAGGCTGATTAAGAGATGAATTGATGGAATTTATACTGATTTTTTACTTAGGTTTGTTTTAAGGTTTATAAAGGAAAATTGGGAGATTCGCTAGTGTGCTGTGAGAAAGCAAAAAATAAGGTGTGGGTCCTAAATTCAAAAACTTAATTAAAAATGATAATTTTTTGATATATTTGATGATTTAGCTTACTGTTTGGATTGAATTAATAGCCAAATAATTATTTTTGTAAGTGGCTGAACAAGGTACATTTCGAGCCTTAAGAGATTGATATGTTAGCAAAGTTGCTAGTTTGACAGTGTGACTGTATGAATGGTATTGTGATGCATGATTGTGTTATTTGGTATGAGATTGATTGTATATATAGCATGATTTGCTGAGATATGAGTTTATGGATGATATAATTGCATGGATAGTTTGCTATGTTATATTGGAAAGGTTGCTATACATGTACACAGGAAAATCGTAAAAGTATGTGAAATTATGTATTGTTGAATGATATCATCTTAATGGTAATTTGAAATTTGGAACATTGTTTCCATTTACTGAAAGTATGTGATTATTGGGGACATGTTGAACATGTCAAATAAATGTTAAAAGTAGTGAGATATGATTATGTATGAGATTGTGTGACATATTGCATTTGCATTGGGATGGGATATCTTGTGGTTGACGGAGGAGTTTCGTGGAGTATCGGCGACATATTAAGTCTGCATTTATATGTAGTCAGTGCACTGCACTTGGAGTACCGAGGGGATTGGCGATTTTATCACATATTATATGTTATTGGCGATTGTATCATACTATTTGATATCCGACAGATTTTCTGCATTATTGATTATTTGGTGGTTTTACCACATCGACCTATGTCACATTTGTTAGAGTTTGATAGAAGGGTTATGAGGAACTCGTGGTGTGTAGCGGATGGTATGGATAGGAACCTTTTAGCATTGCCTCATGCTCACGACATATTCGAATGATATTGGTTTATGCTACGTATTGTATTGTGTTGTATTAAATGGTATCCAAATTAATGATTGTTACTCAAATGAATGATGACCCATGCTCATACACCGTTTGACATCAATTTAATAATGGCTATGTAATGATATGAAATTCCAATGATGGTTCTGTGTTATTCTGCTAAAGCTAATATGTTTCACTGTATTCGATATTTATGTTTGTTTAAATAACTATTCCACTTACACTGAGCTTACATAAGCTCACCCCCATAGTGTTTAACTTTTTAGGTAAGCCTCGAAATTAGGACTGGACTTGTCATTTGAAGAATCGCCTTGGACCTCAGACTATTATTAGTAAGCATTATTAAGTTTTTATTGGTTTTGGTTTGTAATTTTTAATTATTTTTGGTCTGTGGCTTGGTAACTTTTCCTTAGGGGATTTTTGCATGCATGGATTACTCAAGCATAATAACTAAAAAATGCATGATATCGGAGTATAGGTTCAAAGCCCCGGACTGTGTTTTGATATTAAAAAATGAGTCTACATGCATGTAATGCCCCAAAATTTATATTTTTGGTTCTATTAAAATGTGACACAACTGTGTATCTGCTTCAATGGTTATGTGTTCTGGGTATGTGTGAGAGGTCCCAAGTTCAAGCCTTAGCTTTGGAAAAATTTTGGTATATTTCTGATATAAGCCCTATCTCTGTTCAGTGGGCTTATATTTAATTATTTATGAAACCATATCAGAATGGGCCTGCTGGTCTGGTGGTTAAGTTGAATGTCAGTCTGTTAGAGGTTCTGTGTTCGAATCCCTGCGTGAGCAAAAGAGATTATTTTTGCTCAGTTTGGTGGCTGATAGTATGAGTTGTATTGAAAATCTGAGTAGTGGGTGGTTGTGATAAAGTAGTTAGTGGGAAGTGGGGAGATAATTAAGGGATTTTGGATTCTATCAAAATCTTTTTAGTTATTTTTGGGTTCATCTAAAATTATGTTCTCTCTTTCCTCAAAATTTTTGACGTCCTACTCTACTCTTCCATTTTCTTTTTTCTACCGAATTTGCCTTGGGCTTCCCCTCTCCTTTTTGTTGCTTCGATTTTCTGAATCCATTCCTTTCTTTTGTATTTGCAACGTTGATTGTACTCACGCGGGTTTGGTAAGTTTCGGTAAGAGTATTAAGTGTAGTTATTTTGATTTTGGGATATTGATTGATGGGTTTCATTTTGTTTGTGGAGAAGGTTAAGGGCTAGAGTTTTTCAATCGGTATTGAAGTGGTGTAGAAACGCTGTTCTCGATCAAAGGTAAAGTTTTTGATAGTTGAAAGTTGATCATCTCGTTGTATTTTCGATCAAGTTTCGTTAGTGTCACTAAAATTGGGCTTGGAATACCGATTTTTAGGTTCTGGAGTGCTCGTGGTTGCGATAGCAGTGAAAACAAACCAGGTGTGTACCCGAAAATGCAAAAAAATGAGGTTTCGGCGAAAGGAAAAAACCTTACTGTTGACGCCACACAGGCGTGTGGTCGCCTGTGTGGTAGGCCGTGTGATGGGACACGGGCGTGTGATTGATGAGGCCAGGCCATGCGCGCAGGACACGGCCGTGTGATGGCCAGGCAGGACGTGTGCGACACACGGGCTGGACTGATTTGGGCTATGTGGGCCACACCGGCGTGTGGGTTCACACGGGCGTGCGAGATTTTGGGCCAGGCCATGTGATCCACACGACCAAGGAAAATTTGGGTCGTGTGGGCCACACAGGCAGGCCACATGGGCGTGTAAGCCCATTTTCACTGAATTGATTGCTAAGGTTGCACGGGTCGCCCAGGTCGACTGTGAACCTACTGTAGGGTCGGTAAGCACTACTTAAACCCCTAAAAGTGTAAAACTGCTTGTATGATATCTGTACTAAGCATGTTAATAATTTGCATGTAAACTGAATTGAGTGTATCTACTGATAATCACCTAATAGCATGTCATCTATTGTTTGTTGCATTGCATTGGGTTGGGATGGTATTATTTGGAGGAAGTGTACTGAAAGGCTCTTAAGCCTAATATACTGGCAGCTCAGCTGCAAACTATTGTTTGTGCCGCATTCGGTAATACCTGGAGTGTAGGGATGGGTGGGTTGATTTAATCCTCACATGGAGTGTAGGGTTGGACGAAGATGGTGTGTAGAGGCTGGTTGGGTAAGACTTTGTTATTGAATACTGTATATCTGTTACTGATACTGTGATGGGCTAAGGCCCTATGCATGACTGATACTAATACTGTAATGGGCTAAGGCCCAACTGCCATTGATACTGAAAAGGGCTTAGGCCCAGACTGCGTATGATTGTAAACTAATTGTTTGTTTTCTATGGGACTACACACTGAGTTTACGTAAACTCACCCTCCCCAAACTTGACGGATCGGTGCAGCGGAGGACTCGACGGTGGCCACACGTATTTTAAACTGTTTTAATTTTAGTTTTGGTATTCATTTTTAATTATTTTCTGGGTTAATTTTGATGTAAATTGGACTTTTTGGATTGTTTGCTTTTATTTCGGATTTTAGATTATTTTCGTGGATTTAATAACTGCACAAACTCAACGAACAAACGATTTTCTCTAAAACAAATGGGTTTTTCTAAGATGGACGAATTTACCTAGTTAACTCAGTTTTTCATAAATTAAATGATTTCTGAAGCTTCTGCAACGAATTGTGTTTTAAAACAATTGAGTAAATAAGTAAGCGATTTTGGAGTGGATAAGAGTAATGAAACGGAAAAGGATTTATAGTAGAAACTTAGTTTTCAAACACACTATCATGTGACATCCCCAGATTCGGCCATAACGTCTAGGCCGGGTTTGGGGTGTTACATTTAGTGGTATCAGAGTCAGGTTGCAAAACTCAGCTGTGGTTTTGTTTGGGTTTAAAATATTGGTTATAATTTGGGTTTTGAAAATGATTTGACTTAGTATGTGGTACACCGAGTCCCCGGCACCGATCCTGTAAGTTTTTTGAAATTGTGATCTATTTAAACTAAAAATACTGTAGATAGAATATTCTGAAACTACTGTAGGTAGTATACTGTGAAAACACTCTAGATAGTGTATATTGAGACTGTAGCAAAACTGATAGAGATTGAGATTTACGAAAAGCACTCTGAATTACTGAACTGTTTACATAAAACATCTGCTAATAGATACTGAAACCGTAACTGATTCATAAAATTCGTAATACAGATAAATATAACTAAGCATGAGCACACGATGTATCCGCGGACAAGGTACTAGAGGTCGAGGTAGAGGCCGTAGAGGGGCTCGAGTTGAGTCCTCTTCACTGGGCAGTATGCCAAATCTGGACACGACTGAGACACCAGTGTCGCCTGCTACTGAGACTGGGTCTCAAGATCGCATGGCGGGGGACGACGCATTGTCCCAGGCTATGCTAAGGATATTGGAGAGGGTCGCTAGACTCAATACTAGATCTGGGGGCCGAGGGTCAGTTACGGAACGTCTCCGGTCCAATGGAGTTGAGCTCTTTAGGGGTGTTACTAGGGTCGTCCCTAATGTGGCCGAATACTAGATTGAGGCCACGGAGAGGATCATGGATGATCTATATTGCACCCCCGAGCAGAAATTAAAGAGTGCAGTCTCACTGCTGCGGGATGAGGCTTACCAGTGGTGGCTAACTGTTAAGGAGGGCACTCAGCCCGAACGTTTGACCTGGGATTTCTTTAAGACTGCCTTCCAGGGGAAATATGTGGGGGCGAGCTACGTGGATGCCCGTAGGAGGGAGTTCCTAAACCTTACTTAGGGAGATCGATATGTGGCCGAGTATGAGGCCAAATTCCTGCGACTAAGCCGCTATGCGCGAAGGATGGTGGTGACTGAGTATGAGCGATGTGTCCGCTTTGAGGATGGTCTCAGGGATAATTTGAGAGTCCTGATAGCTCCGCAGAGGGAGCATAATTTTTCTTCACTGGTTGAGAAGGCTAATATCGCCGAGGAGGTTAAGCGCGCTGAGCGCCAAAATCATGACACAGAGAGAGGTAGGAACAAGAGGGATTCGGAGCCCTCGAGTTCTGTTCAGAGGCTTAAAAAAAGGCCAGACCTGATGGGCCAGTTAGAGCTGGACCCCCTATTACTACTACTTGACTGTAGCCATGTGTCAATTGTGGTAGAAGCCATCAGGGCGAATGTTGGAAGAGGACTGGGGCTTGCTTGAGGTGTGGGTTATTGGAGCACCGCATTAGGGAGTGTCCGCTAAGGGCCGATCAGATGCAAGCTCTGGGTACTGGTACTGCACAGCCATAGAGTGTCACACCCCAAACCCGGCCCAGAAGTTAGTCCCGAATCCGGCATGCCACATTGAAGTGTTTTAGCGAAAACCTTGTTTTCATTGAAACCCTTCTAAAGAAAAGTTAAAAAGGACAATTCCAAAACGAATTTGCTTAAGTTTAAGATTTTAAAAAAAAATTGTTTAAGTTGAATGATTAAATAGTTGAACAATAATTAAAACCCGAATGTAAAATCAAATTGGAGGTACACAGCCTTATTACATCCCAATGAAAATAAAGTAATTAAAATAGAGTAATTCGAAATAAATAAAGAAAGACTTCTAAGTAGCTTGTAGTGTGACCACCTCCGAGTCCTCTTCCACATCGAGCCGTTTACTGAGGGTCACCTGAAACATTAAATAAAAAGGGTGTAAGTTTCGAAACTCAGTGTGTACGACCCTTGGTAATCAAATTAATATTCAATTATCACGTTGGGCCTAAGCCCTATCAAAATCGGTGGTCTTGGGCCTTAGCCCACAATGACCTCATATCATACCAATATCACATGAATGCAATGCACCCATCCCAAATCCAACCCCGCACTCCACCCGTACCAACCCTACACTCTCGTGGGGATATAAATATCAACCCACCCATCCCTACACTCCAAAGGTAGCACCAGTGGCGGCACTACTCAAGCGTTGCGGCAAAGGTCTGCTGAGCATATAATGGGCTTAAAGCCACCGGTGGATCCACGGTCGTCAAGGGACTATGCGATCCTCACATATCTTCCTCCGTATCATCAAACCCACCCAAGTGCAACATGTATTTCATGAATGCAACATACACATTTTCACACATTAAGCACCTAGGGGTATTTTAGTCATTTCACTTCCCAGGGGTATTTTTGTAAATCTACCCTACAGGGGTATTTTCGTAATTCTACCCTACAGGTGTATTTCCGTAATTCCTACCCTATAGGGGTATTTTCGTAATTTATTTCACCTTGAGTTTTAGTTATGAACTTTGGCCTATCAACAAGTCCTTGCGGTTAAAGTGAACAAACACTATGCACCGAGTAGGATCTCAGAGAAGAGGAATTGGGTCACTAGGACCGCTTAAGTACCAAGCTCTCCCTCGATCCAATCCTAGACATGCATATTTCCGTTACCACACTCTAGCTAATCGACTTGTCCACAGACATGTTTGATTAATAAATTAAGTCTTATGCAATTTTAAGAATTTATCAAAACTAGGCCTAGAGTCCATTAAACCCTAGCATACATTTCTAAAATCTCATAAGGCCCACTAAGCCCAATCATGTTTATATAGCCCATTAGGCCCAATCATGTTTACATAGCCCATTAGGCCCAATCATAATTAAATCATACAACCATCCATGTCAATTCATTATTCAATTTCACATATCAATCTTTGTCGATTTGGGCCCACGAGCTCGGCAGGCCCATTTAGCCACTTTCGGCTTTTCAGCTTTTCGGCGTTGCCGCCATCGTGTGCGTGTAGTGTTTGTACAGACCTGGTAATAACGCGTGCTGCAAACCCCTTAATCACTCACCTAATAGATCCAACTTGCATTAGTGCTGTTATCTTATTCTCAAGAATTCTAAACGCTACCATTCCCAAGGCCCAATGGGCCCAATTCTACTAGGCCCAAATTCGGGGCGTTACAACTCTACCCCCTTAAAGAAATTTCGTCCTCGAAATTTCCAACTAACTATTTATCGCACCACTCAAGTCACACCACTATGCTTTCGCTGCGCACTCTGATTTTAATAACACTAACACACTTTAATTCTAATTGAACCCTCTACACTTCCACGGCCTCTGCCGCGGCCTCTTGCACCTCTTCTAGCGCTCATCGTTGCGTGCGTATTTCTGGATTAGAATTTTTATGAAATTAGTTCATAGTTCTACTGTTTAAAACACATGTCTTATGCAAGTAACAATTTAAAAGTTGTTTCGCGGTCGTAAATCCACTACAGGCTTAAGTTTCCTACGGGCTTTAGTCTCTAAAAACCTATTGTTTAAAGTAGCCCAATATCTAAATATAGTTTAGTAATTTAAACAAGTAAAATAACAGAAAAACTTACTTGGCTCGACGTCAAGGGCTCGGTGAACCACACTACAAGATCCTGCAAAAACTTTTTAATCCACTTGTTTTAAAAAAACAAAATCTAAGGCCCATTTCATAGCCTGAGCTTTGCAACCGTGCTCTGATACTACTAAATGTAACACCCTAAACCTGGCCCAGAAGTTAGGCCCGAATTCGGCGTGCCACATTGAAGTGTTTTAGCGAAAACCTTGTTTTCATTGAAACCCTTCTAAAGAAAAGTTAAAAAGGACAATTCCAAAACGACTTTGCTTAAGTTTATGATTTAAAAAAAATTGTTTAAGTTGAATGATTAAATAGTCGAACAATAATTAAAACCTGAATGTAAAATCAAATTGGAGGTACACGGCCTTATTACATCCCAATGAAAATAAAGTAATTAAAATAGAGTAAATCGAAACAAATAAAGAAAAACTTCTAAGTAGCTTGTAGTGTGACCACCTCCGAGTCCTCTTCCACATCGAGCCGTTTATTGAGGGTCACCTGAAACATTAAATAAAAAGGGTGTGAGTTTTGAAACTCAATGTGTACGACCCTTGGTAATCAAATCAACATGCAATTACCACGTTGGGCCTAAGCCCTATCAAAATCGGTGGTCTTGGGCCTTAGCCCACAATGACCTCATATCATACCAATATCACATGAATGCAATGCACACATCCTAAATCCAACCATGCACTTCACCCGTACCAACCCTACACTCCTGTGGGGATATAAATATCAACCCACCCATCCCTACACTCCAAAGGTAGCACCAACAGCGGCTTTACTCAAACGTTGCAGCAAGGCTGCTAAGCATATAATGGGCTTAAAGCCACCGGTGGATCCACGGTCATCAAGCGACTATGCGATCCTCACATATCTTCCTCCGTATCATCAAACCCACCCAAGTGCAACATGTATTTCATGAATGCAACATACACATTTTCACACATTAAGCACCTAGGGGTATTTTAGTCATTTCACTACCTAGGGGTATTTTTGTAAATCTACCCTACAGGGGTATTTTCGTAATTCTACCCTACAGGTGTATTTCCGTAATTCCTACCCTACAGGGGTATTTCCGTAATTTCTACCCTACAGGGGTATTTTCGTAATTTATTTCACCTCGGGTTTTAGTTATGAACTTTGGCCCATCAACAAGTCCTCGCGGTTAAAGTGAACAAACACTATGCACCAGGTAGGATCTTAGAGAAGAGAAGGTGGGTCACTAGGACCGCTTAAGTACCAAGCTCTCCCTTGATCCAATCCTAGACATGCATATGTCGGTTACCAAACTCTAACTAATCGACTTGTCCACAGACATGTTTGATTAATAAATTAAGTCTTATGCAATTCTAAGAATTTATCAAAACTAGGCCTAGAGTCCATTAAACCCTAGCATACATTTCTAAAATCCCATAAGGCCCACTAAGAGCAATCATGTTTATATAGCCCATTAGGCCCAATCATGTTTACATAGCCTATTAGGCCCAATCATAATTAAATCATAAAACCATCCATGTCAATTCATTATTCAAGTTCACATATCAATCTTTACTGATTTGGGCCCACGAGCTCGGCAGGCCTATTTAGCCACTTTCGGCTTTTCAGCTTTTCGGCGTTGCCGCCATCGTGTGTGTGTAGTGTTTGTACACACCTGGTAATAGCGCGTGCTGCAAACCCCTTAATCACGAACCTACAATAGATATCACTTAACGATTAATCATGGCTTAATACACACTTTATCAAAACCCGAAACCTCACCGTAACCTTACCGTGTGCCACCCGTTCTAGTAGCCCTTCCTTAGCTACCATTTGCGAATATCCCCTAGATCTGCACCCAAACATATATCATCAAAATCAAGTGACTCATATTGCACTTAAGTCACCTCTATAAGCCATACTTACATTCAGCCATCCATTAATCCATAACTGAGACGAGAACACTTACCACTTTGCTAACGATCCTTACCACGCTTGCGATCTTTGAACCCTACCCTTGTTAATACAAGGTTAACGACAAGGAGAGGTTAGATAGCCCTTCAGCTTTTCCAAAACACACTAAAGGAAAATCGACTAAGCACTTACCCAAGAAGCAATCGACCCAAGAAGTATTCGACTTTTGAGATTAGAATGGTGAAAGGGACTATTCGGCACCAATAGGAAGAAGAAGAGAAGAAGTGATCGGCTAGAACCAAAGATGAACAAGAAAAGGAATTTGAGAAGAGAAGGTATGGAGGATTCGGCTTCTAAGCACTTAGAGAGAAAAGGGTGTTTAGGCAACTCTTAAGTGAGGAAATCCGGCTAGAGAGAAAAACAAAATTTCGGCATTACCCTAGGAAAAACAAAATTTTGGCATTACCCTAGGAACCTTTCAAAGGAATTCAGCACCCTCCTTTTATTGCCAAAAGCCAAAACCCCCTTCCCCCAGAGTCCCATTCGGGACCATCACATCCACACCTCAATCCCCTATCTTTTCTCTCTTATCTTTACCTTAATTTTCTCTCCTAAACACTCTCTTCCAGAGTCCACTCTAGCGCCACTACCTTCCTTCCATGTGCAAAAATAAAACCTCCAAATTTACCACTCTCGAGCCTCGAACCTTGGACCTCTCCACCTGACTGTAACGCCACCTTCCAAGTGGCGCCACCTTTGTAACACCCCTTACCCGTATTCAAGTCAGAATAGGGTTTGAGGCATTACTTAACTGATCTTTCTTAAACATCTTGATCGGGGTTATAAAATTTCGTTTAAACTCATCACTTGTACATACTCAGCCTAGGAGGCCCTACACATACTTCCGAGAGGTACCGAAACTATCCCAGGAACTTTTACGAATTCGAGAAACTTCTCAATAAAACAGGGGCCACACGCCCATGTAAAGTGGGACACGCCCGTGTGGGCAGGCCGTGTGGTCACACACGCCCATGTCCCTACCCCGTGTATAAAATCATGAGTATTCTGTTTGTGTCACACGGCCTAGGCACACGCCCGTGTGACTAGCCCGTGGGTGACACTGACTAATTTCATACGGCCTTGACACGCCCGTGGCCATGGACCGTGTGCTAAAACTTAGCATTCTGACTTATCCACACGGCATATACACACCCCCGTGGCTTCAGCCGTGGGCAAATTAAATCCCAAATGTAAAGTGCAGACTTCATACGGCTTGGGCACACGCCCATGTGCTAGCCGTGCCTCCCACATGGTCTTGACACACGCCCGTGTGTCTACCCATGTGGACAATTATCAGGCTATCTACCAAGCCCTTGCCACTCTACATTGCACACATACAAATTCCATTACAAAAACTCCACATATCATCAATTACAAATCTTAGATTATCACATTTGGCGATCTCAACTATGACTTAATCAACCTTAAATACTAGCCCTATACATGCCATGACTCATAAGGACTTGAAACCTCATACCAAGTGTCTGCTCGATAGTGTGAAAACATCCCCGGTGATCTCCAACCCGAGCTAGCTAAATTAACCTATAAGAGATGAGAAAGGAAGAGAAGTAAGCAATAATGCTTAATAAGTTCATATGCATATAAAAATCAAATATTGATAACCATTAGTTATACCCAACCGTAAGGTATTATAATGAGTTTTACATCTTAAACTCATAGTTACCTACACAATCACCCTTGAAGCTTACTCATTCTGTCTCTTACCACTTTCTAACCATGCCACGAGCCAGATGCCCATATTAATTAGCATGCATCCCTGCACTTGTCACCACATAATCACGTAAAACATTTTCAATAAATCACTAATACCGTCCACTACTCATGATACCACACATCATGAATTCTCACTAATCCATCCACAATGCTAAATTACTCGATGGTTTCACACTTAGCCCAACACAATCAGATAGTAGGGTAGTATCGCACCTAGCCTACCAAAAGGGTAATTATAGTGGTATCGCTTTATAGCCCACTAGATAATATGCTTAACGATAACATCGCACACAGCCCATCGTAGTTAAGCATTTAGGGTGGTATCGCACTTAGCCCACCACTCATTTATAAATCCGGTGGTATCGCACTTAGCCCATCAACTGGAATAAATAAGCGATGGTATCGCACACAACCCATCGTTTAATAATTAATGTGGTAATGCACACAGCCCACCGTATTGTACATTCATGGATAGTTATCCACATAAATTTATTTATTTCAAATGTTTACCCGGAACATCCTCACACACTACCATTCTTACTTAACTTTCTACTATAATCGTTTGCATTCACACAATGCATTAATAATTATCACTTATGCAACCAAAGTGCATCATTTACACATAACCCCCTATGGGTTCATCATATACCGAATTCATCTCAATTCAATTCTAACACATACATGTACCTCTCATGGTACAACACATTCATTCTCAATTTCAAAATACTTGTTGAGTCATTAAATTTGTTAAGTAACTCCCTTGAGTCTTATACACATAATGTCACATTAACATCATACCCCCGATAGGGTCATACATGAACTAACATATCGACACCATGTCCCCAACATGGTCTTATACGAAATATCACATCTATGCCATGTCCCTGACACGGTCTTATTCAGTATCTCACACCGAGGCCATATTCCAATATGGTCTTACATGGAACCTTAACTATCATCATTTCATACCATTTGCATTTCTTACTATTCTTAGATTATATCTAAGAATTTCATTTATTGACATCTCGTCAAAATGTATTTAATGCATACATGAAGGCAACATAAAATTTATACAACATCGAATATTAAATATATCACGTAAGATTTCATTATTTGAATACGAACTTACCTCGATACCGAAAAGGGTAAAAAGGGAGTATATTTCCCCACATTTCTCTTTCTCCCGTTCTAGGTCTGAATCTCGTTTTCTTCGATCTAGAACAATAAAATTTACTCATTTAATCACTTAATGATCATATTACAACATAATCTCTACTTAGGCAAAAATGACCATTTTGCCCCTATACTTTGGCAAAATTATGATTTTACCCCTAGGCTCGTAAATAAATTTTCATCCATCTTCTTTACTAATCAAGCCTAGCCGAATCATATTCTCTTCTATAGCAACTCAAAATTTCAACTATTTCATGCACTTATTACCTATTTGCAACATTTACAAATTAGTCCTAATTAGGTGTTTTCATAACAACACCTTTCACAAAAGTTGTTTCTCATCTTCCTACCATTCATTTTCTTCCATAAAAACTCTTCAAACAACATAAACTCTATCATGGTAAGTCCTTATAATTTCAACCATATTGAAAACTAGTCCTCTCATTAGCTAGCTTAAGCTTTGGGGACTCCAAAAGTACAAAATTTATCAATTGAAATCATCAAAATCACTTACTTGAGTGAAGAAAAGCTTGCTGAAATTTTCAGCTTCAAGAACCCCCATTCTTGCTTGTATTTTCGGTGGAAGAAGAGAAGAAAATAAAAAGGTGATAGCTTTTTGCTTATTTCATCTTATTTTATTCATTTTTCCACCTAATTTCCACCAATTTTGACCAAAATTAAATGCCCTTTTCCCCTATGTCACATGGCCAGCCAACACACTTAAAACAAGGCCAAATTTCATATTTGGGACCTTCAATTGATATTCTATAGCTATTTGGCACCTCTAGCAAATAAAATAGAACTTTTGCACTTTATGCGATTTAGTCCTTTTTCGCGATTAAGCAAGAAATCGCTAAAATTAAAGCACCAAAATTTTCATGCACCCTCATAAATATGTTATAACACATAAAATAACATGAAAATATTTTTCTCTAACCTCGGATTAGTGATCCCGAGATCACTGTTCCGACTAGCCTCTGAATCGGGCTGTTACAACCTTGCCACTGAACCACATGCTTCCTTGTGTCCTATTTTTCCCTTAATCTATTTAAGAGGCCTAATACCTGAGACTAGGGTTCCACTAAGGAAAAAATTATATTTTCCAAATGACATGGCTTAACCCCAAGACTTCCTAGAAGCCCCCTAACCTTCCAAAATCACTCACCTAATAGATCCAACTTGCATTAGTGCCGTTCTCTTATTCTTAAGAATTCTAAACGCTACCATTCCCAAGGCCCAATGGGCCCAATTCTACTAGGCCCAAATTCAGGGCATTACACAGAGGGTAGTTTAGCAGCCACCGAGATGCCGTGGTCAGGCTAGGGGTGGTAATGGCATGGGTCGTGGACAGAGGGCACCGGGCAGAGGTGCTGGACAGACCGAGGCGAGGCAGCCTGATCTTGTTTATGCTACATGTCGCTAAGAGGACAAAGACGCTCCAGACGTCATCACGGGTACGTTTCTTATTTGTGATGTACCATATCTTGCATTGATAGACATAAAGTCTACTCACTCATACATAGCTAGCAACATATTTAAAAACTTGGAGATGTTGGTTGAGAGCCGTACGAGTGAGGTTACTGTACTGAGTCTGTTGGGACAGTCTATAAGGGTTAATAAGCTATTCAGAGATGTACCGTTAGAGGTTCAAGGGGCGATCTTCTTGGCTGACTTAATAGAGCTTTCGTTTGGGGAGTTTGACCTAATATTGGGAATAGACTGCTTGGGCAAGCATTGGGTCAGCTTGGACTGTGCGACGAAGAGGGTCGTCTTGAGAGCCGAGAAGGATAATGAGGTAGCTATGATTGGGGAACGTCGGGATTATTTGACTAATGTAATCTCTGCACTGGTGGCTGAGAAACTGGTTTGTAAGGGATGTGAGGTGTTCTTGGCCTACGTGTGTGTTTCTGCTTCTAGGGACTCTACTGTAAAAGATATTCGCACTGTAAGGGATTTCTCAAACATTTTTCTTGAGGACCTACCGGGTTTACCTCCGAATCGAGAAGTGGAGTTTGGGATTGAGCTTTTCCCTGGTACAGCTCCGGTGTCTATCGCTCCCTATCGAATGGCACTGAAAGAGCTTACGGAGCTTAAGGCTCAGATTCAGGAGTTGTTGGATCATGGGTTCATCTGCCCTAGTGTGTCTCCGTGGGGAGCACCGGTACTGTTTGTTAAGAAAAAGGATGGATCCATGAGGATGTGTATTGACTACCGGTAACTGAATAAGCTGACCGTCAAGAACAAGTATCCGTTACCGAGGATCGATGACCTGTTTGACCAGTTTTGTGGAGCTTCGGTATTCTCTAAGATTGATCTCCAGTCTGGGTACCATCAGTTGAGGGATAAGGAGGCTGATGTACATAAGACGACATTTAGGACTCGTTATGTTCACTACGAGTTTCTAGTGATGCCATTTGGACTGACTAATGCACTGGCAGCTTTTATGGATCTGATGAACTGAGTATTTTAGCCCTATCTGGATTGGTTTGTGGTGGTGTTTATCGATGACATATTGGTTTATTCGAGGACTGAGGATGAGCATGACGAGCACCTTAGGATTGTTCTTCAGACTTTGAGGGAAAAGTAGCTCTATGCTAAGTTTAGCAAGTGCGAGTTCTGGTTACGTGAAGTAATATTTCTGGGTCATTTGGTGCCTGGTGAGGGGATTCGAGTCAATCCTTGAAAGATTGAGGCTGTACTGGATCGAAAACAACCTAAGAATATGTCAGAGGTTCGTAGTTTTCTGGGACTGGCGGGTTACTATCGGCGGTTTGTGGAAGGTTTTTCACTGATTGCAGCACCCTTAACTAAGCTACTATGTAAGGGTGTTCCATTTTTCTGGTCTGATACGCAACAAGAGAGCTTTGAGAAGCTCAAGATTATTCTGACTCAGGCCCCTGTTCTAATACAGCCTGAACCTAGAAAGGAGTTCACGGTTTATAGTGATGCATCACATGCCGGTTTGGGATGTGTGTTGATGCAGGATGGTAAGGTGGTAGCATATGCGTCTCGTCAGCTTAAGACGCATGAGGCAAATTATCCGACGCATGATTTGGAATTGGCCGCCGTGGTTTTTGCTCTAAGGATTTGGAGACACTATCTGTATGGTGAGAAGTGTATCATCTACACTGATCACAAGAGCCTCAAGTACCTCCTTACTCAGAAGGAGTTGAATTTTTGGCAGCGTAGATGGGGTGAGCTGCTTAAGGATTATGACTGTACTATTGAGTACCATCCCGGCAAGGCCAATGTGGTGGCCGATGCATTGAGCCGTAGGTCTATGACTAATCTGAAAGTAATGTTTGCTCGACTTAGCCTATTCGACGATGGGAGTTTGTTGGCTGAGCTGCAAGTCAAACCAACTTGGATCGAGCAGATTAAGGGTAAACAACTAGAGGATGAGTCTTTGGGTCTTCGGTTTCAACAAATTGAGAGTGATAGCACTACGGACTTTGGGTTGAACTCTGAGGGTGTGTTGTGTTTTCGAGGCCGGATATGTGTGCCTAATGATTCTAATTTGAGATAGTCTATACTGAGAGAGGTGCATAGTAGCCCTTACGCTATGCACCCTGGTGGAAATAAGATGTACCGAGATCTTCGAGAGTTGTATTGGTGGCCAGGATTGATGCGAGAGGTTACGGATTTTATGGCTAGATGTCTGACATGCCAGCAGATTAAAGCTGAGCATCAGTTGCCTTCGGGTTTGTTGCAGCCGGTTAAGATTTCGTTATGGAAATGGGAGAGAGTAACGATGGATTTCGTTAGTGGGTTGCCTTTAACACCCACTAAGAAGGATTCAGTGTGGGTCATCGTGGATCAATTGATCAAGTCTGCGTATTTCATCCCAGTTAGGACAGATTATTCTTTGCAGAAGCTGGCGAAGCTCTATGTTTCTGAGATAGTGAGACTGTATGGGGTACCTGTTTCTATTATCTCTGATAGAGATCCTCACTTCATGTCTTGGTTTTGGAAGAAGCTACATGAGGCTCTGGGTTCAAGGTTGGACTTCAGTACTGCGTTCCATCCTCAAACCGGTGGTCAATCGGAGAGGGTGATTCAGATACTGGAGGATATGTTGAGGAGCTGTGCTATCGTTGGGAGGACTATGTGTCACTAGCCAAGTTTGCCTATAATAATAGCTTTCAGTCGAGTATTCAGATGGCACCTTACGAGGCTCTGTATGGTCGTAAGTTCTGTACTCCTTTGTGTTGGACTGAGCTAGGTGAACGTCGAGTATTGGGTCCTGAGTTGGTTTCCGAGACTGAGGATAAGGTTCGATTGATTAGGGATCGTCTAAAGGCGGCTTCTGATAGACAGAAGTCTTATGCTGATCTGAAGAGACGAGAGATTGAGTACTCTGTAGGGGACTTAGTATTTCTTAAGGTCTCGCCATGAAAGAAGATTCCGAGGTTCGATCGTAAGGGTAAGCTTAACCCTAGGTTTATTGGGCCGTACCGAATTCTAAAACGAGTGGGACCGATTTCTTATCAGTTGAAGCTACCTCCAGAGTTAGACCGTATTCACAATACGTTCCACGTCTCGATGTTGAGGCGCTACCGCTCTGATCCCACTCATATTGTCCCTGTTGAGGAGATTGAGGTTAGGCTAGACTTGACCTTCGAAGAAGAGCTGGTTCAGATTCTGGATCACGATGTAATGGTTCTTCGGAGGAAGTCTATCCCATTAGTGAAGGTGCTGTGGTGGAATCATAGCACTGAGGAGGCCACGTGGGAGCCTGAGGATGCGATGCATTAGCAGTATCCTCATCTATTCTGATTAGGTAAATTTCAAGGACGAAATTTTCTTTTAGGGGGTAGAGTTGTAACGCCCCAAAATTTATATTTTTGGTTCTGTTAAAATGTGACATAACTGTGTGTCTACTTCAATGGTTATGTGTTCTGGGTGTGTGTGAGAGGTCCCAAGTTCAAGCCTTAGCTTTGGCAAAATTTTGGTATTTTTCTGATATAAGCCCTATATCTGTTCAGTGGGCTTATATTTAATTATTTATGAAACCACATCAGAATGGGTCTGCTGGTCTGGGCCTATATCTTTTTGGTTATTTTTTGGTTCATCTAAAATTCTGTTCTCTCTTTCCTCTAAATTTTTGACGTCCTACTCTACTCTTCCATTTTCTTTTTTCTGCCGAATTTGTCTTGGGCTTCCCCTCTCATTTTTGTTGCTTCGATTTTCTGAATCCATTCATTTCTTTTGTATTTGCAACATTGGTAAGAGTAGTAACTGTAGATATTTTGATTTTGGGATATTGATTGATGGGTTTCGTTTTGTTTGTGGAGAAGGTAAAAGGCTGGAGTTTTTTGATCGGTATTGAAGTGGTGTAGAAACACTGTTCTCGATCAAAGGTAAAGTTTTTGATAGCTGAAAGTTGATCATCTCGTTGTATTTTCGATCAAGTTTCGTTAGTGTCACTAAAATTGGGCTTGGAATATCGATTTTTAGGTTCTGGAGTGCTCGTGGTTGCGATAACATTGAAAACAAACCAGGTGTGTACCTGAAAATACAGAAAACGAGGTTTCAGCAAAAGCCGAAAACCTCACTGTCGACGCCACACGGGCGTGTGGTAGGCCGTGTGATAGGACACGGGCGTGTGGGTCCACACGGGCAGGCCACATGGCCGTGTGAGCCCATTTTCACTGAATTAATTGCTAATGTTGCACGGGTCGCCCAAGTCGACTGTGAACCTACTGTAGGGTCGGTAAGCACTACTTAGACCCTTAAAAGTGTGAAACTTCTTGTATGATATCTGTACTGAGCATGTTAATAATTTTCATGTAAACTGAATTGATTGTATTTACTGATAATCACCTAATAGCATGTCATCTATTTTATGTTGCATTGCATTGGGTTGGGATGATATTATTTGGAGGAAGTGTACTTAAAGGCTCTTAAGCCTAATATACTGGCAGCTCAGCTGCAAACTACTGTTTGTGCCGCATTCGGTACTACCTGGAGTGTAGGGATGGGTGGGTTGATTTAATCCCCACATGGAGTGTAGGGTTGGATGGAGATGGTGTGTAGAGGCTGGTTGGGTAGGACTTTGTTATTGAATATCGTATATCATTCTTATCGACATGATGGGCTAAAGCCCTATACATGACCCGATCATCGACATCAGAATGGGCTAAGGCTCAACTGCCATTGATACTGAAAATGGCTTAGGCCTAGACTGCGTATGATTGTAAACTGATTGTTTTTTTCTGTTGGACTACACACTGAGTTTACGTAAACTCACCCTCTTCTGTTTAATGTGTACAGGTAATCCCCAAACTTGACGAATCGGTGCAGCGGTAGGACTCGACGGTGGCCACACGTATTTTAAACTGTTTTAATTTCAGTTTTGGTATTCATTTCTTAATTATTTTCTAGGTTAATTTTGATGTAAATTGGACATTTTGGACTGTTTGCTTTTATTTTGGATTTTAGACTGTTTTCGTGGATTTAATAACTGCACAAACTCAACGAAGAAACGGTTTTCTCTAAAACAAAGGGGTTTTTCTAAGATGGACGGATTTACCTAATTAACTCGATTTTTCATAAATTAAATGATTTCGTAAGCTTCCGCAACGAATTGTGTTTTAAAACAATTGAGTAAATAAGTAAGCGCTTTTGGAGTCAACAAGAGTAATGAGACGGAAAAGGATTTATAGTAGAAACTTAGTTTTCAAACACACTATCATGTGACATCGCCAGATTCGGCCATAACGTCTAGGCCGAGTTTGGGGTGTTACAATGCATGTTGTAATGACTCAATAGTCGGGGGTGTCAGAAAGTGTATTTTTGGGACTTCGTTTTTGTAAACTGAACCCGTAAATATTTTTATTAAATATTTACGAGGTTAGTTAATAGTGAATTAGATTTTGGTTATGTAAATTTTGTGAACTTAGGAGTTGTTAAGGTACAAGGACTAAATCGCGTATGAGTTAAAAGTTAAATTATAAATTGAAATAAACTAAAACAACTAAAATAGCAAATAAGCATTTATTTAGTGTGGTGGACGACATTAATAATGTCTGTTGTATATATATTGTTAACTTAACATATATATGTATGTTATAATAAATAAATGGTATAAAATGTATGTAAATTATATTATATAATAATATAGTACAAACATAATAAAAGAAATAGTAGGAAAATGGAAAGAAAGTGAATTGCATGCAAATTAGAAAAGAAAGAAAAGAAAGAAAGAAAGAAAGAAAAGAAGAAGAGAACGCACGGCTAGGGACTTGAGGGGTTCAAGCTCAAATTGGTTAGTGCAATTTAGTCCCTTTTCTTGTAAATTTTATATTTTTGGAATCCCGATACCTAAGGCTACCCAACCCATGTTGTAATTTTTAGTATTTTTCAAGATTTTAGATGTGGACATTGTTGAATGGTTTAAGGATTAGGGATTAAATAGATAGATTTTTAAGTTAGAAATGGAAAAAGACTAAATTGTGAAATTAATTGTTGATTTCGAGTAATAGAGACTAAATTGAGAAAAGTTTGAAATTAAGGGGTCGAATTGAAAAAGAGGGAGCTAAATTTAGTTTAGAGTGAAATTAGTATAAAAATATAAAGTTAAATGTGGAGGTTAAAATTAGTCTCGGGTAAGGGACTAAATTAAAATTTAGGCAAAAATAATGTAAAAATTAAAAATTCAATGTGAAATTGAAGTGTGTAATATTAATGTAATTTAATTATTTTATTCCGTAGCAAACATCGTGCCGAAATCCTCGAGTAAAAAGGGGAAGGATAAAATCGACGTCAAATAGCTTGGAATTTCGGGTTTGTGTTTCTATAATCCGAACTATTGTAAATTGTTGCATTTTGAACTATTGTGCATGGCACAACATGAGGTGAGAACTTTTGAACATTGGGATGAAATAAATCAAATGATGATTAAAATGACTCGATTATGAATATCGTGAAATGTGGTATTTTATGACTGTTGAATTTAATATATGCTTATATGTGATGATATACATTCATGAAAATGAGACATCAGTTGTATTGAAAGTAAAGTGAAACCCTATTAACTGTTTCAAGCTAAGTCAAATATAGATGGCATGCCATAGCATAGGAATAGTTCAGGGATTTCTTTGACCTTAAGTCGATGAGGCACTGGGTGCCAATTTGCTTCGATTTAACTGATGAGACACTGGATTTCAATTTATATAGGGCTGGGCGTAGTTATTACTTCGAATTATTCGATGAGGCATTAGGTGCTAAACTGGTGTGTTGGTTGGATCCGTGTATCCATCCGAGTCCGAGTCGTGTTGATAGTTGAAATTAAATAATAAATTTATGTGTTTGATATTGAGATGACAAAGATGAGAAATGAATATGAGACAAGAAATGAAATACGAAATGATGAAATGAGATTTAAAGTTATTTATCAAATGCCTTCTTAAAGGCTATTGCCATGTTTTCGAAATTTAAAGATTTTGAATTTGAATATTGGTGAATAAAGTTAGCATAATAAATTTGATATATTACATGACATTTCTGTATTGTATGTTGCATCTTACATATTTACGTTAAGATTTAAATTGTTCAGATTATAGAAATACCACTGAGTTATACTCAGCGTGCGGTTTTTTTTTCCATGTGCAAGCTAAGTACTTTTCAACGTAGCACTGACTCAGTATCAAACAAAAAATCCCAAGCTCAAGTGTCGTGATAGCTTATTTTGTAATGGCATGTACCCAGGGAGTCCTTATTAATATGTTTATGATGATGGTATTTTTTTTTCTTAGTTAAATGATGGATAATTGTATATATATATGTGGTTATAGTTGAGGCAATGTTGGTATGGTAGCTTAGCCTAATGCTTGGTATGTGCTTAGCTTCAAATTTGGTAACTTTGGGAGTTGAAAGTTAGTTCAATTATGGTAATTGTGATATGAATGAAAGTCTTGAATGGTTGATGCATTTTTGAAATGTTTGAACATATAAAATGTGGTACCAATGAGGGTACCTTTGTTAGGCATATTAGATGATGGGTTTTGTATAAATTGAGCATATTTAATCGTGTTTTGAGTAGGTTAAATGATTGGTAATTGAGGTTCTTAGAGTCCATGTAAATAGGAAATGGTAAACTTGGGTTTTAAGGTACTTTTAGGTGCACACGGCCTGGGACATGGTCTATCACACGGCCGTGTGTCACACACGGGCAACACATATAAGCGCGTGACCTTGGTCAGTGAGTTACACTGGAAGAGACACGGCCATGTGTCTCAAGTTAGTGAGTTACACGGGCAAGGACATGGGCCATGTGTCCCAACTTTGAAAGTCACACGGGCTGGGGCATTCACACGGCCTGGCCACACGGCCGTGTGTCCCCTATTTCTAGTTATTTTTGAAATTTCCTGAAAAATTTCAAAATTGTTCCAAATTATTCCCTGCCTATTTTTAGACTATTTTTAGGGTCCCGTAGACTTGAAATAGGGGATGTAAGAGTAACTTTTACTTTGAATTGGAATGAATTAGCAAACCTGAATTAAGTGCATTCTACTAACATCATCGAAGGTAGTAATAATCGTAGTATGAACCAAAACTCTGATGCTAATTATTGGAATAGTCTTGATATATATATATATCGAACTTCTAGCATTCAAGAAGGGATAAATAGTGATAAGAGTGTAGATAGTGGAAGATCAAGTTTAGCATTACATAGCATGATTCTTATTCGATTTTATAAGACTATAATATGAAAGTATTAGATTGTCAAGACCTGCCCCATGTATATTTTAATGTTAATGGTTAGCTTACATGTTTAATTATGATTGATTATTTTTTTTTGATTTGATAGTAATGCCCCTGACCCTAATCTGACGATGGAGAGGGGTTAGGGGTATTACATTTAGTGGTATCAGAGCTACAGGTTTAGCCGATTCTCAGACTAAATTGAGCTCAGAATTGAGTTTAGAGGTACATGCCAAAGTTGGATAGAGTTGAGTCGGGATTTGGATGCTGATTATAGTTGTTTTTGTTTTATTGTTTAAAGATGGCAAACGAATCTGATAAATATTAACCCAAATGGTGCTCAATGACCTAATGTTGAGCAAGATAATAATGATGGAGCAGGTGATTTAGATTTACTCTGTAACACCCCTTACCCGGGTTCTACGCTGGAACCGGGCCCTAGGCGTTATCGAACTCAAACCACTTGATCGCCGCTTAGGTTCGTCGTAACTACTCTCTGAAGTCATCTCAACAACCTCATTCTTGACTTACGAGGCCATACTCATACACACGAGGGCTCTCGAGACTAAATCGGAACTTTTTCCAATCTTAAATTTTTTTTTCTCTTTTATAAGGTCTCACACGCCCGTGCAAAATTAGACACGCCCGTGCATGGACACACACGCCCATGTCCCCAAACCGTGCCTAAAACCTCAGCATTCTACCAATGCCCCACGGCCAAGGCACACGCCCGTGCTTACCACCCGTGGTGCACACTGACTACCTTAACACGGCCTAGAGTCTAGACACATGCCCGTGTAGCTAGCCCGTGGCCAACACTGATTAATCCCACACGCCCTAGGCACACGCCCGTGTGACTAGTCCGTGGTCTATTCTGACTTAAGATACAAAGGTGCAGGGTGCACACGGCCTAGACACACGCCTGTGTGTCCATCCGTGTGGGCACTTAGAGGCTATTTACCAAGCCAATTTCCACCCTGAAATCAAGACCAAACTCATGCTCAATTCAGCAAATCAAGTATTACATCTAACATGAACAAGGATGCATACTTCATTGATAGATTAAAACATACATACTTAATCATTCATGAATCATCTCTTTGGCCATATAAAAAAAGAATACTAAGCTTGATAGCCAACACTTTGGCTAGTTTTAAAACATAACTCAAGATGAAATGTTTCCTATACATGCCATACTTAATATAAACAACTTGGCTATACCAAAATAGCGATTGATAGTGTGATCCGAGCTCCGGTGACGATGATCCACGAGATTAGCTTGGCGGGACTACATGGAAAGAAAGAATAAAGGACGTAAGCATTTAGCTTGGTAAGTTTGCATGTAGTTCTCATAGCAATATATTTGCTTAACATTAACCATTCATCATAAACAATGGCATTATGAATCTCAGGTATTTAAGCTTACTTACTCTTACTGATTCTTACATATCTCATGGTACTTACTATTCTCATGCTCGTACGGTAAACAATATACTTGTATCACTTGATCACATAGATCAATATACTTTACTATGATAAGTATAATCTCAACTTCATCATTCATATCCTGAATAATACTCTTAACTAGCATAACTTGATAATAACTTTACTTACTTAGCTTTCTTACTATATCATTTGAGCTTTACTCTCTTGCCCGATGAATTTCTATGAATAACCGAGGATACTGAATCTCATCCCACATAACTCGATGCCAAAGCCATATCCTCGATATGGTCTTACATGGGATCTCTCATCTTGGTATTGATGCCATGTCTTGACATGGACTTACTCAAAGTCTTCCTTGTGTGTTCCTTGGGAACTTACCATTGCCATGTCTTGACATGGTCTTACTTGGTATCTTTACTCATGAACTGGTCAATGCCGAGCCTTGGCTTGGACTTACATGAAATCTTTCTTGTTACTCACCAATGCCATGCCTTGGCTTGGACTTACATGGAATCTTTACCTCATGGTAGCTTTTCAATGCCAAGACTTGTCTTGGACTTACATGATAACTTGCTTGATTGCCGATGCTATGCCTTGGCTTGGTCTTATATGGACTTTCTTATCTCGTGTGGTAGATCGAGTATCCTAAGTAATTCAACTTTAATCGGGACTTTCTCAAGCTTAATTTCATTAATTTCTTTATTTAACATAGCAATAAGCATTTCTACGATAATAATGTACATTATACTAAGCAATTCAATGATAATAATCATAAAGCTTAGAAATCATACAAACTTACCTTAATATACAAAATGTATGTAGATATGCAATTTAGTCCTCGACTTTGTTCTTTTCTCGGTTTCGATTCGAGCTTCGTTTTTCTTGATCTATAATAATAATTAGATCATTTAATACTCACATTGACTAAATTGACTCTTAACACATACTTTGGCAAAATTACTATTTTGCCCCTAAACTTTCTCTTCACTTTTGCCCTTAGGCTCGTAAAATGATTCTCATTTAACTTTCTTAAACATCATGCTTAGCTGATTCATTTTCTCTACTATAACAATCATCACTTCTCACTATTTCTAAGAGGTATGACCAATTTCATAACTATTACAAATTAGTCCATACTATCATTTTTCATGAAATTCACTAAGGAAAAGATGTTTATTTGTAACATCCTAGTTTAGGGCCTAGTCAGAATAGTGGTCTGAGACCACAAATTCGAGGGTTCTGAATGAGTTTTTGAGGTTTATATTATGTATGCATGCTAGTGTGAAAGTTTCATGAAGCAATTTTGTGAAATTGTGGTTGAATTGTCCAAAAGGACTAAATTGCAAAAGTTGCAAAATGTGTGTTTCTAGAAGCTATATGTGTGAAATAGCTTTAGATTATTAATTAGAGGTCCTTAAATAGAAATTTATCCAAATTCTAATTTTTGAACAAAAATAGGCATGGATGAGTTAAAATTTGAAGTTTATCAAAAAGGGCATTTTGGTCATTTAGTTATTAAGTGATTAAATAGGTGAAAAGATGACAAAAATTCACTCATCTTCTCCCCCAAGCTGCCAAAAATTTCAATAGCCATTGTTAGGGCTCTTTTAATTTTTCAAGCTTGCTAATCAAGAAAGACGAAGCCCGGATCGAAACCGAGGCAAAAGCAAGGTGGTGGACTAAATTGCATATTTCTATACTTTTGAGTATCGAGGTAAGTCTATGCATAAACAATGCATTCATACTTACAAATTGTTGATGATAGCTAGTGTGTAGCTTGTTCGAGATTGTTTGAGAACCTATGTGGTCCAAGTAGAATGAATGTAGTAGAATTGTGAATGGATGTTTAATTGAGTAAGTAGACATGTGAATGTGTAGTGATAATGCTAGATGGCAGGCTAAGTGCGATACCATTCTAATACATATTGACGATGATCTAGCTATGTGCGATGCTATCGTGAGGTATATCGTTTAGTGGGCTAAGTGAGAAACCCCTATGATTACCTTTGTGGTAGGCTAAGTGCGATACCACCTTATTAATCGATTGTGGTGTGCTAAGTGCGAAACCACCGAGACATTTGCTGTGTGGGTTAACTGTGTAGATTAGCCATGTGATTGCATTATTGAGTAAAATACATGTGTGGATGTATTATTAAGTTAATTAGCTGTGTGGATGAATTTTTGAGAAATAATGATGTGTTGTATATTGTGTAAATGTGACATTGAATGTAGGGGTGCATTTCGATGGTTATGAGTATGTGACTCATGATGTGTTGGAAATGTGGTAAGGGATAGAAGAGTAAGCATAGTTGTGAATTACTTGTTGGTATAATGCTAATTGTTGCTTAGCTTATACTATGTTGCTTAATTGTTTATATGTAAACTTACTAAGCTCAAAGCTTACTCTCTTTCTTTTCCCTTGTCTTATATATTAAAAGCGTTGAATCGAGATACGAGGATCATCAGAAGACAACCCACATATCAGCACACTTTGGTACATGAAACTTAATGTTTTGTATACGGCATGTATAGGGGCTAGACAAGTTAGTGGATTTTGTTGTAAATGGCTAAGATGTGTTGGCCTTTAGATGGATAGCTTATTTTGTATAATGCCATGGTTGTTGGCTATTACGTTATATGAAAGAAAGATGTAGTTTTCTATGTGAGATTGCACTTTATTTGAGTTGTTTATGGATGTGTTGTATGAGTGCATGTTGTGTAAGCTATAAGGGTGAGAAGAGCTTAGCAAATAGCTTTGTTCTTGGCCATGTGGATAGACACACGGGCGTGTGTCTAGGCCATGTGTGACACACGGTCAGCCCACGGGCGTGCGCTTTGGCCGTGCGTCCCCTGCATGTTAGTATTATAAATCAGAATAGACCACGGACTAGCTGCACGGGCGTGTGTCTAGGGCGTGTGGGATTATCCAGTGTTGGCCACGGGCTAGCCACACGGGCGTGTGTCTAGACTCTAGGCCGTGTTAAAGTAGTCGTGTGCACCACGTGTGTAAGGCTGAGCGTGTGCCTTGGCCGTGGGGCATTGGCAGAATGCAGGGTTTTTAGGCAGGGTTTGGGGACATGGGCGTGTGTGTCCATGCACGTGCGTGTCTAATCTTGCACGGGTGTGTGAGACCTGTATAAAGAGAAAATTTTTAAGATTGGAAAAAGTTTCGGTTTAGTCTCGAGAGCCCTCGTGTGTATGAGTGAGGCCTCGTAAGTTAAGAATGAGGTTGTTGAGATGACTTCAGAGAGTAGTTACGATGAGCCTAAGTGGCGATCAAGTGGTCTGAGTTCGGTAATGCCTCAGGCTGGGTTCCGGCGTAGAACCCGGGTAAGGGGTGTTACATTTAGTGGTATCAGAGCTATGGTTTAGCCGTTTCTAGGACTACCGTAGCGGGTGTAAGAGTCTAGCTATACATGCCATAAGTGTACAATGATAGTGTGGTGGTTTTTGATGATTTAAATCTTGTTTTATATAGTATATGGATTCCGATCCATTGACTGCTGATGAAGCTGCTAGTAATGCACTGGCTCCTGCGCAAGGAACCGCACCTGTTGAGAGTGGACCCGAGGCTAGGGGTCAAGAGGAAGAGGCACGGGAAGCCTTTCTCCAAATGATGAGCAATTGGTACTCAGATTATGTTCGAGCGAACCCTAATGCTCAACCTCATCCACCTCCTCCTCTTATACCTCAGCCAAATTCAGTGGCTCCTCAAGGTATGGATGTAGTGAGGATATAGAAGCCCCGGTGGATAGGATTAGAAAGCACGGGGTGAGGAGTTTAGAGCTAAGGCAGATGATGACCCTGAGAGGACGGAGTTCTGGTTGGAGAACTCGATGAGGGTGTTCGATGAACTCTCATGTATGCCTAAAGAGAGTTTGAAGTGTGCCGTATCCTTGCTGAGAGATTCAGCATACCATTGGTGGAAAACGTTGACGCTAGTGGTCGAGAGAGCGGGTGGCGTGGGACTTCTTTTTACGGAAGAGTTCGGAAGAAGTATATAAGCCGAGAGGTTTCTTGATCGAAAAAGGAAGGAATTCCTTGAGTTGAAACAAGGAAGAATGACAGTGGGGGAATATGAGCGTCAGTTTTTTAGGCTTAGCAAATGCTCTCAAGAATGTGTATCGACTGAGACCATCTTGTGTAAGAGGTTCGAAGATGGGCTGAATGAGGACATCAAACTCCTAGTGGGCATTTTGGAGTTGAAAGAATTTTTGGTATTAGTTGAGAGGGAAAGTAAGGCCAAGAGTGAGCTCGAGAGAAAGAGGAGGGGCATGTGAGTGAAGCCCGAGATGCTAGAAAGAGGCCGATGGGCAAGTCATATCAAGCCAGTCGAAAAGATCCAAGGAAGTGAATCCTCGGATGACAGCACTAGTGGGTTATTCGCATCGAGACTTGGGCAATACTCGCTCGGGTTCGAGAGCCCAAGCTCCCTCGATGGAAAGTGTGGGCAATACAAAGAGTAAACCGGAGTGTCCAAGTTGTGGTAGGTATCACACCGGAGAGTGTTGGGGAAATATTTGAAAATGTTATAAGTGTGGTTCCCCTGACCATTTTACCCATAACTGTCCCGAGAGGGATGAAAAGGAAGAGAGGCAAGAGCTGAGACCTAGTGATGTGTCTACGAGGGGTAGACCACCAAGGAACCCGAGAGGTGGGAATAGTGGTAGAGGTGCGCCTAGAGATTCTGCTGTGAGACCAGAGGGTCGGGCACCTGCGAGGACGTATGCTATTCGCGCTCGCGAAGAAGCATCCTCCCCTGCTGTGATAACGGGTACTTTTTCTCTCTATGACACCTTCATTATTGCTTTAATAGATCCAGGGTCTACTCATTCTTATATTTGCATGAGATTAGCATCTAGTTTGAGTATGACCGTTGAGTCTACGGACATAGTGGTTAATGTGTCAAACCCGTTAGGAAAGCATGTGTTAGTGGACAGAGTGTGTAAGAATTGTCCTTTATTGATTGAGAATCATTATTTTCCGGCAAACCTTATGTTGTTGCCGTTTGATGAGTTTGATTTAATCCTAGGCATGGATTGGTTGACTACCCATAGTGTCTTAGTGAAATGTGGTAGTAAGTTTATTGAATTGAAATGTGAGAGTGAAGATGTGGTTCGGGTTGAATCAGGTGGATCGAATAGTCTACCAGTGATGATTTCTTCCCTAGTGGTTGAGAAGTGTTTGAGAAAAGGATGTGAGTCCTATCTTGCTTTTGTGTTGAATACTCGAGAGGTTGGAGTAGAGTTTGAAACAGTGCCAGTGGTATGTGAGTATCCAGATGTATTTCCGGAAGAGTTACCCGGATTACCTCCAGTGAGAGAGATCGAGTTTGGAATTGAGTTGGTTCCAGGAACGACACCTATTTCAATTGCTCCATATAGAATGGCACTTTGTAGAGTTGAAAGAACTGAAGGTTCGGTTGCAAGAGTTGATAGATAAAGGGTTTTGCAAGACCGAGCTACTACGTAGTGGAGTGCTCGGTATTATTATTCGTGAAGGAGAAAGATGGGTCTATAAGGTTGTGTATAGACTATAGACAACCTGAACAAGGTGACGGTGAAGAATAAGTATCCTTTACCAAGGATTGATGATCTCTTTGATCAACTAAAGGGAGCTACAGATGTTCTCCAAGATAGACTTGAGGTGCAGTTATTATCACTTTGAGTGAAAGAGCAAGATGTGTTGAAAAGCGCATTTCGGACAAGGTATGGCCATTATGAGTTTTTGGTTATGCCGTTTGGTTTGACGAATGCACCTGCGATTTTTATGGATCTGATGAACCGTGTTTTCAGACCGTATTGGACAAGTTTGTAGTTGTCTTCATTGACGACATATTGATCTATTCTCGGGATGAGAATGATCACGAAGAGCATTTGAGAATTGTCTTGCAAACTTTAAGAGATAAGCAGTTGTATGCTAAGTTTAGCAAGAGTGAGTTTTTGCTCCGAGAGGTCGGATTCCTAGGACACATGGTGCCAGGTGATGGTGTCAGAGTTGACCCGAGTAAGATATCGGCTGTTGTGGATTGGAAACCACCGAGGAACGTGTCAGAAATTAGAAGTTTCTTGGGATTAGCGAGATATTGCAGACGTTTCGTAAAGGGGTTCTCTGTGATTGCCACCCTGATAACGAAACTATTGCATAAAGATGTCAAGTTTGAATGGTGAGACATGTCAATGAGCTTGAGAGATCGAAGACAATGTTGATCGAGGCACGATTTTGGTTCAACCAGAATCGGGGAAAGAGTTCGTGGTTTCTGATGATGTGTCGTTTAATGGTCTCGGTTGCGTGTTGATGCAAGAGGGTAAGGTAGTCGCTTACGCCTCGAGGCAGCTAAAGCCGCACGAGAAGAATTATCTGACTCATGATTTAGAGTTGGCTGTGATTGTTTTTGCGTTAAAGATTTGGTGACATTACTTGTATGGTGAGAAGTGTCAAATCTTTACGGATCACAAGAGTTTAAAGTATTTGATGGGTCAGAAGGATCTGAATCTGAGACAGAGACGGTGGCTTGAGTTGTTGAAAGACTATGAGTTAGTCATTGACTACCACCCGAGAAAAGCGAATGTGGTTGCGGATGCCCTGAGTAGGAAATCCTTGTATGCTCTAAGAGTTATGAGTACGAGTTTAGCATTGTCTGAAGATGGTGCTATTTTGGCAGAGTTGAGAGCTAAGCCACTATTTTTTCAACAAATATGTGAGGCTCAGAGAAATGACAGTGAGATGCAAGCTAAGATAGCTAAGTGCGGATCAGAAAGTGACTCTGATTTTCGAGTGGATTTGAATGGTTGTCTGATGTATCGTGACAGAATTTGTGTTTCTAAAGATGAAGAGTTGATTCGAAAGGTTTTGCATGAGGCCCATAGTGGATGTTTGTCAGTACATCCGGGCAGTACGAAAATGTACAACGACTTGAGAAAGTTGTATTGGTGGACGGGTATGAAAAGAGATATTTCAGAGTATGTGATAAAGTGTTTAATTTGTAAACAAGTGAAAGTTGAGCATCAAGTGCCTTTGGGATTGCTTCAGCCAGTAATGGTACCCGAATGGAAGTGGGATCAGATTACCATGGATTTTGTAATGGGGTTGCCGATGACTCCGAGAAAGAGAGATGCTGTGTGGGTTGTTGTGGATAGATTGACAAAATCGGCTCACTTTATTCCAGTACGTGTTGATTATTCTTTGGATAAGTTAATTTGAGTTGTATGTAGCGAGAGATAGTGAGATTGCATGGTATACTGTGTGTCATTATATCGGATAGAGATCGAGGTTTACTTTGAGATTTTGGAAGAAGTTGCAAGAGGCCATGGGTACGAGATTGAAGTTCAGCACTGCGCTCCATCCGCAAATCGATGGTCAGTCTGAAATAGTGATTCAAGTTCTAGAAGATATGCTTCGATGCTGTGTGTTAGAATTCGAAGGTAGTTGGGAGAGATATCTACCTTTGGTCGACTCGCCTATAACAACAGATTATCGATCGAGTATCTGAGATGGCACCGTATGAGGCTTTGTATGGTCATAAGTGTGAGACTCTTTTGTATTGGGTGAGCTTAGTGAGAAGCGAATCCATGGGGTCGATCTAGTGAAAGAAACCGAAGAGAAGGTGAAAGTAATCCGTAATAGTTCGAGAGTCGCCGGACCGGCGAAGTCGTCTGTGATTTGAAAAGAAAATAAATTGAGTTTGAAGTGGGCGACAAAGTGTTTTTGAAAGTGTCCCCGTGGAAGAAGATTATGAGATTTGGACAAAAGGAAATTGAGTCCAAGGTTCATAGGGCCGTATGAGATTACTGAGATAGAGTTGGGCTGTAGCATACCCGTTGGCTTTGCGGTAGAGTTGGAAAAGATTCATAACGTGTTCCATGTGTCGATGTTGCGACAGTATCGCTCCGATCCTTCACATGTGATTCCTTCGACGAAAATTGAGATAAGACCGGATATGTCTTATGAAGAGGAGCCGATTAAGATCTTGGCTCGAGAAGAGAAGTGAAACATTGAGAAATAAGAGCATAGCACTAGTGAAAGTGTTACAGTGAAAACATGGTGTGGAAGAGGCTGCGTGGGAAATGGAAGAAGCTATGAGAGAGCAACATCCAAACCTCTTTACTGGTAAGATTTTCGGGGACGAAAATCTCAAAAGGGGGGAGAGTTGTAACATCCCGGTTTAGGGCCTAGTCGAAATAGTGGTACGAGACCACAAATTCGAGGGTTATGAATGAGTTTTTAAGGTTTATATTATGTATGCATGCTAGTGTGAAAGTTTCATGAAGCAATTTTGTGAAATTGTGGTAGAATTGTCCAAAAGGACTAAATTGCAAAAGTTGCAAAATGTGTGTTTCTAGAAGCTATATGTGTGAAATAGCTTTGGATTATTAATTAGAGGTCCTTAAATAGTAATTTATCCAAATTCTAATTTTTGGACAAAAATGGGCATGGATGAGATAAAATTTGAAGTTTATCAAAAAGGCCATTTTGGTCATTTAGTTATTAAGTGATTAAATAGGTGAAAAGATGACAAAAATTCACTCATCTTCTCCCCCAAGCTACCGAAAATTTCAATAGCCATTGTTAGGGCTCTTTCAATTTTTCAAGCTTGCTAATCAAGAAAGACGAAGCCCGGATCGAAACTGAGGCAAAAGCAAGGTGGTGGACTAAATTGCATATTTCTATACTTTTGAGTATCGAGGTAAGTCTATGCATAAATAATGCATTCATACTTACAAATTGTTGATGATAGCTAGTGTGTAGCTTGTTCGAGATTGATTGAGAACCTATGTGGTCCAAGTAGAATGAATGTAGTAGAATTGTGAATGGATGTTTAATTGAGTAAGTAGACATGTGAATGTGTAGTGATAATGCTAGATGGCAGGCTAAGTACAATACCATCCTAATACATATTGACGATGAGCTGGCTATGTGCGATGCTATCGTGAGGTATATCGTTTAGTGGGCTAAGTGAGAAACCCCTATGATTACCTTTGTGGTAGGCTAAGTGCGATACCACCTTATTAATCGATTGTGGTGTGCTAAGTGCGAAACCACCGAGACATTTTCTTTGTGTGGGTTAAGCGTGTGGATTAGCCATGTGATTGCATTATTGAGTAAAATAATTTGTGTGGATGTATTATTAAGTTAATTCATTTGTGTGGATGAATTATTGAGAAATAATGATGTGATGTATATTGTGTAAATGTGACATTGAATGCAGGGGTGCATTTCGATGGTTATGAGTATGTGACTCATGATGTGTTGGAAATATGGTAAGGGATAGAAGAGTAAGCATAGTTGTGAATTACTTGTTGGTATAATGCTAATTGTTGCTTAGCTTATACTATGTTGCTTAATTGTTTATGTGTAAACTTACTAAGCTCAAAGCTTACTCTCTTTCTTTTCCCTTGTCTTATAGATTAAAAGCGTTGAATCGAGATACGAGGATCATCAGAAGGCAGCCCACATATCAGCACACTTTGGTACATGAAACTTAATGTTTTGTATATGGCATGTATAGGGGCTAGACAAGTTAGTGGATTTTGTTGTAAATGGCTAAGATGTGTTGGCCTTTAGATGGATAGCTTATTTTGTATAATGCCATGGTTGTTGGCTATTACATTATATGAAAGAAAGATGTAGTTTTCTATGTGAGATTGCACTTCATTTGAGTTGTTTATGGATGTGTTGTATGAGTGCATGTTGTGTAAGCTATAAGGGTGAGAAGAGATTAGCAAATAGCTTTGTTCTTGGCCATGTGGATATACACACGGGCGTGTGTCTAGGCCATGTGTGACACACGGTCAGCCCACAGGCGTGCGCTTTGGCCGTGCGTCCCCTGCATGTTAGTATTATAAATCAGAATAGACCACGGACTAGCTGCACAGGCGTATGTCTAGGGCATGTGGGATTATCCAGTGTTGGCCACGGGCTAGCTACACGGGCGTGTGTCTAGACTCTAGGCCGTGTTAAAGTAGTGAGTGTGCACCACGGGTGGTAAGCACGGGCGTGTGCCTTGGCCGTGGGGCATTGGCAGAATGCTGGGTTTTTAGGCATGGTTTGGGGACATGGGCGTGTGTGTCCATGCACGGGCGTGTCTAATCTTGCACGGGCGTGTGAGACCTGTATAAAGAGAAAATTTTTAAGATTGGAAAAAGTTTCGGTTTAGTCTCGAGAGCCCTCGTGTGTATGAGTGAGGCCTCATAAGTCAAGAATGAGGTTGTTGAGATGACTTCAGAGAGTAGTTACGACGAGCCTAAGTGGCGATCAAGTGGTATGAGTTCGGTAATGCCTCGGGCCCGATTCCGGCGTAGAACCCGGGTAAGGGGTGTTACATTATCTAACATCAAACTCTCATAAACTTCCATAAAATATCATTTTACATGCATGATACACATGGGTAGATTTTTGAACATGCTTCTTATCTCATATTATAGCTAAAAATAGCTAAGTCTTAATACGAGGGCTCCAAAAATACGAAGAATATTTAAAACATGGCTAGGATGACTTACTTGCAAGCTTCAAAAATTTGAAGAACCCTAGCTATGGAGTCTCCCAATTTTTGGTACAAGGAAGAAGATGAATGAAATTTTTATCATCTTTTTCCTATTTTAATCATTTAATTGGTAAATGACCAAAATGCCATTCTCTTTAAAAATTTACAATTTACTAACTCATGTCCATTTTTGTCCAAAACTTATAATTTGGGCAAATTGCTATTTAAGGACTTCTAATTTATATTCTAAAGCTATTTCATACAAAAAGCTTCTAGAAACTCATATTTTGCAACTTTTGCAATTTAGTCCTATTTGATCATTCCATGTCAATTTCACAAAATTTCTACATGGAACTTTAATACTATCATGCAAACATGTCATAAACCTTAAGAACTCAATTTACTAACTCAGATTTGTGGTCTCGCACCACTATTCTGACTAGGACCTGAATCGGGATGTTACAATTAAAACCCTCTTAGGAATTTTTGTCCTCGAAAATCTTACCAGCAAACAGGTTTGGGTACTGGTTTCTCATGCTCTCTTCTGGTTCCCACGTAGCTTCTTCTATTCCATGTCTTTGCCACAATACTTTTACCAGGGCAATACTTTTATTCCTTCGTTGCTTGACTTCCCGAGCTAAAACCTTAATTGGTTCTTCACCATAAGTCATGTCGGGATGAATCTCTATCTCTGACGGGGTAATTACATGTGAAAGATCTGATCGGTAGCATCTCAACATTGACACGTGAAACACATCGTGAATCTTTTCTAACTCTGACGGCAAAGCCAATCGATAAGCTACCGACCCAACTCTTTCAGTAATCCCGTATGGTCCGATAAAACGTGGACTCAACTTGCCTTTACAGCCAAATCTGAGAACCTTTCTCCATGGTGACACTTTGAAGAAAACTTTATCCCCGGCTTGGTACTCTATATCTTTCCTTCTTAAATCCGAATAGGATTTTTGTCTGTCTAAAGCAGCTTTTAAACTTTCTCGTATCACTTTCACTTTCCCCTCAGTTTCTCTAACCAAATCAACCCCGTGAATTTGGTTTTCCTTGAGTTCAGTCCAATATAGAGGCGTTCGACACTTACGCCCATATAAAGCCTCATAAGGCGCCATCTTTAAACACGACTAAAAACTATTATTGTAGGCAAATTCTACCAATGGGAGAAACTTTTCCCAACTACCTCGGAATTCGAGAATACAACATCTGAGCATATCCTCGAGTACTTGAATTAACCTCTCCGACTGCCCGTCAGTTTGGGGATGAAAAGCGGTACTAAAGTTCAACTTTGTACCCAAGGCCTCTTGTAACTTCTTCCAAAATCTGGATGTAAACCTCGGATCTCTATCCGAGATGATTGACAGCGGAACACCGTGAAGCCTTACTATTTCTGAAACGTACAAGTTTGCCAACTTGTCTAGTGAGTAATCAACTCGTACAGGTATAAAATAGGCTGACTTCGTAAGTCTATCAACCACGACCCATACAGCATCTTCTTGCTCGGAGACAACAGTAAACCCGTTACAAAATCCATAGTAATACGGTCCCATTTCCACTCCGGAACCAAAATGGGTTCAAGCAAACCCGAAGGTACTTGGTGTTCAGCCTTTACTTGCTGACAAATCAAGCATTTGGAAACAAACTCTGAAATATATTTCTTCATTCTCAGCCACCAATACTGTTGCTTTAAGTCATTAAATATTTTGGTACTACCCGAATGTACAGATAAACATCCGTTATGTGCCTCATGCAAAATTCTCTGAATAAGCTCGTCCTTTCTCGGTACACAAATTCTATCTTTGAACATCAGACTTCCATTGGGACTAATCCGGAAATCAGACTCAACATCTGTCTCGCACTGAGCTCTCTTGACTTGCAATTCACTATCTTCTTTCTGAGCCTCAAAAATTTCTTGGAGGAATACTGGTCTAGCTTTCAACTCAGCTAGAATAGAACCATCAGTGGATAAAGTCATCCGTGAATTTATTGCCCTTAATGCAAATAGGGACTTTCTACTCAAAGCGTCAGCGACCACATTCGCCTTCCCGGGATGGTAGTCAATGACCATCTCATAGTCTTTTATCAACTCTAACCATCTCCGCTGCCTTAAGTTCAACTCTATCTGCGTCATCAAGTACTTCAAATTTTTGTGATCGGTGAAAATCCGACATCTCTCACCATATATGTGGTGTCTCCATATCTTCAATGCGAAGACTATGTAAGCCAACTTTAGATCATGGGTCGGATAATTCTTCTCATGTGGCTTCAACTGTCTTGAGGCGTAAGCAATCACTTTGCCTTCTTGCATAAGTACACAGCCTAATCCATTTAAGGATGCATCGCTGTAAATCACAAATTCATTCCCTGTCTCAGGTTGTACTAAAATTGGAGCTTCATCAACATCGCTTTGGGTTTCCGAAACTTTGTTGGCATCTTTTCGCCCACTCAAACTTCACATTTTTCAGAACAATTTAGTCATCGGGGTTGCAATAATAGAAAACCCCTTTGACGAATCGTCTATAATAGCCGGCTAGGCCTAGGAAACTTCTAACCTCAGAGACATTCTTCGGTGGCTTCCAGTCCATAATAGCCAAAATCTTATTGGGGTCTACTCGAACTCCTTCTCCCGAGACAATATGTCCCAGAAATCCTACTTCCTTGAGCCACAATTCGCTTTTACTGAACTTGGCATACAACTGATTTTCTCGTAGAATCTGTAAAACTATCCGTAGGTGCTCAGCATGCTCATTCTCATCTCAAGAATAAATCAGTATGTCGTCAATGAAAATGACTACAAACTTGCCGAGGTATGGTCTAAAAATGCGGTTCATTAAGTCCATGAATACCGCAGGAGCATTGGTCAAACCAAAAGGCATGACTAAAAATTCATAATGCCCATACCTTGTTCGAAAAGCTGTCTTAGACACATCTGATTCATTTACTCTTAACTGATAGTACCCTGATCTCAAGTCTATTTTGGAGAACACAGTGGCTCCTTTCAATTGATCGAACAAATCATCGATCCTAGGCAATGGGTACTTGTTCTTCACCATCACTTTATTAAACTGACGGTAATCTATGCAAAATCTCATGGTGCCATCTTTCTTTTTCACAAATAAAACTGGAGCACCCCAGGGAGAACAACTTGACCTAGCAAAGCCTTTATCTGTCAACTCTTGCAACTGTGACTTCAGCTCCTTTAACTCTGTTGGAGCCATTCTGTAAGGAGTAATAGATATTGGTACAGTACCGGGAGCCAGTTCAATGCCGAACTCAATCTCTCTTACTGGGGGTAGTCCTGGCAATTCTTTGGGAAAAGCATCCACGTACTCACATACTATCGGTACTGACTCAATCTTTGACTCTGTTTCTTTATCATTCATCACAAAGGCCAAATATGCCTCGTACCCCTTTCTTATGTATCTCTGTGCCGTCATGTGAAAAATCATTACCGGTGATTTACTTTGCTCATCTAATTCTATATGGAGAATATCCCCATTCTCACATCTCGTCTCAATATATTTCTTCCCACAATTAACTATTACATCATGAGTGGTCAACCAGTCCATACCAAGAATGATGTCAAACTCATCAAATGGTAGCAACATAAGATTTGCTTTAAAGTAATGACCTCTAATCATTAATGGACAATATTTACATACTTCATCAACTAACACACTCTTGCCTAAAGGATTAGACACCTTAATCGTAAATTCTGTAGAATTTATAGGCATATTCATACTGGATACTAGTTTCCTACAAATGTAAGAGTGTGTGGATCCGGGATCTATTAAAGAAATAACTTTAACATCATGAAGAGAAAAGGTACCCGTAATAACGTCAGGAGAAGATGCCTCTTCGCGAGCACGAATGGCATAAGTCCTCACAGGCGCCCTACCCTCGGGTCTCGCAGCCTGCTCTCTTGGGAACTTACCATTGCCATGTCTTGACATGGTCTTACTCGGTATCTTTACTCATAAACTGGTCAATGCCGAGCCTTGGCTTGGACTTACATGAAATCTTTCTTGTTACTCACCAATGCCATGCCTTGGCTTGGACTTACATGGAATCTCTACCTCATGATAGCTTTTCAATGCCAAGACTTGTCTTGGACTTACATGACATCTTTGCTTGGAGACTCACCAATGCCATGCCTTGGCTTGGGCTTACATGGGTCTTCATCTCATAATAACTCTTCAATGCCAAGACTTGTCTTGGACTTACATGATAACTTGCTTGATTGCCGATGCCATGCCTTGGCTTGGTCTTATACGGACATTCTTATCTCGTGTGGTAGATCGAGTATCCTAAGTAATTCAACTTCAATCGGGACTTTCTCATGCTTAATCTCATTAATTTCTTTATTTAACATAGCAATAAGCATTTCTATGGTAATAATGTACATTATACTAAGCAATTCAATGATAATAATCATAAAGCTTAGAAATCATACAAACTTACCTCAATATACAAAATGTATGTAGATATGCAATTTAGTCCTCGACTTTGTTCTTGCCTCGGTTTCGATCCAGGTTTCGTTTTTCTTGATCTATAATAATAATTAGATCATTTAATACTCACATTGACTAAATTGACTCTTAACTCATACTTTGGCAAAATTACTATTTTACCCCTAAACTTTCTCTTATTTGCACTTTTGCCCCTAGGCTCATAAAATGATTCTCATTTAACTTTCTTAAACATCATGCTTATCTGATTCATTTTCTCTACTATAACAATCGTCAATTCTCACTATTTCTAATAGGTATGACCAATTTCATAACTATTACAAATTAGTCCATACTATCATTTTTCATGAAATTCACTAAGGAAAAGATGTTTATCTAACATCAAACTCTCATAAACTTCCATAAAATATCATTTTACATGCATGATACACATGCGTAGATTTTTTAACATGCTTCTTAGCTCATCTTATAGCTAAAAATAGCTAAGTCATAATACGAGGACTCCAAAAATACGAAGAATATTAAAAACGGGGCTAGGATGACTTACTTGCAAGCTTCAAAAATTTGAAGAACCCTAGCTATGGAGTCTCCCAATTTTTGGCACAAGGAAGAAGATGAATGAAATTTTTATCATCTTTTTCCTATTTTAATCATTTAATTGGTAAATGACCAAAATGCCCTTCTCTTTAAAATTTACAATTTACTAACTCATGTCCATTTTTGTCCAAAACTTATAATTTGGGAAAATTTCTATTTAAGGACTTGTAATTTATATTCTAAAGCTATTTCATACAAAAAGCTTCTAGACACTCATATTTTGCAACTTTTGCAATTTAGTCCTATTTGATCATTCTATGTCAATTTCACAAAATTTCTACATGGAACTTTAATACTATCATGCAAACATGTCATAAACCTTAAGAACTCAATTTACTAACTCAAATTTGTGGTCTCGCACCACTATTCTGACTAGGCCCTGAATCGGGATGTTACATACTCCGAGCTATTGCTGAGGCTCTTCAGCGTGTTGTAGGAACTACTTCTGCTACAACACCTGCACCTACCGTTCGACAGGCTCCAATAAAATATTTATGAAGATCTGGTGCAATTGAGTTCTTGGGGTTAAAAGGGGTTGATCCCTCAGCAACTGAAGTTTGGATTGAATCCACTAAACGTATTTTACAACAACTTGAATGCAACCCGCGTGAAAGCGTAATTTGAGCTATTTCTCTACTGCAAGGAGAAGTATAAAACTAGTGGCAGTCAGTGACATGTCATATATCTACTAAATAGGCAAATTGGGAATTCTTTCAAAAGGAATTCTGAAATAAATACGTCAGAGAATTGTATCTTGAAGATAGAAGGCAAGAGTTTTTGCTGTTAAAGTAGAGTGGGATGTTAGTGGCTGACTATGAACAGGAGTTCTTACGACTCAGTAAGTACGTTGCTGAATTTGTACCATCTGAAATTGAAAGTTGTAAGCGATTTTTGCGTGGGCTACGTGATGAGCTTCGGGTACAGTTGGTATCGCACCGAATCACAGAATTTACCAATATAGTCGAATGGGAAAAGATGGTGGTTGAAGCTCTGGGTCCTGATAAAAAGGTTGAAGTTACTAGCACTATTGGAAAGCTATTTGGAGCTGCTAGCTAGCATCCACAATTGAAGCGAACTAAAAGATTTCGTGGTAGCTAGAAGTCGACTTTTAAGTCTGACAGATCTGATAGAAACCGTGATCGACAACCAACTGTGTCCACAGGTAGTGTGCAAGGTCCGTCCAGGGATACTAATATTCCTAATTGTGAACATTGTGGGAAAAAGCACCATGGTGAATGTTGGAAGCTAACTCAAGCTTGTTTTCACTGTGGATCTACGGAGCATTTTTCTTGAAAGTGTCCGAAGAATGAGAATGCTACTCATGTTTCTTCTTAGAGGTCTGTGTCTACATCTAGGGGTCGCGAAACAAGCCGCAGTGGTTCTTTTGCTAGAGACGGTGCTAGGAAGGGAAATGATACTGTTACTCACTAGGCAGATACCAGAGCGCCAGCACGAGCTTAAGTTGTACGAACATTTGACGACGGTGATGCTACCGATGTTGTGGCAGGTATCTTTTTATTGTATTCAAAAACTATTTATGCTTTGATAGACTCGAGATCTTCACACTCATATGTTAATGCTGAGTTAGTTAAATCAGGAAGTTTAAAAGTTCAGACGTCTAGTGTAACGCCCCAAAAATTGAGGGGTTTGTAATTTTTGCTGAATTGCATAAATTCCATGTTGTGCTTGAACGGCTAGTTATTTGAGTGTATTTGGGGTTTCTAAGGAGGCCTGGGTTTGAGTCTGAGCTTTGGAAAAATTTTAGTTTTTGGCTCTTAAGAGGAAGGGGCTGCTAGCAGTAGGACTTAAGTATAATTATGTGCGTTTAGGTGTCACAAAAAGTGCATGTGAATTAGTGGCTGTGGCGTCACTGGGATAACAAGGGGGAGTGGGGTTCGAATCCCATGAATAGAAAATGGGGGCTTTTATTTTATGTCTTGGGGGAGGAAGAAGTAGAGTTTGGATCAAACTCTGCAAAAGAGGTTGAAGACTTGGTCAAGAATTTCGAATGGAAGGCTGGGAGTAATTCAAGGAGGATTTGGTGGAGAGTTTGAGGGAGTGGGAGTGTGGAGGAGTCTTGCCGAATGGGAGAGTGTGGCTAAGGGAGGAATTTCGGCTAGGGGGTGTCATTTGGGCATTTCGGCAACTATGTGTGAGGAGAAAAATCGAAAATCCTCTCTGCAAATTTTGGGTTTCATTCTTGTTTTTGGCATCTCGTGCAACTTTTACCATTCGGGTCTTCTTCTCATTCATCATTATTCCTCAACTGCTGCCACTCCTTGCCGAAACATCTTTTCTCCTTTCAGTTCCCCCTTGGCTGAACTCAACTTTCTCCTTTCCTCTCGTTATTCTTTTCTGTTCTTTTCAAGATAGCCGAACAATCTCTCTCTTAAAACCCCGGTTCTTCTTTTGTTAACTGAACCTATTAGGCTGAATCTTTCTACTCCTTTCATCCCTTTGTTCTTCGTGGTTAGGGCCGAACCCTCTTGTCAGACAACTGCCAAATTTTTTTGTTCATTGGTAGTGGTCAAGCTGGAATAATTCAATCACTTTATTTTTCGTTATTAGTTAGACCTCTTATGACTTTATGATCAAACTTCGGTTTTCTTTTCTCTGGGGGTCGAATGTTGGATTGTTTTAACAATTTCTTTTATACCAACTCATGTTAGGAGGGGGAGATCGCCCTTGATCGGCAGGGAGGTGCTAATACTCGCTAGCCCTAGCAAGGTGAGTGATTGTGGTTTAGGTCATTAACGGTGGTGGATTAAGTGTATACATTAGCCTGATTGAGGTAGTCTGACGCAATATGTTGGTGGATTGTAGGATTCGGAGAGCGTGGATCTTACCTAGTCTCACGAACAGGTGTGTAATCGTACAACCAATCTTGGTTCTGTAAACATGACGAATGAAGGTGTTTTAACACCCCTGATGAATTGTGAATCGGCTAAAGCCGAAAAATCGATAAGCTAAAACTTCGGCATCTGAGGGCACTCGAGCGTGCGAGCCCTCGTAGAGATAAACTGAGCCACTATCGTTGGTGATAGACTATTGAGGCTGCCACGAACATTCTCATGGGCTAGGGTCGTAATGGGCCTCGTTGGGCCGAGATGGGCCTATTGGGCCCATGGGCCCCATATGGGTAAAATTCACAAAAGTGTCAGATAATAGATTTGGCTGCGAGGTTCGCATAGCCGCGACCAAAATTTGGCTGATTGGGCCACACGAGTGTGTGGGCCCGCTTGGGCCGAATATTAGGCTTTGGGCCCAATTGCACCGTTTCGACCAAAAAGGGTGTCTGTGTCGCTCGAGGTGACTGTAGGCCTTCGAAAAGGCCATTATAGAACTAAAATGACTGAAATGCCCTCGATGGGTAAAATGACCGAAATACCCTCAATGGGTAAAATTACCGGAATACCCTCGATGGGTAAAATGACCGAAATACCCTCGATGGGTAAAATGACCGAAATACCCTCGATGGGTAAAATGACCGAAATACCCTCAATAGGTAAAGTTATCGAAACACCCTCGAAGGGTAAAATTATTGAAACACCCCCGAGGGGTGAAATTACCATTTTACCCCTAACCGACAAAATGACCGTTATACCTCTAGTGGTAGTGTAAGTAATGTATGTGTGATATTTATATGACTGCTTATGATTGTGACATACTGCATACACGAATTATTTATGACACAACATTCTGCATTGGGGTTGGGATTAGTATTTGGAGGAAGTACTGTACTAGTGGCTCTGCCACGTTTTACTGATCTAGTGGCTTTTCCAGGTAATCTGATTTTGGTGGCTTGGCCCATGTTTACTGTCATTAGCAGCTTTGCTGCGTTACTGCTAGCAGCTATGCTAAGATATTGGTGTGTTTGCTGGGTGGGTCGACTTGGTCCCCACATGGTGTGTTGGTTGGTACGGGTGGTGTGTTGGCTGGACTGGGTTGGGTTGCATTACGATTCTGTTCTGAGATCATTTGGGCTTAGGCCCACACTGTTACTGTATAGGGCTAAAGCCCAGATTGAATTAATACTGAATAGGGCTCAGGCCCAGACTATTGTTGCATGATTAGGGATTATACACTGAGTTCTCGTAACTCACCCTTTTCTTTTAACTGTATAGGTAATCCCCAGCCTTAGAGGATTTGGAGCTGCGAGGTACTTGGAGGTGGCCACATGTTCGCCAGCATTTTTAATTTTATGTCTAGCCTTTAAATATTTTTCTTGGGTTTAATATTTTTGTAATACGGCCATTCGGGGTTTATCTTTATATGGTGTTTTCTTTTGATTTCAACATGCTAGTCTTGGAAACACGGGTTTTTAAAACAATAATTGTTTTCTTAAAATCACGTTTTCAAATCTTAAAGTTTACTTTTGGAAGGCTTCCGCTAAATTTAATCTGGACTAATAAATGATATGACCATCAAGAGAATATCCAGTTTTGGTTTTGTAACCCCAAAAATTTGAAAAAGGATTTTAAAATTCACTAATGAACTATCAACAATAAGTCAGTTTTCAAGCAACACTTTGATGTGACACGTTGGATCTGGTTGTAACGTCTAGGTCTGGTTTGGGGTGTTACATTCAGTGGTATCAGAGCCAGGTTGCAAAACTCGGCTATGGAATGGGTTTTGAAAATTTTCTAAATCTGTCTAAATTTTGGTTTAGAAAGAAATGTTGTTTCTGAAGGTGTGGCACACTGAGTCTCCGGCACCAAATCTGTAAGTTCTCTGACACTATTTTCTGTTATATACTGAAATGATTATACTGAGAAACTACCAAGGATAGTAGCAGTGTATTGAAACTCTTTAGCTAGAGTAAACTGAGACTGTAGGAGACTAAAAATTGTAGTGAGGTTTCGATCTGTAAAAACAACTCTAATTACTATTTATCATAAAATATTTATTAATAATTATTGGAATTATAAGATGATGCATAAAACTCTTAAATTAGATAAATACGCTACATCGATATGAGCACAAGAGGTCACGGAAGGGGTACACGTGGCTGCGGTAGAGGCCGAGGTGCTAGGGCTAGGTCTTCAACATCGAGACACATGCCTGCTAGGGAGGCACCATCCTCACCAGTGACTGAGACAGGGTCTCATAATCGAGCCGTTGGGGATGATGCTCTGTCCCAAGCGATGTTACGGGTTCTCGAGAGGGTTGCTGGATCAAGTACTGGATCAGTGGGCCGAGGGTTAATTTCTGAGCGACTCTGGTCTAATGGAGCAAAAATTTTTAGAGGTATTTCTGGGGTAGCCCCGAATGTGGCAGAATATTGGTTAGAGGCTACCGAGCGGATAATGGACGATCTTGACTGTACTGTGGAGCAGAAACTAAAAGAAGCAGTATCTTTATTGTGAGACGAGGCATATCAATGGTGGCTTACCGTGAGGAAAGGCACGCAGGTCGACCGCTTAACATGGGACTTCTTTAAGGCGGCCTTCCAAGGAAAATATGTTGGGGCAAGTTATGTGGATGCCCGGAGGAAGGAATTTTTGAGTCTGGTCCAAGGGAATAGGTCAGTAGCAGAATATGAGGCAGAGTTCCTGCGATTGAGCCGGTATGCTCGGGGCATAGTCACGACTGAGTATGAGCGCTGTGTGCATTTCGAGGATGGTCTCCGAGATGAGTTGCGGGTGCTGATAGCTCCGCAGAGGGAAAGAGACTTTGTCGCCCTTGTTGAGAAGGCAAAGATTGTCGAGGATGTGAAACGCTCAGAGCGTCAGAACTAGGAAAAGGATAGGGGAAGAAATAAGAGGGATTTTGGGCCCTCAAGTTCTTTTGGTGGGCCTAAGAAAAAGCTTAGATTTGATGTGCCAATCTGAGCTGGGGTTCCTGTTGTTGCTGCTAGACCGCAGTCTTGCGTTGATTGTGGGAGATCTCACCAGGGTGAGTGCTGGAAAAGAACTGAGGCGTGCTTCAGATGTGGGTCCAAGGACCATCAGGTTAAGAACTGTACGTAGAGGCCTATTCAGATGCAAGCCGTAGGTTAGGTTTATGTTTAGCCAGGGAGAGGTGGTCAGCAGCCACCGAGAGGCCGCGATCATGCTAGAGGGGGAAATGGTTTGGCTAGAAGTCGTGGAGCACCAGGCAGAGGTGCTGGTAACATTGAGGCGAGACAGCCAACGTTGGTCTATACGGCTTAGCACCGAGAGGATGGCAACGCTCCTGACGTCATAACTGGTACGTTTCTCATTCATAATGTACCATATACCGCTTTAATTGATATTGGGTCTACACACTCGTATGTTGCATGTACTGTGTCTGGGACGTTGGGTATTTAGTTCAAAATTACTGATAGGGAGATGACTGTGTTAAGTCCATTGGGACAGTCGGTTAGAGTGAATAAGTTGTTTCGAGACGTGCCCCTATAGGTCCAAGGGGTTGTCTTTCCGGCGGATTTGATGGAATTGTCATTTAGCGAATTCGATCTTATTTTGAGCATGGATTGGCTAGTGAAGCACTGTGCGAATTTGGAATGCGCTGCTAAGCGTATGGTATTGAAATCGTCTGAGGATGAGGAGGTGTTTGTGATAGGGGAGCGAAGGGATTATCTATCTATTGTAATCTTAGCATTAAGGGCCGAGAAACTGGTTCACAAAGGTTGCGAGGCGTTCTTAGCTTATGTCAGCATGTCTGATTCTAAAGGTCCTTCTGTTGGGGATGTCAAAACTGTGAAGGAGTTTTCGGAGGTATTTTCCGAAGAGCTTCCTGGGTTGCCTCCTAACCGTGAGGTCGAATTCGGTATCGAGCTCTTACCTGGAACAACTCCGGTGTCCATCGCCCCTTATAGGATGGTGCTGAAGGAGCTGGTAGAGTTAAAGGCTCAAATTCAAGAGCTACTGGACCGAGGATTCATTCGGCCGAGTGTGTCTCCATGGGGAGTACCAGTATTATTCGTGGAGAAGAAGGATGGGTCCATGCGCATGTGCATCGATTATCATCAACTGAACAAACTAACGATTAAGAACAAGTACCCTTTACCAAGGATAGACGATCTGTTTGACCAGCTGCGAGGAGCTTCATTTTTCTCCAAGATAGATCTTAGATCAGGGTACCATCAGCTAAGGGTTAAGGAGGCGGATGTGTACAAGACTGTATTCAGGACTCGTTATAGACATTACGAGTTTCTGGTCATGCCGTTTGGGTTGACAAATGCACCAGCTGCTTTCATGGATATGATGAACCGGGTATTCCAACCCTATTTAGACCGGTTCGTGGTGGTGTTTATAGATGACATTCTGGTGTATTCAAGAACCGAGGAGGATCATGATTTGCATCTCCGAATTGTATTGAAAATACTGAGGGAAAAACTGCTTTATGCCAAGTTCAGCAAGTGTGAGTTTTGGCTGCGAGAAGTGACATTTCTGGGTCACGTGGTGTCTGTCGAGGGGATTAGGGTTGATCCTTGGAAAATTGAAGCTGTATTGGAATGGAAACCACTGAAGGTGGTATCTGAGATTCGAAGTTTTCTGGGTCCGGCTGGGTATTACAGACGTTTTGTTGAGGGGTTCTCACTGATTACTGCACCTCTAACTAAGTTGCTGCGTAAAGGGGTACATTTAATTGGACTGATAAGTAGCAGGAGAGTTTTGAGAAACTGAAGAAGGTTCTGATTGAAGCCCCAGTGTTAATACAGCCAGAGTCGGGGAAAGAATTCATTGTCTACTGTGATGCGTCGCACACTGGACATGGGTGCGTGTTGATGCAAGAGAGTAAGGTGGTTACTTACGCATCTCATCAGCTTAAGCCTCACGAGGTGAATTATCCCACTCACGACTTGGTGTTAGCTGCGGTGGTATTCGCACTGAAGATTTGGAGGCATTACTTGTACGGTGAGAAGTCTACTATTTATACCGACCATAAAAGCCTCAAGTACCTCCTTACTCAGAAGGAGTTGAATCTTAGGCAACAAAGATGGATAGAGTTGCTTAAGGATTATGATTGCTCGATTGAGTACCATCCGGGTAAAGCTAACATAGCAGTGGATGCACTGAGCTGTAAGGTTGTATCTGATTTGAGAGCAATGTTTGCTCGTCTCAGCCTATTTGAGGATGGTAGCCTGTTAGCTGAACTCCAAGTGAGACCGACCTGGATTGATCAAATTAGGGAAAAGTAGTTGCTAGATGAGTCGTTGGTTCCTCGTTTCTGATAGGTTGAGAAGGGGGAGACTGTGGATTTTGGGCTAAATAGTGAGGGAGTATTATGCTTCTGTGGGAGAGTCTGTGTATCGAGGGATTCTAAGTTAAGGCAGTCTATACTGCGAGAGGCACACAGTAGCCCATACGCTATGCATCCTGGCGGAAACAAGTTATACCGGGATCTGCGTGAACTGTACTGTGGCCAGGGCTTAAGCGCGAGGTTACTGATTTCGTGGGTAAGTGTCTGACATGCCAGCAAGTTAAGGTTGAGCATCAACTACCTTTTGGATTACTGCAACCCGTTAAAATTCCACTCTGGAAGTGGGAGAGGGTAACCATGGACTTTGTTAGTGGGCTACCCCTGACGCCTACTAAGAAAGATTCGGTATGGGTTATTGTTGACCGACTGACTAAATCTGCCCATTTCATACCGGTCCGCACTGATTATTCATTGCAGAAGTTGGCAGAGTTAAACGTGGCTGAGATTGTGAGACTGCATGGGGACCAATGTCTATCATTTTGGACAGAGACCCTAGATTTACATCACGATTCTGGAGGGTGTTACACGAAGCTTTGGGTACAAGGCTGGATTTCAGCACGGCATTTCATCCTCAGACTGATGGTCAGTCAGAGAGGGTGATCCAGATACTGGAGGACATGCTAAGAAGTTGTGTAATTGACATCAAAGGCAGTTGGGAAGACTACTTGCCGTTAGCAGAGTTTGCATATAACAACAGCTACCAAGCCAGTATTCAGATGGCACCGTACGAGGTGTTATATGGTCGTAGGTGTCGTACGCCTACTTGTTGGACAGAACTGGGTGAGCGGCGAGTGTTGGGGCCAGAGCTAGTTTCTGAAACTGAAGAAAAAGTAAAGTTGATCCAGGATCGGTTAAAGGAAGCATCTGATAGGCAAAATTCATATGCTGACTTAAAGCGTGAGGAGATAGAGTACTATGTGGGGGATTATGTCTTCTTGAAGGTCTCACCATGGAAGAAGATTTTGAGATTTGGACGGAAGGGCAAGCTGAGCCCCAGATTCATCGGACCTTACCAGATATTAAAGTGTATGGGACCGGTCGCCTATCAACTGGAGCTGCCTCCAGAGTTAAACCGGATACATGATGTGTTCTACGTCTCTATGCTGAGGCGATACCGTTCTGATCTGACCTTTGAGGAAGAACCGGTGCAGATACTAGATCGTGATGTTAAGGTATTGAGGAGGAAATCTATTCCGTTAGTCAAGGTGCTTTGGCATAATCATGGTTTAGAGGAAGCCACGTGGGAGCCTGAGGAGGCTATGCGACAGCAATACCATCACCTCTTCTGATCAGGTAAATTTCGAGGCCAAAATTTCATTAAGGGGGTAGAGTTGTAATGCCCCAAAAATTGTGCGGTTTATAATTTTTGCTAAATTGCTTAAATTCCATGTTGTGCTTGAACGGCTAGTTATTTGAGTGTATTTGGGGGTTCTAAGGAGGACTGGGTTCGAGTCTGAGCTTTGGAAAAAAAAATTAGTTTTTGGCTCTTAAGAGGAAGGGGCTGTTAGCAGTAGGACTTAAGTATAATTTTGTGTGTTTAGGTGTCACAAAAAGTGCATGTGACTTAGTGGCTGTGGCATCACTGGGATAACAAGGGGGAGTGGGGTTCGAATCTCATGAATAGCAAATGGGGGCTTTTATTTTATGTCTTGGGGGAGGAAGAAGTAGAGTTTGGATCAAACTCTCCAAAGGAGGTTGAAGACTTGGTCAAGAATTTCGAATGGAAGGCTGGGAGCAATTCAAGGAGGATTTAGTAGAGAGTTTGAGGGAGTGAGAGTGTGGTGGAGTCTTGGCCGAATGGGAGAGTGTGGCTAAGGGAGGAATTTCGGCTAGGGGGTGTCATTTGCGCATTTCGGCAACTTTGTGTGAGGAGAAAAACCGAAAATCCTCTCTGCAAATTTCGAGTTTCATTCTTTTTTTTGGCATCTCGTGCAACTTTTACCATTCGGGTCTTCTTCTCGTTCATCGTTATTCCTCAACTGCTGCCACTCCTTGCCAAAACATCTTTTCTCCTTTTAGTTTCCTCTTGGCCGAACTCAACTTTCTCCTTTCCTCTCATTATTCTGTTCTATTCTTTTCAAGATAGCCGAACAATCTCTCTCTTAAAACCCTGATTCTTTTTTTGTTAACTAAACCTATTAGGCCGAATCTTTCTACTCCTTTCATCCATTTGTTCTTCGTGGTTAGGGCCGAACCCTCTTGTCAGACAACTGCCAAATTTTTTTGTTCATTGGCAGGGGTAAGGCTAGAATAATTCAATCACTTTATTTTTCGTTATTAGTTAGACCTCTTATGACTTTATGATCAAACTTCGGTTTTCTTTTTCTCCGGGGGCCTAATGTTGGATTATTTTAACAATTTCTTTTATACCAACTCATGTTAGGAGGGGGAGATCGCCCTTGATCGGTAGGGAGGCGCTAATACTCGCTAGCCCTGGCAAGGTGAGTGATTGTGGTTTAAGTCATTAACGGTGGTGGATTAAGTGTATATGTTAGCCTGATTGAGGTAGTCTGATGCAATATGTTGGTGTATTATAGGATTCGGAGAGCGTGGATCTTACCTAGTCCCGCGAACAGGTGTGTAATCGTACAACCAATCTTGGTTCTGTCAGCATGACGAATGAAGGTGTTTTCACACCCCGGATGAATTGTGAATCGGCTAAAGTCGAAAAATCGATAAGCCAAAACTTCGGCATCTGAGGGCTCTCGAGCGTGTGAGCGCTCGTAGAGATAGACCGAGCCACTATCATTGGCGATAGACTGTTGAGGATGCCACGAACATTCTCGTGGGCTAGGGTCGTAATGGGCCTCGTTGGGCCGAGATGGGCCATTTGGGCGCACTGGGCCCACATGGGTAAAATTCACAAAAGTGTCAGATAATAGATTTGGCTGCAAGGTTCGCATAGTCGCGACCGAAATTGGGTTGATTGGGCCACACGAGCGTGTGGACCCACTTGGGCTAAAAATTGGGCTTTGGGCCCAATTGCACCGTTTTGACCAAAAAGGGTATCTGTGTCGCTCGAGGCGACTGTAGGCCTTCAGAAAGGCTGTTATAGAACTAAAATGACCGAAATACCCTCGATGGGTAAAATGACTGAAATACCATCGATGGGTAAAATTACCAGAATACCCTCGAAGGGTAAAATGACTGAAATACCATTGTAGGGTAAAATTACCGCAATACCCTCGAGGGGTAAAATGACCGAAATACCCCTGGAGGGTAAAATGACCGAAATACCCTCGATGGGTAAAATGACCGAAATACCCTCGATGGGTAAAGTTACCGAAATACATTCGAAGGGTAAAATTATCGAAATACCCCCGAGGGGTGAAATGACCGTTTTACCCCTAACCGATAAAATGACCGTTATACCCCTAGTGGTAAAGTAAGTAATGTATGTGTGATATTTATATGACTGCTTATGATTGTGACATACTGCATACACAAATTATTTATGACACAACATTCTGCATTGGGGTTGGGATTGGTATTTGGAGGAAATACTGTACTAGTGGCTCTGCCACGTTTTACTGATCTAGTGGCTTTGCCACGTAATCTGATTTTGGTGGCTTGGCCCACGTTTACTGTCATTAGCAGCTTTGCTGCGTTACTGCTAGCAGCTATGCTGCGATATTGGTTTGTTGGCTGGGTGGGTCGACTTGGCCCCCACAAGGTGTGTTGGTTGGTACGGGTGGTGTGTTGGCTGGACTGGGTTGGGTTGCATTACGATTCTATTCTGAGATCATTTGGGCTTAGGCCCACACTATTACTATATAGGGCTAAAGCCCAGACTAAATTAATACTGAATAGGGCTCAGGCCCAGACTATTGTTGCATGATTGGGGATTACACACTGAGTTCTCGTAACCTACCCTTTTCTTTTAACTGTACAGGTAATCCCCAGCCTTAGAGGATTTGGAGCTGCGAGGGACTCGGAGGTGGCCACATGTTCGCCAGCATTTTTAATTTTATATCTAGCCTTTAAATATTTTATCTCGGGTTTAATATTTTTGTAATAAGGCCATTCGGGGTTTATCTTTATATGGTGTTTTCTTTTGATTTCAACCTGCTAGTCTAGGAAACACGGGTTTTTAAAGAAATAACTGTTTTCTTAAAATCACGTTTTCAAATCTTAAAGTTTACTTTTGGAAGGCTTCCGCGAAATTTAATCTGAACTAATAAATGATATGACCATCAAGAGAATATCCAGTTTTTGTTTTGCAACCCCAATAATTCAAAAAGGGATTTTGAAATTCACTAATGAACTATCAACAATAAGTCGATTTTCAAGCAACACTTTGATGTGACACGTTGGATTCGGTCGTAACGTCTAGGCCAGGTTTTGGGTGTTACACTAGGGTATCGATAGTTGTGTTAAGTCCTTTGGGGCAATCCATAATAATGGATCAGGTGTGTAGGCAATGTCCGTTAGAGATACATAATATAACCTTCCCTGTCGATTTGTTAATAATGCCATTTGGTGACTTTGATTTAATTTTTGGAATGGATTGGCTTGTTGAGCATGAAGTGATTCTTGAATGTCATAAAAAGAAATTTGTGGTTCAGAGTAAAGACGGTAACATAATTGAAGTGAATGGTGTTCGAACAAGTGGGTCAACTCGTATCCTTTCGGTAATTCAAGCTAATAAACTTTTCAATCAAGGCTGTGAAGCTTTTCTAGCCTATGTTATCAACTCAAATTTTAATGATAGTCAGAGTAGTAATATTCGTACTGTTTGTGAATTCCCCGATGTGTTTGCCGAGGAATTAACGGGATTACCACCAGATCGGGAGGTTGAATTCACAATTGAAGTGTTTCCTAGTACGGCTCCAGTGTCCATGTCTCCTTATTGTATGTCACTGACAAAGCTAAAAGAATTAAAGGTGCAATTGCAAGATTTTCTGGGTCGCGGCTTTATACGCCTTAGTATATCGCCTTGGGGAGCTCTAGTGTTATTCGTCAAAAAGAAAGATGGCTCGATGTGACTTTGTATAAACTACCGGCAATTGAATAAGTTGAAGATTAAGAATCGATACCCCCTACCTTGTATCGATGACTGTAACAGCCTGATTTTGAGTCTAGTCAGAATAGTGGTTTCGGGACCACAAATCTGACGAATAAAAATTCATTTTTATTATATTTTTAGGTCTACAATTTTATGGAACGATTTCGTGAAAATTTCGTTTGAAAATTTTGACGTTTGGGCACTCAATTTAGTCAAAAGGACTAAATTGCAAAAACTGCAAAACTTGAATTTTATATGTTAGAGGCGTCTAATTGCTATGAGATTTTAAATTAGAGGTCCTTAAATGGTAATTAGACCATTTGTTAAGTTGGTGGACAAAAATGGACATGGTTTGGCATGTTTCTAAAGTTTTTCATTAAGGGCATTTTGGTAATTAAAATGAATTAAAAAGCCAAAATAAAGCCAATTTTTGTCCATCTTCCTCCCACGACCGAAATTCACAAGGAGAAACCATGGATAGGGTTTTTCAAGCTTCCAAGCTCGATTGTAAGTCCGTTCTAGCCTCGTTTTTAATGCTCTTTACATTTTTAATGCTCATACTATTCCAATTTATAAAATATGGTGTAAAAATGTGAGTAAATGAAAATTTTGGGCTATTATAAGCATGTGTAAGGTTCGGCTAAGCATGGGTATTGAAGAAATTGAGTACATTTCATTTTATGAGCCTAGGGACTAAGTTATAAAATGTCAAAGTTTAGGGGAAAAAATGTAATTTTTACCATAATGTGATTTTGGGCTGATTTGAATAGTATAATGATAAAATAAGTTAAATGTGATATTATAGATCAAGAAAAACGAGGTTCGGACCTAGAACGGGGAAAAATGAGTATATGACGATTTAGTCCTTTTTGCCATTTTTATACCGAGGTAAGTTCATATGTTATATAAGCATTAAATTATTTGTGTGTAGATGCTTAATTGATATAATTGTGGTAAATGTTATATTATTGAAATGAAATGTAAATGCTATTGAGTACAATACTACGGAAATGACCGACAGAGATTCGGTACAGCGAAATTCCCTGTTGAACATGAGGAATAGATAAGATATAAATGTCATGACATTAGGGTTTCTAAGATTATGTGTAAGACCACATCTAGGATATGGCATCAATATGAGACCTCGTGTAAGACCATATCTGGGATATGGCATCGATATGAGACTTCGTGTAAGACCATAGGTGGGCTATTGGCATCGATACGAGATTACATGTAAGACCATATCTGGGATATGGCATTTGTACAGTACTGTGTGTACGAGATCCCCGAGTATCCTTTAATATTCCAAATGGTTCAACGGGAAATTTAATGGGTATATCAAAGAAGAGAAAGAGTATGTAAGTATTACGAATTGGTACAGGTATGTACGTAAAGTTTATACGCATTGACTTCATGAAATTGCGAGTTCATGATTTTCCACGAGAATGATTTTATAAAAAACCTTGTGATTATTGGTCTATACGTGTGATGTATGAAATATATGGTAAATTCGATTGACGATTTTATGATTGGCCTTTGGGCCAAGTTGAGTTATGATATAGCATGTTTTATTCACACAAATTGTGATTTATCAGATATGAGAAAAAGGAAAGATAAGCATAATTGCCTATTAAAATGGTTATGGAAGTATGAAAAGATATGAGCTTTAAACAATTGAAAGATGTTAAAGTATATGCTTGAGAGGTGAATACAAATAAATAATGTGCATGTTTATTATGAGGTTTGAAATGATTTGTTATTTGATGTAATATGTTACAAAGGAGAGATTATGGTTGTTAGGCTAATGCCAAGATATGTTAAATTATGCTTATAAGTTGATGGAGTAAATATCATGATTGAATAAGAATTATAACCGTGAGATTTATAGTAATTTGTATTATCTTGTGTTTAAATTGTTAGACTTGATAAAAGATTGGTAAGAGTTGCTTATTATTTTCGTACGAACTTACTAAGCTATATAGCTTACCCCCCTTCCTTTCCCATGTTTTATAGTGTCATCGAGCCAGCTCGGGTTGGAGATCGCCGGATATCGTATCACACTATCAAGCTATCATTTTTGGTATAAATGAATTTAAGCATTTTGAGTCTATGGCATGTATAGGGACTAGGCCAAATTGGTTATATGTGTCATTATTAAGTTGGCCATATTTGTTGGTTTGTAATTGTTAATGCTTCATCTTATATATAGCCATGAATGATGGCTTATGCTGATCATAAGTTTATTCATATGTTAACGCCCTCTTGTGAATGTGAAATTAGTATGTTTTTCATGGGCTAAGTGTGATGTTTTAAGCATGATAAATGATGGTATAAGAATGACATGTTATTGTCTTGTTTGTGGTTGTTTGGTTGCATTTATATGCTTGAATTTGTGTCATGTGATGTTGTGTGCAAGTGAGGGTGGCAAAATGGCTTGGTAAATAGCCTTGTTTTTGTCTACACGGGTAGACACAAGAGCGTGTGTCTAGGCCGTGTGACACTGATGCTCGCCTCACCAGGCATGTGATCACTGTGTGTCCCTGCACCTTAATTTTGGAAAAAGCAGAATGTCGAGAATTGAGCACATGGTCAGAGACACGGGCGTGTGTCTAAGCCGTGTGTGCTACACGGCCTAGCACACGGGCGTGTGGCACTGTCGTGCGGCACAAGTCAGAGAGCACCCAATTTTGAACACAGCCTGTAGCACGGGCGTGTCTAAAGGTCGCACGGGCGTGTCCCTTGGACCATACGAGCGTGTGAGCCCTGTAACATGAAATTTTTTCTAAGTTTTGTAAAACTTTCTAAAGTTCTCGGTTTAGTTTCGAACCACTTCTAATGCATGTTTTGGGCCTCGTAGGCTCGTTTTAGGGACGATATGAATGTGTATGAAAAGTTTTAATTTGGATGGAAATTTATAATGTATGTTTGCTTGTGTTTATGTCTGGTAATGCCTCGTACCCTATTTCGGCGTCGAATACGGGTAAGGGGTGTTACATTTAGTTGTATCATAGTTATGGTTTAGTCGATTGTCACAGCCCGATTTAGGGGCTAGTCGAAATAGTGATCTCAAAATCACTAATTCGAGGTTAGAGAAAATTATTTTCATGATATGTTATGTATTATAACATGTTTATAAGGATGCATGAAAATTTTGGTGCCTTAATTTTAGCGATTTCTAGCTAAATTGTGAAAAAGGACTAAATCGCATAAAGTGCAAAAGTTCTATTTTATTTGCTAGAGGTGCCAAATAGCTAAGGATTATTAATTGGAGGTCCCAATTGTGCAATTTGGCCTTAATTTAGTGAGTTGGCCGACCATAATAATATATAGGGGACAAGAGCATTTATTATGATAGAAAGATGGTGATATTAGTTGGAAAATTGAATAAAATAAGATGATATAAGCTAAAGCTATCATCTTTTTATTTCTTCTCTTCTTCAACCGAAAATATCAGCCATGGGAGAGGTTTGAAAGATTCAAATTTAAGCAAGCTTTACTCCATTCAAGTAAGTGATTTTGATGCTTATTTTTGATGAAAATTGCATTTTTAGAGTCCCCAAAGCTTAAGCTAGCTAATGGGAGGATTAATTTGCAACATGGTTGAAAGTATAGGGACTTGCCATGAGAGAGTTTATGTTGTTTTATGAGCTTTTATGGAAAAAAATGAATGATAGGATGATGAGAAACAACTTTTGTGAAAGGTGTTGCCATGAAAACACCTAATTGGGACTAAAATGCAAACGTTGTAATTTGTTCATTAAGTCATGAAATAGATGGAATTGTGGATAGTTGTAAGAGGATTAAATGTTCAGCTAGGCTTGCTTAATAAGAAATTGAGATGAAAATTTATTTACGAGCCTAGGGGTAAAATCATAAATTTGCCAAAGTGTAGGGGCAAGATAGTCATTTTTGCCTAAAGTGTAGATTATGGTGTATTATGATTTATAAATGATTAAATCAGTAAATTCCATTATTCTAGATCAAAGAAAATGAGTTTCAGACCTAGAACGGGTGAAAAGAGAGGTGGGCAAAAAGGTCCCTTTCGGCCCTTTCGACATCGAGGTAGGTTCACGTGCAAACGTTGTAATTACGTACGAGTTAATTTAACATTCCAATGTGATATGGAATGTATATTTACCATATGAATGCATGAAATATCTTTTGATGAAATGTCAATAGAATTGAAATGTGTATAGCAAGATATGATGATGGTTAAAGTCTCGAGTAAGACCATATTGGAATATGGCTTCGGTGTAAGAGTTCGAATAAGACCATGTCAGGGACATGGCATCGACAAGTTAATGTATGTAGGACCTTATTGGGGTATAAAGTCAATGAGAACTATGTGTATGAAACTCGAGAGAGTTAGTTAACAATTTGAATGATTCAACGGATATGTTGAATGTAAGTGGTTGTACCACGAAAAGCAAAAGTATGTGTTAGAATCGAATGGAGATGAATTCAATATATGCTGAACCCCTAGTGGGATATGTGTAATTAATACACCTTAGTTGCTTGAGATAGGTTTATGGATGCATTGTGTGAATGCGAGCGAGTATCGTAGAAAGTTAAGTAAGAATAAAAGTAGGTGAGAATGTTCTCGGTTGTGTATAGCCATAGATGATGGCTTAAGTTACAATTGTAATTGCATTCAGAATAGTTCTCCCTAGTGTATGGGATGAAGTCTTTGTCTCTTTAAATGATTAAATGTCTTTAACTCAAGAGTTAAATTGATGCTATGTGGAGTTATGTGATGATGTATGAATTTATGTAAATGAGAGTGATAAAAAGGCTTGGTAGATAGCCTCTAAGTGCCTACACGGATAGATACACGGGCATGTGTCTAGGCCGTGTGTCTCCTGCTCCTTAGTATCTTAAGTCGAGTTAAACCACTGATTTGGTCACACTGGTCGTGTGTCCGTGTGTGTGATACACACGGTTGGCACATGGGCGTGTTCCAAGGCCGTGTGAAGTCTGCACTTGACACTTAGAAATTTAATTGTCACACGGCTGACGTGTAACAACCCGGTTTAGACCCTGGTCGGAACAGTGGTTTTGGGACCACAAATCTGAGGTCATAAAAATATTTTAATGATATTTTTTATGTGAATATTACGTGACATAGCCTGTGTGAAAATTTTGTATGATAATTTGATTGTTGGTGTGTCAAATTAGAAGAAAGGACTTAACCGTATAAAGTGTAAAAGCTGTGTGTTGATTTATAAGTGCTAAATTGTTGTTGTCTTTATAAAGGGGAGGATTAATGTTGTAATTAGCCAAAAATTATATTTGGTGGACGGCATTAAATGTTGATATGTGTATATATATATGTTTTTATATATATATTAACTTATAAGTTAAAGTATATTATATATATATTATATATATTATAAACTATGATAATAAAAAGAAATGGGGTAGTGGATTGTTCATCCATCTCCACCGAAACAAAAAGAAAAGAGAAAGAAATAAGGAAGCTTGGTATTCGGCCATGGTTCATGCTTAAATTGGGTATGTATTTTTGATCGGTTTTTGATGATTTCTACGTTTTTTTAATCGTTGCTTTGTGCTATACAAAACCCATGCATAAATTTTGTAAATTGATGATGTTTGTATGATATGCCATTGATGATATATTGAGCTTTGTGATGGTTTATGGTGTTAAAAGAAAGATTTGAGCTAGATGAACATACTTTGTTCTTGAATTTTTGATAAATTTAGCTAATTAGGGCTAAATTGTGAAAAGTGTATATTGAAGGGTTAAAATGTGAAATAAATGAAATGCATGAGCTTGTATTAGCATGGGAAGAATTTGGCTAGTATATGTATTTTGAAATTTTGTGTATTTGATGATTTTGTGAAATAGGGACTAAAGTGTCAAAATGTGAAAATGTGAGGGCTATTTTGTAAAATACCCTAAATGAGTGAGTGTGGACCAAATTGAATGAGTTGTTGATTGAATGGATTGAATTTGAATGTGTATAGACCAGTAAAGAAGAGGTTCGGATCGAGATCGAGGCAAAGACAAAGTGCTCGATTAATCGACCGTTTCGGTATTTCAACATCCGAGGTAAGTTCGGACATAGTACGTGTAATTAACTATGCTTAATATTATGAAATGATTGGTATGATATATCGAATGGTAAATGCTATGTGAGAGCTTAAGTTATGTAGAACTAAGTGTACGATTCGGAAATGTGACCAAAGAGATGAATAGTCTTTGCGTGTGCGAAATAATATAAGCTTTGGCTTTGTGATTAGCACTGAGTGTGCAATATTGATATAAGTTTGGATATAATTCTTGCTATTAAATTTATATCTATGTGTTGTGAAACGAATGAATGTATATAAATGGAATAAAATGTTTTAAGTATAAGTTAAAGCATTAAGGCACTATGTGTGCGAAATTGAGTTGATACCGAGTTAATTAGCACTGTGTGTGCGAAACTATAGAAGCTACGACTTTAACAATTAGCACTGTGTGTGCGAAACTATAGAAGCTATGGCTTTAACAATTAGCACTGTGTGTGCGAAACTATAGAAGCTATGGCTTTAACAATTAGCACTGTGTGTGCGAAACTATAGAAGCTACGGCTTTAATAATTAGCACTGTGTGTGCGAAACTATAAATTCTGACTTTAATAATTAGCTATGTGTGTGCAAAAGATAGAAGCTCCGGCTCATCGAATATGCACTGTGTGTGCGATACCGATAAAAGTTTGGTTTAATATATTGGCACTAAGTGTGCGATGACGATTATGTTTCAGTTATGAAATTGGCACTAAGTGTGCGAATAAGTCAAAGGTATAGCAAAGGTTGAATGAGAAGTAATATCGAGCAAATTGAGTAATACGAATGGTGAGTAGTTATAAGTTGATCAAGGTACGTTTGAACCTACGTGATTGATGATAGATTTAAGAGTTAATTATACATATATATGTTTGAGTATGAGGTAGAGATTAATAAGGTGCCTAGTTGTGCTTTTATCTATGTGATGATATAAATTTATAAGTGTATTAATAAATTAGAAGAATTGTAACACCCCTAACCCGTATCCGTCGCCGAATTAGGGTTACGAGGTGTTACTCAACTAACCACCAAGTTCCTTCAATCACTTGAATCATAATACTTAAGAAATGATATTACAATCAGTAAATCATCACAAATATAATATCAATTGCATTATATACAATAAAATAAGTAAACTCATTCAAACTACTGAGCACTATTCATTTGGTCATTTTAAAGAGTGTGGCGAATATAAATAGATTATCAACGATCAACTTACACCAACCAATTTACCACATGTATATTCAATCACATGCAAACATCACTAGTTATTCACATCAATGATTTAACCTTTAAATTCTTGACCGATTATAAATATATGTTTATAAGAAATCCAAAATAATTATAATGCCAACCAAGTTCATGCCACAAACGAATATTTCAAAAGTGAGTATAAATCCAATAGATCATTGATACACTAAATTCTTTTATTCTTTCATGTTTTACCTTATAAGTGCGCGCAAATCAAGCAAAAATTTATCTATTATCCATAATGCATTATAACCTTATTCAACCAAGTTAATATCCATATAATGCACATAACATAACATGTAGCAACTCTTAAGTTAAGTTCATTAAACTTGCATGAAATATCTACTTAAACTTATGGGTAATATTTCTATCATAATTTCATAAATTACCTATACTTTAACAAACTTCTATCATGTCCGAATATGCACAAACATATGCCACACCTCAAGCATATATATATTTATAACTAACTAAAACATAATCATGAACAATGTAATATAAGATATGCTTGCTTACTATGCCAAATTTACCCGTTTAAAGATCATGCAACAAGACCGAATACAACCAAGAACCATAGTACCATAGTTTGATCATTTCATTATCAAATCACATCAATTGAATTTTTAAAAAATACACATACCCAATGTCATTCATAACCTAACATACTATCTCATGTATATATATATTCACTTCCCAAAGAACTAGCAAAAATTCATCTATGTGATTTCATATCAAACATACATATACAACCATTATGCATAGCATGATTTTATACTCACCCATATTCATCATTCACATAAAACTTGCTTTCATACTTTCATCAAGTCTTGCATAACCTTAGATTATTTAATAATAAAGCAAGCCATTTTCGCATGGCTTATATACATCGACAAAATATCATTTAAACATTAAGTTAGCCTATACATGCCTTAGACTTAAAAATTTCAGCTTTAAAGGTACCAAAATAGGTCGATAGTATGGATGACTTCGGTGACGATCCCTGAACTCGTAGCTTGAATTAAATCTATAAAGCAGTGAAAAACACACGGAGTAAGCTTACTAGCTTAATAAGTCTTAAGCAATTAAAAGTAATTCAAACATTTAATATCTACTAAACTTTAACAAAAACTCATATGGTATCACATTGCCGAACTCCAATGCATTATTTAGCTACGTATACTTCATTATCTTACCTTAAACAAATAATTTACTAACTCGATTCAAGATTTAATAGTACTTATAAACTTTCAGCCATATACTTATTTCATGTGCACATCATTCATTGAAGCCACATACAAGAACATATATATACTTATCCATTCAACATTTGAATATCTAAGTATTTAATATACATGTAAAAAAATATTATAATCACATACTAAAGGCCGAATATGCATATACGATTATATAGCCACATTCTTGCTCAAATGACACACACATATATGCCTACTTATTTGATCGGATGTAGGAACTCAATTAAATATCTTATAGGCACTTACTGTATGACCGAAAATAAATGTCTCGTAATGACAACTTACTTGCTCCATAAACATATCACATTGCACTTTCATAAGCCACATATTAATATTACATCATCGGTATTAAACCCGCTAGATGTCACTGAATCATACACCCAAGCACTAGGGCTGCTAGACTGAAGTCCGAAATTTAAACACCAACATTTAGCCTGCTAGGCAATAAGCCCGATATAGTTCACCGGCACAAGGCCTGCTAGGCAATAAGCCCGAATATTCATATTACTGAGCCAACTCATTTACATTACACATTAGTAATATCACATATATCATATATAATTCGCATCACTTTCACATAGTAAACTCAATTAATACAACTATATTTCATTGCTAAGTTACTTTAACACATTCGGCTTTATCACATTTCAATCCACCAATTCACAATTCAGCATGTATACTAGGTTATAATCAATACTTACGGTATTAACTTGCTTAAAGACTTACCTCGACTATCGACGGTCAACGACCCAGGCTATTCGTTAACTTTCACTTTTCCCGATCCAAATCCTTTTCCTTTGTTCTTGACCTCAACATGTTCAATTTAAGCTCATTCAAACACATTTCAATTCAATTTAGTCCTAAAACACTTAAATGGAAAAATTACCATTTTACCCCTAATGTTTCACACCTTTACAATTTAGTCCTATTTGCACAAAACACAAAATACACAAAATTTGGTTTCACAACCTAAGGGCCGAATATTCATAAAGACTATAAAAGTCCATTTATTTCATTTATTTTGCATTTTAACCCCTCAAAAATTTATTTTCTAAATTTAGCCCTATTTAACCAAATTTATCAAAAATTCAAGAATAATTTTTTGTTCATCAATTACATATCTATCATTTAACACCAAAAACATCACAAAACTCAACATAACATCAATGGCATTTTTCACAAACATCATCAATTAATGAAATTAAGACATGGGTTTTAAAGCTCTCGAAGCAACGATTACAAAAATGTAGAAATTATCGAAAAGCGGAACAAAATCTAACCTTGAATTTAAGCTTGTAAGTGCGAAATATCAAGCTTCAAACTTTCTTTTTCTTTTCTTGTTTTTCGGTGAAAGAAACAAATATAAAGGATGATAAAACCAATGTTGTTTTTATTATAAAATTATAATATATAATATAACTTTAATCTAAAAAAAAACATATAAAAACATGGTGTAAAATCATTTTGCCGTCCACTATAAGTAAAAAGGGCTAATTCCACTTTTAGTACCTCATATTAAAAAGTCACTATCACATTAGCACCTTTCACTATAGTTAGTAACTTTTGCACTTTACATGATTAAGTCCTTTTTGTTAAATTAAACACACAAACAATCAAATTTTCATACGAAACTTTCACACATAATAATTCACATATAATAAACACCGAAAATAATATTTAAAAATTTTTCAGACTCGGGTTCGTGGTCCCGAAACCACCGTTCTGATTAGGGTCAAATTTGGACTGTTACAAGAATAGTAAAGTTTGATTGAAATGTAAAAACCGGGTAGTTGAGTAGCATGGTTGGATAGTAGCTATTTGTTGGCAAAGGTATGTATGATACCTATGTGGTTGGTGAAATTGAAGGTAGATGAATGGAATACTAAGTGAGTTATGAATATAGTTGAATGTGGGTATTATCGGTTAATTATCTGTGTGATAGTTCAATTTGTTCATTGAGTCATTACAATGAATTACTTGTATTATTTTATGAACTTACTAAGCTTTATAAAGCTTACTGTGTGATTTGTTTCTCTACTTTGCAGTGTCAGTAAAGCTAGCTCGGATCCGGGAATCGTCAGCCTCTCAGTCACACTATCGGCAATCTATTTTGGGTATTTTGGAAAGATGTATATGATAAAATATGGCATGTATAGGCTAGTTATTTGAATCATGTTTGAGAGTTGTAAATAGCCATGAGATATGGCTAGATATGTGCTAGCTTTAGCATGAATGAGTTTGGTATATGTGATGCATCTTTTGGGCATGGTTTGTGGGTTGAGAAATAGACTTGTGAATGGTAACTTTGTGTTAGTAAAAATACTTGTGTGAATTAGTGAAATTTAGAAGGAGTAATGTTTGGTATTTAATGTATTATGCTTGTGATGAGATAGATTTTGGTATGGAATTTGTTATGGTTGGAATGGGAATTGAATGCATAGATTGAATAGTCATATTGGTAAGTTTTTGGTTGCCTTATGTGCATGATATGTATTGGTAGGTGTTGCTTGTAGGTTTGACCCTAAGTGGGTGGCATGTTGGCCTTGCAAAATGGCGTATAATGTCACACGGTCGAGGCGCAGGCGTGCCTACTGAGGCAAGTGGGTGAAATGGCGTATCACGGTTTTGTAGCACACGGCCTCGACACGGGGTGTCGACCAACCGTGGTGTACAAGTCATTAGCTATCTAGAGCACACGGCCATAGCACAGGCGTGCTTGGTGGCCGTGGTGGGGAAGACAGATATAGGACCACGTCGGGACACACGGGCGTGCACGGTGGCCGTGGGGACCAAATTAGTATATAGACATGGAATGACACACGGGGGTGTCTAGAAGCCGTGGAGGGCACACGGTCTCCTCCCACGGGCGTGTCTCCCTTGTATTCTTAGAAAAGTTTCAAATTTTTATGAAATTTTATATGTGTTTAGGTTTAGTCCCGAATCGGTTTATAAGCATGCTTAGGGTCTTGATGACTCATTTAAGGGACACTATGATTGTAATTGAATGCGATTGAAGATGATTGACTTTGTGTCATAAATTCTGGTTGTTAAATGTTCTGATTGATCGGTAATACCTCTTAACCCTATTCCGGCGACGGTTTCAGGTTAGGGGTGTTACATGACGCACACGGGCGTGTGTATAGACCGTGTGGATAAGTCAGAATGCCAAGGTTTGGCACACGGGCCAGGGCCACGAGCGTGTCCAAGCTGTGTGTAATTTGCCAGTATCCTCTACGGGTGAAAGACACGGGCATGTTTTAGGGGTGCACGGGCGTGTCCCAAGTCACACGGACGTGTGACCCCTGTTTCTAGAGAAAGTTTCCAGATGAGTCCCGAAAGTTTCGGGACATAAGTCTAAGGCCTCGTTGGCCCATGAAATGTCTGATTTGATTAAGAATGAGAAGTTTTTAATTCAGAACGAAATTTTATAGCCCATAAGTACATGTTTAAGAAAGTTCAAGCATAGTAATGTCTCGTATCCGGTCTAAGCCTCAGACTCGGGTATGGGGTGTTACATTTAGTGGTATCAAAGCATGGTTTAGTCGGTTCTCGGACTAACCTAGCACGAGTAAGAGTCTAGCTATACATGGCATATGTGGACCGTGATAGTGTGATGTCTCCCGGCTCTAACAGAATTATTTTGTTAAGACAGTGATGATTCCCAACCGAGCTAATTTCAGTAAGTTTGTAAGATTTTCAAGCTTCATGAATATTTCATTGAATTGCTTGTGATGTTGTTATATGCACATTATTTCCATGAAAATTTTTAATGATTTATTAAACAAAGAAGTTACTAAGAGCATGTATATGAAAGTCCCGATTGAAAATGAATTACTTAGGATACTCAATCGCCACATGAGACAAGAAAGTCTCAGTATAAGACCATGTCAAGACATGGCATCAGCAATCAAGCAAGTTATCATGTAAGACCAAGACAAGTCTTGGCATTGAAGAGTTACTATGAGATGAAGACCCATATAAGCCCAAGCCAAGGCATGGTATTGGTGAGTCACCAAGCAAAGATGTCGTGTAAGTCCAAGACAAGTCTTGGCATTGAAAAGCTATCAAGAGATAGAGATCCCATGTAAGTCCAAGCCAAGGCATGGCATTGGTGAGTAACAAGGAAGATTTCATGTAAGTCCAAGCCAAGGCTCGGCATTGACCAGTTCATGAGTAAAGTTACCAATAAGACCATGTCAAGACATGGCAATGGTAAGTTCCCAAGGGAACCCACAAGCAAGACTTCGTGTAAGTCCATGTCAAGACATGGCATCGATACCAAGTAAGAGATCCCATGTAAGACTATATCAAGGATATAGCATTGGCATCAAGATACATTGTGAAATGAGATTCAGTATCCTCAGTCATTCATAGTAATTCATCGGGCAAAAGAGTAAAGCTTAAATGAGATAGCAAGAAAGTTAGTAGTAAAGTTGATATTATGTCATGCTAGTGAAGGCTGACTAACAAGTATAATTCATGTTATGAATGATGATGTTGAGATTATGCTTGTTATAGTAAAGTATACTGATCTATGTGATCAAGTGTCACAGGTACCTTGTTTACCTTACAAACATGAGACTAGTAAGTACCATGATATAGGTGAGAAGCAGTAAGAGTAAGTAAGCATTTGAGATTTGTGATGCCATTATTTATGATAAAAATGTCTACATGGTTAAATCTCACATGTGGCTGTTAAAGTAGAGAATGCATGATGTTTTGTTTTATGACTCTGTTATGAAGCCACACTTATTATGGTGTGGAAGTTAAAACTGAAAAGTTTGACTAAGTAGAATGCAGGAGATGAGTACGGTCGTTCAATGATAAAATGATGAATAAGACCATGGTTGGACCATGGCGGTATATGTGATCCCATATAAGACCATGTCTGGGGCATGGCAATGGCATCAATAATTGTTGTGAGATCCTGTATAAGACCATATCTGGGATATGGCATCGACATCAACATGAGTTTCCATGTAAGACCATATCTGGGATATGGCATTGGTGTTGATATGAGATTTCGTGTAAGACCATAGCGAGGCTATGGCATCGTGACGACATGTAAAGCAATAGCTGGGCTATGATGTTGTGATACGAGTAAGACCATAGTTGGACTATGGCAATCAAGTAAAGCAGCGTACTCAAAACCCGTAAGACATTCTCTAGATTAATAAGAAATAGTAAGAGGAATTAGAGCTTAATGTTGAGTACTTGAGTAGACATTAAGGTGGAACTTGAGTGAGTGAAGTCACTGTTCAAAATTATGGGTGATAGAAACCATTGTAACATGAGTAAGTATGAAAACTTGCCTGAGGCGAGTTGTGTGACTATGATGATATTTCATTGACAATGAGTAGTAAATCATATGTATGTAGTCACGAGAGTTAGGCTAAGGGACTTTGCAACCTCACTCCCTTACCACTGTTGAATTATGATGAGATGTTATGAGAGTTAAATTTAGTAAGTTTATATGTGACTAATGCAGTATTTATGTTAGCAGTTTGAGAATGCTTTGTATCACATTGATACATGATACTCTACTAGACAGAGTAATCGTTGTTGAATATGAGGTTGAAGTCCTGGGGGACTATAATGAAAAGGCTATCATTGAGATATGAAATAGATAAGGTCCCGTATAAGATCATGTTTGAGGCATGGCCTCGGCACCAAGTTATGATTCTGTATAAGACCATATCCGGAATATGGCATCAGCAATGAATATGAGAATCATGTAAGACCATATTCAGAATATGGCATCGATACTTGATGTGGAAGTCCATATAAGACCTAATCCAGGATATGGCATTGGCATTTAGAGGTGACTCCATATAAGACCACCCCGGGGATGTGGCATTGGTTTCGTGCCTACATGAATGACGATGAATTTGCGTCTTTGATTATCCCTAGTGATCAATGGGATAGATAGATGAGTCTAGAGGTAGAAATGAGAATGGTACTAAAGTCATGTGAAAGAGTGAAAACATGTACTCTTGAATGAATCACGAAGAGACGATTACGATATATGACACGGAACGTGTTATATAAATGCAAGTATGAGTAAGTTGGCTCGAAGCCTGTAGTTTGTGCATGGTTAGTTGATGCCATGGATGGATTATAATAATAATCCCCTTGAGTATTATGTACAAATATCATTGCCTTTCAGGGTGATGTGGTTGTTCTTTTCATAAAAGTGTGGATTTGTGTGAGAATATTGGCGGATAGTAAAAATCGAGATAAAGCGTTTGTCGATTTAGTTATTTGAAATCGACATTCCTTTATCTCCTTGTAACCCTATTCGGGTGCTTTGAGGGAGAAGTTGGAAATGATTCTAGTATAAGGAGTGAAATCATGAGTTTCACATGGTGTGATGGATTTTCGGGCAAGCCGAATAGAGTTAATGAATTCGATCAAGATGTCCCTGCTATCGTGAGTTGTAATGATGGTAAAGGTTTTAGATTAGCATAGCAAGAGAAACCCAGATGAGAGTGTGCTTGAATTATGATTCAAGTTTTGTGTATATTTACACATAAAACAATAAGAAGAATAAAATTCTGTGTGTATGTGAGTAGGGAGCATATTACAGAGATATGCTCGTTGAAACGTTTAAACCACGATGGTTGAGTTGAAAGCTATAGAATGAACTATTAATTGAAAGTTTTAGTACTGAGTTCAGTCTGAATCGAGAAAAAGAGTTACCAGATTGGTGATCCAGAGGCAATCACCTTTGTGTCTGTGTAATGGGTTAGATGTTATGAAAAGTTCCATGTTAAGCAATGCGAGTTAGTTACTCGGTTGACCCTAGTTGGTAACATCTTAGTTTCAGCAAGGTTAATGACTAGAGCGAGTTTTCTTTTGAGAACAAAAGGGTTGAGAAGAGATATAGTAAATGGTATTTTAAATAAGCTTGAATGAGTTTATTTCGGATGGTAAATACTGAGTTGTATAAGTTTTCATTTGTTGATGATTTCTCAAAATAGAATTGGAATGATGATGAATCCAGAACTTATACTGAGTTTTCGTATGAGATTTAGTAGCGACATATCTAATAAAGCAAGAATAAAGGCGTGCGATTATGTGGATAAATGAGTTGTGATGAGAGTACATTTCACGATATGATGGAGTTATGGTGAAGTAGTTAACCACTAAAAGTGAGTTTTCAAAGCGTACAAGTCAAAACCATTACTGATCGGTGAATGCTTTAATGAGAAAGTGAGATAAAACCTTATAGATTTCAAATTTAGTTTGACAAGATTCCCAAAGAGGGGATGTCATTCGAATTGTAGTAAATCAACCAGTAAAGATTCGAACGATCATTTGGACATGTACAGAGTTCCAAATTGCTGGATTTCTGAATATAGTATATACCTAGAGGAAGAATAACTTAGGTCTCAAGTTACGTTTCGACCTTATGTATCACAGCTTAAGAGTTGTTTGCAAGAGAAACTTGAGGATAAGTGGATTCGTGATTTTGAAGAGTAGATGGAAACGTTTTAAGAATGTTGATAGCAACTCCTCCTGATAAAATTTTCGGGGACAAAAATTCCTAAGGGGGAGAATTGTAACAGCCCGATTTAGGGGCTAGTCGGAACAGTGATCTCAGAATCACTAATTTGAGGTTAGAGAAAATTATTTTCATGATATGTTATGTATTATGACATGTTTATAAGGATGCATGAAAATTTTGGTGCCTTAATTTTAGCGATTTCTAGCTAAATTGTGAAAAATGACTAAATCGCATAAAGTGCGAAAGTTCTATTTTATTTGCTAGAGGTGCCAAATAGCTATGGATTATTAATTTGAGGTCCCAATTGTGCAATTTGGCCTTAATTTAGTGAGTTGGCCGACCATAATAATATATAGGGGACAAGAGCATTTATTATGATAGAAATATGGTGATATTAGTTGGAAAATTGAATAAAATAAGATGATATAAGCTAAAGCTATCATCTTTTTATTTCTTCTCTTCTTCAATCAAAAATATCAGCCATGGGAGAGGTTTGAATGCTTCAAATTTCAGCAAGCTTTACTCCATTCAAGTAAGTGATTTTGATGCTTATTTTTTATGAAAATTGCATTTTTGGAGTCCCCAAAGCTTAAGCTAGCTAATGGGAGGATTAATTTGCAACATGGTTGAAAGTCTAGGGACTTGACATGAGAGATTTTATGTTTTTTTGATGAGTTTTTATGGAAGAAAATGAATGATAGGATGATGAGAAACAACTTTTGTGAAAGGTGTTGCCATGAAAACACCTAATTGGGACTAAAATGCAAAAGTTGTAATTTGTTCATTAAGTCATGAAATAGATGGAATTGTGGATAGTTGTAAGAGGATTAAATGTTCATCTAGGCTTGCTTAATAAGAAATTGAGATGAAAATTTATGTATGAGCCTAGGGGCAAAATCATAATTTTGCCAAAGTGTAGGGGCAAGATAGTCATTTTTGCCTTAAGTGTAGATTATGGTGTATTATGATTTATAAATGATTAAATCAGTAAATTCCATTATTCTAGATCAAAGAAAACGAGTTTCGGACCTAGAACGGGTGAAAAGAGAAAGGTGTGCAAAAAGGTCCCTTTCGGCCCTTTCGACATCGAGGTAAGTTCACGTGCAAACATTGTAATTACGTACGAGTTAATTTAATGTTCCAATGTGATATGGAATGTATATTTACCATATGAATGCATGAAATATCTTTTGATGAAATGTCAATAGAATTGAAATGTGTATAACAAGATATGATGATGGTTAAAGTCTCGAGTAAGACCATATTGGAATATGGCCTCGGTGTAAGAGTTCGTATAAAGACCATGTCAGGGACATGGCATCGACAAGTTAATGTATGTAGGACCTTATTGGGGTATAATGTCAATGAGAACTATGTGTATGAGACTCGAGAGAGTTAGTTAACAATTTGAATGATTCAACGGATATGTTGAATGTAAGTGGTTGTACCACAAGAAGCACAAGTATGTGTTAGAATCGAATGGAGATGAATTCAATATATGCTGAACCCCTAGTGGGATATGTGTAATTAATGCACCTTAGTTGCATGAGATAGGTTTATGGATGCATTGTGTGAATGCGAACGAGTATCGTAGAAAGTTAAGTAAGAATAAAAGTAGGTGAGGATGTTCTCGGATGAACATTTAAAATAGAGATATACTTGCAGATTACTATCCACGAATGTAAAAATAACAGTGAGCTATGTGCGGAATCACCTTATTGATGGTAGTGACGGGCTGTGTGCGATACCATCGCTTATAAATGATTGGTGGCTGTGTGCGATACCACCCTATTAGAGATTTTAATGGTGGGATGAGTGCGAAACCACCAAGAGATTTGTAGTATGAGTAGCTTATTGTAATTGCTTGATGTGTTGTTCTATGTGACTACCTGACGATCAGTGCAGGAATGTGTGCTATTTAACACGAGTAGTTGGCTTGTGGCATGAGGTGAATGTGGTAAGAGATAGAATGAGTAAGCTTCAAGAGTGGTTAAGTTACCATGAGTTAATGAGAAAAACTCAGTATAATACCTTGTAGTTATATGTATTCAATAAATGTCGGTATTTGTCAGTTTATGCAGATGAACTTACTAAGCATTATTGCTTACCCCTTTTCTTTTCCCATCTCTTATAGGTTATTTTAACTAGCTCGGGTTGGAGGCCACCGGAGATATTTTCACACTATTGAATAAACGCTTGGTATGGTGTTTCAAGTTCTTATGAGTCATGGCATGTAGAGGGATTCTTTTAGAGTTGATTAAGTTCTAATTGTTGTAGCCAAATTGTGTTGGCCTAAGAGAACTTAGGGATTGGTTGTGTATAGCCATAGATGATGGCTTAAGTTACAATTGTAATTGCATTCAGAATAGTTCTCCCTAGTGTATGGGATGAAGTCTTTTTCTCTTTAAATGATTAAATGTCTTTAATTCAAGAGTTAAATTGATGCTATGTGGAGTTATGTGATGATGTATGAATTTATGTAAATGAGAGTGATAAAAAGGCTTGGTAGATAGCCTCTAAGTGCCTACACGGATAGACACACGGGCGTGTGTCTAGGCCGTGTGTCTCCTGCTCCTTAGTATCTTAAGTCAGATTAAACCACGGACTGGTCACACGACCGTGTGTCCAGGCCGTGTGATACACACGGTTGGCACATGGGCGTGTTCCAAGGCCGTGTGAAGTCTGCACTTGACACTTAGAAATTTAATTGTCACCACCGGTGGCGCTTTGCGCGCGTGTGTATAGACCGTGTGGATAAGTCAGAATGCCAAGGTTTGGCACACGGGCTAGGGCCACGGGCATGTCCAGGCCGTGTGTAATTTGCCAGTATCCTCCACGGGTGAAAGACACGAGCATGTTTTAGGGGTGCACGGGCGTGTCCCAAGTCACACGGACGTGTGACCCCTGTTTCTAGAGAAAGTTTCCAGATGAGTTCCGAAAGTTTCAGGATGTAAGTCTGAGGCCTCGTAGGCCCATGAAATGTCTGATTTGATTAAGAATGAGAAGTTTTTAATTCAGAACGAAATTTTATCGCCCATAAGTACATGTTTAAGAAAGTTCAAGCATAGTAATGTCTCGTATCCGGTCTAAGCCTCAGACTCGGGTATGGGGTGTTACATCGACTCTCGGGCTAACCTAGCATATGTGTGAGTCTAGCTATACATGCCATATTACTACCTGTGATAGTGTGATATATCCCGACTCTGATGAAATTATTTTGTTGAGACAGAGATATTTTCCAACCGAGCTATTTTCAAAAATGCTGAAAGTGATACTAAGATATTTGAAATTGTGTTTGTGATGAGTCGAAACTTGGAAAGGTATGAATAAGAGTTCATGATATGTATGTGATGATGTAAAAAATGAAATAACCAAAAGTTGAGAAATATGGAAAAAATGTCATTGTTCCGGTTGGACGTTGTATTTCGATGGATTATGATGATTTTATGAAATGGATAAAATGTTTTAAATGTTGCAAAAAGGATTTAGCCTGGAAGGGTAATCCTGAATTAAGCCCTCTCGAGCATATGTTATGAAATGGATTTAGCCCGGAAGTGTAATCTAGAGTAAGCCCTTTAGAGCATACGTTACTGAAAGGATTTAGTCTGGACTGGCAATCCTGTTATATCATATGTGGCTCGAGAGTGTGCTCTATGAATATGTGCCAAAAGGGCACTTCTGAATATGAATTGGCAGATGGTTGACATGCATACCTTGAGTATACTACTCGAGTATCCATCGAAATTACAATAGTTCAATAGGAATTATTCTTGAAATATGAAAGGTGAACTGAAATGAAAGTTTATATTGTGATAAGCTCATCTATGTTTATTTGGCATTCATATGATGTTATGTGCCTAATTTTTTTGATTAAGTGAATGTGATAAGTAAACTTACTCAAAATTTATGGAATGTATGTTTAAGTACACTTGTTTGAATAAAGGTAATCGGAAAGTTCGTGTGACATAAATATGTATGTTAATTAGCTTGAAGTGAATTATATGATTATGAAGATATTATGTTAATAATAAATGCTAAGTGATATGTGTGTATTTATGAGAGTCGAGTTAGAGGCTTTACGACCTCACCCTTACCAATATGGTATTTTATAACGAAATTTCACGAGATTTAAGTTGAATGAGCTCACAAGTAAGAGACCAAAGAGTTCAGTAGCGAAATAACTAATAATGTGGTCGGAGTTAAGAATAGTTTGGCAAGTGAATACAGTTCTGGAAAAGATGCCAGGTTATTCTAAAGATCATTCGAATTTCGCGATGTCACTGTTAAAGAAAAAGTTAATCTCAGCTAATCGACTCATTCAGGCATGATGTCTAAGGTGTGTATTTGTTGGAATTTCTTCTAAATTGATTCTCGTTAGCGAATGGAATAATACGAGATTAGTGATGACAAAATTAGTCAGAGAAATGATATTTGAATCATAAAGATGTCTGAGTGTAACAGATGTAATTGAATAGATTATGATGGTCTCTCCTGGGTATTTTATGTATTCATTTATCCTCAGAGATATATGTGATTGTTCGTTTCCTGATGGAATTCTTATCGTATGAGAATGCTAGCTGAATATAATGATAGATGAAAGCGTTGTTAGTCTGGTTAATTGATAAACAACATTTCTTATATCTCTCTTTGGGATTATATTCTATTATGTTTGAAATAAAAGTTTTTGGTGAAAATTTATGTGAGGCTATTCTTCCGTTTCCACTGGATCTTGTTTTGTTATATATATATATTTGGAAAATATATTATCTCTATTACAATTGATTCCAGATCGTATAAGCATTGTTTTTCTTCTGGTTTTCGCTGAGGAATCATTAAGATCTTTATTATTTTTCTTATGAGGTATGTTTTCAGACTTCCAATATGATATCGCGTCTTGGATTTCTTTATCTAGGTTTTCTTATCATCCTTATTTCGTAAATTATCAATCATGGCTCATCTTTAAAGTGTGTTCTTTGGCTTGTGATAACTATGTCTATTATGGTTGTATTTCTGGTTCGATCATAGGAACATGGTGATTCTGGTATCAGGATTTCTCTAATTTTCGTGAAAGGAATTGACATCGGCAAAGGTATAGATAGTGGAAGCTCAAGCTCAAATTGTATGATGGTTTTCTTCTCTCAGGTAAGTTTGATTAAGGTCAATGAATTCAATAAGGATATTCTGTTTCCTTGAGCTAATGCAGTTGTAAAGATCTTTGATTAGCATGTTAAGGGAATTATAAAAGATTATATGTTTGAGTTGTTTAATAGCATGAAGAAAGAAATATTTTGATATGTTATTATTTGATAGTTGAAATCGACTCAGTTGTTTTTATCTGAGCGAGCTGATCAGTTGAAAGGTGATTTGAGTTTTATGCATTTAAGTTTATCCTCAGGTAAGAAGATAAAATCCTGTACATTCATGGGTAAATTGACGAACTGTCTGAATAAAGAATTTATATTCAAAAAGGGGTGTGATACAAGGATGTACCTATTAGATCAGTTCTAATTGGATGATATTATTATGAGTTAAAGTTGTTTTTGTTGATAAAGTTATCACATTTGTGAAAGTTTGAACGGTCTGTTGAATGTTAGCAAAGTTGAAAATAATTGAAGGTATTGTTAACCGAAGCACTGATTCTGAGTCCAGTTTAAATTGAGTAAAGAATTTGTGATTTTTCAGCGATGCATTATCGAACGAATTGGAATGTGTTTTAATACAAGAATGTAAGTGATAGTTTATGCTTTCAAACGGTTAAAGTCACATGAAAGGAACTGTCCGGCGGGTGATTTAAAGTCGGCCACTTTTTATGTCTGTGTTGAGGATTTGATGACATCGGTTGCCCGACCAAAAACGTCATATGTTTCCTGATCCCAAGAGTTTAAAGTATCTAATGTCACAGAAGGATCTGAATTTAAAACAGCATAGATGGCTCGAACTATTGAAAGATTGTGAGTAGTTATTGATTAACCTTTGGGAGAGCAAATATAGTTGCAAATGCTTGAATGGAAAACCTTTAATTATTTAGTGAGTATTGGATACATGATTAATCTTATTTGATGACGGTCTGAATCTAGCTAAATTAGACGCTAAAGTGATGTTTTCTTTGCAAGATTGAGAACCTCAGGAATGTGATAGTGAGTGGTAAACTAAACGAGTACAGTGTGAGACGACTTTTGATTCTGAATTTTAGGTTGGACCTGATGACTGTTATCATTATTCCGAGATAGAATTTGTGCACTGAGTAATTCAGAGCTTATGCAAAAAATTTTGTACGAAGCTCAGTAGTAGCTCATTTGTTCATTTAAGGAGTAATAAAATGTACAGTTATTTGAAATAGATGTTCTAGTGATCGGGTATGTAAAATGATAGATTAGTTGAGTTATATGTTTCAGAGACTATCCGATCAGAAATCATACAAAAAGTAAAAGTGATTCGTGGCAGTTTAGAATCCACTTTAGATTGTCAGAAAACGTATGTGAATTTGAAACATGAGGATATGAAATTCTCGTTCAGTGATAGCATGCTTCCAAAAGTATTGCCTTGGAAAAAGATTCAAAATGTGTTTTGTGTATGTATGTTGCGATGGTATTGATTGGACTCTCTGAGTATGAATTATCCGATAGGGATTATGATTCAGCCGATGTGTTGTATAACAGAGAATCAATCGGAATCTTGACATGAGAGATTAAAAAGCTGGGAAATAAAAGCATAACCTTAGTGAGGGTTCTTTGGCAGTGTCACGAGACAGAGGAGTCTATGTGGAAAATTGAATTTATTTTTCGGTAAGATTTTCGGGGACAAAAATCCCTAAAGGGGGGGGAGAGTTGTAACAACCCGATTTTGGGTCTAGTCAGAACAGTGGTTTCGGGACCACAAATCCGACGAATAAAAATTCATTTTTATTTTATTTTAATGGTCTACAGTTTTATGGAACGGTTTCGTGAAAATTTCGTTCGAAAATTTTGATGTTTGGGCACTCAATTTAGTCAAAAGGACTAAATTCCAAAAAGTAAAAAACTTGAATTCTATATGTTAAAGGTGTCCAATTGCTATGAGATTTTAAATTAGAGGTCCTTAAATGGTAATTAGACCATTGGTTAAGTTGGTGGACAAAAATAGACATGGTTTGGCATGTTTCTAAAGTTTTTCATTAAGGGCATTTTGGTAATTTGGTAATTAAAATGAATTAATAAGCCAAAATAGAGCCAATTTTTGTCCATCTTCCTCCCATGGCCAAAATTCACAAGGGGAAACCATGGCTAGGGTTTTTCAAACTTCCAAGCTTGATTGTAAGTCTGTTTTAGCCCCGTTTTTAATGCTCTTTACATTTTTGAAGTTATTGTAACTCGATCTTTCTATTTCTACCATCAATTTGAAGAGATGTTGTAACATCCTTAAATTAGGGGTCTGGCATTTTTGTGTCATTGCATGCGTTTAGCTTGCTTAGGTTGTTATTTAGGTGTGTTTGGGGGTCCTGGAGAGGCTCGGGTTCGAGCCAGAGCTTTGGTAAAATTTTGCTTTTTGGCCATAAGGGGAGAGAGCTAGTGGAAGCAGGCCTTAAGGATAATTATTTCTGTTTGATGATACAAAAGGAGCTCTTGGTGGAGTGGTGTTGGCGTCATTAGTACAGAAAAGGGGGAGGAGTTCGAATCCCATCTGCTGCACCATGGAGCTTTATTTTTTTGTGCTCAAGGTGGGGAAGAGGTGGCATTTGGCTGGGACTCTACCAAGGAGGAGTTGAATGGGTCAAACAGGTTTGAATGGATGGAGGAGAGGAGTTTGGGGAGTTTGATTTGGTCAACCATTTCAAATGGTGGATGGAGAGTGAGTGGGGGAGAAAATCAAGGAGAATATCGTGGGAGTTGGTGTGGGGAGGTGTTTGGCCAAAAGTGGGGAGGTGTTAGGGGGCATTTTCGGTTGGGTGTGTGTGTGTGTGTCGAATTCCCTTTAGTTTCCTAGGCATTTGTAGCATAATCGGTCATAAGTGTGTAGGGAGAGTGACGTTTCTTCAAGTGCTCATTTGAGAGAGTTTACCCTTTTTTGCATCTTTTGGCTAAGAGCATTTCAAGTTTTTTTGTTGCTTCCATTTCTTCTTGCCGAACCTTAAACATTTTAGTAACTCTTTCTCCTTATCATTTCTTTTGTCACTATCTTCCTTTGGTTTTCGCCAAACACCTGTAGCCGAATCTCTCCAACATTCCATTTCTTCTCCTCTTGACCGAATCATCTTCCACACCCTTCCATTTTCTTTGACTTCCCTATACCTAAGCCGAATTACTCAGTTGAATCGGGTCATATTCTTGTTATTTTGCTGGTAGCCGAATCTTGTGTCTTCTTCTTTACTTCTTCATTCGTTTCTATTCATTTTCTTTTGCAAGCCGAATCTCCTCTTGTGTCAAGCTAAGTCCGTTTCTTTCATCTTTTGCTGTTAGCCGAACATCAGGAAGCAAAGTGCTGAGATCCTTTTGGTTTGCCGAAAGTCCCTCTTCAATCAGTTTTGCTTGTGGCAAGGTAATGGGTTTCTCTCTTCGTATGTTTTTCTTCTCTTCTCTCTCTTCTAAAGAATCGAAGCAGTCATCCTTTAACTCCTCTCTTTTTAGGCCGAATGTGGGTACTCCTCTTCACTCGGAATCATGGTTATTTCTTCGTGGAAGTCAGAACCTTTGTGGGTCAATTGCCAAACCAGGGGCATTTCGATAAGTAGCCATGGCCGAATAGAGATAGTTGGATACGCTCGTTCACGTTTCATTTAGGCCGAAAGGTCGTTTCTTCTTTATTTTGGAGCATCGGTTCTAACTCATGCTTTATTTAGGAACTCAACCTGGTAATCGAAAGAAGTAACCAACATTTGGGTATAGCAAAGAAGTGCCGTATTCTTGGTAAGTAGTGTGGTGTGTTGTCGCTTTCGACCTTAGAGTTTTGACATATTCTGATCGGGACTTTCTTCATGGAGGCGAGTGGTAGCTATTCTAAGGGGGCATCGATTAAGGAGCCCGAGGGGAGTGGACTCGTAGCCTCTGCTCCTAAGTTCAAACGACGTAGGGTGTCAGCGGTTCGGGATTTTCTGCTGGGCTGTGGAAGGGAGCCGACATCTGTTTGGGATAGGCAAATTGCTGTTGTTCGCGCTAGTGAGGGCAACGACGAGCAGGAGTGTATAGTTCTTCGCGTAGTCAGGTGTGTAATCTCACACATTTATTTCGTTTTGTTTCGTATTATATTATGTGTCGGCTAAGAGCCGAAATACTTTAACGGGTATGCAGTTGAGATACCCAAGTGGGTAAGTTTGGAGACATACCAGGTAAGTAACCTTTATGACTATACCATTTGGATAAATTAGTATGATTATACGTGTGTTCTGATTATCTGATGTACATTGATATATGTATGCATGCACCACATTATGAGGATATAACATGTTGCATGGGGTGGGGATATGATATTGATAAAAGGGGAAGTGTATTTAGGTGGCTCTGCCACATATTTCGGTGACTCTGTCACATTATTTCGGTGGCTCTACCACATATTTTGGTGACTCTGTCACATTATTTCGGTGGCACTGCCACAATTTCGGCAATGAGCAGCGTGACTGCCATCGATGGTGTGTAGCGGATGAAGGTTGATTGTAGAAATCCCCACTGGTGTGTTTTGGCTTGAACGGGTGGTGTGTAGCGGATGGATTATTAGGGTGGGCTGGGTTGCATTGCATGCATTTATCTATTTTACCATGCTAAAAGGGCTCAGGCCCAGTTCATTTCCATAAGGGCTTCACTCAGTTTGATTTCGTAAGGGCTAAGGCCCAATTTGTATCTGAATGGGCTCGGGCCCAATTAACATTTGTTTAGGGGATTACACACTGAGTTCTCGTAACTCACCCTTCTACTTAATTTTGCAGGTAATCCCTAGCTTTTAGGATTTGGAGCCGAGACGGACTCGGCGGTGGCCATACATCGTTGCTTAGTAAATTCTGTTTTGCTTTACTGTAAATTCTATTTTAATTTGGGATTATGTTTTGTAATAAGGCCACTGGGATTTTATTTTGGTTTTTGTTTTAATGCAGTTAGTACCTATTATGAAATGATCAATACGGGGTTTTCCCTAAAAACGTAAATAACTGAATTTCCAAAATACTAAAGAACGGTTTACAAACTATAGATAAATAAATTCGGGTTTTTCTCAAAACTACAACACTTGTTCCAAAACGGCACATTTTCGAAACCCACGGAACCTAATTTTTGGTGTTATAAAATAAATTTTCGGTCTTAGTAATATTTATAACAGCTTGTAAGAAAACCTTTAAAACGAACCTGATTTTCAAAATGGAAACAACATTTGAAATTTTTAAACGATCGTGAAGTTTCTTTAACAACCTTTCTATGTGACATGCCAGATCCGGTCGTAACGTCTAGGCCGGGTTTGCGGTGTTATATTTTGTGGTATCAGAGCCCGGTTGCAAAACTCGGCTGTGGAAAGGGTTTCAAAAAAATGTTTTCCAAAATTTGTTTAAAATATGGTTTAGAAAAATATATGTCTTTTCGGAAGTATGGCACTCGAGTCTCCGGTACCAAATCCGTAAGTCTTCTGACTTTGTTTGATATTATGAGATGATTTTAGAAAGAAACTGTTAGAGTTAGTGTAATATGACTGCTAGCTATAAGAGTTAAGAATGTAGAGACTGAGACATTAGGAATTCGATTTGCGAAAACCATTTTTAAATCTGTCTTCATAAACTATCTGTTAATAAACATTGGAATGATTTACCAATTCATAAAATTTCTAATCAGATTAATTCGATTTAGCTAACATGAGCACAAGAGGACGTGGACGTGGTGTACACGGCCGTGGTAGAGGTCGGGGTGCTGAGGCTGGATCTTCAGAATCAGGGCATGTACCGGAAGGCGAAGTGCCAACATCACCAATAGCGGATGCAGGGTCTCAAGACCGAACTGGGGGGACGATGCTTTGTCCCAAGCTATGCTGCGAGTTTTGGAACAGGTTGCTGGAGCCAGCACAGGATCGGTAGCTCAAAAATCTATTCCTGAGCGACTTCGGGCAAATGGGGCTGAGATATTTAGGGGTATTTCTGGTGTGGCCCCAAACGTAGCTGAATACTGGCTGAAAGCAGTTGAGCAGATTATGGATGACCTGGACTGCACAGTAGAGGAAAAATTGAAAGGAGCAGTGTCTCTCCTTCGAGATGAGGCGTACCAGTGGTGGCTCACAGAGAGGGAAGGTACTTCAGCGGACCGTATCACCTGGGACTTCTTTAAGACAGCGTTCCAGGGAAAATATGTTGGGGCGAGTTATGTGGACACCCAGAGGAAGGCATTTCTGAACTTGGTCCAAGGGAATAAGTCCGTGGCTGAATATGAGGCGGAGTTCCTGTGCTTGAGTCGTTAAGCTCGGGGTATCGTTGCAACTGATTATGAACATTGTGTTCGGTTCGAGGATGGTCTGCGGGATGAGCTGTGAGTACTAATAGCTCCGCAGTGAGAAAGAGATTTCGCTATACTGGTTGAGAAGGCAAAAATTTCCGAAGAGGTGAAACGTTCTGAGAGGCATAACCGAGATAAGGATAGGGGCAAGAGTAAGAGAAGTTTTGGGTCATCAGGTTCTTCGAGGAGTTTTCAAAAGAGGCCTAGGTTCGATGGGCCAACTCGAGTGGGGATGCCTGTTGCTGTAGGTCAGTTGCGACCGTGTGCACGGTGTGGGAAAACGCATTCGGGGGAGTGTTAGAGAAGAACGGGAGGATGTTTTAAGTGTGGATCTAGAGCATTTGATAAAGGATTGTCCGCAAGAGCTTGCTAGGGTGCAGAGGATAGGTCAGGGATTTGCACAGCCAGGAAGAAGTGGTCAGCAGCCACCGAGAGGTCGTGGTCCGGCCAGAGGGGGGAATGGCTTTGGTCGAGGTCGTGGAGCACCGGGCAGAGGTGCTGGTAATACTGATGCAAGACAACATGGACTGGTATGCAGGTAGACGTCGAGAGGATGGCAACGCACCAGATGTCATAACCGGTACATTTCTTATATTTGATGAACCGTTTACTGCTTTGATAGATATTGGATCTACACATTCATATGTTGCCTGTGCTATATCTGGGACTTTGGGTATAAAATCTGAGATTGCCGCTAGAGAAATGTCTGTGGTTAGCCCCTTAGGACAATCTGTGGTAGTGAACAAGTTATTTAGGAATGTGCCTTTAAAAGTTCAAGGAGTAGTTTTTCCGGCAGAGTTGATGGGACTACCGTTCGGCAAGTTTGATCTGATCTTAGGCATGGATTGGTTAGTTAAGCACCATGCGAACTTGGACTGTGCTGCTAAGCATATGGTTTTAAGAACTCCAGAGGATGAGGAAGTAATTGTGATAGGAGAAAGGAGGAATTACCTGTCCAATGTGGTTTCACCATTAAAGGCAGGGAAGTTAGTGCAAAAAGGGTATAAGGCGTTCTTGGCTTTTGTCAGCGCATTTGATGCCAAGGAATTATTTGTTGGAGATGTCAGAACCATGAAAGAGTTCTAAGACGTCTTTCCTGAAGAGCTTCTGGGATTGCCTCCGGACCGCGAGGTCGAATTTGGCATTGAGCTACTTCCGAGAACGGCTCCAGTGTCCATCACTCCTTATAGGATGGCACCAAAGGAGCTGGCAGAACTAAAAGCTCAGATCCAAGAACTGTTGGACAGGGTATTTATCCGACCAAGTGTATCTCCTTGGGGAGCGCCGATTTTGTTCGTAAAGAAAAAGGATGGGTCGATGCGTATGTGCATTGACTATAGGCAATTGAACAAGTTGACTATTAAGAACAAGTACCCGCTACCAAGAATTGATGATTTGTTCGATCAGCTGCGAAGAGCTTCGGTTTTCTCAAAGATAGATTTGAGATCAGGGTAGCATCAGTTAAGGGTCAAGGAGGCGGATATTCACAAGACTGCGTTCTGAACTCGGTATGGGCTTTACGAGTTTCAAGTAATGCCGTTCGGATTGACTAATGCACCAGCCGCTTTTATGGACATGATGAACCGGGTCTTCCAGCCCTATCTAGACCGGTTTGTGGTGGTGTTCATAGACGACATCCTGGTGTATTCGAGAACGGAGGAAGAGCATGATTCACATCTTCGGACAGTTCTGCAGATTTTGAGAGAGAAGCAACTGTATGGAAAATTCAGCAAGTGTGAATTTTGGTTGAAGGAAGTGACCTTTTTGGGGCATGTTGTTTCTGCCGAGGGTATTAGGGTTGATCCCCGAAAGATCGAAGTTGTATTGGATTGGAAACCACAGAAGTCTGTGTCAGAAATTTGAAGTTTTCTCGGTTTGGCTGGGTACTACAGAAGGTTCGTTGAGGGGTTTTCGTTGATTGCTGCACCTTTAACCAAGTTATTGCGGAAAGGAGTACCGTTTATTTGGGCCGATAAGCAACAGGAAAGTTTTGAAAAGTTAAAGAAGATTCTAACTGAGGCACCAGTATTGATTCAGCCTGAGGCCAGGAAGGAATTTGTCGTCTACCGTGATGCATCGCACACACGTTTGGGATGTGTGCTAATGCAAGAAGGGAAGGTGGTAGCGTATGCATCTCGTCAGCTAAGGCCGCATGAGATGAATTATCCCACTCATGATTTGGAGTTAGCTGCAGTGGTGTTCGCCCTAAAGATATTAAGACACTATTTGTACGAAGAGAAGTCAGTTATCTTTACGGACCATAAGATTTTGAAATATCTCCTTACCCAGAAGGAGCTGAATTTAAGACAACGGAGGTGGATAGAATTGCTGAAAGACTATGATTGCTCGATTGAGTATCACCCGGGTAAAGCTAACGTGGTAGCAGATGCATTAAGTCGTAAGGTGGTATCGAATTTGAGAGCAATGTTTGCTCATCTCAGCCTTTATGAAGATGGTAGCTTGCTAGCGGAACTTCAAGTGAAACCATTATGGATAAGTCAGATTAAAGAGAAGCAATTGTTGGATGAATCGTTAGGTTCTCGACTTCAGCAAGTGGAAAGTGGAGAGACAGGGGATTTTGGTCTGAGCAGTGAAGGGGTATTGTGTTTTCGTGGGAGAATTTGTATGCCGAAGGACTCTGAGTTGAGGCAGATGATTTTTCGGGAAGTGCATAGTAGTCCATACGCTATGCATCCCGGTGGAAGCAAGATGTATCGGGACCTACATGAACTGTATTGGTGGCCTGGTCTGAAACGGGAAGTTACTGACTTTGTGAGTAAGTGTTTGACATGCCAGCAAGTGAAGGCAGAGCACCAGTTGCCTTCGGGGTTGCTGCAACCGGTGATGATTCCACTTTGGAAGTGGGAGAGGATAACGATGGATTTTGTTAGTGGGCTACCCTTAACGCCTACTAAGAAGGATTCAGTGTGGGTAGTCGTTGATCGGTTGACTAAGTCCGCACACTTCATACCGGTTCGTACCGACTATTCGTTACAGAAGTTGGCCAAGCTGTATGTGGCAGAAATTGTGAGGCTGCATGGGGTACCAGTGTCTATCATATCAGATAGGAACCCTAGGTTTACATCGCAATTCTGGAAGGCATTGCATGGAGCTTTGGGTACAAGGCTAGATTTCAGCATAGCGTTTCACCCATAGACTGATGGTCAGTCGGAAAGGGTAATTCAGATTCTGGAGGACATGTTAAGGGGCTGTGTGATTGACTTCAGAGGTAGTTGGGAAGATTACTTGCCATTGGCTGAATTTGCGTACAACAACAACTATCAGTCCAGCATTCAGATGACACCCTACGAGGTGTTGTATGGTCGTAGGTGTCGTACCCCTACCTGTCGGACGAAGTTAGGTGAGCGACGGGTGTTGGGTCCGGAATTGATCTCAGAAACGGAGGAAAAGGTTAAGCTAATTCGAGACCGGTTAAAAGAAGCCGACGATAGCGAGTAAATCGTATGCGGATCTGAAGCGTAGGGAGATAGAATTTTCGGTGGGGGATCGTGTCTTCTTGAAAGTCTCACCTTGGAAGAAGGTTTTAAGGTTTGGACGGAAGGGCAAGTTGAGCCCCAGATTCATCGAGCCTTATTGGGTGCTGAAACGTGTAGGACCAGTGGCTTATCAGCTTGAGTTACCCCCGGAGTTGAGTCAGATACATAATGTATTCCATGTTTCGATGCTAAGGCACTATCATTTAGATCCATCTCACGTAGTGCCGGTGGAAAAATTGGGGTGAGACCTGATCTGTCTTTCGAAGAAGAACCAGTGCAGATCTTTGAGCGGGATATTAAGGTATTGAGGAGGAAATCGGTTCCACTGGTTAAAGTATTATGGCGTAATCACGGTTCAGAGGAAGCCACGTGGGAGCCGGAGGAGGCGATGTGACAGCAATACCCTCACCTCTTTTAATCAGGTAAATTTTGAGGCCGAAATTTCTTTAAGGGGGTAGAACTGTAACATTCTTAAATTAGGGGTCTGGCATTTTTGTGTTGTTGCATGCATTTAGCTCGCTTAGCTTGTTATTTAGGTGTGTTTGGGGGTCCTAGAGAGGCTCGAGTTTGAGCCAGAGCTTTGGTAAAATTTTGCTTTTTAGGCATAAGGGGAGAGAGCAAATGGAAGCAGGCCTTAAGGATAATTATTTGTGTTTGATGACACAAAAGGAGCTCTTGGTGGAGTGGTGTTGGCGTCATTAGTAGAGCAAAGGGGGAGGAGTTCGAATCCCATCTGCTGCATCATGGAGCTTTATTTTTTTGTGCTCAAGGTGGAGAAGAGGTGGCATTCGACTGGGACTCTACCAAGGAGGAGTTGAATGGGTCAAACAGGTTTGAATGGATGGAGGAGAGGATTTTGGGGAGTTTGATTTGGTCAACAATTTCAAATGGTGGATGGAGAGTGAGTGGGGGAGAAAATCAAGGAGAATATCGTGGGAGTTGGTGTGGGGAGGTGTTTGGCCGAAAGTGGGGAGGTGTTAGGGGGCATTTTCGGTTGGGTGTGTGTGTGTGTGTGCCGAAATCCCTTTAGTTTCCTAGGCATTTGTAGCATAATCGGTCATAAGTGTGTAGGGGGAGTGTCGTTTCTTCAAGTGCTCATTTGAGAGAGTTTACCCTTTTTTGCATCTTTTGGCTAAGAGCATTTTAAGTTTTTTTGTTGCTTCCATTTCTTCCTGCCGAACCTTAAACATTTTAGTAACTCTTTCTCCTTCTCATTTCTTTTGTCACTATCTTCCTTTGGTTTTTGCCAAACACCTGTAGCCGAATCTCTCCAACATTCCATTTCTTCTCCTCTTGACCGAATCATCTTCCACACCCTTCCATTTTCTTTGACTTCCCTATACCTAAGCCGAATTACTCAGTTGAATCGGGTCATATTCTTGTTATTTTCTTGTAGGCGAATCTTGTGTCTTCTTCTTTACTTCTTCATTCGTTTCTATTCATTTTCTTTTGCAAGCCGAATCTCCTCTTGTGTCAAGCTAAGTCTGTTTCTTTCATCTTTTGCTGTTAGCCGAACAACAGGAAGCAAAGTGCTGAGATCCTTTTGGTTTGCCGAAAGTCCCTCTTCAATCAGTTTTGCTTGTGGCAAGGTAATGGGTTTCTCTCTTCGTATGTTTTCTTCTCTTCTCTCTCTTCTAAAGAATCAAGCGATCATCCTTTAACTCCTCTCTTTTTAGGCCGAATCTGGGTACTCCTCTTCACTCGGAATCATGGTTATTTCTTCGTGGAAGTCAGAACCTTTGTGGGTCAATTGCCAAACCAGGGGCATTTCGGTAAGTAGCCATGGCCGAATAGAGATGGTTTGATATGCTTGTTCACGTTTCATTTAGGTCGAAAGGTCGTTTCTTCTTTATTTTGGAGCATCGGTTCTAACTCATGCTTTATTTAGGAACTCAACCTGGTAATCAAAAGAAGTAACCAACATTTGGGTATAGCAAAGAAGTGCCGTATTCTTGGTAAGTAGTGTGGTGTGTTGTCGCTTTCGACCTTAGAGTTTTGACATATTCTGATCGGGACTTTCTTCATGGAGGCGAGTGGTAGCCGTTCTAAGGGGGCATCGATTAAGGAGCCCGAGGAGAGTGGACTCGTAGCCTCTGCTCCTAAGTTCAAACGACGTAGGGTGTCAGCGGTTCAGGATTTTCTGCCGGGCTGTAGAAGGGAGCCGACATCTGTTTGGGATAGGCAAATTGCTGTTGTTCGCGCTGGTGAGGGCGACGACGAGCAGGAGTGTATAGTTCTTCGCGTAGTCAGGTGTGTAATCTCACACCTTTATTTCGTTTTGTTTCGTATTATATTATGTGTCGGCTAAGAGCCGAAATACTTTAACGAGCATGTAGTTGAGATACCCAAGTGGGTAAGTTTGGAGACATACCAGGTAAGTGACCTTTATGACTATACCATTTGGATAAATTAGTATGATTGTACGTGTGTTCTGATTATCTGATGTACATTGATATATGCATGCATGCACCACATTATGAGGATATAACATGTTGCATGGGGTGGGGATATGATATTGATGAAAGGGGAAGTGTATTTTGGTGGCTTTGCCACATATTTCGGTGACTCTGTCACATTATTTCGGTGGCTCTGACACATATTTGAGTTGACTCTGTCACATTATTTCGGTGGCATCGCCACAATTTTTGGCGATGAGCAGCGTGGATCGCCATCGATGGTGTGTAGCGGATGAGGGTTGATTGTAGAAATCCCCACTGGTGTGTTTTGGCTGGAATGGGTGGTGTGTAGCGGATGGATTATTAGGTTGGGCTGGGTTGCATTGTATGCATTTATCTGTTTTACCATGCTAAAAGGGCTCAGGCCCAGTTCGTTTCTGTAAGGGCTTCGCTCAGTTTGATTTCGTAAGTGCTAAAGCTAAATTTGTATCTAAATGGGCTCGGGCCCAATTAACGTTCGTTTAGGGGATTACACACTGAGTTCTCGTAACTCACCCCTCTGCTTAATTTTGCATGTAATCCCTAGCTTTGAGGACTTGGAGCCGAGACGGACTCGGCGGTGGCCATACATCGTTGCTTAGTAAATTCCGTTTTGCTTTACTTTAAATTCTATTTTAATTTGGGATTATGTTTTGTAATAAGGCCACTGGGATTTTATTTTGGTTTTTGTTTTAATGAGATTAGTACCTATTATGAAATGATCAATACGAGGTTTTCCCTAAACACGTAAATAACTATTTTTCCAAAATACTAAAGAACGATTTACAAACTATAGATAAATAAATTTGGGTTTTTCTCAAAACTACAACACTTGTTCCAAAACGGCACATTTTCGAAACCCACGGAACCTGATTTTTGGTGTTATAAAACAAATTTTTGGTCTTAGTAATATTTATAACAGCTTGTAAGAAAACCTTTAAAACGAACCTGATTTTCAAAACAGAAACAACATTCGAAATTTTTAAACGATCGTGAAGTTTCTTTAACAACCTTTCCATGTGACATGCCAGATCCGGTTGTAATGTCTAGGCCGGGTTTGGGGTGTTACAGATGTCAAGGTCTAAAATTTTACCCACGATGGATATTTGTGTATTTTGATGTCTAATGGTAGAAAATGCATGTTTGGTGTATGATAAACGATTTTTGCTAAGTGATTTTCGGTGAAAATGCCTAAAAGGACTTATTTGTATAAGTTATAAAATATGGTGTAAAAATGTGAATAAATGAAATTTGTGGGCTATTATAAGCATGAATAAGGTTCGGCTAAGCATGACTATTGAAGAAATTTAGTACATTTCATTTTACGAGCCTAAGGACTAAATAGTAAAAATGTCAAAGTTTAGGGGCAAAAATATAATTTTTGCCATAATGTGATTTTGGGCTGATTTGAATAGTATAATGATTAAATAAGTTAAATGTGGTATTATAGATCAAGAAAACGAGGTTCAGACCTAGAATTGGGGAAAAATGAGTATTTGACAATTTAGTCCTTTTTGTCGTTTTTATGCCGAGGTAAGTTCATATGTTAATTAAGCATTAAGTTATATGTGTATAGATGCTTAATTGATATAATTGTGGTAAATGTTATATTATTGAAATGAAATGTGAATGCTATTGAGTATAATACTACGAAAATGACCGACAGAGATTCGGTACAGCGAAAGTCCCGGTTGAACCTTAGGAATAGATAGGATATAAAATGTCATGACATTAGGGCTACTGAGATTATGTGTAAGACCATATCTGGGATATGGCATCAATATGAGACTTCGTGTAAGACCATATCTGGGATATGGCATCGATATGAGACTTCGTGTAAGACCATAGCTGGGCTATTGGCATCGATACGAGATTACATGTAAGACCATATCGGGGATATGGAATTTGTACGATACTGTGTGTACGAGATCCCCGAGTATCCTTTAATATTCCAAATGGTTCAACGGGAAATTTAATGGGTATGTTAAAGAAGAGAAATAGTATGTAAGTATTACGAATTGGTACAGGTATGTATGTAAAGTTTATAAGCATTGACTTCATGAAATTGCGAGTTCATTATTTTCCACGAGAATGATTTTATGAAAAACCTTGTGATTATTGGTCTATACGTGTGATGTATGAAATACATGGTAAATTCGATTGACGATTTTATGATTGGCCTTTGGGCCAAGTTGAGTTATGATATAGCATGTTTTATTCACACAAATTGTGATTTATCGGATATGAGAAAAAGGAAAGATTGGCATAATTTCCAATTAAAATGGTTATGGAAGTATGAAAAGATATGAGCTTTAAACAAATGAAAGATGTTAAAGTATATGCTTGAGAGGTGAATACAAATAAATAATGTGCATGTTTATTATGAGGTTTGAAATGATGTGTTATTTGATGTAGTATGATACAAAGGAGAGATTATGGTCGCTAGGCTAATGCCAAGATATGTTAAATTATGCTTATAAGTTGATGGAGTAAATATCATGATTGAATAAGAATTATAACCGTGGGATTTATAGTAATTTGTATTATCTTGTGTTTAAATGGTTAGACTTGATAAAAGATTAGTAAGAGTTGCTTATTATTTTCGTACGAACTTACTAAGCTATATAGCTTTACCCCTTCCTTTCCCATGTTTTATAGTGTCATTGAGCCATCTCGGGTTGGAGATCGCCGGAGATCGTATCACACTATCAAGCTATCATTTTTGGTATAAATGAATTTAAGCATTTTGAGTCTATGGCATGTATAGGGACTAGGACAAATTGGTTATATGTGTCATTATTAAGTTGGCCATATGTGTTGGCTTGTAATTGTTAATGCTTCATCTTATATATAGTCATGAATGATGGCTTATGCTGATCAAAGTTTATTCATATGTTAATGCCCTCTTGTGAATGTGAAATTAGTATGTTTTTAATGGGCTAAGTATGATGTTTTAAGCATGATAAATGATGGTATAAGAATGACATGTTATTGTCTTGTTTGTGGTTGTTTGGTTGCATTTATATGCTCGAATTTGTGTCATGTGATGTTGTGTGCAAGTGAGGGTGGCAAAATGGCTTGGTAAATAGCCTTGTTTTTGTCGACACAGGTAGACACACGGGCGTGTTTCTAGGCCGTGTGTGACACACGGTCTGCCCTACGGGCATGTGATCTGGCCGTGTGTCCCCTGCACCTTAATTTTGGAAAAAAGAGAATGTCCAGAATTGAGCACACGGGCAGAGACACAGGCGTGTAGCACGGTCGTGTGGCACAAGTCAGAGAGCACCCTATTTTGAACCCAGCCTGTAGCACAGGCGTGTCCCTTGGACCACACGGGCGTGTGAGCCCTATAACATGAAAATTTTTCTAAGTTTTGTAAAAATTTCTAAAGTTCTCGGTTTAATTTCGAACCACTTCTAATGCATGTTTTGGGCTTCATAGGCTCGTTTTAGGGATGATATGAATGTGTATGAAAAGTTTTAATTTGGATGGAAATTTATGATTTAGAAATGTAGGTTTGCTTGTGTTTATGTCCGGTAATGCCTCGTACCCTGTTCTGGCGTCGAATACGGGTAAGGAGTGTTACAATGACTTATTCAATCAACTAAAAGAAGCTTCTGTCTTTTCCAAGATCGATTTGATATCGGGTTACTATCAGTTGAAAGTAAAAGATAGTTATGCACCTAAGATGGTTTTTCGTATGCGTTATGGCCATTATGAATTTTTCGTGATGCTTTTTGGGTTGACTAAAGCTCCTACAACATTCTTGGATCTCACGAATCGTATTTTTTAACCGTATTTGGATCAATTTATGGTAGTTTTCATTAACGACATCTTGATCCATTCAAAATCCAAATCCGAGCATGAGCAGCACCTCAAAATTGTTTTGCAAGTGTTACGAAAGAAACATATATATGGAAAGCTTAGAAAGTGTGAATTCTGGTTATCAGAAGTTTTGTTTTTGGGACATGTTATCTTAACAGATAGAGTTAGAGTTGATTCAAAAAAGATTAAGGCTATTGTTCAGTGGAAAGCACCGAGGAATGTGTCAGAGGTTCGTAGTTTTCTTGGTTTAGCTGTTTGTTACCGAAGATTTGTAAATGGTTTTTTTGAAGATAGCTTTGCTGATGACAAAGCCGTTGCACAAAAACATTCAGTTCGTTTGGAGCAAGGAATACCAATAGAGTTTCGAAAAATTAAAATAGATGTTGACTGAGGCACCAGTTTTAAATTTACCTGAATTGGAAAAGATTTTGTGGTCTACAGTGACGCCTCATTGAGTGGTCTCGGTTGTGTCTTGATGCAAGACGAAAAAGTGATCACGCATGTGTCTCATCAACTAAAAACACATGAACGTAACTATCCGACGCACGATTTAGAGCTAGCTACCGTGGTTTTTGCTTTGAAAATTTTGAGGCACTAGCTGTACTGTGAAAAATGTCACATCTATACCGATCAAAAAAGCCTTAAATACCTCTTAATTCAAAAGGAGTTGAATTTAAGACAGCAACGTTGGGTTTAACTTCTAAAAGATTACGATTGCGTTATTGATTACCATCTTGGTAAAGCTAACGTCGTAGTTGACGCGTTGAGCCAGAATGTAACAGTGGAATTACGAGCAATGTTTGCTCAACTTAGTATCAATGATGATGGAAACTTGTTAGCTGAGTTGAAGGTCAAGCCGATGTTATTTGATCATATTAAGGGAGCACAGTTAAATGATGCCAAGTTAGTGAAGAAAAGAGAAATGGTTCAAAATGGCACGATAGAAAATTTCAGCATCGATGATTGTGATTGTTTGAGGTTTCATAATCGAATATGTGTTCCAAATGTTGCAAAATTAAAAGAGTTGATACTTCGCAAAGCTCACGATAGTCCTTTTGCTTTGCATTCTGGAGGAACGAAAATGTATCGCGATATGTGAGAATCCTATTGGTGGCCAAGAATGAAAAGAGACGTAGTTGAGTAAGTAGCTAAATGTTTAACTTGTCAGTGAATTAAGGTAGAACATCAGGTTCCCATAGGATTACTTTATCCCATTTCTATTCTTGAGTGGAAATAGGAATGCATCACGATGGATTTTGTAACGGGGTTACCTTTATCTTCGAGCAAGAAAATTGTTGTTTGGGTGATAGTTGATCGACTTACAAAATCGGCTAATTTCATTGCAGTCAGGACTGATTGGTCACTTCAAAAACTTGCTGAAGTTTACATTCAGGAAATTGTGATATTGCACGGCGTTACTGTGTCGATTATCTCTAATTGAGATCCGTGTTTCCCTTCGAGATTTTAGAAATAGTTGCATGAATCTCTGGGTATGAGACTTAATTTCAGCACAACCTTTCACCTGCAGAAATATGGGCAATCTGAACATGTTATCTAGATTTTGGAAGATATGCTTTGCACTTGTGTAATTGATTTTGAGTCAGGTTGGGAACGTTATTTACCTTTGGCCGAATTTGTATATAATAATATTTTCCAATCGAGTATTCAAATGGCTCCGTATGAAGCCTTATATGGTCGTAGGTGTTGAACACCTGTTTGTTGGATGGAATTGTGTGAAAGAAAAGTTGTTAGGCCAGAATTGATTCAAGAAACGGAAGATATTGTTAAAATAATCCGAGATAAATTGAAGACAGCTTTCGATAGACAACAATCGTACGCAGATTTGAAATGTCAAGACATTGAGTTTTCGGTTAGAGATAAAGTATTTCTAAAGGTTTCACCATCGAATAAAATTTTGAGATTTGGCCGGAAAGGGAAGTTGAGTCCTTATTTTATTGGACCGTATGAAATCATTGAAATAGTAAGACCAGTGGCATATCGATTAGCTTTGCCTGTGAAATTACAGAAAATGCATGACGTTTTCCATGTGTCAATGCTTAGAAGGTATCGATCAGATCCGTCTCACATTATTTCGATAGAAGAAATTGAAATTCAACCTAACTTGTCTTATGAAGAAGAATCAATCGAAATTTTAGCCCGCGAGATGAAAGAATTGCGTAATAAACATGTTCCTTTAGTAAAATTTCTATGGCGTAGTCATAGTGTCGAGGAAGCGACTTGAGAGCCAGAAGAGATGATGAGATATCAATATCCTCACATCTTTTCAGGTAAATTTCAGGGACGAAATTTATTAAGGGGGGAGAATCGTAACGACCTGATAGTCAATGGTGTTGGAAAGTGTATTTTTGGGACTCCGTTTTCGTAAACCGGACCTGTAAATATATTTATTAAATATTTACAAGCTTAGTTAGTGGTGAATTAGATTTTGGTTAAGTAAATTTTGTAAAATTAGGAGTTGTTAAGGTACAGGGACTAAATCGCGTATGAGTTAAAAGTTGAATTATAAATTGAAATAAACTAAAAAGACTAAAATAGCAAATAAGCATTTATTTAGTGTGGTGGACGGCATTAATAATGTATGTTGTATATATATCGTTAACTTAATATACATATGTATTTTATAATAAATAAAAGGTATAAAATGTATGTAAATTATATTATATAATAATATAATAGAAACATAATAAAAGAAATAGTAGGAAAGTGGAAAGAAAGAGGATTGCATGCAAATTAGAAAAGAAAGAAAATAAAAGAAAGAAAGAAAGAAAAGAAGAAGAGAACGCATGGCTAGGGACTTGAGGGGTTCAAGTTTAAATTGGTTAGTGCAATTTAGTCCTTTTTCTTGTAAGTTTTATGTTTTTGGAATCCCGGTACCTAGGGCTACCCGACCCATGTTGTAATTTTTAGTATTATTCAAGATTTTATATGTGGACATTGTTGAATGATTTAAGTATTAGGGATTAAATAGATAGATTTTTAAGTTAGAAATGGAAAAAGACTAAATTGTGAAATTAATGGTTGATTTTGAGCAATGGGGAATAAATTGAGAAAAGTTTGAAACTAAGGGGTCGAATTGGAAAAGAGGGAGCTAAATTTAGTTTAGAGTGAAATTAGTATAAAAATATAAAGTAAAATGTGGAGGTTAAAATTAGTCTAGGTTTAGGGACTAAATTGAAATTTAAGTAAATATAATGTAAAAATTAAAAATTTAATGTGAAATTGAAGTGTGTAATATTAATGTAATTTAATTGTTTTATTCTGTAGCTAACATCGTATCGGAATCCTCGAGTAAAAAGGGGAAGGATAAAATCTACGTCAAATAGCTTGAAATTCACGGTTTGTGTTTCTATAATCCAAACTCTAGTAAATTGTTGCATTTTGAACTATTGTGCATGGTACAACATGATGTGAGAACTTTTGAAGATTGGGCTGAAATAAATCAAATGATGATTAAAATGACTCGATTATGGATATCGTGAAATGTGGTATTTTATGACTGTTCAATTGAATATATGCCTATATGTGATGATATACATTCATGAAATTGAGACATTGGTTGTGTTGAAAGTAAAGTGAAACCCTATTAACTGTTTCGGGCTAAGTCAGATATAGATTGTATGCCATAAGATCGGAAGAGTTCAGGGATTTCTTCGACCTCGAGTCAATGAGGCACTGGGTGCCAATTTGCTTTGGTTTAACCGATGAGACATTGGGTGCCAATTAATATAGCGCTGGGCGCAGTTATTACTTTGGATTTATCCGATGAGGCAGTGGGTGCCAAACTGGTGTGTTGGTTGGATCTGTGTATCCGTCCGAATCCGAGTCATGTTAATAGAGGAATTAAATAATAAATTTATGTGTTTTATATTGAGATGGAAAAGATGAGAAATGAATATGAGACGAGAAATGAAATACGAACTGATGAAATAAGATGTGAATTGTGAAATGAAATCAAGTATTGATCAAAAAGTTGGATCATGCCATTGCATTAGTTGAGATTAACAACTGTTATATAAAAAATGCCATTTTGTGAGTTATTTATCAAATGCCTTCTTAAAGGTTACTGCCATGTTTTGGAAATTGCAAGATTTTGAATGTGAATATTGGTGAATAAAGTTAGCGTAATAAATTTGATATACTACATGACATTTGTCTATTGTATTTTACATCTTACATATTTACATTAAGATTTAAATTGTTCGGATTATAAAAATACCACTGAGTTATACTCAGCGTACAATTTTGTTTTCCGTGCGCATGCTAGGTACTTTTCGACGTAGCATCGACTCAGCATGAAACAACAAATCCCTAGCTCAAGTATGGTGATAGCTTATTTTGTAATGGCATGTACCTAGGGAGTCCTTGTTAATATGTTTATGATGATGGTATTTTTGTTTCTTAGTTAAATGATGGATAATTGTATATATATGTGGTTATAGTTGAGGCAATGTTGGTATGGTAGCTTAGCCTAATGCTTGGTATGTGCTTAGCTTCAAATTTTGTTCAAAGTTAGTCCAATTATGGTAAATGTGATATGAATGAAAGTCTTGAATGGTTTATGCATTGTTGAAATGTTTGAACATATAAAATATGGTACCAATGAGGGTACATTTTTTAGGCATATTAGATGATGGATTTGGTATAAATTGAGCATGTTTAATCGTGTTTTGAGTAGGTTAAATGATTGGTAATTGAGTTGCTTAGTGTCCATGTAAGTAGAAAATGGTAAACTTGAGTTTTAAGGTACTGTAACAGTCTGGTTTAGACCCTAGTCAGAATAGTAGTTTCGGGACCACAAATCCGAGTCAAAAAAAATTTTAATATTATTTTATGTGTTTATAGTATGTGAATTGGTATATGTGAAATTTCCGTGAATTAATTTTATTGTTTGAGTGCTTAATTAGAGAAAAAGACTAAATCGCGTAAAAGGTAAAAGTGACATTCTATATGTTAATGTGCTTTATTGAGTTGGCTTTTGAATATGGTGGCCTTATGAAGTAATTAAGCCAATATATTAGTAAGTGGATGGTTAATGGAAATTTATAACCAACCATTATATAAGTTTATATGTTAATAATAAAGGTTAATTTAGTAATTTGGAAATTATATGTTAATTAAATAAAACAAAGGCATTAAAATAAGCCATGTTCATCTTTTTGTGCCGAATTTGAAAGAAAAAGAAAAGAAAGAAATCAAGCTAGGTTTCGGCTCTTGTTCATCTTGTTTCAAGGTTAGTTTTTGATCGGTTTTTGATAATTTCTACGTTTTTGTAATAGTTGCTATGAAATCTACTAAGCCCATGCTTTAATTTTAGAATTTGATGAAGATTTTGAGATATTCCATTGATGATTTTGTAAGCTTTGTGATGTTAATTGATGAAATATGAAATATATGTGTTAGATTAACATGTTTTGTCTTTGGATTTTTGATGAATTTGAGTAATTTGGACTAAATTGTGAAAATAATATTTTGAAGGACTAAAATGTGAAATAAATGAAAAATATGGGTTGCTAAGGACCTATAGAGAATTCGGGTAAGCATGGGTTATATTGAATTATGTGTATTTTGTGATTTTGTGAAATAGGGACTAAAATGTCAAAATGTGAAAATATGAGGGCTAATTTGTAAATTGCCCTAAATGTGTGTTTTTGGATTGAATTGAATGATTTGGTGAATAAATGAGTTAAATTTGAATATGTATAGATCAAGAACCAAAGAAAACGAATTTAGACCGAGGAAAGTCGAAAGTGATCGAGTAGTTGAATCTGTCCGTTTATTCAGAAATACGAGGTAAGTCTATATACAAATAAATGTAATTGAGTTGAATTATTTATGTTCATTTGATATTGAATTGTGATGAATGACTTTGGATGAAATACGTGAGAAATTCGAGAAAGTATCGGCAATGCATCAATATCCGATAAGTCTCATACGAACCTTAGGAATAGATAGGATTAATATGTCATGAAATAGGTTTCTGGTATGTTATATCGTGTAAGACCACGTTTGGGACATTGGCATCGATTTGAGATTTACGTGTAAGACCATGTTTGGGACATTGACATCGTATTTGATTCGTGTAAGACCCTGTCCGGGACAATGGCATCGACATTTGATTACATGTAAGACCACGTCTGGGACATTGGCATTGTACGATTATTCTGTTCCGAATGGTGGCAATTCCGAGAAATGAAAGACTATGTGAAATGTATGACCGATTCAGGTACGTAGGAAATGTATACTATGATTGAGTATAAGGTAAGTATATGTGATTGTGCACAAGGGATATATGAACATAAACTTATTGAGACAAAATGTGATATATGTATGAATGAGCTTTGAATAAAAGAGATAGTTGGAGATATGATTTGTTGGTAAGCAATGGCCAAACAAATGAGCCAAAGAAGAATTATGAATTTGCAATTGAGTTATGTTAATGATATTATATTAGTTATGATTATGAATGTTTATATGATAAGTTTATTTGTATATGGCTTACTAAGCTTTGGAAAGCTTACTTTGTGCGTGTTTGCATTGTCTTATAGATCGTTAAAGCTACGGAAGGCTCGGGGATCGTCGAGGATCATCACCACACTATCAAACTCTATTTTGGTACCTTTTGAATGTGTACATAGCTAAGTATGGCATGTATAGGCTTGTTAGTTTGGGTTGATGTTTGAGTTGTATATAAATAGCCATGTGATATGGCTAGATAATGAACATGATATGAATGAGTAGTTATGCTATATGATGCATAGTTTGGTATGTTTTGTGGCCAATGGTTGAATTGATGAAATGGTCAAATTTTTTATAAGTATTATGATGCAAAGTTGCATTATTATTGATGAATGGTTGTCACATTGAATTGCTAAGTTTTTGAATGGTTTATACTTAGAAATGCTTGTGATGAGTATGAAATAAATGTTGCTTAAGTTGGTATGCTTGATATGTTCTTAAATTGTTAGAAAAGTTGGTCAATTGGATATGATTTGAGTTGCTATAATGCTTGTAGGTTTAACCCAATGTGTGGGTGGCAAAATGGCCTTGTAAATGGCCTATAATTGCCCACACGGTTGAGCACATGGGCGTGTGGCTCGACCGTGTCCTTCGTGGTTGTATTCCAAAACAAGCCAGGCTTGACCACGGGCTACACACACGGGCGTGTGACTGGCCGTGTGGTGTAAGTCAGTGTCGACCACGGGTGAGGCACATGGGCGTGTCTCAGGCCGTGTGGACAAGTGATCGCTGTGAAGTCAGAGTTTTAAAATTTATAAAGATAATGGTCGAACCTGGAAACTAATTATGACAACAATTGAGGCAAGTCCACCTATCGAACAGTAGTATAGCTTAGGCAAGACCGGATTGTCGAACCCAAAGGAACTAAAAGTACTAATACTAACTTTCTTTCTATTATTTAGCCTAAAATAAGTGAAGTTGTTTATTAATCTAAATTAACTAATTACTAAGCTAAAGACGCAAAGACAAAAAGAATGAATTGGGGAAATACTTAGGAAAAACTCAGTTGATTAAGATGATACCCTTAGGAAGAATCCACCTAGACTCCACTTGTTATCTAACACTGAACTAGATGATTTATTCACTTGACTTGATCCGTAGGACTCCCTAATTTATATTAAACCCTCTCTCGAGGCAAATAACGTCCAACCCTAGGTTAATTAATTAAAATATCTTTCCCATTAATAACCCCCTAGAATAGCAGTAAATCGATCTATGGACTCCCATATTAGGTTTCACCCTAATCCGGCAAAATCTCGTCACCCTATCTCTAGGTGTGCAATCAACTCCGCTTAATTATGCTAGATCTACTCTTAAGAAGGGACTTTTGCTCCACCACCTAAGCACATTCAACTTGAATTAATATCCGCGAAATATCAACACAAGAATTAAGCACACATAATTAAGAACAAATCAAGTATTTATCATATAGTTGAGAAAACAATACTTGAGATTCATCTAGGTTTCATCCCCTTCGTATATCTGAAGGGTTTAGTTCAAAACAATAAAGAAAAACATCTCAGAAGAAAAGTTAAAACAAAACATAAGAAATCCCTAAAACTCCCTGAAGGAATTGAAGGAGAGATCCTCCGTCTTGAGTAGAATTCCGGCTTCTGGAGATGGATTAACTGGCTATCCCTTGAGAGTTTCCCACAAATCTGACCTTTTCGGCTCGGCTCCTTGGCCTAGCTAATCGCCCGTCGACTCCCCTTTTTAGGTTATACTTAGGGTGTATTTATAGGCTTTTGGAATGTGTTTCTTTGCCCCTAAGTATCCTTTTCCGAGTGAAATTACTCTCCTACACGGCAGGGGCACGGCCATGGCACACGGCCGTGTGAATCTTGGTCAGGCCATGTTGGACTCCGTTAGTGAGGCACGGCCGTGTAGATCGACTTTAGGCCGTGTTCTAGTATATTTGAGGAGGCACGGCCGTGTGGGATTTAGTCCAGGCCGTGTCGATTTCTTCTTTGGCCCATTTTGGTCCATTTTGAGCTCGTTTCTCGTTCTTTTTATTCTTGGGTGCTTTCCTGAGTATAAGACATGAAAAGAAAGGGTTAAGAGCACCTTTTTACATAAATTAAGGGATAAATCATCCAAAAGTATGCTAAATGTGGGATTAAAATATGTTACTATTTCGGTTTATCAAATACCCCCACACTTAAGCTTTTGCTTGTCCTCAAGCAAAATTCTCAACTTACAATTAAAACGAACTTTCTATAATTCATAATTCCTATCAACAATGTCTTATCATAATTCATAGATAATTTATACATAGATAATTCAATTCAAAGAGTCCTAAGGATTCAAACAATCTAAGTCATAGATTTGTAGCTCAAAAATATAGGCATCTCCCCTTATCTAAATAATTACCTTTGATTCAAAACCGACAAGGATTGGCATCCTCACAAAAGATTCACTCAAATCACTCAAAGTGTTTAAGGTTCAAAATTTAGGCACTCAAAAGTCGAACATGAAAAGTTAATCCCATAGGCTTGCCTGAAAATCAAATCTCCACCACTATAATATGAGATGATGCACAAATCAAAAGGTATTTGAAAGGGTTGTAACGGGGCTAGGGTTAATGTGTGGTTAAAGGCTGAATTAGAAGGTTAGAATCGAGATTGAATTGATAAAATACCTAACTAGAAACAATAAACTGAATAATTACATAATGGATTGAAACTTTAAACTAATAATACGAGCTTCTTCTTCAATATTTGGAATTCAAACGTATAAGCTCACTTAAGCACATAACTAATAATGAATAATGAATATACTTTTAATTTATTTTTTTTTAAGATCAAATCATAAATACATAACAAATGATAAATTACTGAAATAAAAACATAGTTATGCTATTAATCAAATCAAATCTGGATATAAGGGTAGTCAAAAGGAATGGGGATAACAAAAACAAAGGGTTTCTGGGTTAATATTAGTGGTTATGTCAATAAAAAGGGTTGTTAGGATTAAAAAGGGTTCACTAGGGGTTAATTGTGAAGGTAGGCTTTTAATGGAGTTAGTGGGTTAAAACTTAGGTGTCTTTATCATCTCTGTATATCAAATCATAGGTGTGGTCTCGATATGTATAAACGAGGAAAGTTCTAGAATAACAAATCAATGTTGACATACTCATAATCAATAAAGTGAGCATGGAAAAGAATATATGCTCTATAAGGCTCAAAAAAAATTATGGGTATTTTGATATCAACCTTGTAAATTTCAAACTTCAAAGTAATATTTAAACTCAGTTCGACAACCTAGAAAATTTTTAATTTCTGAAAAATAGACTTATCATGCTTGATTCTCTAGTATTCTTAGAATTTAATTATCAATGCACAATTATCAATGACTTAATCTAAAACATATCAATAAAAATCATAAATCATTAGAAATTTCATCCTAATTATAATATGAGAAATTTACTTAAAAAAACAAGACTAAATTCAGGATTTTGAGAACAATGCAAAAAGTTTGGCACCTAATTTCAGAAATTTGAGAATAATGAAAAAAGTTAGGCGCCTTTTTAGGTTGTTCACCCCCCACACTTAAGATGTACATTGCCCTCAATGTACAAAGTTAGATATATAGACAATAATACTACAAGGTGGTTGTGGCGCGAAATGGCAGAGGGGAGAGCTTGGGTTCGAATCCCATCTAGTGCAAAAATTTTGGATTTATTTTTGTGTCCCTATTACAAGTGTCGGCCATGGTTCTAAATTTGGTAAGGGAGACTTTTTATTGATGGAAAGATGAATAAGAAAATAAGGTAAGGAGGAGGGTAAGGAAAGAAGTAAAAAGGAAAGGAGAAAGAAGGGGGATATGTTGGCCGAATATTTGGAAGGTGCTTGGAATAGAATTTTGGTCAACACTCATCCTTTTGGAAAAAGTAATACACGGTTTTGGGAGGGGGGAACTTGATAGCCGAAATTCCTAGAGTCATTTTGCTAGTTTTGGTTCAAGAAAGGCCTATTTTTTTTTAGCATATTGGCGTTTTCTTTTCCCAATTCTTTTCCTTGTTTTGGCCGAAATACCTAGTCATTGTTCACCTTGTTCCCTTGTTGTGCCGTAACCCTTAATCCATCCTTGTTCATTCTTCTTTGATTGCCAAAATACTCACATCTTTTGGTTCATTTCTCTTTTGGTGTTGGCCGAAACCTCTTAACACCTCTTTTCCATCTTCTCTTTTCTTTTTATTATTATTTCTTCAACCTTCCTTTCACTTCTTAAATCAACATTACCTTGTGACCGAATTTTCTTATTCATTTCTCTCCATAGCCGAATCTATTAACATCCTACTTCCTCTCTATTTCTTTTTCTTTCGTGTTGGGCACTATCTTCTTGATCAAATCGGTAAGTAATCCTCTTCTTTTCAATTTCTTTTCTTCATTCCGAATATGTGCCCTTGACTTGGGATGGTTCTTTTAACTGAAAGCATCACTTTCTTCTACTCACTCAAAGCGTGATCATCTCTTTTTCGTAGTATTAAAGTGGGAAAGTCGAATCTAATATCCTTATCTCATCCGTAGCCATAAGTCAATCGGTAAAAATCGGATTAATCATCGATAAGGTAAAAAGTTTCGTTATGGTTTATTTCAATATCTTTCATTGCTCGGTTATTCCATTAAAACGGAATGATAGATTTGTCTAATCGATTGTTATAGGGATTAAATCACTCGTTTTCTCTACACGTTGGTTCTTCGGAAGTAGAGGTAAGCCGAATCCATCCCTAAACAACTACTTTCTCTCATAGTATTTTACTGACCGTGACTTTTCAATAGAGGCAAGTGGTAGCGATTTGAAAGGAAAAGCGATAGGAGAATGCAAAAGGAGTGGATTTGCAATTCCTACTCCTAAGTTCAAACATAGGGCGGTATCGGCAGTTCGGGATTTTCCATCGGGTTGTGGACCATCATCCTGTGAGAATAGACAAATCGTGGTCGTTCACGATACTAAGGGTAAGCGTTTCACTAGATCGTCTGATTTAGATTAATAAAATCTCATTTGTTGGTTAATTGAGTGTAATGATGATTTAGGTGCCAACGATCAAGAAGGTTTAATCCTTACCGTAATCAGGTGTGTAATCTCACACCGTAATCCCGCAGATTCATGATTCGATAACATGTTGGATAATAGATCGTTATTATTATAAGGCTAAAAATCGTAATATGGCATAGATCGAGTAACTTGCTTAAATTACATTATTTCTAAAATCTGTTTAAATCGGTATAAAATTTGTAAAATTACCAAAATGCCCCTATGGGCCGATTTACCAAAATGCCCCTATGGGCCGATTTGCTAGAATGCCTTAGCGGGCCAAATTATTAAAATGCTTTATTGGACTGGATCTCCAAAATTGTTCAATAGAATAGTGGTTGTTATTTATATGTGAATACTTTATGTTAATTATGTATGTTGTATTTTCTTTTACATTTTGCATGGGATGGGAAAATTTTATGAAGAGCAGTGTAGCCTAGTGGCATTGCCACAAATTGTGTATTATTGAGCCTAAATTATGTTTTCAGTGGTTTGACCACAAAAATAAAATGCTATAGCAGTTTGACTGCAAATTTGGTGTGAGCGGCGGGGTGGGTTGACTTGATCCCCACGGGTGATTGATTGTAGTCGGGGTGTGATGGATGGATGGGTTGGGTTGCATACATTTACTTCATACAAATATTTTTATATAAATGGGCTTCGGCCCAAGAACATGCTATATGGGCCTAGGCCCAAGATTATGCTATGCGGGTTTAAGCCCAGTGGACGACGGTAAGGGGATTATGCAATTGAGTTCTAGTAACTCACCCCCTTTTCTTAATCCTTACAGGTAATGCTCGGTGATGTGGACTTGGGCCATGGATGACTCGGTGGAGGCCATACTTTAGAAATGGTGTTTCGAACTTAGTAAATTCCTTTTTCATTTATTTTCGTTACTTTTACTATATTAGGTTAAAGTTGTAATAAGGCCTACAGGATTTTAAATTTGGATTTTATGTTTGACTATTTATTTTCTATCATGGTTTGATTTAAAGCGAGGATTTTTCTAAAAATCATAAACAACAGTTTTTCATAAAATTTATCAACAAACGGATTTCATAACAAAAATGTTCGAATAATTTAACTTGGACTTTCCATCGAAATATCAATATTATTTTCAAACAATTACAGATTTAAAAGATCACTAATTCAATTATCGACTCTTCAATTAACCTTTCAAGAATTGTAGTATTTCTATTAAATATTTCTGATCCAAATTTGTTTTCTGAAACTAAATTCTAATCTTTAGTAAGAAACATAAGTTCTTTACTCGTTTTCTTCATGTGACATGTCAGATCCGGTCATACCGCATAGGCCGGGTTTGGGGTGTTACATTTTATGGTATCAGAGCCCGGTTGCAAAACTCGGCTATGGTTTGGGTTCAAAAGCGATTTCCAAAGCTGTTTGAAATTTTAAAATATAAATGTATGATCTAAAAGAAGTATGGCACCACGGGTATCCGGCACCAAGTCAAGTAAGTTTATGTTTTCATTTTATGATTATTGTGGTATGACTGTAGAAATACTCTAGAACTTTTAGTTTAGGAGCTGAAACTTTAGAGATTGAGACCTTAGGATACGTTTTGCGAAAACGACTTTACTTCCTATACTTCATAAAACATTGTTTAATAAACATTGAATAATATACTAATTCATAATACTTGTAATCAGATTAAATCGATTTAGTAAACATGAGCGCTAGAGGATGTGGATGCGGTAGACGTGGCCGTGGTAGAGGTCGAGGTGCTAGAGTTGTATCTGAGGCATCGGGACATATGCCGGAAATGGACGCACCTGCGTCACCTGTGATTGAAGTTGGGTCATATGATCGAATGAGAGAGTACGACGCTCTGTCCCAAGCGATGTTGTGAGTTTTGGAAAGGGTTGCTGGGGCAAGAACTGGGTCGGCAGCTCATGGGTCGATATCGGAGCGACTCAGATCGAATGGGGCTGAAGTCTTTAGGGGTATTTCGGGTGTAGCCCCTAATGTAGCGGAGTACTGGCTTGAAGCGGTGGAGCGAATTATGGATGACCTGGATTGCACCGCCGAGCAAAAACTGAAGGAGGTTGTGTCATTACTGAGAGACGAGGCGTATTAGTGGTGGCTCACTGTTCGGGAAGGCACTCAGGCTGATCGTATTACGTGGGAATTCTTTAAGATAGCATTTCAAGGAAAGTATGTCGGGGCTAGCTATGTAGATGCCCGAAGGAAGGAATTTCTGAATCTGGTCCAAGGAGGTAAATCTGTGGCAGCTTACGAGGCAGAATTTCTGCGTCTGAGTCGGTATGCCCGGGGTATAGTGCCGACTGATCATGAGCGCTGTGTGCGTTTTGAGGATGGATTGCGTGATGAGTTGCGGGTATTGATAGCCCCACAGATGGAGAGGAATTTTACCACACTTGTGGAAAAAGCTAAAATAGCTAAGGAGGTTAAGCATTCGGAACGGCAAAACTGAGACAAGGATAGGGGTAGGAACAAGAGAGACTCTGGGTACTCAGGTCCTGCTAGAGGGTTTCAGAAAAGGCCCAGGAATGAGGAGCCAGCTCGAGTGAGAGTTCAAGCTACTACTAATCGGTTACGGCCTTGTGCGGATTGTGGGAAACTTTACTCGGTAGAATGCTGGAAGAGAACTGGCGGTTGTTTCAGATGTGCATCCAAGGACCATCGGTTTAGGGATTGCCCTTGAAAGCCTGATCAAACTCAGCGATTCATATGATTTGTGCGGCCAGCGAGGAGTGCTTTCGGCTCATTGGCCGAGAGGCCGTGGGCGGTCGAGGTGGTAATGGTGTAAGACAAGGTCAAGGTGTGCGGGTAGAGGTACCGGTAATAGAGGTAACACGGAGGTGAGACGCCGGAGTTTGGTCTATGCGGTCGGGCGTCGAGAGGATGGCGACCTTGCCGAACGTCATAACCGCAGACGTTCTTCATATCGATGTACCTTTTACCGCTTTGATAGACATTGGATCCACCCATTCGTATGTTGCATGTCGCGTATGCGGAACTCGAATATTAAATGCGAGATTACCGCTAGAGAAACAATCGTGATTAGCCCGTTAGGGACGATCGGTAGTAGTAAATAAGTTGTTTAGGATGTGCCCTTAGAAGTTCAGGGGAAGTATTTCTAGTGGATTTGATGGAAGCGCCATTCGGGAGTTCGATCATATTTTGGGCATGGGTGTTTGGTTAAGCATCGTGCAAATTTGGTGTCTTTGCAGAGCGGATGGTATTAAGAACTTCAGGAGGATAAGGAAGTGATGATGATAGGTGAAAGAAGAAACTATCTGTCTAATGTGGTATCTGCTTTAAAGGCAGAGAAGTTGGTGCAAAAGGGGTGTGGAGCGTTCTTAGCCTTTATCAGTGCTTTGGATGCCAAAGAGTTGTCGATTGAGAGTGTTAGAACAGTGAAAGAGTTTTCAGACGTCTTTCCCGAGGAGATTCCAGGATTGCCTCCGGATCGGGAAGTGGAATTTGGTATTGAGCTGTTGCCAGGAACGGCTCTTGTGTCCATTGCCCCTTACAGAATGGCGCCGAAGGAGCTCGGGAGCATAAGGCTCAAATTCAGGAGTTGATGGATCATGGATTTATTCGACCAAGTGTGTCACCGTGGGGAGCACCGGTTTTATTCGTTAATAAAAAGGATGGATCAATGCGTATGTTCATCAATTATAGGCAATTGAATAAGTTGACGATCAAGAACAAGTATCCGTTACTGAGGATCGATGATCTGTTCGATCAGTTGCGAGGAGCTTCGGTTTTCTCAAAGATAGACTAGAGATCAGGATATCACTAGTTAAAAGTCAATGAGGTGGATATTTATAAGACTGCGTTTCGAACTCGTTATGGGCATTACGAGTTCTTAGTGATGTCGTTCGGGTTGACTAATGCACCAGCTGCATTTATGGACATGATGAACTGAGTTTTCCAACCCTATCTAGACCGGTTTGTAGTGGTGTTCATAGATGACATCTTGGTGTACTCAAAGACTGAAGAGGAACATGATTCGCATTTACGGGTCGTATTGCAGATATTAAGGGAGAAGCAATTGTATGCCAAATTCAGTAAGTGTGAATTCTGGCTGAAGGAGGTAACCTTTTTGGGGCATGTTGTGTCTGCCGAAGGAATTAGAGTTGATCCCCGGAAGGTCGAGGCTGTATTGGATTGGAAGCCACCGAAGTCAGTGGTAGAAATTTAGAGTTTTCTAGGTTTGGCTGGGTATTACAGGCATTTCATTGATGGGTTTTCGTTGATTGCTGCACCCCTAACTAAGTTGTTTCATAAGGGAGTACCGTTTGTGTGGTCAGATAAGCAACAAGAGAGCTTTGAGAAATTGAAGAAGATTCTGACAGAAGCACCGCTATTGATTCAACCTGAGGCTGGTAAAGAGTTCATTGTGTATTGTGATGCGTCACACACGGGCTTAGGATGTGTGTTGATGCAAGGGGGAAAAGTGGTGGCATATGCATCTGCATGAGGTGAACTATCCCACTCATGATTTGGAGTTAGCTGCAGTAGTGTTTGCTCTGAAGATTTGGAGACATTATCTGTACGGGGAGAAGTCTATTATCTACACGGATCATAAGAGTCTAAAGTACCTCCTTACCCAGAAGGGGTTGAACTTAAGACAGCGAAGGTGGATAGAATTGCTGAAGGATTATGACTTCTCAATCGAGTATCACCCAGGTAAAGCTAACGTAGTGGCAGATGCGTTGAGTTGTAAGGTGATATCAGATTTGAGAGCGATGTTCACTCATCTCAGCCTTTATGAAGATAGTAGTCTGTTAGCCGAACTTCAAGTGAAGCCTGCATGGGTAAATCAGGTTAAGGAAAAGCAGTTGTCAGATGAAAGATTGAGTTCTCGACTTCAGCAAGTGGAAAGTGGTGAGATAGGGGATTTTGGATTGAATAGTGAGTATTGTGTTTCTGCGGAAGAGTTTGTATGCCCAGGGATTCAGAATTGAGACAAATGATTCTGCGTAAGGCGCATAGTAGCCCATATGCTATGCACCCCAGAGGAAATAAGATGTACCAAGATCTCCGTGAGCAGTATTGGTGGCCAGGGTTGAAACGAGAGGTTACTGACTTCGTGAGTAAGTGCTTGACATGTCAGCAGGTGAAGGCGGAACATCAACTGCCTTCAGGGTTGCTACAACCGGTGAAAATTCCACTATGGAAATGGGAAAGGATAACGATGGACTTTGTTAGTGGGTTAACCTTAACGCCTACTAAGAAAGATTCAGTATGGGTGATAGTGGATCGGTTAACGAAGTCTGCCCATTTCCTACCTGTTCGTATGGATTATACGTTGCAGAAGTTGGCCAAGTTGTATATAGCAGAAGTCGTGAGGTTGCATGGGGTACCACTGTCGATTATATGGACAGGGATCCTAGGTTTACATCACGGTTCTGGAAGGCTCTACATGAAGCTTTGGGTAAAAGGCTAAATTTTAGCACGTCGTTTCATCCACAGACTGATGGTCAGTCGGAGAGAGTAGTCCAGATTCTAGAAGACATGTTAAGAGGCTGTGTGATCGACTTCAGGGGTAGCTGGGAAGATTTTCTACCGTTGGCAGAGTTTAAATACAACAACAGCTATCAATCCAAAGCATCCGGATGGCACCCTATGAGGCGTTGTATGGTCGTGAGGTGTCGTACTCCTACTTCTTTGGGGACCGAGTTGGGGGCGGCAGTTATTGGGTCGAGTTGATCTCGGAGAGCGGAGGAAAAGTTAAGGTAATTTGGGCACGGTTAAAGAAGCTTGGACGAGATAGAAATCGTGCGCGGATCCAAGCGGAAGGAGATAGAGTTCTCTGTGGGTGATCGAGTCTTTTGAAGGTCTCACCTTGGAAAAAGATCTTAAGATTTGGACGGAAGGGCAAGTTGAGCCCGAGTTCATCGAACCATACCGTATATCTTGAAGCGTGTTGGGCGGTGGCTTATCGGTGGAGTTACCTCGAGTTAAGTCGGATACATAGTGTATTCCATGTCTCGATGTTAAGGCGTTATCGTTCGGATCCGTCTCATGTTGTGCGATGGAAGAAGTTGAGATAAGACGACTTGTCTTTTGAAGAAGAGCAGTCTGATTTTAGATCGGGATATTGAGGTCTTTGAGAAAGAAGTCGATTCAGTTGGTCAAAGTATTATGGCATAATCACGGGTCAGAGGAAGCTACATGGGAGCCAGAGGACACGATTCGGCAGCAATATCCTCATCTCTTCTAATCAGGTAAATTTCGAGGCTGAAATTTCTTTAAGGGGGTAGAATTGTAACATCCTGAAATTCAGGAATTTATGTTTTACATTATACCATGCGATAGGCTAGTCAATAGTGTTAATTGTGTAAGTTTAGGGGTCCTAAGAAGGCTTGGGGTTGAGTTGGGCCTTAGCAAAATTTTAGTGTTTAAACACTTTAAGGAGAGAAGGTAAGTGGAATCATGACTTAAGGAAATAAGTATGTAATTTTGCTAACATAAGTGGAGCATTGGCAAGGTGGTTGTGGCGTGAAATGGCAGAGGGGAGAGCTTGGGTTCAAATCCCATCTAGTGCAAAAATTTTTGATTTATTTTTGTGTCCCTATTACAAGTGTCGGCCATGGTTCTAAATTTGGTAAGGGAGACTTTTTATTGATGGAAAGATGAATAAGAAAATAAGGTAAGGAGGAGGGTAAGGAAAGAAGTAAAAAGGAAAGGAGAAAGAAGGGGGATATGTTGGCTGAATATTTGGAAGGTGCTTGTAATAGAATTTTGGTCAACACTAATCCTTTTGGCAAAAGTAATACACGGTTTTGGGAGGGGGGAACTTGATAGCCGAAATTCCCAGAGTCATTTTGCTAGTTTTGGTTCAAGAAAGGCCAATTTTTTTTAGCATATTGGTGTTTTTTTTTTTACGAATTCTTTTCCTTGTTTTGGCCGAAATACCTAGTCATTGTTCACCTTGTTCCCTTGTTGTGCCGTAACCCTTAATCCATCCTTGTTCATTCTTCTTTGATTGCCGAAATACTCACATCTTTTGGTTCATTTCTCTTTTGGTGTTGGCCGAAACCTCTTAACACCTCTTTTCCATCTTCTCTTTTCTTTTTATTATTATTTCTTCAACCTTCCTTTCACTTCTTAAATCGACATTACCTTGTGACCAAATTTTCTTATTCATTTCTCTCTATAGCCGAATCTATTAACAACCTACTTCCTCTCTATTTCTTTTTCTTTCGTGTTGGGCACTATCTTCTTGATCGAATCAGTAAGTAATCCTCTTCTTTTCAATTTCTTTTCTTCATGTCGAATATGTGCCCTTGACTTGGGATGGTTCTTTTAACTGAAAGCATCACTTTCTTCTACTCACTCAAAGCGTGATCATCTCTTTTTCGTAGTATTAAAGTGGGAAAGTCGAATCTAATATCCTTATCTCATTCGTAGCCATAAGTCAATCGGTAAAAATCGGATTCATCATCGATAAGGTAAAGAGTTTCGTTATGGTTTTTTTCGATATCTTTCATTGCTCAGTTATTCCGTTAAAACAGAATGATAGATTTGTCTAATCGATTGTTATAGGGATTAAATCACTCATTTTCTCTACACGTTGGTTCTTCGGAAGTAGAGGTAAGCTGAATCCATCCCTAAACAACTACTTTCTCTCATAGTATTTTACTGATCGGGACTTTTTAGTGGAGGCAAGTGGTAGCGATTTGAAAGGAAAAGCGATAGGAGAACGCAAAAGGAGTGGATTTGCAATTCCTACTCCTAAGTTCAAACGTAGGGCGGTATCGGCAGTTCGGGATTTTCCACCGGGTTGTGGACCATCATCCTGTAAGAATAGATAAATCATGGTCGTTCACGATACTAAGGGTAAGCGTTTCACTAGATCGTCTGATTTAGATTAATAAAATCTCGTTTGTTGGTTAATCGAGTGTAACGATGATTTAGGTGCCGACGATCAAGAAGGTTTAATCCTTACCGTAATCAGGTGTGTAATCTCACACTGAAATCTCGCAGATTCATGATTCGATAATGTAACACCCCAAATTTGGGCCTAGAAGAATTGGACCCAATGGGAGCGTTTAAATTTTTTGAGATGTAAGTATCACTTAGAATATCATTAAGATAGTATCGGGATTAATTGAAGCCTTAGAGTTAGGGGTGACTTTAGGGAAAAATTTATTTTTCTCACTTAGTGGACCCTAGTCTCAAGCATGAGGCCTCATAAGTAGATTTAGAGAAGAGAGGACACAAATGGGCTTGAGGCCCAGTGGTAAGTGGCGTCATATAGGGTTTAAAAGGTGGTATTTGTGTTTAAAAGACCAAAGTGGGCTTGTGACCCAATATTAGGTGGCGCTGCAATGGAGCTAGAGGGTGGCGTCACTAGCAGTTGAAGAGGTCCAAGTTTTGGGCCACTTGGAGCCCAAGAAATTGGGCTAATTTTGGCAGCCCAAGGAGAGCTAGAGGGGGGACGACAAGGTGGCTACAAAATAGGGGATTTTAATGTTTTAAAGCATGTGGATATTATGCTGATAAAGGGGGAGGAGTTGGTGCTAATTAGGTCTCTTTTGGAGGAGTTAATAGATTAAGATAAGGGAGAAAGATAGGAGCTATCCTTTGGTTGCAGAGTTGGCAGAAAATCAAACTTAGGAAAGGGGAATGAGTCGGTTTGGTATAGGCTAGAGGGGGTGTGCCGAATTTTGAAGGAAACTGAAGGTAAGTGTCGATTCGCGTGATTCAATCTTTTCTCGGTTTTTAGAGACCCTAGCCGAATGGCTATATGGAAACTGATCTTGTGTTTTTCTATCATTTGCGGCATTCCGGGATTTGAAGGGGATTCAATCACTTAGATTTCTAAGCCAGAGTTCAGTAGCCCTTGGATCGTATCACTTTCGGGATTTCAAGGTAAGGAGATCTGTTAATTTAAGCATATAATTCGGGTAAAACACTAACCCTTGGCCGAATATAGGAGACGCCTTATCTTCGCGTTCTTTAGGCTTTTGAGCAAAGTTGTAGACAAAGGCGATGATCCGATTAGCGAGGGTATCGACATAGAGGGTAGTCCTACGTATTAATCGTGTGTGTAACATTCTCACACCATTTGGATTGCTTGTTAGTATATGTTTATAAATCTGTTATATTACGCTAAATGTCGAAATACCGGCATGGTATGTTGAAAACCCGAGGAGGGTAAAGGCGAATCACGGAGTTAGTGATCTCTGTCATTCTAAAGTGAATGTTTCATCGATTTGGTATGATGAGCGTGTATGCCGATTTCTGTGATTGCATGGGGTTGGGTGATTGATGAAAGGGAAGTGTTACGTTGTAGTGGCTTTTGCCATGATGCATTGTAGTGGCTTTTGCCATTATACATTGTAGTGGCTTTTGCCATGATCTGTTGTAGTGGCTAATGCCATGATGCGTTGTAGTGGCTATTGCCATGATCGACTATGAGCGACTATCTGCAGCATGACCGCCATCGATGGTGTGTAGCGGTGTGGGTTGATTGTAGAAATCCCCAATGGTGTGATTGGCAGGTAAGGGTGGTGTGTGGCGGATGGAAACCTAGGATTGGGTTGGGCTTTGCATATTTTATGATATATTATACTCTGTTATCTGCTTACGTGGGGCTAAGGCCCAATCGATGGTGCACGAGGGTTGTACTGCCGAGTCTCGCGACTCACCCCATTATTTAACATCTTTCGGTAGCACCTAGTGCATCGAGCCAGGGTTGGAGAAGAGCACAAGGTGGCCATGCGAGGGATTATTTTGATTTAGAAAAAGACTTTACTAGTTTATTTATTTTTAATATTTTTAATTAGTGGGTTTAAATTTCATTGTAATAAGGCCATGGGCCACTAGCTTCATATTTTCAGTTGTTTTGGGCTTTTATTATTATTAGACATTTACATTTTACGTTTTAATTAAGTTAAGGCATGTATCAAATTTCGGTTTTTAATCCACTAAGGCATAAATATAAAATGTATATCTTTTACAAATCATCCAACCATTTAATTTTCTCAAATAAAGTGTTAAACTCAAGAAAAAATATTTTTCAAAATTCCAACATCTTTTAAAATCTCCCTAAGTGACATGCCAGATCCGGTCATGGTGTTTGGGCCGGGTTTGGGGTGTTACAAATTGGTATCAGAGCCCGGTTCAAAACTCGGCTTTGGGGATTTTGGGCTCAAAAACGTTTTCTAAAGATATGTTTTAGAAACATGCATGTTTATAAATAACACAGGATGGTTTTCTCTGCATGGCACCTGCGTCTCCGGCCCAAGTTCGCCAGGTAAGTATTCAGAACTCACTGTGTGTTATATATGTATGTGGGCTTGATGGGCTTTAAGGGAAGTAGATTATTTTAATTAGAACTTGATGGACTTTAGGCTTAGTTTAAACAACTCTCTAAATTCATAAGATTTAATCCAACCAAACAAACCTTTGAACAAATCGCGAGATTAGGGTGTGGCAACAGGCATACGCATGTCTAGGATTGGATTCAGGGAAAGCTTGGTATTTAAGCAGTCCTAGTGACTCACCTCCTTTTCGCTAGAATCCTACCTGGTGCGTAGTGACTGTTCACCTTAGTCATGAGGACTTGTTGACGGGCCAAAATCTATAACTAAAACCCGAAAGGGACCAGCCATTCTATTTTGTAAAATTACTAAATTACCCCTGATTTATAAATGACCAAAGTATCCCTGATTTGTAAAATTTCCAAAATACCCCCGGATTGTAAAATTACCAAAATACCCCCGGATTGCAAAATTACCAAAATACCCTTCTTTCACAAAATCACCAAGGAACCCTATTTCAGAAAATTACGAAAATACCCTGCAGGATAAAATTACGAAAATACCCTTGGGTAGTGAAATGACGAAAATACTCTATGTGTTGAAGGTGGGTTCGTGGATGTTGTCTGTATGTTGATTGTTGAGTGTATGTAGTTTCCTAGAACTAGGAGACGAACTTGAGACTAAAACTTATAGATGTAATTTCGAACTCGAAAGAACTACTCTTAAACTACTGTTCATAAGACTGTTCGTGGTTAATCAGTGGAAGAAAACTATTAATTCATAAAATTTCTAATCAGATAAACGTCAATCGAAAGAATGAGTACAAGGGGTCGAGGACGTCTGCCGCGTGGTCGTGGTAGGGGTAGGATGACCGCGTCAGAGCCAATAGGGTCAGGCCACGGGTCAGGAAACGAGATGCCGGATCTGCCGGCTGTAGAGGGAGAATTTTGGGACCAGGCGCCCGGAGATGATGCAGTATCTCAGGCGATGTTAAGGGTTCTAGAGAGGTTATGCTGAGGCGAGGCAGCTAGCTTTGGTCTATGCAGCACGTCGCCAAGGGGACGAGGACGCTCTAGATGCGAATACCGGTGCATACTCTACCATAGTATACTAAGTGTTTCTTTTGGCTTTAGAATTAGAGTGCACAGCGAAAGCATAGTGGTGAGACTTGGGTAGTACGAATAATAGTTAGTTGGAAATTTCGAGGATGAAATTTCTTTAAGGAGGGTAGAATTGTAACACCCCGAATTTGGGCCTAGAAGAATTGGGCCCAATGGGAGCGTTTAAAATTTTTGAGATGTAAGTATCACTTAGAATATCATTAAGATAGTATCGGGATTAATTGAAGCCTTAGAGTTAGGGGTAACCTTAGGGAAAAATTTATTTTTCTCACTTAGTGGACCCTAGTCTCAAGCATGAGGCCTCATAAGCAGATTTAGAGAAGAGAGGACACAAATGGGCTTGAGGTCCAGTGGTAAGTGGCGTCATATAGGGTTTAAAAGGTGGTATTTGTGTTTAAAAGACCAAATTGGGCTTGTGGCCCAATATTAGGTGACGCTGCAAGGGAGCTAGAGGGTGGCGTCACTAGCAGTTGAAGAGGTCCAAGTTTTGGGCCACTTGGAGCCCAAGAAATTGGGCTAATTTCGGCAGCCCAAGGAGAGCTAGAGTGGGGATGGCAATGTGGCTACAAAATAGGGGATTTTAATGTTTTAAAGCATGTGGATATTATGCTGATAAAGGGGGAGGAGTTGGTGCTAATTAGGTCTCTTTTGGAGGAGTTAATAGATTAAGATAAGGGAGAAAGATAGGAGCTATCCTTTGGTTGTAGAGTTGGCCGAAAATCAAACTCAGGAAAGGGGAAGGAGTCGGTTTGGTATAAGCTAGAGGGGGTGTGCCGAATTTTGAAGGAAACTGAAAGTAAGTGTCGATTTGCGTGATTCAATCTTTTCTCGATTTTTAGAGACACTAGCCGAATGGCTATATGGAAACTGATCTTGTGTTTTTCTATCGTTTGCGGCATTTTCAATTGCTTAGATTTCTAAGCCAGAGTTCAGTAGCCCTTGGATCGTATCACTTTCGGGATTTCAAGGTAAGGAGATCTGTTAATTTAAGCATATAATTCGGGTAAAAAACTAACCCTTGGTCGAATATAGGAGACGCCTTATCTTCGCGTTCTTCCGGCTTTTGAGCAAAGTTGTAGACAAAAGGCGATGAGATCAGATTAGCGAGGTATCGACATAGAGGGTAGTCCTACGTATTGTCGGTGTGTAACATTCTCACACCATTTGGATTGCTTGTTAGTATATGTTTATAAATCTGTTATATTCTGCTAAATGCCGAAATACCGGCATGGCTGTTGAAAACTTGAGGAGGGTAAAGGCGAATCACCAGGTTAGTGATCTCTGTCATTCTAAAGTGAATGTTTCTATCGATTTGGTATGATGAAGCGTGTATGCTTGGGTTTCGTGATTGCATGGGGTTGGGTGATTGATGAAAGGGAATTGTTTGTTGTAGTGGCTTTTGCGTGATGCATTGTAGTGGCTTTTGCCATGATCTATTGTAGTGGCTTTTGCCATGATCTGTTGTAGTGGCTAATGCCATTATCTGTTGTAGTGGCTATTGCCATGATCTAACGATGAGCGGCTATCCGCAGCATGACCGCCATCGAAGGTGTGTAGCGGTGTGGGTTGATTGTAGAAATCCCCAATGGTGTGATTGGCAGGTAAGGGTGGTGTGTAGCGGATGGAAACCTAGGATTGGGTTGGGCTTTGCATATTTTATGATATATTATACTCTGTTATACATTGCGTGGGGCTAAGGCCCAACTGATGGTGCACGAGGGTTGCACTGCGAGTCTCGCGACTCACCCCACTATTTAACATCTTTGGTAGCACCTAGTGCATCGGACCAGGGTTGGAGAAGAGCGCAAGGTGGCCATGCGAGGGATTATTTTGATTTAGCAAAAGACTTTACTAGTTTATTTATTTTTAATATTTTTAATTAGTGGGTTTAAATTTCATTGTAATAAGGCCATGGGCCACTAGCTTCATATTTTCGGTTGTTTTGGGCTTTTATTATTATTAGACATTTACATTTTACGTTTTAATTAAGTTAAGGCATGTATCAAATTTCGGTTTTTAATCCACTAAGGCATAAATATAAAATGTATATCTTTTACAAATCATCCAACCATTTAGTTTTCTCGAATAAAGTGTTAAACTCAAGAAAAAATATTTTCCGAAATTGCGACATCTTTTAAAATCTCCCTAAGTGACATGCCAGATCCGGTCATGGTGTTTGGGCCGGGTTTGGGGTGTTACAGATAACATGTTGGATAATAGATCGTTATTATTATATGGCTAAAAATCGTAATATGGCATAGATCGAGTAACTTGCTTAAATTACATTATTTCTAAAATCTGTTAAAATCGGTATAAAATTTGTAAAATTACCAAAATGCCTCTATGGGCCGATTTACCAAAATGCCCCTATGGGCCGATTTGGTAGAATGCCTTAGCGGGCCGAATTATTAAAATGCTTTATTGGGCTGGATCTCCAAAATTGTTCAATAGAATAGTGGTTGTTATTTATGTGTGAATACTTTATGTTAATTATGTATGTTGCATTTTCTTTTACATTTTGCATGGGATGGGAAAATTGTATGAAGAGCAGTGTAGCCTGGTGGCATTGCCACAAATTGTGTATTATTGAGCCTAAATTATGTTTTCAGTGGTTTGACCATAAAAATAAAATGCTATAGCAGTTTGACTGCAAATTTGGTGTGAGGCAGTGGGTTGACTTGATCCCCACAGGTGTGATTGGTGGTCGGGGTGTGATGGATGGATGGGTTGGGTTGCATACATTTACTTCATACAAATATTGTTATGTAAATGGGCTTGGCCCAAGAACATGCTATATGGGCCTAGGCCCAAGATTATGCTATGCGGGTTTAAGCCCAATGGACGACGGTAAAGGATTATGCCTTTGAGTTCTAGTAACTCACCCCCTTTTCTTAATCCTTACAGGTAATGCTCGGTGATGTGGACTTGGGCCATGGATGACTCGATGGAGGCCATACTTTAGAAATGGTGTTTTCGAACTTAGTAAATTCCTTTTTCGTTTATTTTAGTTACTTTTACTATATTAGGTTAAAGTTGTAATAAGGCCTCTGGAATTTTAAATTTGGATTTTATGTTTGACTATTTATTTTCTATCATGGTTTGATTTAAACGGGGATTTTTCTGAAAATCATAAACAACGGTTTTTCATAAAATTTATCAACAAACGGATTTCATAACAAATATGTTCGAATAATTTAACTTGGACTTTCCTTCGAAATATCAATATTATTTTCAAAAAATTACGGATTTAAAAGATCACTAATTCAATTATCGACTCTTCAATTAACCTTTCAAGAGTTGTAGTATTTCTATTAAATATTTCTGATCCAAATTTGTTTTCTTAAACTAAATTTTAATCTTTAGTAAGAAGCATAAGTTCTTTACTCGTTTTCTTCATGTGACATGTCAGATCCGGTCACCGCATAGGCTGGGTTTGGGGTGTTACAGGTATACGACTTCTAAAGTATGTAGTGTCATTCAAAATAGTGGAATTCATATCCCGACACATGGGTAAATGATATCCTCTCATTGGCATTACATGATTGATGAAAAGTAAATATGACCACAGGTCGTTCGTCTTTGATGAATGACTTGATTACAATTTCATAGTAATTGACTTTTCATGAAGGAAGATGTAATTGTTACCATGAGATAAAATAGGATCATATTGGGAGAACGAATATTATACTAAAGAGATTAAGGATATCCTACGAGGGTAACACATTTATGACAAGGTCATTGGACGAGCACTAATCGAGTTGCTTTCAAAATGTTATGCCGTTGGGGAGAGTTCAGTCACAGTACTATAGTGGAATGACTTGTGACTAAATGAGTTTATAATTAATAGGCGAAAAGATGGAACTTAATTCTAAATCATTTGAGCCTCAATCATGTAACACCCCAAACCCGATCAACACACCACGACCGAATCTGGCATATTACGGAGTGAAAACGTTTTGAGTAAAACAAGTTTGCCGATTTATTTCTGTTGAAAACTCCTTTACGGTTTAAAAGGTTAGAAAACCCCGTGTATAGTATAGTTGAAATCATTTTTGGTTGCTTTAAAACCCGGAAAAACCCTCTTTTGTTGGAAATCCATTTGTTGTTTATAGTTTTGGAAAACCTTTCGATACTTATTAAAAACCAAGTGAGTTAAGCATAGTCGAGTTAAGAACCATTTGTGTTTGGAGTTGTTTAAGAAATTAAATTTGAAAACGTTGCTTTTTACCGGTTATTTAAGCAAATCAAATTATTAAGCACATGCATAATATAATCAAAATAAAAGCAAGTATATATAAAAGAAAAACCAAAATAATACTCAGCGGCCTTATTACAAAACCAAAACCAAACTTAAAGTAAATAAATAAAAACCGGAATTTTAATTTAAAGTCAAAACCCGAAAATAAGTTGCATGGCCACCTCGAGTCCTCCCCGGCTCCAAATTCGCGATCTAAGCCTCATCTGCAAAATATAGGGGAAGGGGTGAGTCACCGAGACTCAGTGTATAAATCCCCAACCCGATAGAATAGCACTTATAGAAGTAATTAATAAAACATGCAAATCATGCAACCCCATAACCTAACCATCCGATCTCCTTTAACTACCCCGTGTGGTCAAAACCACTGGTGGTCAAAACCACTGGTGACCGGAGTCACAAATATATAAGTGTGGTCAAAACCACTGGTGACCGTAGTCACAAATCAAGTGATGGGGCCAACCCATCGTGTGGTCAAAACCACTGATGACAATCCCGTAATCAACATGTGGGGGCCAACCCATTGTGGTACCAAACCACTAGGGACGAGTCACAATATCCATATGTGGTCAAAACCACCGGTGATCGTAGTCACAATATCATAGATGTGGTCAAAACCATGGTGGTCAAAACCACTTTGGGACTTAGTCACAAATAATAGTATCAAGAGGAGGCCAACCCGTCGTGTGGTCAAAACCACCGGTGACAGTCCAAATAATTCTTCCCCCTCCTCTCAACAATCCCACCATCATGTAACATAGTAACATATGATGGTGCAAATAACACATGGCATAGCATTAAACAGTGACATGATAGCATATATCGAGATCCATATAACAGGGGACTTACCCGGAGTCCACGCTCATGCCCACAAGGCATAACTATCGGTTTCAATGGCTATTAACAGTAGCACAATAACATATAATACTAACGAAGTGTGTAAGCGTTACACACCTGACTATTCGTAGATCTAAGCGAAATCCCAAAACTACGCGAAACTAACGAGATCCTGAAACGTTTGCCTCCTCCCTTCCAAGATCGATTACACCCGAGCCTTTAGGCTTAAATCGCAAGCCAACAAATCCTGGAGATCTACTGAACACGGCTACCCTCCTTCCTGAGTTGACAAATCTCGAAGATCTAGAAGATCTAGATCCAAGCCACGATCCAAACGAATCCCGGGAACCCACACGTTGGCGTCGCCCCTTCCTACAATCGGCCAAGTACCACTATCATTGGATTAAAGCCTTCGGTATTAATCACAACAGGAGATATCGAAACCGCAAAACACTTACCCCCTTACTTTACTGACAGATTCGGCCACCAATCGCCAAAGTTCGGCACACCCTAGTGATATTTGGGGATTTCGGCTACCTCACTAATATAGAACAAGAAAAGAGTTTAAGATCCCGATTTATAACGAATGGAGAAATAGGAAAAGAGAATGGCAAGTGAGATCCAGCATTAACCAAATCAATCGAGAAAAGAAGAATAAGAAGTTATACTTACCAGGAGATTCGGCTATGACCCAAAAGAAAGAGATAGATTTCGGCGCTTCAAAGGGGATTAAAACACGTGAGAAGAGAAGAAAAATAGGCTAAGGGTATTCGGCCAATCACTTTGATGGAAACGAAAGAGAATCAACAAGGTTTTTGGCTTTTGGAGATGGAAGAGATGGAGAAGAAAATGGGATAGGAAGGGATGGATTCGGCAAGGAACAAGAAAAAGGTTTCGGCACAAGGAGATTGAAAGAAAGAAAAAGATGAAGTATAGAGAATTGATTTCGGCTTTTGAGCAAAATGGAAGAAGGAAAAAGGAAGCAAGTTTTGGCTCACAAAAAGAAGTAACACAAGTGATTCGGCCAAGCCCCTATTGCCTATAGAAAAGAGAAAGCAAAAATGAGAAGATAAGTGAGAGGGTTTTGGTTTATGACCCTAAACGCAAGAGAAAGGAGCTCTCCCAACTAGCCGAAATGTTCCCCAAGACCACCCTGGACATTGGCACCCCCTTCCCAAGCACCAAAACCGAATGCTTCCCAACCTCACTCCACAACCCAAAAATTCGGCTACACAACCTACTCCTACTCAAACACTGTAGTCCCCTTCATCCCTCCTTGAATTCCTCTCATCCACTCATTCAAACGAATTTGAATGAGTCCCACTCCTATAATTTCTCCTCTCCACATATTTTAAATCTGTTAACTTAATCCACATCCTCCAAACTGAGTCCCTTCTGAGCACACCTCCTTCTCAACTTGGCGTGAAAAAAAATAAGCAGAAAGTGGGATTTCTGCTACTCGAACCTGAGCTCTCCTTCCCTGCATGTGGCGTCACCTTCCTGGTACCTTAGTGGCGCCTCCTTTGCCACTTTTCCACTAGGTTACTTGTGTCTAAACCCTCCGACAATTTCTTTTAACCCCTAACTTCCTTAGCTCCCTCTTCCTAAGCAGTAAAACAAAAATTTTTGCCATGACCCAGGCCTAACCCGAGGTCATACCTGGACCCCAAAACATGCTAAACTAGCACAGTAGGCATATCATCACATGCAAACACACAAAATGCAGAGACCCCGATTTAAGGATATTACAAATCACATACATCAAATTGGTCCCTCTGCTAGCTCGTTGAAATCATAAATGAATTGCGTGTTGAATCAAATGAACATAAATGAATAGAAATTGTGAAAATGGTGAAATGAGAAACATTTGAAAATGATTTTGGTTTTCACCAAAATGAAAATGAACATTGAATAATTTGGAAATGAATATGGTTTTCTCTAAAATGAAAATGACTTTGAAACGAATATATGTTTTTTGAACTAAATGAAGTTCAAAAATAGAAATAAATCATTTGGTCATAGTGAACCGTTGAATATCAAAATATTCAATATATTTTTTCATAGATTCTTTTACGGTAAAGTTGTCACTATTTTAATAGAATTAGAATTGGATTGGGAAGATTATTCAAATTGGAAATATATTGAGTTGTTTATTTTGGGAAATAGAAAAACAAATATCGAGTTTGATCAAATTATAAAGTATTGGGTTAAAAGCTCAATAAGTACTTGTAATTGGACCTTTTATGGGAGAGGCCCAAAAGCCCCTTATGTAAAATGGTTGGATGACAAACCCTAGTATTATTAACTAGGGTTGTCGCCCCCTATATTTCTAGATAGACTAGGAGTTCATTTTTCTAGTTGAAATAATCTACAATTCAATAAGGTTCTACCTCCTCTCCTTATAAATAGATAACACCGATAGGGCTATTTACAAAACTTTTATATATTGTTACTCTACCTGAAAATAGAGAAAATTTATTATCAACTATTAAATCTATTTTCCAAAATAAAAAATTCTATGGGTTTCTATTTGAGAAGATCTTTTTCGTTTCACACTTAAACAAAGAAAACTATTTCTTATTCTGTATTTGATTCAAATCGTTCGAGCCCACACTCGAAATAGTTTGTGGTACGAGAATAGCAGAGAATGATGTTCGGTTGAAAGTCAGGAACGACAATGATCTATCTTTCTGAAAAAAAAATGAAAATTCGGTTTAAAGTTTATTGCTATAAATATCACAAACCGACTTAGTTTTCAAAATTTTAGTTTTCCATTGCACAAGAAAATCTTTTTGAACCAGATTTTTTCCATCACCAACAAGAATAAATAAAAAAGAAAAGATTATCTTAAAAATTATGATATAAGAAAGAGAGCATTCTCTAAGAATATTACAAATTTATGAATACTCATAAAATTCATATGAAATTCTCTAAATGGTTTGAACATCATTTGAGACCTACCAATATAATAAAAAATAATACTAGATTGCAAAAAAATGGAGGAGAAGTTGAATCTCAACATCCTCTTTTGACGGGGGACTGGAATAAAAGTAAGTCATTTAAGAATGAGAACTCTTGGTACAGGAGAAAAAATCTCATCAAAAGACATTAAATGATAGTGGAACAAAATAACTATACAAATATTAACCTTCATACAATATGAAAATAATTAGATTATATTAAAAATTCGGTGGAAGCTAGCTAATTAGGAAAGAATCGGTAAAAGAGATGACTGAAAAAGTCCTCAAGAATAAATATATACACCATATGCAATACCAAAATCTTTCCACCCCCCACCCCCCTAAAAAATGATTTCTTAACAGAAATCCAAAATAGACTTGATGCATTGGAAAGTTACAAATCTGAATTAGTAGCCCCAAATACCACAATGCAAGCTCAAAACTCAATTAACACAATACACAAATCTTCCAAATTTGACTTTGATCAATCCAATGAACAACAACTTAACAAAATGACTTGGAAAGAACAAAAAAGATTATATTACCCAAAAATATCTGCACTTGATCTTAATATAGAAGAAAAATTTGTTTTCCAAAATATATAAAATACTAACATTATTTATGAATAGAATGTAGATGGAGTTTTCGAATATAATATTCTAAGTTTATTACAACAAATGACAATGATTTCAAATATTTATAAAGCTCAAAACAAAATGAGTTAATTAGTGATAATGTTATATCTAATCTTTTAGTTGCTAGATTTACTTGTCAATTACAAGGATGGTGGGGTCATAAACTCACTAAAACCCAACAAGAATAAATTCTAAAAGCTATAAAAAATGATGATCAATGAAAAATCATTTTAGATGAATAAAAAAGAGAAATTCAAGATGCAGTTGCAACTTTAATTTTCCCAATCTCTAAACACTTCATATGAGATCCTTCTTAACTTAAAGATAGAAATCTAGAACTATAATCAAATTTAAAATGAAAAAATTTAATAGATTTTAAATGGTATAAAGATGTATTTATTACTAGAGTCATGCAAAGATCTGATAACCAACAACAATTCTAGTAGGAAAAATTTTTGTACGACTTTATTAGCAGTGAAAGTTAGAAATCAAATTAGATAAAATTACAAAGGTATTATTTCCTATAAAAAAACTACATATGGTGAACTAATTAGTTTCACCCAAAAGGAATGATTAAAAATCTGTCAATATTTAAAATTACAAAAACAATTGAAAAAGAAAAATATTAATATAAAAAGGAAATAAGATCATTTTACCGTCAATTACAATCAAAAGTGAGTCTTCTTCTTCAAAAACATGTTGGCTTGTAAAACCAAGAAATAGGAAAAATAATATCTTAAAGTATTATAAAAAAAACCAAAATATTAGAAATATAGAAAAGAAAAAAAACAAAAATCAGAAAATAAAGTAGATGAAACAACAAAATGTTATTCCTTAGACTTTAAGGAAATCGCGGTTCATCTATAATGTACTTGATGATTTATCCCTTTTGATTTTGTCAATAATTTTTGAAAAAGCAATTGCTACAATAACAAATAGAAAATGGGAAAGTAGATATCTTTGTCATATTCTCTATACGACTTGAATGGTTCATTCTCTTCTCCATTCAACACCAATGAAAAATCCACAATGGATAGGCATTTCATAATTGTATCAACCCATTCATCATGAAAGCTCGTCTTTTTTGAAACTATATCCAAAAATTTCTAGTGAAATTTGTCATAAGCCTTTTCAAGATCAAGTTTAATAGCTATTATACTTTTATTCTTCTTTGTTTTTTTTTATTCGGAATCCTAAACATTTGGAGATGAAAGATGCATATGTTAGAATTGTAAAAACAATATCTAATATAAAACTTTTTTAAATCAGGATCTGTTATGTGTAATCATCAAGAATAAATCAAGAACAAAACTAGATGCGGAAGCGTACCTGAATCCATCTATTCTTGAAATTTTAAAGATCTTATGGTTTTGGATATAAATCTCTCTGATAGGGATGGAAAAGATATACGAGATAACCTACCTTTTGGGGACCACTACCTCTTTAAATAATTGATTGTTAAGTCAGTTTTGAGTATCTATAATTTGGCCCCTCATCAAATTATATATACAACTGATGGTATCTACACATTATTTCCATAACACTTTAATACATATTATACTTATAACATAATTGGTCACTTAATTTTGTATCACACTTTATAATAGCATTATACATTATACATATGTGCCTATAATTAAGGAATTTAATCCAACAATCTCCCACTTGGGCAACATATGTTTCTTGATAAATGTACAACCTTATGAGCTCAAAATTTGCTATCATATAACAAGTATTTTATAACAATCTCGCCCATCAACTATATTCATATAGGATCAAAGCAATCTTTGTCATATCAATCATGGCTAAACTTATCAATGGTCACATATACAAATATAGTCAAATGACATATATCAATCATGGATGCGTAACATGAAAATTACATGCAATGTGAACCAAAACATGCCTATTTCCAATTGGTCCTCCTTAAACTTAAGTAAGGTTAGTATCAAAATAACAAAATAGAGTGAATAAACTGAATACTTCATTTTTTATCAGAAAATAACCAAATACATAAATGTCTGAAAACAAACATAAAGCAAATAAAATACAAACTCCCACTAAACCATGATATCCTCAAATAATGTAACACTCATATGAGCAGTGTGCTCATGAAAGACCTTAGGCGGTAAACCTTTTATGAGTGGATCCACTATCATGGAATTTGTTCCAACGTGCTCTATGGATATTTGTCCATTTTGCACTCTTTCTTTCACAACTAGGAACTTTATGTCAATATTTTTTTGACTTAGATGAACTCCTGTTGTTGTTGGAATACAGAACCGCTGACTTATTGTCACAAAATTATTTGAGTAGTCTTTCTACATTCTCCAAAATGTACAGCCTAGTGACAAAGTTTCGCAACCATATTTTGTGGTTTGATGCCTTATAGCATACTAAAAACCTCTGTTGCCATAGTGGAAGAAGCTACAAGTATCTATTTGACACTTTTCCAGGATATAGCTCCTCCAGCTAATAGGTAAATATAGCCTGATGTAGATTTCCTGCTATCTTGGCACCCAGCGAAGTCAAAATCAAAATACTCTACGACCTACAAATGATATGATCTCTTATAATTGAGCATGTAATCTTTTTTCTCTAAAGATACCTCATAACCCTCTTGGCTGTTATCCAATGGTCTATACTGGGGTTGCTTAAATATCTGCCTAACATCTCAACAATGTATGCAATATCCGTACGCATACATACTTGAGCATACATTAGACTCCCAACAACGTATGCATAGGGAATATTTTACATTTCCTGAATTTCAAGGTTACTTTTAGGGCATTAAGTAAGACTAACTTTGTCTCCTTTAGTGACAAAGGTGTCACCTGGTCTACAACTTTGCATGCCAAACCTTTTAAGTACTTTATCGATATAGCTTTTTTGAGACGATCCAAGAATACCTCGAGATCGGTCTCGATGTATCTGAACTCCTAAAAGAAAAGGCATCCCCAAGATCTTTATCTCAAAATGCTTAGATAAAAACCTCTCAGTTTCGTGTAATAAGACTATATCATTAGCGACAAGCAAAATGTCATCGACATATAAAACCAGAAATATGTACTTACTCCCACTGAATTTGTGGTACACACAATCATCAACAATATTCATCTCAAAACTGAATGAGACAATTACTTGATGAAATTTGTGGTACCATTGACGAGAAGCTTTTTTGAGTCCATAGATGGATTTTGTCAACTTGCAAACCATATTATTTGGGTCTTCCGACTCAAATTTTTTTTGTTGGACCATATAAATTGTTTCTTCAAAGTCACCATTGAAAAATGCAGTCTTAACATTCATCTGATGTAAATCAAGATCAAAATGAGTAACAAGCTCTATGATTATCCTCAAAGAGTCTTTTGATGAAATTGGAGAGAAAGTCTCTGTAAAATCAATACCTTCTTTCTAAGTATATCCTTTAGTTTCAAGACGCGTCTTATACCTCTTCACATTACCATTTGCTTCCTTCTTGGTTTTAAATATCCATTTACAACCAATTCATTTTGCACCTTCAGCTAATGGACAAGTTCCCAAACTTTATTGTCTTGCATAGACTTATACTCTTTTTTCATGGCATCAATCCACTTTTAAGAATTAGAACTTTTCATGGCCTAACGAAAGTTGTAGGTCATCTTCCATCATTCCATTATCATTCTCATGTTCTTGGAGAAATACAACAAAACCGTCTGGAATAGCATTTCTCCTTTCTCTTGTGGACCTCCTTAATGGCACTTGTTCTTGAGGTTGTTGAGTTTGTTCTTTTGGAAAAATTACCTCATCTTGAATAGAGAGTTGTTCAATATTGTCTTGTTGAGGTTCTGGATTCACTTCTTGATCAATGATAGGTATGAGAACCTAAACATCATCAAAAATGATAGTAAGAACTGAGTTATAATCCAATTTCTCCTCAAAAGCAATGTCTCTAACCTTATTTCTCTAACCGTATTTCTCCCCCAAACTCAACATCCTCAAAAAATGTTATAGTTCCTGTCTAAAAAATATTCCTAATTGTGGGATCATAAAACTTATAGCCCCTAGATCGCTCAGAATAACCAGTAAAGTAGTTGCTCATTGTTTTGAAGTCCAATTTCTTTTCATGTGGCCTATAAGGCCTTGGCTCAACTGGACATCCCCAAATGTGAAAGTGCTTTAAACTAGGCTTTTAACCTATCCGAAGCTCATAAGGTGTTTTTGCAGCTACTTTAGTGGGTACTCTATTCAAAATGTAAGTTGTTGTCTTTAATGCTTCTCCCTATAGAGACTCAAGTAAGGTAGAATGAGCTATCATGCTCCTTACCATATCCTTAAAAGTCCTACTTCGTCTTTCAGGTACACTATTCATATTGGGTGATCCTGGCATGGTGTATTGTGGGACAATACCACATTCCTTTAGGAAATTTCCAAGTCGTCCTAGATGTTGTTCACCTAATCCATCATATCTACCATAGTACTCACCACCATGATCAGATCTGACATTCTTAATCCTTTTGTTGAGTTGATTTTTGATCGCTGTAAATCAGAGTTTTAAAGTTTATAAAAGAATGATCAAACCCGGAAACTAACTCTGACAACGATTAAAGGCAAGTGCACCTATCGAACAGTAGTATAGTTTAGGCAAGACCGGATTGTCAAACCCAAAGGAACTAAAAGTACTAATACTCACCGTCATTTTTATTATTTAGCCTTAATATAAAGTGATGATTGTTTAAATTAAAACTAATCTACTTACTAAGCTAAGACGCAAAGACAAAAAGAATGAATTCGGGAAATAACTTTTGGGAAAACTCAATTGACTCAAATGATACCCTTAGGAAAAATCCACCTAGACTTCATTTGTTATTTAACCTTGAACCATATGATTTATTTACTTAGTTTGATCCGTGAGACTCCCTAACGTATATTAAATCCTCTCTCGAGGCGAATAACGTCTAACCCTAGGTTAATTAGTGGAACTCTCGTTCGCTTATAATAACCCCCTAGAATAGCAGTAAATCGATCTGTGGACTCCCATATTAGGTTTCACCCTAATCCGGTAAAATCTCGTCACCCTATCTCTAGGCGTGCGATCCACTCCGCTTAATTATGTTGGATCTACTCTTAGGCAGGGTCTATTCCTCCTCCACCTAAGCACATTAGATTTGGATTAAGTTTACACAATTAAGAACAAACTAAGTTATTATCATATAATTCAAATAATCAAATAACAAGATTCATCATAGGTTTCATCCCCTTCGGGTATCCGAAGGTTTAGTTCATAACAATAAAGGAGAACATCTCAAGAGAAAAGATAAAACAAAACATAAGAAATCCCTAAAACCCCTTGAAGGAATTAAAGAGGAGATCCTCCGTCTTGAGTAGAATTTCGGCTTCTTAAGATGGATCAACTGGCTATCTTCGAGTGATTCCCACAAATCTGACCTTCTCGGCTTGGCTTCTTGGCCTAGCTCTCCCCCCTTTCAGCTGGTACCTAGGGTGTATTTATAGGCTTTTGAAACACGTTTCTTTCTCCCTAAGTATCTTTTCCCGAATGAAATTTCTCTTCTCCACGGAAGAGGCACGGCCATGGCACACGCCTGTGTAAATCGTGGCCAGGCCGTGTTCGACACTGTTGAATGAGGCATGGCCGTGTAAGTCATGGTAAGGCCGTGTTCTAGTAGGAATGGTAGCACGGCCGTGTGGCTTGAAGTCCAGGCCGTGCTGATTTCGTGGCTTGGCCCAATTTGGTTCGTTTTAAGCCCGTTTCTCGTTCTTTTCGTCATCGGGTGCTTTCCTGGGTATAAGACATGAAAAGAAAGGATTAAGAGCACTTTTTTACATAAATTGGGGCTTAAATCATCCAAAAGCATACTAAATGTGGGCTTAGAATATGTTACTTTTACGGTTTATCAAATACCCCCACACTTAAGCTTTTGCTTGTCCTCAAGCAAAATTCTCAACTTACAATTAAAACGAACTTCCCTCAATTCATAATAGTCATTGATAGTGTCTCATCATAATTCATAGATAATTTATACATGGATAATTCAATTCAAAGTGTCCTAAAAATTCAAACAGTATAAGTCATAGATTTTGTAGCTCGAAAACATAGGCGTCTCCCCTTATCTAGATAATTACCTTTAATTTGGAATTGACAAGGATTGACATCCTCACAAAAGATTCACTCAAATCACTCAAAGTGTTTAAGGTTCACAATTAGGCACTCAAAGGTCGAACATGAAGAGTTAATCCCATAGGCTTGCATGAAAATCAGATCTCCACCACTGAAATATGAGATGAAAACACAAATCAAAAGGTCTTTGTTAGGGTTGTAACGGGGCTAGGTTAAGGTGTGGAGTAAGGTGAATTAGAGGGTTAGAATCGAGATTGAATTGACAAATTACCTAACTAAGAACTAATGAACTAATAATAATTACATCAGTTGAAAACTAATAGTACTTAATAATACGAGCTTCTTTTTCGATATTTGGAATTTATGTATAAGCTCATTTAATCACATAACTAATAATTAATAATGGATATACTTCGTTTTTTTTATTTCTTTTTTTTTGTGTAAGAACAATCATAAATACATAATTACTGAAATAGAAACATAGTTAGGCTATTAATCAAATCAAATCTCGATATAAGGGTAGTCAAAAGGAATGGTGACAACAAAAACAAAGGGGTTCTGGGTTAATATTAGTGTTTATGTCAATAAATAGGGTAGTTAGGATTAAAAGGGGTTCACTAGGGGTTAATTTGTGAAGGTAGGCTTTTAGTGGAGTAAGTGGGTTAAATCCTAGGTGCCTTTATCATCTCTATGTATCAAATCAAAAAAATGTGGTCTCGACATGTATAATCGATGCAAGTTCTAGAATAACAAATCAGTGTTGACATACTCATAATCAATAAAGTGAGCAAGAAAAAGAATTTATGCTATATAAGGTTCAAAAACTCACAAAAATTATGGGTATTTTGATGTCAACCTCGTAAATTTCAAACTTCAAGGTAATATTTAAACTCAGTTTGACAACCTAGCAAATTTTTAATTTCTGAAAAATAGACTTATCATGCTTGATTCTCTAGTATTCTTAGAATTTAATTATCAATGCACAATTATCAATGACTTAATCTAAAACATATCGATAAAAATCATAAATCATCAGAAATTTTATCCTAATTAGTAATATGAGTAATTTACTTTCAAACAAGACTAAATTTAGGGATTTAAGTTAGGTATCTTTTTAGGTTGTTCACCCCCCCCACACTTGAGATGTACATTGCCCTCAATGTACAAAAATATATAATAACCTTGTAATAAAATCATCAGATATGGGGATAAGTGAAAACTTCCTAAATTTTCGGATGATTCCTTGAGAGGAGATTGTGCCTTTGGTGGTGGTGATGGGTCGTCTGAATGACGAACCTGCGCTAGATGAAGAAATTGGGAGGCTCGTAGAGAATTAGCCAGGGATCATTAAGACATAATTAAAGTAAATTAAATATAAAATTAAGGATAAGGAAGATAAAGAGAAGAAGACTAAGAAGAAAACTAAAACTAAAAGAAAAGATGAATGGGTCGGGAGGTCCTTCTTTGTTTGAGTGTGATTTCTAAGGTGAGGTTATGGTGGTGGTGGTGGCGTGATTCCCAAGCGACCTTTAGAACCTAAAATTAAGAAATTAAGATAAAATAAGCTAAATTAAGTAGAAGAGAAGTAAAGATAAAGAAAATAAATGAGAAGATAAAAATAAAAGAACAGATAATTGGTCTCAAAGACCCTTGGCTTGTTGTTTGGATGAAGCTGCCGGCATGAACTCATGTGAATTGGTCTCCTTTGAGGAGGCTGTGATTGGCCTTTTACACTTCCTTGCCATGGATATGATATTGTTGTGGCTCAAGAGTCTAAGGATTTATTAGGAAAAAGGAAAAAGAAAGAGGGAGAAAAGAAAGAAAGAAAGAAAGAAAGAAAAAGAAAGAAAGGAGAAGAAAGAAAGAAAGTGGGTTAAGAAGAGAAAGGAGAAAGGTATGGTGTTTAAATAAACTTTCAGATCTGGCAATTTCCCACGCCCGTGGGTTGAGGGTGTGTCGATTCACATGGCCGCCTTGCACGGCCGTGCTCTAGGGCATGTTGGTTCCCCACGCTCGTGTCTAGCCTGTGTTCGACAAGTCAGTATATTGGCACGGTTATCCGGCGCGGGCGTGTTCAGCCCATAGTTGGCAAGTCAGTAGCCTTACACGGCCGTAAAGCATGGCCGTGCCACTTTGTCGGTGCCCGTGGGGTAGTAGTTGGGTCCGTGATTCTAAAAATTTGTTTTGCCCTGACATGTACCTTCTCTACTCTGTTAGTTCAAAGCGTCGGAGTACCCACACGGCCACGGCTACGGCCGTGTGTAAGGCCGTGTGGCCTGGAATTCTGCACTTGGTTAGTTGGTTGTTAGTTGCTAAAAAGGAAAATTAAGATAAACTGAATATATATAAAAAAATTCTAGTATTAGTGCTCAGGTTGCCTCCCGAGAAGCGCTCGTTTATAGTCTTAAGTTAGACTCTCTTCTCGTTTGCATCTTCAGGGTGGTTTGAGGAGTTGGAAGTCATTTCTCATGTTATTATCTGTATCCTCGTGAAAAATTTTAAGTCGAGATGCGTTTATAGTAAAAGTACCAAAAGTAGGATTACTTACCTCGACTATTCCGTGTGGAAAAACACTGGTTACCCTAAAAGATATTTCTTTGTTTGTGCCAGGGTCCGGAGGAGATATTCGAGGATTTACATGATCTAACAGTACTTGGTCCCCTATTTTGAAGTGATTTATTGTTCCTATTAGCTCTTTTAGGGGCTCCTTCGGTTTTATCTCATGTGGTTCCGGTTCTTAGTCGTGTATCCCTAATTTTTCCTTGAAGTGTGTCTTCCACTCGTCTAGATCATCGAATCGAATCCTCGATCTTCATGAGTTATTTCTTTGTTGGCATGAGGTTTAGGATCGGGTTGGTTGTATTCTTTGGTGGTGCTTCACGAAAATAAGGGTTAACAGAATGGTTATTAGTAGAATTTACGTTCTCACCTTGATTACTCGATGTTCTAGGTGAGTCGAGAGCCTTGATGGTATTTGTCTCATTACCTACACAAAGTATGAGTTCTCCTGCATCAACATTAATTTTAGTCACGGCAATCGCTAAAAGGGTCTTCCTAAGATTAGGGGATCGAATTATCCTCATCCATGTCTAAGACAACAAAGTCTCTTGGGAAAGCGAATGCATCGATTTTCATAAGAACATCTTCGATAATACCCCTAGGAATTCTAACGGTTTTATCACTAATTGAATGCTCATCCTAGTTTGTTTGGGTTTCCCTAGACCTAATTGTTTAAACAATTTATAAGGCATGACATTTATGCTTGCCCCTAAATCAGCTAACGCATTATCAATAGTTAGTCTACCAATTAAACATGGAATTGTAAAACTCCTGGATCTTTTAGCTTTTGTGGGTAGCCTATTTTGGAGAATTGTTGAGCACTTTACGTTAAGTTCCACATGTGACGACTCGTCTAACTTTCGTTTGTTTGTCGAAGCTCTTTTAAAAATTTCCTAGAATCGGCATTTGCGTGAGCTTCAAGTAATGGTAAGTTAATATGTAATTTCTTTAAGAGTTTAAGAAACTTACCGAACTGTTCTTCTATGTCGTCTCTTTTTAATGCCTCAGGGTAAGGTAAGCGAGGTTGGTACTCCTTGATTACCAGTTTTGGTTTGTCTTGTGTTACCTCAACTTTACCTTTTTCTACCTCGTTTCCTTTTGTTGGGTAGGTTCGTCTACTTCTTCGCTTTCTTGAGTGTTATGGCTTGGATTTTCTCCTTTGGATTAATTTGACGGTATTACTCGGTAGAAGCGCCCTTTGCGTCGTTCGGATAATAGCTTTGCAATTTCTCCGATCGATCGGGTAATTTCCACGATTTCCTTTGTAAGTCCTCCAACTTGGTTCTCGATCTTTTGATCGATGTTTGTTGAGTGTCGAGTGTTACCTCATTTTTTTAGAGACGGGCTTCTGTGGATGCTATGAATTTGTTCAACGTCTCTTCAAGACTCGACTTCTTTTCTTGTGGATAATGCTGATTTTGGAAATTTTGAGGAGGTTGTTGTCTTTGATTTCCTTGATTTCCTTGTCCTCCCCACAAAAAAATTTGGGTGGTTCCTCCAACTCGGATTATAATTATTACTATATGGGTTATTATTAGATCGAAATTGTTACCTATATAGTTCATGCATTCGCTCTCTGTGCCGGTTGGTAGGGTGGGTACTCGGGATTCGCCCACAGTTCCACTTGCGTGCGCATTTGTATGATTGAATGTACCTACGAAGAACACAAACTATCAATCTTCTTATTCATCAATTCTACCTGATTTGATAGCATGGTTACTGCGTCGAGGTTGTAAACTCCGGCTATTTTTGTTGGCCTTGTTCTTGTAACTTGCCAGCGATAGTTATTCAAATGACATATCTTCAATAAACTCGTAGGCTGCCTCAGGAGTTCTATTATTCAAGGTTCCACCGGCGGCTGAATCAATTAATTGCCTCATTGAAGGATTCACACCGTTATAAAAAGTTTGGACTTGGAGCCACAAAGGTAAACCATGGTGCGGACACCTTCTCAAGAGATCCTTATATCTCTCCCATGCATCGTATAATGTCTCTAAATCCATACGCACAAAAGAAGAGATATCATTACATAATTTGGCATTTTGTTTTGGCGGTGGGAAATATTTTAATAAAAAAATTTCGGTCATTTGTTCCCATGTAGTGATTGACCCTCGTGGTAACGAGTTTAACCACTGTTTATCTTTATTCTTTAATGAAAAGGGAAATAACCGAAGACGTATGGCATCATCAGAAATGCCATTTATTTTGAAGGTATCACAGAACTCTAAAAAATTAGCTATATGAGCGTTTGGATCTTCGTCCTGTAAACCATCAAATTGAACAAACTGTTGAGTCATTTGTATAGTGTTAAGCTTTAATTCAAAATTATTAGTAGCTATAGCAGGCCTAACAAAACTAGATTCGACTCCTGTTAAATGAGGTTTAGCATAATCAAACATAGTATGATGAGCATTATTTTCTCCCACATCTTGTGGTGGAAGATTATTTTCGTCCATCCCTTTAGTAGGATTGGATCGGTCTTCTCGCTCTCCTTGGTAATTTAGGGCTCGCCTAATTTCTCTGCGATTTCTTCGAGCGGTAGCTTCAATATCACTGTTGTATTCTAAAGGTCCTCTCGGGTTCCTTCTAGTCATAAACTAGAGGTACCTGCTAGGAAAAGAAAGAAAGAAAGTTTAGCAAATTTAAAAATAAAAATAAATTGTGAAAAATAAAAATAATGGCTAAAGTAATAAAAATAGAGTTTTCTTAATGTTTTAGTTCCCCGGCAACGGCGCCAAAAACTTGATCGATGTAAATCAGAGTTTTAAAATTTATAAAAGAATGATCGAACCTGGAAACTAACTCTGACAATAATTAAAGGCAAGTGCACCTATCGAACAGTAGTATAGTTTAGGCAAGACCGGATTGTCGAACCCAAAGGAACTAAAAGTACTAATACTCACCGTCTTTTTATTATTTAGCCTTAATATAAAGTGATGATTGTTTAAACTAAAACTAATCTACTTACTAAGCTAAGACACAAAGACAAAAAGAATGAATTCGGGAAATAACTTTTGGGAAAACTCAGTTGACTCAAACGATACCCTTAGAAAAAATCCACCTAAACTTCACTTGTTATTTAACCTTGAACCATATGATTTATTTACTTAGTTTGATCCGTGAGACTCCCTAACGTATATTAAACCCTCTCTCGAGGCGAATAACGTCTAACCCTAGGTTAATTAGTGGAACTCTCGTTCGCTTATAATAACCCCTAGAATAGCCAAGAAATCGATCTGTGGACTCCCATATTAGGTTTCACCCTAATCCGGCAAAATCTTGTCACCCTATCTCTAGGCGTGCGATCAACTCCGCTTAATTATGTTAGATCTACTCTTAGGCAAGGTCTATTCCTCCTCCACCTAAGCACATTAGATTTGGATTAAGTTCACATAATTAAGAACAAACTAAGTTATTATCATATAATTCAAATAATCAAATAACAAGATTCATCATAGGTTTCATCCCCTTCGGGTATCCGAAGGTTTAGTTCATAACAATAAAGGAGAACATCTCAAGAGAAAAGATAAAACAAAACATAAGAAATCCCTAAAACCCCCTGAAGGAATTGAAGAGGAGATCCTCCGTCTTGAGTAGAATTTCGGCTTCTTGAGATGGATCAATTGGCTATCTTCGAGTGATTCCCACAAATCTGACCTTCTCGGCTTGGCTTCTTGGCCTAGCTATCCCCCCCTTTTAGCTGGTACCTAGGGTGTATTTATAGGCTTTTGAAACACGTTTCTTTCTCCCTAAGTATCCTTTCCCGAATAAAATTGCTCTTCTCCATGGCAGAGGCACGGCCATGGCACACGCCCGTGTAAATCGTTGCCAGGCCGTGTTCGACACTATTGAATGAGGCACGGCCGTGTAAGTCGTGGTAAGGCCGTGTTCTAGTAGGAATGGTGGCATGGCCGTGTGGCTTGAAGTCCAGGCCGTGCTGATTTCGTGGCTTGGCCCAATTTGGTTCGCTTTAAACCCGTTTCTCATTTTTTTCGTCATCGGGTGCTTTCCTGGGTATAAGACATGAAAAGAAAGGATTAAGAGTACCTTTTTACATAAATTGGGGCTTAAATCATCCAAAAGCATACTAAATGTAGGCTTAGAATATGTTACTTTTACGGTTTATCAATTTTCAACTTCAGCTTTATAAGCTTTGAACACGTCCAGAGACTGTGATTTCTCATGAGTAAGATATAGGTACCCATAACTTGCGTAATCGTCTATGAATGTTATGAAATATTGTTGACCATTCCAAGATGACATAAGGAATGACCCACAAATATCAGTATGAATTAATTCTAAGACATCTGAAGATCTGTTGGCACCCAATCTCTTGGTCTTGGTCTCTTTTCCCTTAATGCAATCGACATAGACATCAAACTCTATAAAGTCAAAGGACTCTAAAATACCATCAAACAAAAGGCGTTCAACTCTACCTTTTGAGATATGACCTAAGCGCTTATGCCATAATGATGCTAAATTTTCCTTATTTAATTTGCGTTTCATACCACGTGATTCCACATGCAAGGTTTCATTATAGGATGCAACTGTTTCTAGCAAATAAAGGTTGTCATAAGTATTTAAATGACTAGTTCCAACAACATTCGAATTTAAAAACAAACTAAATTGATTATTTTTAAATGAACAATAATATCCAAATTTGTCAAATGAAGAAACATAAATTAGATTCCGTCTAAACAACGATACAATAAAAGTGTCTCTTAAATCCAAATAAAACCCAGTTCCTAATAACAGCCTAAAATAACCAATTGCTTCCACTTCTACCAATTTTCCATCGCCCACGAAGATGTGTCTTTCACCATCAATTGGCTTTCGGTAACTCAAGCAACCTTGCATTGAAACACTTATGTGAGTAGTAGCACCAGAATCTATCCACCTAGTGTTTCTAGGTACTGAAGCTAAATTAACCTCAGAACATACCAAATTAAGAAGTATACCTTTCTTTGCACGCTAAGCATGATATTTCGCACAGTCTTTCTTCACGTGTCCAGACTTGTTACAAAAGAAACAACTCTTTGTAGCTTGTTGTTGTTTCTTTTGAGTTGTACCCTTAGCAGCTTCATTCTGATATTTTCTTTTCTTGCCCTTCTCTTTAGAGGAATTGACCAAATGAGCACTTTCAGACTTATTACACTTTAAACTTTCTTCTTCTTGTACACAATGAGAAATGAACTCATTTAAAGTCCATTTCTCCTTTTGACAGTTATAACTAATTTTAAATTGATTAAACTGTGTAAGAAGTGATACCAAAATCATAAGAAATAGCATGGAACACGTAACACCCTATACCCGACCCGGTCGCCGAGCCTGAATACTAGGACGCTACACCACCGTCTCCTACTTGTATTAATCACAAACCATCATATTATTAAACATACATCATTTTTTTTCTTTTAATATAATAACATTCACATGAAACGTAGGTCATTCACACTCTAAGGAAGTTGAATCATACTAAAAATTCATTGAATAATCATAAAATAGGTACTAAACATGCATTAGGACCACTTACAAAAATTTCCCAAAACTGTTACGTAGGTATCGATAATTGTAACGCCCCAAAATTTTAATTTTTCATTTCGTGTATGTGTGACACACAATGTCTATCTACTTCAGTGGTTATGTGTTCTGGGTGTGTGTGAGAGGTCCCAAGTTCAAGCCTTACTTGGGCAAATTTTGGTATTTTTATAAATAAATCCTTAACCTTGTGCAAAGGGCTTAAGTTTAATTGTTGGAAGTTTATATCAGAATGGGCCTGCTGGTCTAGTGGTTAAGTGGAGTTTTGGAGGTCCTATGTTCAATTCTCTGTGATGGCGTGGAGACAGTATTTTTGCCCCAATTTCGGCTAAGAGTTGTGTTGGGACAAAATTCTGAGTAGTTGTGTTTTAGTGGGTTAATAGGGAGTGATTTTAGGAGATAATTTGGGAGAGGTTATCAGAAAATAATCTGATTATCTTTTTGTTGTAAAAAAAAAATAGTAGGGTTTTAGTTTTCTCTCCAATTCCCCAAACTTTTACTGACGTTTTCTTCTTCTTCTTCTTTTTTCCCTCCTCTGCCAATTCTTTCCCCTAGTTGCTGCCAAAATTTCCATTATTTTTCCCCTTTCGTTTCTTTCTTTTTTTTCCAATTGATTCGGTTGTTCATCGTTGGTTGCGCGTGTTCTGTAAGTAACGGTTTTGTCTATTGTTAATCGTTCTTGGTTAATCTCTAAAAGGGGGATTCCTTTTTGGTGTTTAGGAGTTAATCAAGGGGCTAGTGGTTTTGAATCGATGCTGTGATTGTGCGAGGTCGTGGTTACTCAAGCGAGGTAAGGGTTTTTCTAGGTTTTTAGTCGAGTTCCTTCCAAAATTGGTTGATTAAAAACGAATTAAGTGATTAATCTGGAGATATGTTGGTCGATTTTTAGGTTCTGGAGGCTTAGGAGTGCTTACGCATCAGAAACGATACCAGGTGTGTACCCTAAATGCAGAAAATGGGATTCAGCGAAAAGCCGAAATTGCTTGCTGTCGAGAAATAAGAGAAATAAGAGAAAATGATGCGAAAAATTGTAGAGAAAGGAAATAAGGGTGTTATAAACTTGGAAATCAACATTTTTCACTAAAATAGTTTTGGACAGCAGCAGTAGTCTAACTTTGAAAAATCATCAAAAACAGTGGGAATTGAGTTAGAGGTTGAATAAAATATGAAATTAAATTTTCTTGAGTCTAGTTTTTCATGGAAGAAATAGTGTAAGTAATGGAATTGTAAATCATGAGATATAATAAATTTTGTGAGACAAGGTCAGAATGATTTCGGGTTCCTCTGTTCTGACTTAGGAAAATCATAAAATATTTTAAAAAAATAATTAGGGGCTTAAATTTATATGTTTAAATCCTTAATGAGTCTATTTTCAAGAAAAACAAACGGAAACATCATCTAAATTCTGTACTAAGAGATAAATATTTTTTAGTAAGGGAAGGATGAAGCTGTCAAACAGCAGAATAGGGATAACTTTAAAGATTTTACTGCACTTATTTGATAAACTATAAATTCTAAAAATTTTATGGTAGAAATTTATTTGAGTATAGTTTCAAAAAAATCAAGCAGATCTTAATTTGGAATTCTATAGCTCAAGATATAAATAATTTAGTGATAATGACTCAAGTAGACAACTTTGAATGAACATATAAGTAAATAGTGAAAACATATATGAGTATTGAGCTAGCATGGGTTACTTTAAAAATGGATCACACGGCCAAGGCCAATTTGGGCCGAGTGGGCCAAACGGGCGTGTGGGCCCACACGGGTAGATCACATGGGCGTGTGGGCCCATTTTTACCGAAATGTTTTTAAGGTTGCATGGGTCACCCAAGTCGACTGTGAACCTACTGTAGGGTCGGTAAGCGCTACTTAGACCCCTAAATGTGTGAAATTGATGAATGATATCTATTTGGGCATGTTAATATCTCGAATGAATATATGTACTAAAATTGCATAATAGCATGTCATCCATTGTGTGTTGCATTGCTTTGGGTTGGGGTTGTTATTCGGAGGAAGTGTCTTGAAAGGCTTTAAGCCTAATTTATCGCAACTCATTTGCAAACTCATCAGACAGCCGCATTTGGTACTACTTGGAGTGTAGGGATGGGTGGGTTGATTATATCCCCACATAGAGTGGAGGGTTGGACGAAGATGGTGTGTAGAGGCTGGTTGGGTAGGATTTTGCTCTTTGCATAATCAGTATCGCTCATCGATCTTGTGATGGGCTAAGGCCTTCTTGTATTTTTGACATCAGATCTTGAGATGGGCTAAGGCCCAAACCATCCATCGATCATTGAAAAGGCTTAGGCCCAAGACTGTTCAACTGTGCACTATGAATACTGATTGTTTGTTTGTTTCTGTGGGATTACACATTGAGTTTACGTAAACTTACTCTTTTTGTTTAATGTGCATAGGTAATCCCCAGACATAGACAGATCGGTACGACGGAGGACTCAGTGGTGACCACAGTAATTTTTGGACTTCATGGTTTTCAATTTACGATTTATGATTTGATTATTATTGATTATTTGGGTTATAATTTAAGGACTCTCTGGGACTTTGGTTTTAAACTTGGGTTTTTATATATTTATTTTACTTTATGGATTTATACCTGCTGGTCGTAGGAAATTCGGTTTTCAAAAAGTCAAAGTAATTTCTAAATGCATGATCACCTAGACTGTTTTATTAAAGCTTCTGCAATGAGGGATGTTTCAAAACAAATGATTTAAATGAATAAAGACGACTTCCTAAGTTCTAACCAAGGTTTACTAAAGATAATAACATGGAATGTTTTCATCGTAACAACGAGGTTTCAAAAACACTATCGTGTGACATAGCCAGATACGGCCATAACGTCTAGGCCGGGTTTGGGGTGTTACAATAATTCTCTCAAGTGGTATCAATACCACTTGAAAAATCTATACCAAATTAGCTTATTTTTTCTCGTCTTAAAAACCCAACTTTCGAAAAACATCGGTACCATTGAAAAATTATCAATAATTTTACCCTGGGTGTAACGACCCGAAATTGGGCCTAGTAGGATTGGGCCCAATGGGCCTTGGGCGTAGGAGTGTTTAAAATTTTTGAGAACAAGAAAACGGCATTATTTCAAGTTGGACTTATTAGGAAGGTGATTTTGGAAAGTTACGAGGTTTCTAGGAAGTTACGGGTTCAAGTTAGGCTATAGGTAAATTTTTGTATTTGAGCACTTAAGGGGAAAAGGCAAGTGGCATCAAGGCTTAAGGTAATAAGTGTTTATTTTGATAGCATAAATGAGCATATGACAAGGATGTTAAGGCATCAAGTGGAGAGCATGGAGGGAAGGGGTTCAAATCCCATCTTTTGCAAATTTTGGATTTATTTTTGTGCTATTCATCCAAATTGTCGGTCAAGGCTTTAATAAGGTAAGAAAGACTTTTTAATTTGGGAAAGATGGCTAAGGAATATGGTAAGGAGGAAGACTAGGGAAAAAGAGGGAAAGAAATGAAGGAAAAAGGTAAGTGAAGGGAACATGTTGGCTTATAGTGTGGAAGGTGTTTTGGAAAGATTTTTATTTGGTTAATGCTCATCTTTTGGAAAAGATGATACATGGTTTTGGTTAAGGGAAAGAGGGGGAGCCGAATTTCTCTAGCTCTCCCTTGCATTTTCACATCTTTGTGGGTTATTTCTTTTTCCTTTCTAAATATTTTGGTTCTTTTGATTTCATTTCCTCTTACCGAAACTTCAATTTGCCTATTGACTTCTACTCTTTTCTTTTCAAACATTCTCTTTTATACACCATAACCGAAACATCAACTTCATCTCATAGTCGAAACTTGGTTCTTGTGGTTACCGAAGCTTCTTTGTCTTCTCGGGTTTTCGGTGGTTGCAAGGTCGAATCTATTCTTTGCTACATCCATCTTCTTGGTTCTCTTGGTGTGGGCCGAATCAGTAGAGTGTCAGCTTACACTCTCATCATCTTTCTAGCCTTAAGGAAATCGATAGAAGGGAATCTATTATTGTCAAGGTAAGGAATTCGTCATGGTTCTTTTTGATCTTTTTCGTTGATCGGTTAGTTTGCTAAACGGTATAGAGGTGATGACTAATCGTTTATTTTTAGGGACCAAATCGCTCGATCACTTATCCCTCGTAATAAGAGACTCGGATTTTTAGTAAGTGATATAGATTATTAATCAATCGCAATACTTGGTTGAAGTTGAAAATTGGGCTTTGGACTAATTGTTAACCGATTGTACCTTTAGGTGCCACGGAGAGTATCGTGTTACGGATTCCGAATAAGGTGTGTAATCCCGTACCCTTCCGAATACATGTTTGAAATGGTGTGTAATCTCATACCTCTCTAAATGTTTGCATGATATGTTCTATGATTCGGTCGAAATATCAAGAAAATCTGAAACCGGCATCCGTGACCACTCTCGGGCGTGATGTATGTTAGTAGTAGTAACCATATTATGCAATGAAAACAGTTTGGTCGTGAGAGAGTGACGTGATTTTGAAAAATCACGAAAAATAGGAGAAAGGGAATTAGAAAGTGAATAAGATATCGAATTAAATCTTACTGTGTAGAAAGAGGAATTTTATATTCTATGATATTTTAAATTTAGTGGGACTGGCTCTGATTGACTTCGTGGTTCCCTGATCTGTCTTAGAAAAATCATTTAAAATTATACAAAGTGAATTATGAGTTAGAATTTATATGTATAGATTCCTTAGTGAGCCTATTTTCAATAGAAACAAGTGGGAGCAACATATAAAGCTATGCATGATTAGATATTTGAATTTCGGGTAAGAGAGGTCAGAACCGTTGGTCAGTGAAACAAGGAAAACTTTAAGGAATAAACTGTACTAATGGTTAAGCCAAAAATTCTGGAAAATTTTAATAAGAAGATATATGAGTATAGTTTCAAGGAAAATTATTTGATTTAAATTTCGAGTTTTCTAACTCGAGTTATAGTCAATTTAGTCGAAGATGACGCAGATGGGACGATTTTCAGTTTTTATGCCCCAAATTAGTAGTTAAGTCCGGGTTGCGAAATTACCATAATACCCTTAGAGGGTAAATTACCGAAATACCCTTGGGTTGCGAGGTTACCAAATTACCCTTAGTGGGTAAGACTATCGAATTAGGAAAATGCCCTTATGGGCCGAATTACGAAAATGCCCCTATGGGTCAAAATTACGAAAATGCCCCTATGGGCCGATTTGATAGAATGCCCTTATGGGTCGAATTACGAAAATGCCCCTACGGGTCAATTTATGAAAATGCCCCTATGGGCCGAATTGCTAGAATGCTTTAATGGGCTGATTTGTTATATTGCCTTAACGGGCCGATTTGATATGTTGCCATAATGGGCCGATTTGATATATTGCCATAATGGGCCGATTTGATATATGGTCTTAATGGGTTGATTTGCAAGTGCTACAATGGGCCGAATTTTTGTAATGAATCTCTGAATTAATTATTGTTGTTTATATTTGTAAATATCATGATTTGCTATGTATGATGCATTTACATGATTTTGCATGGGATGGGAAAATGTTGAAGAGAAGTGTAGCCTGGTGGCTTTGCCACAAATATTATGAAAAGTTTTGTGTGATGATACATTCGATTACGGTGGCTCGCCACAAATTCGATAATGGCTATGTGCCAACCTAAATATGGCTTTGTGCCATCGTGATTATGGCTTTGTGCTAAACGATTTACTCAGGGTTATGTGCCTAACATATGAATTAACGACTGTGTCGATCATTTTTACCAAGGTCGTGTCTTTGATTATATTACCGTATATGATATTACGGTGGCTCGCCACTATCTCGTATAGTGGCTATGCCATGCATAATTATGACTCTGGTGGCTCAACCACAAATATTATGAAATGGCATCTTGCCTGCGAATTAAATGGCATCGTGCCTGCGAATTATTATAAATGGCAACTTGCCTGCGATTGGTGTGTTTGGCGGGGTGGGTTGACTTGATCCCCACAGGTGTGATGGGATGGTACGGGTGGTGTGTAGTGGATGGATTACTAGGATGGGTTGGGTTGCATACATTGCACATATATAAATATATTCTGTTTTGCAAATGGGCTTCTGTCTAAGTGTATGTTAAATGGGCTTAAGCCCAAGATAATGCCATAATTTTGCATGGGATGAGAAAAATGTTGAAGAGAAGTGATTCCGGTGGCACTGCCACAAAAATGTTTGTTAATATGATACTATGATTCTGGTGGCTCGGCCACAATCAAAATTTGTTATAAATGGCATAATGCCTGCGATTGGTGTGTTTGGCGGGGTGGGTTGACTTGATCCCCACAGGTGTGATGGGATGGTACGGGTGGTGTGTAGCGGATGGATTATTAGGTTGGTTTCGGATTGCATACATTCATACATTCATATCATTTTAAATATTGTTATGTAAAAGGGCTTAGGCCATGATATTGCTATATGGGTTCAGGCCCAGTGGATAACAGTAAGGGGTTTCACACTGAGTTCTTGTAACTCACTCCCCCTTTTTCTTAACCCTTGTAGGTAATGCTCGGTGATGTGGACTTGGGTCATGGATGACTCGGTGGAAGCCATACTTTAGAAATGGTGTTTTATTCTGAACTTTAAATTTCTATTTCCGTTCACTTTACTATTTTGGGTTTTTTTTATGTTGTAATAAGGCCTCTGGAATATTTTATTTTTGCTTTATGTTTGTCGTACTTAGTATTTTGCTTGAATGATTTTTAAATGGGTATTTTTTTTCTAAAAACTTAAATAAAGGTTTTCCAAAATAGATTAACAAATAGATTTCATAACAAACTTTCACAAATATTTTAACTCGGAAAGTTTTTCTCGAACTATCACTGATATTTTCAAAAGTCACAATTTATAAAGATTTCTAGTTCAAATTATTGATTTATCAAACAACCTTCGAGGTTAGTAGTACTTTATCAAATATTTCAAATCAACTCATTTTCTCAAAAGGATTTAACATGTTTTTCTCATGTGACATGTCAGATCCAGTCTTAACGCATGGGCCGGGTTTGGAGTGTTACATTTTATGGTATCAGAGCCCGGTTGCAAAACTCAGCTGTGGTTTGGGTTCAAACATGTTTTCAAAGCCGTTTAAAATTTTAAATTATACATGTATGTTCTAAAGGAAGTATGGCACCACGGGTATCCAATACCAAGTCAAGTAAGTTTATGTTTTCAATTAATGATTATTGTGGTATGACTGTATAAATACTCTAGAACTCTTAGCTTTAGGAGCTGAAACTATAGAAATTGAGACCTTAGATACGTACTACGAAAATAACTTTACTTCCTATACTCCATAAAACATTGTTTAATAAACCCTGAAATAGTATACTGATTCATAAAACTCGTAATAAGATTAAGTCGACATTAGTGAACATGAACGCTAGAAGATGTGGACGTGGTGGAGGCCGAGGTGCTAGGGCTAGATCTTCAGCATCGGGGCATGTGTCCGAAAGGGAGGTGTTGGCATTGACAGTGGCTGAGACGGAGTCTTATGACCGAGCTGGAATTTATGAGCTGACTCAGCTAGTTAGGGAGCTTGTGGAGGAGGTTAGAGAAATTGGTCAAACACTTCGAGTTGGGCGCGTGGACTGTAAGAAGAAATTAGATCGCGGTTCTCTAGGGCTGCAGTCTCATTCTGTGAAGCATGTTAAGGCACGCCCAAACTTTTCGGCTTACAAATATTGCAAAAAGCGTCATCCGGGTGAATGTTGGAGAAAGTCTGGACCATGCTTGAGATGTGGGTCTAAGGAGCATAAGGCTCGGGATTGTTCCATCACCATTAAGTCAGGTATGTCTTGGTTGGATGAGGTGTTTGAATGTAGAAAATCTTATGAATGCGTGATAAGTACCTGTTTGCTTCTGTGGTTGAATATCTGGTCGGATGAAGAGATTTATAGATTAGGTTAGAAGTGTATTAGTGTTATTAAGATCAGAGTGCGCAGCGGAAGCATAGTGGTGTGATTTGAGCGGTGCGTTTAGTAGTTGGTTGGAAATTTCGAGGACAAAATTTCTTTAAGGAGGGTAGAATTGTAACGACCCAAAATTGGGCCTAGTAGGATTGGGCCCAATGGGCCTTGGGCGTAGGAGTGTTTAAAATTTTTGAGAACAAGAGAACGACATTATTTCAAGTTGGACTTATTAGGAAGGTGATTTTGGAAAGTTACGAGGTTTCTAGGAAGTTACGGGTTCAAGTTAGGCTATAGGTAAATTTTTGTATTTGAGCACTTAAGGGGAAAAGGCAATTGGCATCAAGGCTTAAGGTAATAAGTGTGTATTTTTCTAGCATAAATGAGCATATGGCAAGGAGGTTAAGGCATCAAGTGGAGAGCATGGAGGGAAGGGGTTCAAATCCCATCTTTTGCAAATTTTGGATTTATTTTTGTGCTATTCATCCAAAGTGTCGGTCGAGGCTTTAATAAGGTAAGAAAGACTTTTTAATTTGGGAAAGATGGCTAATGAATATGGTAAGGAGGAAGACTAGGGAAAAAGAGGGAAAGAAATGAAGGAAAAAGGTAAGTGAAGGGAACATGTTGGCTTATAGTGTGGAAGGTGTTTTGGAAAGATTTTTATTTGGTCAATGCTCATCTTTTGGAAAAGATGATACATGGTTTTGGTTAAGGGAAAGAGGGGGAGCCAAATTTCTCTAGCTCTCCCTTGCATTTTCACATCTTTGGGGGTTATTTCTTTTTCCTTTCTAAATATTTTGGTTCTTTTGATTGCATTTCCTCTTGACCGAAACTTCAATTTGCCTATTGACTTCTGCTCTTTTCTTTTCAAACATTCTCTTTTATACACCATAACCAAAACATCAACTTCATCTCATAGTCGAAACTTGGTTCTTGTGGTTGCCGAAGCTTCTTTGTCTTCTCGGGTTTTCGGTGGTTGCAAGGCCGAATCTATTCTTTGCTACTTCCATCTTCTTGGTTCTCTTGGTGTGGGCCGAATCGGTAGAGTGTTAGCTTACACTCTCATCATCTTTCTAGCCTAAAGGAAATCGATAGAAGGGGGTCTATTATTGTCAAGGTAAGGAATTCGTCATGGTTCTTTTTGATCTTTTTCGTTGATCGGTTAGTTTGCTAAACGGTATAGAGGCGATGACTAATTGTTTATTTTTAGGGACCAAATCACTCGATCACCTATCCCTCGTAATAAGAGACTCGGATTGTTGGTAGGTGATATAGATTGTTAATCAATCGCAATACTTGGTTGAAGTTGAAAATTGGGCTTTGGACTAATTGTTAACCGATTGTACCTTTAGGTGCCGCGGAGAGTATCGTGTTACGGATTCCGAATAAGGTGTGTAATCCCGTACCCTTTCGAATACATGTTTGAAATGGTGTGTAATCTCATACCTCTCTGAATGTTTGTATGATATGTTCTATTATTCGGTCGAAATACCAAAGAAAGCCGGAAACTGGCATCCGTGACCACTCGGGCGTGCGTATGTTCGTAGTAGTAACCATATTTTGCAATGAAACAGTTTGGTCAACAGCAGTGACATGATTTTGAAAAATCACAAAAAATAGGAGTAAGGGAATTAGAAAGCGAATAAGATATCGAATTAAATCTTACTGTGTCTATTTTCATATGAAAGAAACGGAGTAGAAAGAGGAATTTTATATTCTGTGATATTTTAAATTTAGTGGGACTAGATCTGATTGACTTCGTGGTTCCCTGATCTGTCTTAGAAAAATAATTTAAAATTGTACAAAGTGAATTATGAGTTATAATTTATATGTATAGATTTCTTAGTGAGTTTATTTTCAATAGAAACAAGTGGGAGCAACATATGAAAACTGTACAGTTATATATTTGAATTTCGGGTAAGAGAGGTCAAAACCGTTGGTTAGTGAAACAAGGAAAATTTTAAGGAATAAACTGTACTAAATGGTTAAGCCAAAAATTCTGGAAAACTTTTAGTAAGAAGATATATGAGTCTAATTTCACGGAAAATTTACGGATTTAAATTTTGAGTTTCCTAACTGGAGTTATAGTCAATTTAGTCAGTATGACGCAGATGGATGATTTCGCTTTTTATGCCCCAAATTAGTAGTTAAGTGCAGGTTGCGAAATTACCATAATACCCTTAGAGGGTAAATTGCAAGAAATACCCCACAGGTTGCGAGATTACCAAATTACCCTTAGTGGGTAAGATTACCGAATTACGAAAATGCCCTTATGGGCCGAATTACGAAAATGCCCATATGGGTCAAAATTACGAAAATGCCCCTATAGGCCAAAATTACGAAAATGCCCCTATGGGCCGATTTGATAGAATGCCCTTATGGGCCGAATTACAAAAATGCCCCTACGGGCCGATTTACAAAAATGTCCCTATGGGCCGAATTGCTAGAATGCTTTAATGGGTCGATTTGTTATATTGCCTTAACGGGCCGATTTGATATATTGCTTAAATGGGTCGATTTGATATATTGCCATAGTGGGCCGATTTGATATATTGCCATAATGGGCCGATTTGATATATGGTCTTTATGGGCTGATTTGCAAGTGCTACAATGGGCCGAATTTTTGTAATGAATCTCTGAATTAATTATTGTTGTTTATATTTGTAAATATCATGATTTGCTATGTATGATGCATTTACATGATTTTGCATGGGATGGGAAAATGTTGAAGAGAAGTGTAGCCTGGTGGCTTTGCCACAAATATTATGAAAAGCAGTTTGGCAATGATACATTTCGATTACGGTGGCTCGCGCACAAATTACGATAATGGCTATGTGCCAACCTAAATATGGCTTTGTGCCATCGTGATTATGGCTTTGTACTAAACGTATTTACCCGGGGCTATGTGCCTAACATATGAATTAATGACTCTGTGTCGATCATTTTTTACCAAGGCTGTGTGCCGATTATATTACCGTATATGATATTCTGGTGGCTCTGCCACAATCTGTATAGTGGCTATGCCACGCAAATTTATGACTCTGGTGGCTCAGCAAAAAATATTATGAAATGGCATCTTGCCTGTGAATTAAATGGCATCTTGCCTGCGAATTATTATAAATGGCAACTTGCCTGTGATTGGTGTGTTTGGCGGGGTGGGTTGACTTGATACCCACAGGTGTGATGGGATGGTACGGGTGGTGTGTAGCGGATGGATTACTAGGATGGGTTGGGTTGCATACATTGCACATATATAAATATATTCTGTTTTGTAAATGGGCTTCGGTCCAAGTGTATGTTAAATGGGCTTAAGCCCAACATAATGCCATAATTTTGCATGGGATGGGAAAAATGTTGAAGAGAAGTGATTCTGGTGGCACTGCCACAAAAATGTTTGTTAATATGATACTATGATTCTGGTGGCTCGGCCACAATCAAAATTTGTTATAAATGGCATAATGCCTGCGATTGGTGTGTTTGGCGGGGTGGGTTGACTTGATCCCCACAGGTGTGATGGGATGGTACGGGTGGTGTGTAGCGGATGGATTATTAGGTTGGTTTCGGATTGCATACAGTCATACATTCATATCATTTTAAATATTGTTATGTAAAAGGGCTTAGGCCATGATATTGCTATATGGGTTCAGGCCAAGTGGATGACGGTAAGGGGTTTCACACTGAGTTCTTGTAACTCACTCCCCCTTTTTCTTAACCCTTGTAGGTAATGCTCGGTGATGTGGACTTGGGCCATGGATGACTCGATGGAAGCCATACTTTATGTAACACCCCAAACCCGGTCTATGCGTTTAGACAAGATTTGGTTTGTCACACCAATCATACATTCGTTTATTTTTCATATGGTTAAAATAAAATAGTGCTACAAAAACTTTTTGAAAATCGAGTTTAATAAGAAGTTAATACAAGGATTTGAAATAATTAAAGTGTCCAGAAATTTTGTTATAAAACCAATGTTCTTAAGAAAACTTAACATATTTAAGATAAAACCATATTAAAAGTTTAGAAATAAAATTTAAACCATCCACACAATAAAATCCATAAAAACATATAAGAGGCCTTATTACATAAAACCCATAACAGAAATTTAAGATAATAATCTAAATAAAGTCATAGTTTAATAAAAACCCAAGTTTGTAGTATGGCCTCCACCAAGTCATCTCCGGCCCAAGTCCACGTCAATTTCCATTACCTGAAATGGTTAATAAAATTGGGGTGAGTTACAAAGAACTCAGTGTGCAACTCACTTACCACCATTTTTAGGCCAGATCGTCAAGATATCATTTGGGCTTGAGCCCATTAAATGATTTCAACCATACATTGTAAAGTAACATAATTTAAAGAAAAGAATGCATGAAATATGGATTTCCCAAACCAACCTAGTATCCATCCGCTAACACCCCGTACCAACCAACACACCTGTGGGGATCAAGTCAACCCACCCCGCCAAACACACCAATCATGGGCTTAAAGCCCTTAAATAATTTTGTAGTGCACTATCGAACTAGATTGTGACATTGTCACCGAACTAGAGGCATTTAGTCGAATTTGTGGCGTGAGCCACCGAACTAGAGGCATTGAGTCGAATTTGTGGCGAGCCACCGAACTAGATATTTGGCAATGGCCATTCTTCTCTTCATATATCCCACCCATGCAATTATGCGTATATAACAAAATATAATCATATATGATTTTCAATTAATCCATAACATCGGTGGGTTTATCATTAATCATTTCATTAGGCCCATATAAATAAATAATTTAGTAATTTGCCCATTTAATGACTTAGTGGGCTTTGGCCCGTTTTGAACTAAAGTATTTTGGCCCAATTTATCGAACTAGAGTATTTTGGCCCAATTTATCGAACTAGAGTATTTTGGCCCAATTTATCGAACTAGAGTATTTTGGCCCAATTTATCGAACTAGAGTATTTTGGCCCAATTTATCGAACTAGAGTATTTTGACCCAATTTATCGAACTAGAGTATTTTGGCCCAATTTATCGAACTAGAGTATTTTGGCCCAATTTATCGAACTAGAGTATTTTGACCCAATTTATCGAACTAGAGTATTTTGGCCCAATTTATCGAACTAGAGTATTTTGGCCCAATTTATCGATTTAACAGTTTTTCGCATAATTCTCGATTTTAACCGTTTGCATGCATTTTCGCAAAAGTATCAATTACTATAACATTTCCGGATTTACCATTTTCACGATTTTTATCGCAATACTTATGATTAGAAATCTAACCGAAAATGAGTGTGAATTTACACACTGGTTATGGAGAGAACTAAACTTTCCGATCTTCAACACCTATACGTATTGTGTTAATTAAAACACTATAGTCTATAATGAAACCGATCTAAATATAGCGATCTAGAAATTTACCTCGGATTTTCGTAAGACTTCTACTTGTGATTTCTCTCCGATTGATGGTTCGCTAACCGAATTGAATCCACGAACAAATAATGGTTGGGAGTACGAACGACTTGAGCAGTTGATTTTCCTCGGTTGAACGTCCACAACGATTGGAAATCCGGATTCTTCAAATGATCCTTTGCTTGTACTTAGGGGAATAACAGAACCTCCCTTCTTAGAAGGCTAAACACCGCCCTTTTCTTCCCTATTTTGAATGTCTTCAAAGACAAAGGAAGGTTAATCCAATGATATCAAAATAATCCTAAGGTTTTAAAGATATGATTTCCTTACCACAAAATTGATTCCAACGTTTTGTCACCCACGACTTCTTGATTCCAAACTTCCGTTATCGCACTAAAGTATAACAAAATAAACGTTAAAAGAAGGAACGTTTATTTTGATCTAATAAAGCCTACAAACCAACATCAATATTCGGCCATAACCACTATTAGCTAATCGAAACGAAAGAATCTCTTACCTAATCTCCTCGTCGAAAAGAAAGGATTTGAGAATGGTATTGAGAAATGAAGGATTCGGCTATGTGAGATTAAAGAGAAGAGAAAATAATTTGGCTTATGAACACCTTAGCATTCGGCCATGAGAGTGTAGGTAGAGAGAATTTCGATTGAAAGGAATAAAATAAGAGAAAGATGGTGATGATGTTGCTTTGATTTCAAAGTGAATAGGAAAAAGAATGAAAGAGATGAGCTTTAAGATAGGTGCATATTCGGCTTTGGTAGAGAGAAAAGAAAAAGAATAAAATGGTCTCTTTAGGTTTTGGTAAAATCGGCACAAAGAGAAAACACAAAATTGGCACAAAAGTGTAAAACAAAATGACCAAATGGTCAAAAGAAACTAGGCTTACCAAGTGCACAAATTCGGCCAAAGGAGAGAGTTTGAGAAAATTTGCAAAACTTGCACAAAACTAAAAATGAACAAAACTAAAGACTAAAATTTCCTAGCCTACTAACACCAAAATTTCGGCTCCCCCCCTAGCCATAATGCCGTCCACATGCTTGGTCTTTAGGCCAAGATATTGTTTCCAAAAATACTTCCTTGATTCATGCCTCATATCTTCACATTTTCCTTATTCTTTTGATACCCTTCCTTAAGTCCAAAATTTCCTTATTCCTTTGATATACTAACCAAAAATAACAAGTCAACACCTTCCATATATGCTCTTGGCCGACACTTGCTATATATGTGCATAAAAATTCAAAATAAAATTCACCTAGATGCTACACAAGGGATTCGAACCTTCTCCCCCATGCCTAAACCCATGCGCCATCACCACTTGTCCAATTACTCATCTTATGCTTCACTTTGACACTTAAATTAATTTATGTGTCAATGCCACTTAGTCTATTTCCATAAATTCTCAAAATTAATATTATTCCTTCTAAAAAAAAAATTTTAAACCCTTCTTCAGGACTATACTAACCACGAAAATAAATCAGAAAATTTTACTTTCTAGAATAATTACTCAAAGCACACATAGAAAATAAATTACTCAAATTTTCAGTGGTGTTACAACTCTACCCCTAAAAGAAAATTTCGTCCCTCGAAATTTACAGCTGAAAAAAGGTGAGGGTATTGTTGCCGAATTGCATCCTCGGGCTCCCACGTAGCTTCCTCCACTCCGTGGTTACGCCACAACACTTTGACCAACGGCACAGTCTTCTTTCTTAGCACCTTCACGTCTCGGTCTAAGATTTCCCTTTGGTTCCTCCTCAAAAGACAAATCCAAGTTCAACTCCACTTCTTCTACCGGTACTATGTGCGAAGGATCCGATCTATAGCGCCTCAACATGGACACGTGGAAAACATTATGAATTTGGCTCAATTAGGAGGTAACTCAATCTGATAGGCCCTTTGGACCAACTCGTTTCACCACACGATATGGTCCAATGTATCTAGGACTCAACTTGCCCTTCTTCCCGAATCGAATATCTTTTTCCAAGGTGAGACCTTCAAGAAAACTTGATCTCCTACGGCATACTCGATATCCTTACGCTTGAGATCCGCATACGACTTACGTCTATCGAAGCTTCCTTTACTTGCGTGCCGAATAACTTTCACTTTTTCTTCCGTTTGAAATCATCTCGAGTCCTAACAATGCCGATCACCCAACTCGGTCCAACAAATAGGAGAACGACACCTACGACCATACAATGCCTCGTAGGGTGCCATCTGAATGCTAGACTGGTAGCCGTGTTGTTGTTGTACGCAAATTCCGCTAACGGTAGAAAATCCTCCCAACTACCTTTGAAGTCGATTACACATCCCCTTAACATGTCTTCGAATCTGAATCACTCTCTCCGAGTGACCATCATCGATCGAGGATGAAAAGCCGTACTAAAATTAAGCTTTGTACCCAAGGCTTCATGCAAAGCTTTCCAAAATCGAGATGTAAACCTAGGATCCCTATCCGATATAATCGATCTGGTACCCCATGCAACCTCACGATTTCGGATACATACGGACTTCGCCAACTTCGCAACGAGTAGTCCGTGACGCCTTTGGTAGAAAATGAGCGATCTTCGTCAAGCGATCAACAATTACCAAAGCGAATTTTTCTTAGTAGGTGTTAAAGGTAACCCACTAACAAAATCCATTGTTATCCGCTCCCATTTCCAAAGAGGAATCTTAAGCGGTTGCAAAAGACACGACGGCAATTGATGCTCGCTTTCACTTGGCGACAAGTTAAGCATTTTCCCACAAATTACAAATCTCACGTTTCAATCCAGGCCACCAAAACCGCTCACGAAGATCCCGATACATCTTATTTCCTCGGGTGCATAGCATAAGGGCTACTATGCGCCTCCCTCAAAATCATTTGCCTCGGATCTGAATCCTTAGGCATCTGAGACCCTTCCACGAAAACACAATACACCTTACGAATTTATTCCAAAATCCTCAATTTCACCATTTTCCATACTTGTGAAATAAAAGTCTCAACTTCTCATCTAAAATCTGTTTTTCCTTAATTTGTTCCAACCACAAAGGCTTCACTTGAAATTCCGCTATCAAACTACCATCCTCATACAAACTCAAATGGGCAAACATAGCTCTCAAATCGAGATACCACCTTACGACTTAATGCGTCCGCCACCACATTAGCCTTTCCAGGATGATACTCAATAGAGAAATCATAGTCCTTTAACAGCTCCACCCATCTTCGTTGTCTCAAGTTTAACTCCTTACGAGTAAGAAGATACTTAAGACTCTTGTGATCCGTATAAATGATAGACTTTTCACCATAAAGGTAATGCCTCCAAATCTTTAAGGCAAACACCCTTCTTTGCTAACTCCAAATCATGAGTAGGGTAGTTCACTTGTGCGGTCTCAATTGACGAGAAGCATAAGCTACAACTTTCCCACTTTGCATCAATACGCAGCCTAAACCCGTATGTGACGCATCACAATAAAGCGTAAACTCCTTCCCCACCTCGAGTTGAATCAATACCGGCGCTTAGTTAAAACCTTCTTCAATTTCTCGAAACTTTCTTGCTGCTTGTCAGTCCATATAAACAACACTCCCTTCCGCAAAAGCTTAGTTAGAGGTGCAGCAATCAATGAGAACCCCTCAACAAAGCGTCTATAGTAACCAGCCAAACCCAAGAAACTCCGAATCTCGACTACCGACCCGGTGGTTTCCAATCCAATACAGCTTCAATCTTCCGAGGATCCACCCTTATTCCTTCGGATGATACAACATGACCCAAGAAAGTCACTTCTCTTAACCAAAATTCACATTTACTGAATTTGGCATACAACTGATTATTCCGAAGCACTTGCAATACAATCCATGAGATGCGAGTCATGTTCTTCTTCGCTCCTCGAATAAACCGAATGTCATCTATGAATACCACCACAAACCGATCTAAGAATGGTTGAAAGACCCGGTTCATCATATCCATAAATGCGGTGGTGCATTGGTCAACCCAAACGGCATCACTAAAAACTCATAGTGTAAAGTAGCGGGTTCGGAGCATTTGTCTTGTGAATATCCGCTTCTTTCACCTTAAAGTGGTGGTAACCCGACCTTAAATCAATCTTGAGAAAATAGAAGCTCCCTTCAATTGATCAAGCAGTCGTCAATCCTCGCTGAGAGAGGGTACCGATTCTTGATCGTCGAAACTTATTCAATTGCCTATAGTCAATACACATACGCATTGACCCATCCTTCTTCTTAACAAACAAAACCGGTGCTCCCCACGGAGACACACTCGGTCGAATAAAACCCCGATCTAGCGGTTCTTGAATTTGGGCTTTAAGCTCCGACAACTCCTTCGGTGCCATTCTATAAGGAGCAATGGACTTTGGGGCGATTAGGGCAAAAGCTCAATACCAAATTCCACTTCCCGATCGGAGGTACACGGGAAGTTCTTGGGGAAAAACATCGGGGAACTCCTTCACCGTTCTCACATCTTCCACCAATGACTTTTTGGCATCTAAAGCACAAATAAATGCTAAAAATGCTAAAGTATCCTTTTCGTACCAACTTCTCGCCTTTAACGCAGAAATCACGTTTGTCAAGAAATTTCTCCGCTCGCCTATCATAACTATCTCCTTGTCCTCCACAGTTCTTATCGACATCCGCTTTTGGCAAAGTCCACCAATTGCGCTCGGTGCTTAACCAACCAATCCATGCCTAAAATGATATCGAATTCGCCAAAAGGCGGTTCCATCAAATTTGCCAGAATGTTTCTCCTTGAATTACTAAGGCACGTCTCTAAACAATTTATTAACCAACACCGATCGTGCCCTAAGGGACTAATCACCCTCATCTCTTTATCGGAAATTTGAGTCTAATTTCAAGTTTCGATTATGGTGCTAGCAATGTACGAATGAGTAGAACCAATATCTATCAAGGCAATAACGGTACATCGAAATGAAGAACGTGCAGTTATCACATCAGTGCATTGCCATCCTCACGACGTCGACCGCATACACCAATCACGGTGTCTTGCATCGCGTTGCCCCTAGGACCATTGCCTCGACCAGCGCACCTTGACCACGTCCGGCCCCATTACCACCACGACTGGTCCCCGACCTCTCGGTGGTTTTTGAACTCCTCTTGCCGGTGGTACATCATGAGTACGAACTTCTTGAGTTGTATCCATACGTCGAGGGCAACTCCTATATTGATGCTCGTCGATCCACATTTATAGCAAGCACCGTTTTCCTCCAACATTCTCGGAATGTCTTTTTCCACATTCAAAGCACAATCCCGACTACGATTAACCACTCTGGTGCTCTTCCTTGAGTGGTTCCTCATTCGGGGCCTCTTCGGGAATCTTCTCGAAGAACCCGAATGCTTGAGATCTTTCTTGCCTCGAATTTGCTCCCGATTTTGGCGTTAGGAGTTCTTAGCCTCTTCGGCTATCTTGGCCTTCTCCACAAGAGCGGCAAAAGTTCTAACTTGTTGTGGGGCTATCGGAACCCGCAACTCGTCTTTCAAACCGTCCTCGAAAGCGCACACAACGCTCATGATCCGTTGCCACTATCGTTCGAGCATAGCGACTCAAAGCGTAAAAACTTCGACCTCATATCTTTGCCACCGTCTTATTTCCTTGCACCAGTTCAAGAATTCCTTCCTTCGGGCATCCACATAGCTTGTTCCCACATATTTCCCTTGAAAGGAAGCCTTAAAGAACTCCCAATTAACCAAAGCGACATCGGTGCCATCTCGGATAGTAAGCCACCATTGGTAAGCCGTCTCTCAACAAAGATACCGCTCCTCTTAACTTTTGTTCCCAAAGTGCACTCAAGATCGTCCATAATTCGCTCTCGCCTCAAGCCAATATTCAGCGACATTGGGAGCTACACGAGAGACACCTCGAAAACCTCGGCTCCTTTGGATTTGATCGCTCCGATATCGAACCACGAGCGGTTGGTCGATTCGGATCCAGCGACCCTTTCAAGTACTCGCAGCATTGCTCGTGTCAAAGATTATCCTCTTCCATATGGTCGTGCGATCCGTCTCACTCTCGAGTGACGCAGTACATCCATTTTCGGCATATGACCCGGCACATCGAGTTGCGCCCCTAACACCTCGTCCTCTACCACGGCCACGCCTCGCGTCCACGACCACGTCCTCTAGTGCTCATGGCGACTAATTCGATTTAATCGATTTAAGAGTTTTATGAATCGAATAATATTTCAATTGTTTATTAACGATGTCTTATGATATGAAAGAGATAGAGTGTTTTCGCATCAATATCCTATTGTCTCAATCTCTACGGTTTTAACACCTAAAACTAGAAGTTCTAGAGTGTTTCTTATAATCATATCACAATGATAATAAACATACAAAGATATCTGAGATACTTACTTGACTTGGCGCGGGATGTTCATGGTGCCATACTACCTTTAATCAAAACTCTAGAAATTATTTTCAAACAAATTTCTTTATTGAACCCAAACCACAGCCGGAGTTTTGAACTGGGCTCTGATACCACTAAATGTAACACCCCAAACCCGGTCTATGCGTTTAGACAAGATTTGGTTTGTCACACCAATCATACATTCGTTTATTTTTCATATGGTTAAAATAAAATAGTGCTACAAAAACTTTTTGAAAATCGAGTTTAATAAGAAGTTAATACAAGGATTTGAAATAATTAAAGTGTCCAGAAATTTTGTTATAAAACCAATGTTCTTAAGAAAACTTAACATATTTAAGATAAAACCATATTAAAAGTTTAGAAATAAAATTTAAACCATCCACACAATAAAATCCATAAAAACATATAAGAGGCCTTATTACATAAAACCCATAATGTAAATTTAAGATAATAATCTAAATAAAGTCATAGTTTAATAAAAACCCAAGTTTGTAGTATGGCCTCCACCAAGTCATCTCAGGCCCAAGTCCACGTCAATTTCCATTACGAAATGGTTAATAAAATTGGGGTGAGTTACAAAGAACTCGAGTGTGCAACTCACTTACCACCATTTTTAGGCCGGATCGTCAAGATATCATTTGGGCTTGAGCCCATTAATGATTTCAACCATACATTGTAAAGTAACATAATTTAAAGAAAAGAATGCATGAAATATGGATTTCCCAAACCAACCTAGTATCCATCCGCTAACACCCCGTACCAACCAACACCTGTGGGGATCAAGTCAACCCACCCCGCCAAACACACCAATCATGGGCTTAAAGCCCTTAAATAATTTTGTAGTAGTGCTCATCGAACTAGATTGTGACATTGTCACCGAACTAGAGGCATTTAGTCGAATTTGTGGCAGAGCCACCGAACTAGAGGCATTGAGCGAATTTGTGGCGAGCCACCGAACTAGATATTTGGCAAGCTGGCCATTCTTCTCTTCATATATCCCACCCATGCAATTATGCGTATATAACAAAATAAATATAATATATATATGATTTTCAATTAATCCATAACATCGGTGGGTTTATCATTAATCATTTCATTAGGCCCATATAAATAAATAATTTAGTAATTTGCCCATTTAACAGCTTAGTGGGCTTTGGCCCGTTTTTCGAACTAAAGTATTTTGGCCCAATTTATCGAACTAGAGTATTTTGGCCCAATTTATCGAACTAGAGTATTTTGGCCCAATTTATCGAACTAGAGTATTTTGGCCCAATTTATCGAACTAGAGTATTTTGGCCCAATTTATCGAACTAGAGTATTTTGACCCAATTTATCGAACTAGAGTATTTTGGCCCAATTTATCGAACTAGAGTATTTTGGCCCAATTTATCGAACTAGAGTATTTTGACCCAATTTATCGAACTAGAGTATTTTGGCCCAATTTATCGAACTAGAGTATTTTGGCCCAATTTATCGATTTAACAGTTTTTCGCATAATTCTCGATTTTAACCGTTTGCATGCATTTTCGCAAAAGTATCAATTACTATAACATTTCCGGATTTACCATTTTCACGATTTTTATCGCAATACTTATGATTAGAAATCTAACCCGAAAATGAGTGTGAATTTACACACCTGGTTATGGAGAGAACTAAACTTTCCCGATCTTCAACACCTATACGTATTGTGTTAATTAAAACACTATAGTCTATAATGAAACCGATCTAAATATAGCGATCTAGAAATTTACCCTCGGATTTTCGTAAGACTTCTACTTGTGATTTCTCTCCGATTGATGGTTCGCTAACCGAATTGAATCCACGAACAAATAATGGTTCGGGAGTACGAACGACTTCGAACAGTTGATTTTCCTCGGTTGAACGTCCACAACCCGGTGGGAAATCCCGGATTCTTCAAACTTGATCCTTTGCTTGTACTTAGGGGAATAACAGAACCTCCCTTCTTCCGAAGGCTAAACACCGCCCTTTTCTTCCCTATTTTGAATGTCTTCAAAGACAAAGGAAGGTTAATCCAATGATATCAAAATAATCCTAAGGTTTTAAAGATATGATTTCCTTACCACAAAATTGATTCCAACGTTTTGTCACCCACGACTTCTTGATTCCAAACTTCCGTTATCGCACTAAAGTATAACAAAATAAGCGTTAAAAGAAGGAACGTTTATTTTGATCTAATAAAGCCTACAAACCAACATCAATATTCGCCATAACCACTATTAGCTAATCGAAACGAAAGAATCTCTTACCTAATCTCCTAAATCGAAAAGAAAGGATTTGAGAATGGTATTGAGAAATGAAGGATTCGGCTATGTGAGATTAAAGAGAAGAGAAAATAATTTGGCTTATGAACACCTTAGCATTCGCCATGAGAGTGTAGGTAGAGAGAATTTCGATTGAAAGGAATAAAATAAGAGAAAGATGGTGATGATGTTGCTTTGATTTCAAAGTGAATAGGAAAAAGAATGAAAGAGATGAGCTTTAAGATAGGTGCATATTCGGCTTTGGTAGAGAGAAAAGAAAAAGAATAAAATGGTCTCTTTAGGTTTTGGTAAAATCGGCACAAAGAGAAAACACAAAATTGGCACAAAAGTGTAAAACAAAATGACCAAATGGTCAAAAGAAACTAGGCTTACCAAGTGCACAAATTCGGCCAAAGGGAGAGAGTTTGAGAAAATTTGCAAAACTTGCACAAAACTAAAAATGAACAAAACTAAAGACTAAAATTTCCTAGCCTACTAACACCAAAATTTCGGCTCCCCCCCTAGCCATAATGCCGTCCACATGCTTGGTCTTTAGGCCAAGATATTGTTTCCAAAAATACTTCCTTGATTCATGCCTCATATCTTCACATTTTCCTTATTCTTTTGATACCCTTCCTTAAGTCCAAAATTTCCTTATTCCTTTGATATACTAACCAAAAATAACAAGTCAACACCTTCCATATATGCTCTTGGCCGACACTTGCTATATATGTGCATAAAAATTCAAAATAAAATTCACCTAGATGCTACACAAGGGATTCGAACCTTCTCCCCCATGCCTAAACCCATGCGCCATCACCACTTGTCCAATTACTCATCTTATGCTTCACTTTGACACTTAAATTAATTTATGTGTCAATGCCACTTAGTCTATTTCCATAAATTCTCAAAATTAATATTATTCCTTCTAAAAAAAAAATTTTAAACCCTTCTTCAGGACTATACTAACCACGAAAATAAATCAGAAAATTTTACTTTCTAGAATAATTACTCAAAGCACACATAGAAAATAAATTACTCAAATTTTCAGGGTGTTACACTTTATAAATGGTGTTTTATTTTGAACTTTAAATTTCTATTTCCGTTCACTTTACTATTTTGGGTTTTTTTTTATGTTGTAATAAGGCCTCTGGAATATTTTGTTTTTGCTTTATGTTTGTCGTACTTACTATTTTGCTTGAATAATTTTTAAATGGGTATTTTTTTTTTCTAAAAACTTAAATAAAGGTTTTCCAAAATAGATTAACAAATGGATTTCATAACAAACTTTCACAAATATTTTAACTCGGAAAGTTTTTCTCGAACTATCAACGATATTTTCAAAAGTCACGATTTATAAAGATTTCTAGTTTAAATTATTGATTTATCAAACAACCTTCGAGGTTAGTAGTACTTTATCAAATATTTCAAATCAACTCGTTTTCTCAAAAGGATTTAACATGTTTTTCTCATGTGACATGTCAGATCCAGTCTTAACGCATGGGTCGGGTTTGGGGTGTTACACTGGGTATCGATACTCGTGGAAAAATATCGATACCAACTAGTGAAGCTGACTTCCCGCATTTCAAAAATTGGAAAGGTATCATTTTTAGAACCTAAACATCGATACATCAGTTCTAGACCCTAAAAACACAACACATATCATCACATAGATCATTCCAAACTAGTCCAAAACATCATGCATCAATTGTCTCATAAAATAAACACCGAAATGTCTTAATATCAATCCCAAACATCATATTTAAAGTCTCCAGTGTTCCTAAGCACATAAAGCAAGCAAACAACCAAAAAAAAATCATAGCAAAGCCAACATAACATCTACCACATTGCGTTTTATTCCCAAAACAAAAATAATCAAAGAACACCTACTAATAGCAACTAAAATTTCTGGCTTGGATCACCACTCGAGACCACACCGCTCACACCGGCACTACTTATTTGCAATGGTTAAAAAGGAGTGAGTGAGCTTAACAAGCTCAGTGAATGCTCAGAATAACCACTACGCAAACAAGTCATTATGTACCGACTAAGCAGACATGTCACATATTCATAACATATTTAACTCTAATATCATATTTCACACATTTAATAATCTTCCACTATTACTATTACACATTTATCACATTAACCACATGATTATTTAAGCATATATCTAAGCACATATAAACCATATTTAATCACATTCAGTCACATATATGATAGTTTGACTCTTGAGGTTATGAAAAATAATGTGAACTCTACCGCCACACATCGGATACACGGATCTCTGATCGCTGTAAATCAAACTAACTCTGACAATGATTAAAGGCAAGTGCACCTATCGAACAGTAGTATAGTTTAGGCAAGACCGGATTATCGAACCCAAAGGAACTAAAAGTACTAATACTAACTTTCTTTTTATTATTTAGCCTAAAATAAGTGAAGTTTGTTTATTAAACTAAATTAATTAAATACTAAACTAAAGACTCTAAGACAAAGAAGAATGAATTTGGAAAATAACTTGGGAAAAACTCAGTTGATTTAGAAGATACCCTAGGAAGAATCCACCTAGACTTCACTTGTTATCTAACACTGAACCATACGATTTGTTTACTTAGTTTGATCCATAAGACTCCCTAACGTATATTAAACCCTCTCTCGAGGCGAATAAAGTCTAACCCTAGGTTAATTAGTGGAACTCTCGTTCTCTTATAATAACCCCCTAGAATAGCAGTAAATCAACCTATGGATTCCCATATTAGGTTTCACCCTAATCCGTCAAAATCTCGTCACCCTATCTCTAGGCGTGCGATCAACTCCGCTTAATTATGTTGGATCTACTCTTCGGTAGGGTCTATTCCTCCTCCACCTAAGCACATTAAATTTGGATTAAGCTCACATAATTAAGAACAAACTAAGTATTTATCATATAATTCAAATAATCAAATAACAAGATTCATCATAGGTTTCATCCCTTGAATTATCAAGGGTTTAGTTCATAACAATAAAGGAAAACATCTCAAGAGAAAAGATAAAACAAAACATAAGAAATCCCTAAAACCCCTGAAGGAATTGAAAAGGAGATCCTCCGTCTTGAGTAGAATTCCGGCTTCTCGAGATGAATCAACTGGCTATCCCTGAGTGAATCCCCACAAATCTGCCTTCTCTAGCTTAGCACGACGCCCCTAGACGATGGCTTTGGGCTCCCCCTTTCAGGTCATACTTAGGGTGTATTTATAGGCTTTTGAAATACATTTCTTTCTCCCTAAGTATCCTTTCCCGAATGAAATTGCTCTTCTCCACGGCAGAGGCACGGCCATGGCGCACGCCCGGGTAAATCATGGCCAGGCCGTGTTTGGATTTCTTTAATGAGACACGGTCGTGTGAGTCGGGGCTAGACCGTGTTCTAGATGATCAGTGAGGCACGACCGTGTGATCTTTGGTCCAGGCCGTGTCGATTTCATGCTTTGGCCCATTTGTCCCGTTTTAAGCCCGTTTTGCGTTCTTTTCATCCCCTGGTGCTTTCCTGAGTATATATCATGAAAAGAAAGGATTAAGAGCACCTTTTTACATAAATTAAAGGATAATTCATCCAAAAGCATACTAAATGTGGGCTTAGAATATGTTACTATTTCGGTTTATCAAATACCCCCACACTTAAGCTTTTGCTTGTCCTCAAGCAAAATTCTCAACTTACAATTAAAACGAACTTCCTGTAATTCATAATTCCTATTGATAGTGTCTCATCATAATTTAGAGATAATTTATACATGGATAATTCAACTCAAAGCGTCCTAACAATTCAAACAATATAAGTCATAGATTTTGTAGCTCGAAAACATAGGCGTCTCCCCTTATCTAGATAATTACCTTTGATTCGAAATCGACAAGGATTGACATCCTCACAAAAGATTCACTCAAATCACTCAAAGTGTTTAAGGGTCAAAATTAGGCACTCAAAAGTCAAACATGAAGAGTTAATCCCATTGGCTTGCATGAAAATCAAATCTCCACTACTGAAATATAAGATGAAACACAAATCAAAATGTCTTTGTTAGGGTTGTAACGGGGCTAGGGTTAAGGTGTGGAGTAAGGCTGAATTAGAGGGTTAGAATCGAGATTGAATTGACAAATTACCTAACTAAGAACTAATGAACTAATAATAATAATTACATCAATTGAAAACTAATAATACTAATAATACGAGCTTCTTTTTCGATACTTGGAATTTAAGCGTATAAGCTCATTTAATCACAACTAATGATGAATAATGAATATACTTTTGATTTTTTTTAAGAACAAACTAAATACATAATAGAGGATAAACTACTAAAATTCATAATTAGGCAACTAATCAGATCAAATCTCGATATAAGGGTAGTCAAAAGGAATGGTGATAACAAAAACAACGGGGTTCTAGGTTAATATTAGCGGTTATGTCAATAAATAGGGTTGTTAGGGTTAAAAGGGGTTCACTAGGGGTTAATTGTGAAGGTAGGCTTTTTAATGGAGTTAGTGGGTTAAAACCTAGGTGCCTTTATCATCTCTGTGTATCAAATCAAAAAAATGTGGTCTCGACATGTATAATCGATGCAAGTTCTAGAATAACAAATCAGTGTTGACATACTCATAATCAATAAAGTGAGCAAGAAAAAGAATATATACTCTATAAGGCTCAAAAACTCACAAAAATTATAGGTATTTTGATGTCAACCTCGTAAATTTCAAACTTTCAAGATAATATTTAAACTCAGTTTGACAACCTAGCAAATTTTTTTAATTCAAAAAAATAGACTTATCATGCTTGATTCTCTAGTATTCTTCAAATTTAATTATCAATGCACAATTATCAATGACTTAATCTAAAACATATTAATAAAAATCATAAATCATCAGAAATTTCATCCTAATTAGTAATATGAGTAATTTACTTTCAAACAAGACTAAATTCAGGGATTTGAGAATAATGCAAAATGTTTGGTACCTAATTTTAGAAATTTGAGAATAATGAAAAAAAGTTAGGCACCTTTTTAGGTTGTTCACCCCCCCACACTTAAGATGTACATTGCCTTCAATGTACAAAGATAGATAATATCATTATAAAATCATAAGATATGGGAAGAAGTGAAACTCCCTGAATTTTAGGATGGCTCCTTGAGAGGAGATTGTGTCTTTGGTGGTGGTGATGGGCCGTCTGGATGACGAACCTGCGCTAGATGAAGAAATTGGGAGTCTCATGCAGGATTAGCCAAGAAATCTAAAGAAACCTTGATAATATACTAATAATATAATTAAAGACAAGAAAGATAAAGAGAAGGAGACTAAGAAGGAAAATAAACTAAGTTTAAAAGATAAAGGGGCCTGAGAATCCTTATGGTAGATGGTTCGAGAGGTGGGTGTGACTTTGAAGGTGACGGAGTTGTTGGTGATGGTGGAAGTAGTGTGATTCCCAAGCAGCCTTAAGAACCTAAAAACAAGAAACTAAAACAAAATAAACTAAATTAAGTAGAAGAGAAGTAAAGATAAAGAAAATAAAGGAGAAGATAAAAATAAAAGAACAGATAATTGGTCTCAAAGACCCTTGGCTTGTTGTTTGGATGAAGCTGCCGGCATGAACTCAGATTGGCCTTTTACGCTTCTTTGCCATGGATATGATTTTATTGTAGCTCAAGAGTCTGAGGATTTATCAGGAAAAGGGAAAAAAAACAAAAGGGAGAAAAGAAAGAAAGGAAGAAGAAGAAGAGTAGGTAAAGAGGGAAAGGAGAGGGGCATGGTATTTAAATAGAATCTCAAGTCTGGCAATTTACCACGCCCGTGGGTTGAGGGTGTGTCGATTCACACAGCCGCATCGCACGGCCGTGTTTCTAGGCGTGTTGGTTACCCTACGCTCGTGTCTAGCCTGTGTTCGTCAAGTCAGTATGTTGGCACGGGTTTAAGGCACGGGCGTGTTCTGCCCGTGGTTGGAAAGTCAGTAGCTCCACACGGTTATGGGGCACGGCCGTGCCCTTTGTCGATGCCCGTGGTGTAGTGGTTGGATCCGTGACGTAAAAAAGTGGTTAGAATTGATTTGCACGGCCTCTGCTATGTCAGTATGGGGATTCTTATGGTCCACACGGCCACGGCCACGGCCGTGTGCAAGGCCGTGTGTCTTGGAATTCTGCACCCCTTGTTAGTTTAACTAAGTGTTTCAGAAAGAAAAGAAGAAAAGAAAAATAAATTTAAAGCAAGATGAAAAAATAAATTGTGTTAGTGCTCGGGTTGCCTCCCGAGAAGCACTCGTTTATAGTCTTAAGCTAGACTCTCCTCTCGTTTGCTTTGTCAGGGTGGTTTGAGGAGTTGGAAGTCCTTCCTCATACTATCATTTGTGTCTTTTTGAAAAAATTTAAGTCGAGATGTGTTTATAGTAAAAGTACCAAAAATAGGATTACTTACCTCGACTGTTCCGTGTGGGAAAACACTGGTTACCCTAAAAGATATTTCTTTGTTTGTGCTAGGGTCCAGAGGAGATATTTGAGGATCTGCCTAATCTAACAGTACCTGGTCCCCTATTTTGAAGTGGTTTGTTGTTCCTATTAGCTCTTTTTGGGGCTCCTTCAGTTTTGTCTTGTGTGGTTCTGGTTCTTCGTCGTGTATCCCTAATTTCTCCTTGAAGTGTGTCTTCCACTCGTCTAGATCATCAAACTGAATCCCTCGATCTTCATGAGTTATTTCTTTGTTGGCATGGGGTTTAGGATCGGGTTTGATTGTATTCTTTGGTGGTGCTTCACGAAAATAAGGGTTAACAGAATGGTTATCGATAGATTTTACGTTCTCACCTTGATTACTCGATGTTCTAGCCAAATCAAGAGCCTCGATGGTGACTGTCTCATTACCTACACAAAGTATGAGTTCTCCGCATCAACATCAATTTTAGTCTGGCAATAAGCTAAAAAGGGTCTTCCTAAAATTAGGGGATCGAATTATCCTCATCCATGTCTAAGACAACAAAGTCTCACTGGGAAAACGAATCATCAATTTTTACAAGAAAATTTTCGATAATACCCTAGGAATTCTAACAGCTTTATCACTAATTGAATGCTCATCCTAGTTTGTTTGGGTTTCCCTAGACCTAATTGTTTAAACAATTTATAAGGCATGACATTTATGCTTGCCCCTAAATCAGCTAACGCATTATCAACAGTTAGTCTACCAATTACACATGGAATTGTAAAACTCCCTGGATCTTTTAGCTTTTGTGGTAGTCTATTTTGGAGAATTGCTGAGCACTTTGCGTTAAGTTCCACATGTGACGACTCGTCTAACTTCCGTTTGTTTGTCAAAAGCTCTTTTAAAAATTTCCTAGAATCTGGCATCTGCGAAAGAGCTTCAAGTAATGGTAAGTTAATATGTAATTTCTTTAAAAGTTTAAGAAACTTACCGAACTGTTCTTCTATGTCGTCTCTTCTTAATGCCTCAGGGTAAGGTACGCGAGGTTGGTACTCCTTGATTACCGGTTTTGGCTTGTCTTGTGTTACCTCAACTTTACCTTTTTCTACCTCGTTTCCTTGTGTTGGATTGGGTTCGTCTACTTCTTCGCTTTCTTGAGCTATTATGGCTTGGATCTGCTCCTTTGGATTAATTTCAGTATTACTCGGTAGATGCCCTTTCGGTCGTTCGGATAATAGCTTTGCAATTTCTCCGACTGACTGGATAATTTCCCCGATTGCCTTTGTAAGTCCTCCAACTTGGTTCTCGATCGTTTTGATCGATGTTTGTTGGGTTTCGAGTGTTGCTTCAGTTTTTCAAAAACGGGCTTCTGTGGATGCTATAAATTTGTTCAACGTCTCTTCAAAATTCGGCTTCTTTTCCTGTGGATAGGGCTGATTTTGAAATTTTTGAGGAGGTTGTTGTCTTTGATTTCCTTGATTTCCTTGTCCTCCCCACGAAAAATTTGGGTGGTTCCTCCAACCTGGATTATAATTATTACTATATGGGTTATTATTAGATCTGAAATTGTTACCTATATAGTTCATGCATTCGCTCTCACTTGCGGTTGGTAGGGTGGGTACTCAGGATTCGCCACAGTTCCACTTGTGTCGCACTGCATGACTGGATGTACCTGCGAAGAACACAAACTATCAATCTTCTTATTCATTAACTCTACCTGATTTGATAGCATGGTTACTGTGTCGAGGTTGTAAAATCCGGGTAATTTTGTTGGCCTTGTTCTTGTAACTTGCCACTGATAGTTATTCAGTGACATCTCTTCTATAAATTCGTAGGCTGCCTCAGGAGTTCTATTATTCAAGGTTCCACCGGCAGCTGAATCAATTAGTTGTCTCGTTGAGAGGTTTACACCGTTATAGAAAGTCTGGACTTGGAGCCACAAAGGTAAACCATGGTGCGGACACCTTCTCAAGAGATCTTTATATCTCTCCCATGCATCGTATAATGTCTCTAAATCCATCTGCACAAAGGAAGATATATCATTACGTAATTTGGCCGTTTTGGCCGGTGGGAAATATTTTAATAAAAAATTTCGGACATTTGTTCCCATGTAGTGATTGACCCTCGTGGTAACAAGTTTAACCACTGTTTAGCTTTATTCTTTAATGAAAAGGAAATAACCGAAGTCATATGGCATCATCAGAAACGCCATTTATTTTGAAGGTATCACAAAACTCTAAAAAATTAGCTATATGAGCGTTTGGATCTTCGTCCTGTAAACCACCAAATTGAACAAACTGTTGAATCATTTGTATAGTGTTAGGCTTTAATTCAAAATTATTAGCGACTATAGCGAGCCTAACAACACTAGATTCGGCTCTGTTAAATGGGGTTTAGCATAATCAAACATAGTTACGAGGAGCATTATTTTCTCCCACATCTTGTGGTGGAAGATTATTTTCGTCCATCCCTTCAGTAGGATTGGATCTGTCTTCTCGCTCTCCTTGGTAATTTAGGGCTCTCCTAATTTCTCTGCGATTTCTTCGAGTGGTAGCTTCAATATCACTATCGTATTCTAAAGGTCCTCTCGGGTTCCTTCTAGTCATAAACTAGAGGTACCTGCTAGGAAAAGAAAGAAAGAAAATTTTGCAAATTTAAAATTAAAACTAAAAATAAAAATAAATTGCAAAAAATAAAAATAATGGCTAAATTAATAAAAATAGAGCTTTCTTAATATTTTAGCTCCCCGGCAACGGCGCCAAAAACTTGATCGCTGTAAATCAGAGTTTTAAAATTTATAAAAGAATGATCGAACCTGGAAACTAACTCTGACAACGATTAAAGGCAAGTGCACCTATCGAACAGTAGTATAGTTTAGGCAAGACCGGATTATCGAACCCAAAGGAACTAAAAGTACTAATACTAACTTTCTTTTTATTATTTAGCCTAAAATAAGTGAAGTTTGTTTATTAAACTAAATTAATTAACTACTAAACTAAAGACTCTAAGGCAAAGAAGAATGAATTTGGAAAATAAATTGGGAAAAACTTAGTTGATTTAGAATATACCCTAGGAAGAATCCACCTAGACTTCACTTGTTATCTAACACTGAACCATACGATTTGTTTACTTAGTTTGATCCGTAAGACTCCCTAACGTATATTGAACCCTCTCTTGAGGCGAATAACGTCTAACCCTAGGTTAATTAGTGGAACTCTCTTTCTCTTATAATAACCCCCTAGAATAGCAGTAAATCGATCTATGGATTCCCATATTAGGTTTCACCCTAATCCGGCAAAATCTCGTCACCCTATCTCTAGGCGTGTGATCAACTCCGCTTAATTATGTTGGATCTACTCTTAGGCAGGGTCTATTCCTCCTCCACCTAAGCACATTAAATTTGGATTAAGATCGGATAATTAAGAACAAACTAAGTATTTATCATATAATTCAAATAATCAAATAACAAGATTCATCATAGGTTTCATCCCTTCTGTATCCGAAGGGTTTAGTTCATAACAATAAAGGAAAACATCTCAAGAGAAAAGATAAAACAAAACATAAGAAATCCTAAAACCCCTGAAGGAATTGAAGAGGAGATCCTCCGTCTTGAGTAGATTTCAGAAGCTTCTCGAGGTGAATCAACTAGCTATCCCCTGAGTGAATCCCCACAAATCGCCTTCTGCGGCTTAGCACAACGCCCTAGACGATGGCTTTGGGCTCCCCCTTCAGTCATACTTAGGGTGTATTTATAGGGTTTTGAAATACGTTTCTTTCTCCTAAGTATCCTTTCCCGAATGAAATTGCTCTTCTCCACGGCGGAGAGCACGCCATGGCGCGCCGTGTAAATCGTGGCCGTGTCGTGTTCGAATTTCTTTAATGAGACACGACCGTGTGAGTCGGGGTTAGACTGTGTTCTAGATGATCAGTGAGGCACGGCCGTGTGATCTTTGGTCCAGGCCGTGTCGATTTCATGCTTTGGCCCATTTGTCCCGTTTTAAGCCCGTTTTGCGTTCTTTTCATCCCCTGGTACTTTCCTGAGTATATATCATGAAAAGAAAGGATTAAGAGCACATTTTTACATAAATCAAAGGATAATTCATCCAAAAGCATACTAAATGTGGGCCTAGAATATGTTACTATTTCAGTTTATCAATCTCCAACACCAAAATGACTTATTGAGTCGATCATGTCCCACAAGTGTAGCATATAGCTAACACTCTCCAACACACCAAATACACATATCCCAGTGAATGGAGCTTAACTCACATTCCCTTATCTTTTCGAAAACTGTCCCTGGGCCTTAACGCCCAAAATCACATCACAAAGGTGAGTACTCACAACCCTATGGCATGTCAACTATATCCAATGGTCTCATAAAATTACAATGCCAAAATATCCACATTATTATCACATATTGACTTACCGATTTTTTGCACATTTTCACTGCATATTCACATCGTTAGCACATTATAATCACTTTCACATGGTATGAAAACATACACACATATTTACTATCACATGGCATGAATAACATACCCAAATACGCTCTTTCACAACAATCATCACAAGCTTATGGCACATGTCATAGCATATCATATATGTTCATATTTTCACAATTGCACAATCACACATATGTCGCATTTAATCATAGGTGTGAGAACACTTACAATCAGAATTTAGAGAAGGGGTTCAGGCTACCTCTAAATTCCCAATTACATAATGAATCATCTACGAGCAACGATTCCAAAACACTCACCAGAAATATGCGTTCGCTGAAAAGCTTAAAACTCAGACAAGCTTTTCTTTGCCTGTGTCTCTACTCGTTGAAGGTCCTATTGACTCCGACACTTCAACAAGACAAACCACACAAATATACAATCAACAATCAGTCATTATCTCACCTTAATTAGTAAAAAACGATAGTCTAAGTTACGTTCTCTTTTAACCAATACCTTTGACATAGAAACTTTAAATTGGAATATCTCAACCTACACTTAATCTTTTCGCACGAAACAAATTCCATTCATCTACACAATCATCTACGACTATTTCCTAACCTTCTAATCATGATGAAATTTTTTCAAAATTTTTCGACATATAATGGCCATTATGATGAAAATTCATTTAAACTCGAGAAATTTTTAACGAAACTTCAAAGTAGCTTTAGAAACCTTCTAATCATGTTAAAACAAGTTGAAAAACACTTTGAAACCACATTTTAATCCACAATCCTAAAATCCACCATTAACAACCAAATTTTAGGCTTTTATTTAAAACTAGCATTTAAAGGCTAAGAATTCAATTTAAGATACTAGATATCATTTAAAACTATTAGAAGGACGAATGGTTACCTTTGATGGAAGAAATACGAGCTTTGACGTAAATACGAGAAAACCAATTCTTGGAGAAGATGATGAGATTAGTGAGGTTTTTGGTGTTTTTCTTAGTTCCAATTGAGATTTATGGTTGGAAATCAAGAGGGATTAGGATTTGGAAGTAAAAATCAATTGGGATAGCTGGAAGAGTAGAAGGGACAGCAAGAAAAACTTTGGGGAATAAACTATCGTGAAATCAATTTGGATAATGGGGTTTTTTAGGTTGAATTTAAAATTCTGAGTAAATTGCTTCATCAAAACTCTCAGTTTTGACACTTTTACAAATTAGTCCTATTTTCAAAATTAAAGGTTAGTGAAAACTCATTTAAAAAATTGACTTAATTTCCTAATAGCCATTGTCGAAAACATTATTGATTACCAACCTTACGAAACTCCGAGCATATATAAGCTAAAATTCCTAAAATACCCTCGAAACTTCTAGGCCCAATTTTTTGGGTATTACAATTCTCCCCCTCTAAAAAGAATTTCATCCTCGAAATTACCTAAACTAAATATATAAGTTTATTGATGTCTCATCATTTCCTCGATTTCCCAGTAGCCTCTTCCATTTTGTGGTTGCACCACAAAACCTTAACCAATGGAACTCTCTTGTTTCGTAAAACCCTCTCTTCACGAGCTAAAATCTCTATCGGTTTCTCTTTATAAGTGAGATCTTGTCAAACCTCAATTTCCTTTATCGGCACAATATGTGAAGGATCTGAACGACACTTCCGTAGCATAGACACATGGAAAACATCATGAATTCACTCAAGTTCTGGCAGCAACTTAAGTCGATAAGCTACCAGTCCAATCCTCTCAACAACTACATAAGGCCCAACATATCTTGGACTCAATTTACCTTTTCTTCCAAATCTCAAAACTTTCTTCCACGATGACACTTTTGAAGAATACCCTATCTCCAACTTGAAACTTGATGTCTCGATGTTTTAAATCCGCATAAGATTTCTGCCGATTTGTTGCTGCTTTCAACCTCTCAAATATAAACTTCACTTTCTCTTCGATCTCTCGAACTAATTCTAGTCTAATGACCCTCTTTTCATCTAATTCTGTCCAACAAAAAGGAGTCCTATACTTCCTACCATGCAATGCCTCAAACAATGCCATGAGAATACTCGCTTGGAAACTATTATTGTAAGCAAACTCTGCTAAAGGCAGATATCGCTCCCAACTACCACTGAACTCGATCACATAGCTTCGTAATATATATTCTAACACTTGAATTACCCTTTCAGATTGGCCATCATTTTGGGGGTGGTTAGACGTACTGAAACTAAGTTTTGACCCCAAAGCCTTTTGCAAACTCTTCTAAAACATCAACGTAAAACACGGATCTCTATCGGAGATGATAGAAACTGGAACTCCACGAAGACGTACAATCTCCATAATGTACAACTCTACCAACTTCTGCAAAGAATAATTGGTACGCACTGCCAAGAAATGTGCACTCTTCGAAAACCGATCTACTATAACCCAAGCTGAATCCTTCTTCGATGGTGTCAAAGGCAAACCTAAAACAAAATCCATAGTGATCCTTTCCCACTTCCATTCAAGAATAGCAATTGGTTGCAACAACCCTAAGGAAATTGATGTTCATCTTTCACCTTTTGACACACCAAACATCGAGCCTTGAAATCCGTAACATCACGCTTCAACCCAGGCTACCAATAAATCTCACGGAAATCATGATGCATTTTACCACTACTGGGATGCATAGTGTAAGGTCTACTATGTGCCTCGGTAAGGACCGCTTGTCTTAAATCCACAACTTGCGGCACACACAATCTACCTTGGAAATTCAAGATACCTTCTACATTAACATCAAAGTCTTCCTTAACACCTTGCTCAACTTAACGAATCCTTTTCAAAAAATCTCTATGTAATGGCTGCTTCTCCTTAATTTGTTGAGCCAAAGTCAACCTCACTTGAAGTTTAGCTAACAAACCATCATCACTAGCCAAACTCAAGCGTGCAAACATAACTCTCAACTCCGTCATTGATTTCCTACTTAACGCGTCAGCAACAACATTTGCCTTGCCAGGATGATACTCAATCACACAGTCATAATCCTTCAAAAGCTCAATCCAATGCCTTTGCCTAAAATTCAACTCCTTTTGGGTGATGAGGTACTTAATGCTCTTATGATCCATGTAAATAACACACTTTTCTCTATACAAATAATGGCGTCAAATCTTAAGTGCAAATACTATAGCAGCTAATCCAAATCATGGGTAGGATAGTTGCGCTCATGCGTCTTCAACTGTCTCGAAGCATAAGCCACAACTTTACCCCCTTGCATCAATACACAACCAAGACCCGAATACGAAGCATCACTATAAACCATAAAGTCTTTTCCAAGTTCTGGTTGAATCAACACAATTGCCTTCGTCAACACTGCTTTAAGTTGTTTGAAACTCTTTTGCCTCTCATCGGTTCATTCAAACACCACATCTTTCTAAATTTGTTTTTTTAAGGATGCAGCAATAAGGGAAAACCCTTCAATGAACTACGATAATAGTCAGCCAAATCCAAGAAACTCAGCACTTCGGTAACACTCCTAGGCGGCTTCCACTCCAAGATCACCTCAATCTTCTTAGATCCACTCAAATCCCTTCTGCCGATACCACATGTCCTAAAAATGCAACTTCCTTAAGCCAAAATTCACAATTACTTAACTTAATAAACAACCCTTAGATGTTCATCATGGTCCTCCTCATAACTAGAATACACCAAAATATCATCTATGAAGACCACCACAAATTGATCCAAGTACGAATAGAACACTCGATTCATCAAATCCATGAACGCAGCAGGGGCATTAGTTAAACCAAACAGCATCACCAAAAACTCATAATGCCCATGTCGAGTCCTAAAAGTGGTTTTCAAAATATCAGACTCTTTCACCTTCAACTAATAATACCAAGATCTTAAGTCAATCTTTGAGAACACCTTCGCACCTCGAAACTGATAAAACAAGTAATCAATCCGAGGCAAAAGATACTTATTCTTAATAGTCAACTTATTCAACTGCCTATAATCAATACACATCCTCATCATACCGTCTTTCTTCTTCACAAACAAAATCGGTGTACCCTACAGAGATACACTCGGTCGAATAAACCCTCTATCTAGCAACTCTTGCAACTGAACTTTTAACTCTTTTAGCTCCTTTGGTGCCATGTGATAAGGGACAATAGACACTGGTGTAGTACCAGGATAGAGCTCAATATTAAACTCGACTTTACAATCCGACAGCAAACTAGACAACTCTTCAGGAAACACGTCAAGAAAATCCTTAAGAGTGTGAATATTCTGAACTCTCAACTCCTTAATAACCGAATTCATTACATAGGCTAAGTTTCACAACCTTTCCCTATCATTTTTTCAACCTTCATTGCGAAAACTACATTAGAAAAAAAATCTCGGTCTTTCACCAAATGCAACAATTTCCAACCCATCACTATTCTTCAAAGTAATTCGTTTCGTCTCAAACTCTACCTTAGCCTTATGTTCAGTCAACCAGTCCATACCCAAAATAATATCAAAACCATAAAATGGTAAGTCCATGAGATCTACAGAAAAAATGTGCCCTCGTATCATAAGGGGGCATCTACGATAAAATTTATTCACAACGACACTATCTCCAAAGGAACTAATTACAGTCATACCTAAATCAATCATCTTTACAGGAATCCCTAACTTATAAGCTAATTCACTCAAAATATATGAAAGTGTAGAACTAGAATCAACCAAGGAAAATAATGGAATAGATTGTAAAGTTAAAGTACCTGCAATAACATCAGTCAAATCTTGATCCTTAGGTTCCTTAATAGCATAAACCCGTGCTAGACCTACAGACTCAACTTGCAAAGCAACAGTGTGAGCAACAATTCGCTATCCAACCGATCTCCCATTACCTCTACCATGACTTTAGCCCCTAATAGGTGCAGAAACAGATACCGAACTCTGAGTTTGTGAAACCTCAACTCTATTCGGGCAATCCCTCAGAAAATGTTCTTTTGAACCACACTTATAACAACCACCTATCAACTTACGGCACTCACCAGGATGCCTACGATCACAATGTGCACAAAGTGACCATCCAGAACCACCAGTCGAACAATCTGTGTTAGCCACAACATTACTCTGCTGTTTAGACTAACTTGGTTTAGACCCACGTCTCGCACCCCTACCAGAGTTGTAACTATCCCGCCCTCTCTTGGGCGGTTGTTCCGAAGCACCATTAGAAGCCCTCTTACTGGACTCAGCCACTACAAAACGAGCTGGCTTAGCTAAAGTCTCCTATATAGCTTTGGCTTTTTCCACAAGCTCATCAAAAAACTCTACATTTTGGGCCACCAAGTAAACCTGAATCTCTAAATTGAGCCCAAAACAAAACCTCTTACAATGGTCCTTCTCAGTCAAAACCATCTCAGGAGCATACTGACTAAATCGCACAAACTTTTCCTCATAGTCAGCCACGGACAAACCACCTTGCACAAGGTTTAGAAATTCCTACTTATAAGCTTTCATATATTACTCGCCCATGAAATTCCTCCAAAATGCCTCAATGTAATAATCCCAGGTCAAACAATCAGCAATTGTACCTTTCTTGACAGCATTCCACCAACGATGAGCTTCACCGTCGAGTAAGGACACTGTGTAACACAATTTCTCCTCGTCAGAATAGGACATGTGCTCAAGGATCCTTTCAACTCCTTCCAACCAGTACTTAGCTACGGTGAAATCGATCCCTTTAACTCCAAAAAACTCTTTACAACCCAACGCCCGAAGACATTCAAGCGGCAACCCACGATTCACAAGTGCAAGATTGGCAGGTCCAGGAGCAAGGTTACCACCAACAATCCACTGAAATGCTTCAATTATTGCTTCCAATCAGAGGGCCTACACCATTATCAAGTATATTCACTGTAACACCCCTAACCCGTATCCGTCATCGGAATAGGGTTACAGAGTATTACCGAAGTTTATAATTCAAAACTATATATAAAAAAATTTAATTCAAAATTCATTCATAACAAAACCAATCAATGACATACATATTGTCCCTTATACGAGCCATCGAGGCCCTAAAAACACATTATAAATGAATCGGGACTAAATCGGAAACATATGGATTTTTTAGAAGAAATATGTAAAATTTCAAACTACAGGGGTCATACGGCCGTGTGGCCAAGTCGGGTGACACATACGGCTGAGACACACACCCGTGTCTCAGGCCGTGTGGACATTCGAAGTAGGGAAACACGATCGTGTCCCAGCTTGTGTCAGTGCCCGTGTAACTCTCTGACTTGGGTTACACGACCAAGCCACACACTCGTGTGCCAAGCCGTGTAACTTCTGAAAAGCAACCTTTAAAACCTACATGGGATGCACAGCCATGTCGCCTGGCTGTGTGGACAAGAAATTGGTCAAATTCAAGCCATTTCCTTCACCCATCTCAACATGCACCTAAATATCATTTGCACATATGACCAAAACATCAAAACATATTCAAACATGCATAAAATGACTAAATTCAAATGACCAAATTCCATTAAACCAATATGCCATATAGGCACCTCAAATGCAAACATACAATTTACCTAAACATATACATATACTTAACACATCTCATTCATCAACATCCAAATCATTTTCCATCTCAAAATCCATCATGAATTGACCTATATCACTTCAACATAAACTCACCATATTTGACCACATTTATACCATTTCAAATAGCTCATATCTACCTCAAAGCATAATTCAACTTGGCCTCATTATAAACATACCAAATATGGTTATTCAAAACATGCATCAAAATACCATAAGAATATCAACCATAATAACACTTATACAAATCACAATAATTAGATCATTCAACACAAGTCCACCTATACATGCCATTATAACCTTGACTAAAACATCAAAATCTACTGATATAATCACTGGATAGTGTGATAGATCTTCGGCTAGCTTCCAAACCGATCAAGCTTTTGATAATCTGAAAAGTAAGAGAAAGACGACCACATAAGCAATGAATGCTTAGTAATCTCGTATAAACTTTAAACATAACATTTCATTTTAAATTATGAACTTTATAAGTCATAAATAAACCTATACTCATTCTTCAAGATTTATCAAACTATATAACTATCAACTCACAAATGAATAGGTCCATTAACATCCTGAATACTTTCCATTTATACCTTAATAAAGTCTTATAAGCTGAATTACATAATCATCAACCTTTTCTTAAAACGGTGAACCATTTCATTTACTTACTTACCATTCCATTTACTTAGCATAAGCTTAATTACGAATCAATTCACGAATCAGTATATCTATTCATGACATAAGTAAATTCACATATATCATAAGTAAATTCCTTCCTTACAAGTAAGTCCTTTAACTCAACAATCCTTTTTATTTCATTATATTTCCTCACATCTATGAACTTATCATTTCCATATCTAATCTTCCCCATTTCATTTGCATAACTCACAAGACATAAGCATAAATATCAACCATAAGAACAAGCTAATGCATTTAAATATAACTCTGTCACATTTAACTAATAATCATTCTGTAATTCATCTTCGTCTCTAACTTTCCTATAAACATGTCATTCTGGAATCACTTACCTTCACTAAACAAGATTAAAGCTAAATGAATAAGTTAATCATACATGTTATACATTTACGAAGCACTTATAGGCTTAGTATTGAAAATGATTCATCGTATTCTTCCTATACTATAATAATTCAACCCAAACTCTTTGATATATGTATATAAACATATATTTAACTGAATAATCATCAATATAACAATACTCACATATGATCAAGTAATTCATTAAACATTTAACATTTAACATTTACTAATATCTTGACTTTACATTAGCCTTTAACATTAAAATAATTTTATAAATTCCTTTCAAAGTTAGCCCGACGAACTAGTAACTTGAATCAGATACTCGGGTAACTACACCACACCAAAGGCATCATAGATGTATAACAGGGGCACCGAACTGCAGATAGGGGCAAAAATGTGCAAACAGGGGCACCGTAGTGCAAATAAAGACACCGAAGTGTATAAAGGGGCACCAAAGTACAAATCCCATACAAGCGCGCATCCTAACCCTATTTTCATGCCAATCGTATCCTAGTGATTACTACATTCAACCAGGCATTCCATGTAATCCATTTCCTTTAAACATATTTATCATTGAATGGCATTTCATCATTTTCGTACACATGATATAATATCAATACATATATTCATACTGTCAAAGTGCCATCACAAAGATTAACATCATCTATTAATCACTTTAATATTTCTCGATACACATGCTATAACAATTTGTAATCATGCTGAAATTGCATATTGTAACAACCCGTTTTTGGTCAAATCGGAACAGTGGTTTCGGGACCACAAATCTGAAATCAAAATATTTATTTTATTATTATTTCAATGTCTACAGTATGATAATATGTTTGTGTGAAATTTTCGTTAAGAAATTTTATCGTTTGATTGGTCAATTTGATAAAAAGGACTAAATCGCGTATATTGCAAAAGTGTTGTTCTATTATCTAAAGGTGTCAAATAGCTATAGAACCTTAAATTTAAGGTCCTTAACTGGTTATTAACCCATTTGAGAGTTAGTGGATGTTGGTGGCTTGGAATATGGTGTAAATATTAAGTATTTTAAAGGTTAAATTTGTAAATTGAGTTTTAATGGTTAATTAATTAAAACCAAAACAAAAGTTCATCTTTTATTTCTTTTTCTCACCGATTGAAGAACAAAACCTAACAATTTTTGTGCTAAAATTTTGGCAACCTCTTTTCCATCAATTAAGGTATGATTTTTAATCTGTTTTTGATGATTTCTATGTTTTTGAGATCGTTGCATCTAGTACTAGCTAGCCCAGGGACTAATTTGCAAAACTGTTAAAGATTTAGAATGATGCCATTGATGAATACATGTGTGTTTTGATGTTTGGTGATAGATTATGAATGTTTGTTGTGAATTAAACAAGTTTTGTAAAGTAATTTTGAGTAAAAATGCAAAATAAGGATTAAATTAAGAAATGTGTAAAGTTAGTGGTTAAAATGTGAAATAAATGAAAATTATGGGCTGCTAGGGGTATTATGGTAATTCGGCTAGCATGGGTATATTTGGAATTTCACTAATTTTTTATTTTATGCAATAATGACTAAATTGTGAAAAATGTGAAAGTTTAGGGGCAAAAGTGTAAAAGTGTTTTAAAGTGGTGATTTGGAATAAATTGAATGAATAGATGATTTAATAAGTTAATTTTGAATATATTTAGATCAAGAAAAGCGGAATTCAAATCTAGATCGAGGAAAAACGAAAGTTATCGACTAATCGACTCGATTTGTCGTTTTAACATCTGAGGTAATTTTGTATGTTATAAATTCATTTCAAATGTATTTTATATGCTTCGATATAGCATGAATTGTGTTTATGGGATTATGTACAAGTTCAAAAATGATTCGATGAAGATTAGACAGTTGGAAACCCAATTGAACCTTAGGAATAGTTTAGGATGCTAGTGACATGTCATTAGGTATAATTGAGTTGGCTTCGGGCCATGATTTAGCACTATGTGTGCGAGATAAACCGATTTGTCTTTGGGCCATGCATATCGGCTGATTTGGTTTCGGGCCATGATATCAGAATTTAGGATAAGTTACCTTGATTTGGCTACGGGCCATGGTATAGGTACTTATCGAGTGAGACCTTGAGTATTCAACTTATATTTCGAATGGTTCAATTGGTAAAAGAAGGATGTGGTTGATTTTGAGATTGGTACGAGATGGTACAGGTACGTACAAAAATGAATTGAGTATTGAAAACTATGAAATTGATGAGTTCCTTGGTAAGTTATATGATTGATCATATGATGACTTGAGATTTAATAGGTTTGTTGCACATTGTTTTCTATTATATGAATGATTAATGAATGATGATAGTTTCTCATTGTTAACATACGAGCTTACTAAGCTATATAGCTTACTTTGTTGCTTTTCCATGTTTTATAGTGATTTCAAAGCTAGCTCGGATTCGGGGATCGTCGGAGACTTCATCGCACTATCCACTGACTCTTTGGTACTTTTGAAGCTATATTTTAAGTATATGGCATGTATAGGTATTTGAGTCTTGTTGATTATGTTTTGGTAATGATGTTGGCCAAATGGATTGGCATTGTAAATGTATATGTTTTGGCTTGTAATTATAGCCATGAGGTTTGGCTTAATTTGAAGAATTTGGTTATGTGCTTATATATGCATATATGTTGATATTTGAGTTCTTGGATGGATATGTGAATTACTATATTATAAAGTTTGTGGAATTGGTACCTTGCTTGTGAATTGGTACAAAAATGAGGTATGTTAGGTAATGATTAAATTAGTTGATTGGTATATTTATTTAAGTAGGTTTTGGTTGAGTTAAACTTAGGATATAAGCATGTTGGTTATTAGTATTTGAAATGGTATGAAATTGTATTGAATGTGGTTAGAATATATGTTCTATTGTGCTATGAATTGGTGCCATTTGGGTTATTTAGGTACATGAGATTTTGGGTGGCAAATTGGCTTGGTAAATAGCCTATTTTTGTCCACACGGGCAGAGACATGAGCGTGTGTCTCAGCCGTGTGTGACACACGGTCATGCTACACGGATGTATGTCCTCTGGTATTGAAATTAAAGTGAAGTCAGTATGCTCCACACGATCTCACACACGGGCGTGTGATTGGCCGTGTGGTACAAGTCAGTATACCCTCTAATTGGCACACGGCCTAGCACACGAGCGTGTGACTTGGCCATGTTGCATAATTCAGTAGACCCTACAGGTTTGGCACGACCTAACACATGGCCTAGCACACGGGCGTGTGTGGCCACTTCGAAAGGCACATGGGCTAGACACACGGGCGTGTGACCTAAGTCAGTATGTACCCCCTATTTTCACACGGCCAGTGACACGGGCGTGTCTGGTGGCCGTGTAAGAAACACGGCCTGGCCACACGGGTGTACGTTCCTTGTTTGAAGCAAAATTTGCTAAATTTTAAAAAATTTCCCAAGTTATCGATTTAGTCCCAAACCATTTTTATAGCATGTTTAAGGCCTCGTAGGCTCTTAATAGGGACAAATTGATTGAGATTGAATGATGAATGATTGAATTGAGCAAATGTATGTTAAATAGTTATTTAATTGTTTCGTAAGTCTGGTAATGCTCCGTAACCCTATTTCAAAGTTTAATACGGGTGAGGTTGTTACATTTATTGGTATCAGAGCTACGATTTAGTCGATTCTAGGACGAACGTAGCGTGTATGAGAGTCTAGCTATACATGCCATATATAAATTATGATACTGTGATGACTCCTGACATCTAAAAATGTGTTTTTATATAGTAAATGGATCCCAATCGAGCGATAGCTGATGAGGTTGAGAGTAATGCGCCTGCTCCTGCGCAAGGGACAGCGCCGTCTGAATCTAGACCCGTAACGGGCAGCCAGGGAGGAGAGGCTAAAGAAGCCTTCTTCCAAATGATGAACGAGTGGTTCACTCAATACATTCGTACTAATCCGGGTGCTCAACAACCTCCACCCCCTCCTAATCCCCAACTTGTACCTGTAGCTCCTCAAGGAGTCGAGATTTTAAGGTTGAATAAGCCTCCAGTTGATATGATCCGTAAACACGGGGCTGAAGAATTCAGAGCCAATGTTGATGATGATCCTGAAAGAACCGAGTTTTGGCTTGGAAATACAATCCGAGTGTTTGATGAACTATCTTGTACACCGACAGAATGTTTAAAGTGTGCTATATCTGTAACACCCCAAACCCGGCTTAGATGCTATGGCCGAATCTGGCGTGTCACCTTGAAGTGTCTTTCGAAAGTTTGTCTTATTGGTAAAAATTTGCTTCAAAGTTTAAAAACCTCTTTATTATTGTTTAACAAATTATTTAGTCAAACGTGTGCCTTATTAGCTGCTCTGGTTATAGTAAGTTGATTTAAATTCGCAGAAGCTTTCAAAAAATTAATATCCAAATTTTCATGTCTTTGAAAACGGTAATTATTTTGAAAACTTGTCTTCTCTAAACTAGCAGTTTAAAAATAAGTAACCAAAGCCCAATTAAAAACTTAAGCAAATACCAATGGCCTTATTTCATAAACAAAACCCAACATAATCTCTAGATTTAAGTAAAAGCAAGTATAAAACAGCTGCAGTTGTGTGGCCACCTCCGAGTCACTCACAGCACCAAATCGCCTATGGCTGAGGATTACCTACACAGTGAAAGGGAAGGGTGAGTTTACAAAAACTCAATGTGTAATCCTTTATTGGTCAGTCAGTACATAACAATATTTGCAGTAACAGTCTAGGCCTGAGCCCTATTTAGTAACAATGTTGTAACACCCCAAACCCGGCCTAGAAGTTAGGCCCGAATCTGGCATGCTACATTGAAGTGTTTTTCGAAAACCATGTTTTCATTGAAAACCCTTCTTAATTAAAAGCTTGAGTAAAATCCCAGTTACGTCAGTTTATTTTTAATCGTGGTTTACTAAAAAGTCATTCCCTTTTAAAATGTTATTTGTTACGGAAGCTTACTTTAAAGCAGATGATTTGCGAAAACGTGTTGTTTAAAGATTAAGTCATAGAAGCGTAGTGTTTTGAAAATAGGTATTTTTTTGGAAAACCACAATCTACTTTTAACAAATAGAAACGTAATAAACTGCAAATCCCAAATTAAAACCAAAAATTAAAAGAGGCCTTATTACAACCCAATAAGAAAATGGTTTAATTAAGGTAAAATAAAACACTGAAGTTTAAAACTGATCGTAGTGTGGCCACCTCCGAGTCCTCCAGTACGTCGAACCGCCTACTGAGGATTACTTGAAAAATTAAAAAGAGGGGGTGAGTTTACGAAAACTCAGTGTGTACAACCCTCATTGATCATAAAGCATGCATCCCATCAATCCGGGCCTAAGCCCATTACAGTAATCAATGTGGGCCCAAGCCCAACACAGTAACGGTGGTAATTGGGCCTTAGCCCACAATAGCCTCAGTTGGGCCTTAGCCCATATCAAATGACACAAATCACATCTATCTGGGCCTAAGCCAATCTCAATAACAGAATAAGTGTATGCAATGCATTAATGCCCATACCAACCCTGCACTCCGTCTCCTGTCCAACCCTGCACTCCTGTGGGGATTTAATCGACCCACCCATCCCTACACTCCTTATGTAGCACCGGTTGCGGCACTAACCAATATTGCAGCAGAGCTGCCAATCACATAATCAGCTGAAAGCCATCGATGGATCCACAGTCGTCAAGCGACCATGCGACCCTAACAGAACTTCCTTCGTATAAATAATCCCATCCCCCGTGCAGTATAACATCACATGAATGCAAACATACTATAAATAACATACAATAACAATCATACAACATGTAGGGGCATTTTAGTCATTTTTCCCTTCAGGGGCATAACAGTCATTTTATCCTCTAGGGGTATTTCGGTCATTTTACCCTCCAGGGGTATTTCGGTCATTTTACCCTTCGAGGGTATTTCAATAATTTTACCCTACAAGGGTATTTCGGTCATTTTACCCTTTGAGGGTATTTCGGTAATTTTACCCTCCAGGGGTATTTCGGTCATTTTACCCTTCGAGGGTATTTCGGTAATTTTACCCTTCGAGGGTATTTCGATCATTTTACCCTTCGAGGGTATTTCGATTATTTTACCGGTATCATTCACCGGTCTCGGTCATTTTACCCATCTTACGCCCATATTTGTGGTCTCGGTCCACCACACGTGCGATCGCACGCTCGTGTGGCATCATTCACCGGTACTTCGGCTTTCCGGCTTTTTGTCGATCTACTGTTTGAGTGGTGTGTGTACACACCTGATCACATAGAGTACTAAGAATTCCCGCGCGCCAGAACCTATTCAGACATAACATTAGTTAATCACTTATCAAATAGTGTTAGAAAAACCCTTATCAACCACTTAACCGAGAGGTCGACTACCACTTACCTTGACTAGATCGGTCGATTGTGATTAGCTGACTCGAACCACAGTTTGGTGCAGCCACCCTTCCGCATCATGGCGGAAAGTCCCGAACAGTCGACACCGCACGCCTCTTAAACTTGGGAGTAGAGGCTACGAGTCCATTTCCAGTAGGCACTTTTCCTGATCCCCCCTCAGACTGGCTATCACTTGCCTCCATGATAATCTCTTGATTGCCTTGATCGAAACCTTAGAGTAGGAAGTCGGCTACTATTAATCACTTACCCTTTAATCGCCCCTCGAGGAACCTTAAACAAACCAATCATCAGTCAAGATAAGAAAGGGAGGTTCGGCAGATAAAGAGGAATACCATCGATACCGAAAATGGTTAAAAACATTAACCACCACTTACTATCTCATTCGGCCCAGAGGAGAAATCCCTAACTCGAGCTCACTGGCTAAACCGTCGAAGATTTGAAACTACGAGGATTGGAGATGGATGACGAAACAAAGAAAATAGAAAAAGGAAAGTGTAGAAGTCGACTAAAGATTCTCAATAGGCAAAGTGAAAGTATTCGACTTTAGCAATACAAGGAGGGACACTCAAAAAGAGTCGAAGGAAAGAGAGAAAAGGAAAAAGGGGTATTCGGCTATCACTGGGAGAAAAAGGAAACAGAGGAACCTTACTTCGATTTAGCAAAAGAGGAGAAGACTAATGTCAATTCGGCACAGGCAGTACTATGCAAAGAAAATAACAGAGAAAAGGGGTATTGCTCAGTTTTGAAAAAGGCACAAAAAAAGAAATAAAACAAATGAGTCAAAAGCCGAAATGGCTAAAGGAAAAACAGCATCCCTTCATACACTAGCCGAATTTCCAAGAGCAAGGACCCTAATATTCGGCCAACACCTACCCATTTCAAATTCCATGATTTTCTCCTTGAATTCAGCCACCAACCGAGTTTGAATTACAATCAAACTCCTTCATCCAATCTTCATCCCTTGAAACACTCACTTGACCAATTTAAACTCTCCAACATAGAGTTCAAATCCAACACAAACTCTTGCCCACACAAGAGTAAAATAAATAATCGCCTTTTGCATGCAGAGAGACTTGAACCTCTGCCCTCCTTGCCATACCTTGTGACGCCACAACCACTCCACCACAGGCTCTCTCGTGTCTCCTTTTTAACCACAATTACTAATAAGGCTTAATACCAGGAGTTAGGGTCCCCTAAAGCAAAAAATAAAAATTTTCCAAATGACATGGCTTGAACCCAGGACTTCATATAAGCCCCCTAACCTTCCAAAATCACTCACCTAATAGATCCAACTTGCATTAATGCCGTTCTCTTGTTCTAAAAAGTTTTAAACGCTCTCATGCCCAAGGCCCAATAGGCCCAAATTCGGGGCGTTACAAGTGCAGTGTGGGCCATAGCCCATTTCAGTAACAGTGTGGGCCTAAGCCCAATACAGTATCAGTGCGGTGCAAATATGCAATGTAACAGCCCGATTTAGGGTCTAGTCGGATTAGTGGTGCAAGACCACAAATTCGAGTTAGTAAAATGAGCTTTTAAGGTATTTGAAATGTTTGCATGATACTATGAAAGTTTCATGTGGAAATTTTATGAAAATTTCCATTAAAGGGTCCATTAGGACTAAATTGCAAAAGTTGCAAGATATGAGTTTCTAGAAGCCTTTTGTATAAAATAGCTTTGGATTGGTAATTAGAAGTCCTTAAGTAGCAATTTGCCCAAATTATAATTTTTGGACAAAAATGGACATGAGTTAGTAATATTTGAAAGTTTAGTAAAAAGGGCATTTTGGTCATTTGGCTTTTTATTGATTAAAAATGATGAAATAAGTCAAAATTTATGTTCATATTCTTCAAGCTTGGCCGACACTTTGAAGAACTCCATAGCTAGGGTTTATTCAATTTTTCAAGCTCATAGTAAGTGCATCCTAGCCTCGTTTTTAATATTCTTCATATTTTTGGAGTTCTCGTAACATGAATTAGCTATTTTTAGCTATAAGATGAGCTAAGATGCATGTTCAAAAATCTACCCATGTATGGTATGTTTGTAAAATGATGTTTTATGGAAGATTATGAGAGTTTGATGTTAGATAAACATCTTTTTCTAAGTGAATTTCATGAGAAATGCTAGTAGGGACTAGTTTGTAAAATTTATGAAATTTGTCATACATGGTAGAAATTGTAAAAATTTGATATTGCAATAGTTGAGACTATTAATCAGCTAAGCATGAAGTATTAGAAAGTTGAATGAAAATCACTTTACGAGCCTTGGGGCAAAAGTGTAATTGTGAGAAAGTTTAGGGGCAAAATAGTAATTTTGCCAAAGTAAGTGTTAAGAGTCAATTTAGTCAATATGAGTATTAAATTATTTAAATTATTATTATAGATCAAGAAAAACGAAGCCCGGACCGAAACCGAGGGAAGAACAAAGTCGAGGACTAAATTGCATATCTACCTATATTTTGTACATTGAGGTAAGTTTGTATGATTTCTAAGCTTTATGATTAATATCATTGAATTGCTTAGTATAATGTACATTATTACCATGAAAATGTTTAATGATATGTTAACAAAGAAATCAATGAGATTAAGCATGAGAAAGTCCCGATTGAAGTTGAATTACTTAGGATACTCGATCTATCACATGAGACAAGAAAGTCCGTATAAGACCAAGCCAAGGCATGGCATCGGCAATCAAGCAAGTTATCATGTAAGACCAAGACAAGTCTTGGCATTGAAGAGTTATTATGAGATGAAGACCCATATAAGCCCAAGCCAAGGCATGGCATTGGTGAGTCTCCAAGCAAAGATGTCATGTAAGTCCAAGACAAGTCTTGGCATTGAAAAGTTATCATGAGATAGATATTTCATGTAAGTCCAAGCCAAGGCTCGGCATTGACCAGTTCACGAGTAAAGATACCAAATAAGACCATGTCAAGACATGGCAATGGTAAGTTCCCAATGGAACATATAAGTAAGACTTTGTGTAAGTCCATGTCAAGGCATGGCATCGATACCAAGATGAGAGATCCCATGTAAGACCATATCTAGGATACGAATTTGGCATCGAGTTATATGTGAGATGAGATTCAGTATCCTCGGTTATTCATAGTAATTCATCGGGCAAAATAAGTAAAGCTATTATCAAGTTGAAAATGAGTATTATTCATGTTATGAATGATGAATTAGAGATTATGATTATCATAGTAAAGTATACTGATCTATGTGATCAAGTGATACAGGTACCTTGTTTACCTCAAGAGCATGAGGCTAGTAAGAATCATGAGATATGTAATAATCAGTAAGAGAAAGTAAGCTTTAATAGCTGAAATTTATGATGCCAAATGGTTTATGTTAAGTGAGTATGTTTCTATGTGCATTATTTGCAAACTTACTAAGCTAAATGCTTACGTCTTTATTTCTTTCTTTCCATGTAGTCCCACCAAGCTAATCTCGTGGATCATCATCATTGAAGCTCGAAGCACACTATCAATCGCTATTTTGGTATAGCCAAGTTGTTCATATTAAGTATGGCACGTATAGGAAACATTTCATTTTGAGAATATGTCTTAAAAAGGGGAAATGGTATGGGCTATCAAGTTCATTATTCTTTTGTATATGGCTATGCAATTTGCCAAGATTGACTAAGTATGTATGTTTATTGATATCAATGAATCATGTAGTGTTGTTCATGAAAGATGTAGTAATTTGAGTTGTTGAATTGAGTATGAGATTGATCATGATTCAAGGTTGCAATTGGCTTGGTAAATAGCCCACATGTGCCCACACGAATGGACACACGGGCGTGTGTCTAGGCCGTGCGTCCCCTGCACCTTAGTACCTTAAGTCAGAATAGGCTACGGGTTAGTCCCACGGTCGTATGTTTAGGCCGTGTGTGACACACGGTTAGCACATGGGCGTGTGCCCTGGCCGTGTGAAGTCTGCACCTTGCACTTGTAATTTGGATTGCCACACAGCTGAAGTACACGGGCGTGTGTATGGACCGTGTAGATAAGTCAAAATGCCAAAGTTTAGCACACGGGCCAAAGCCACGGGCGTGTCAAGGCCTTGTGAAATTTGTCAGTGTCGACCACGGGTGGAAGACACAGGCATGTCTTAGGGGTACACGGGCGTGTCCCAAGTCACATGGGCGTGTGACCCCTGTTTCAAGGAAAAGTTCCCGATTGAGTTCCGAATGTTTCCATATAGATGTTTAAGGCCTCGTAGGCCCATGAAACGTATGTTTTGATTAAGAAAGAGGAGTTTCTGTTTTGAAACAAAATTTCACAACCTGTAAGTACATGTTTCCTTAAGATCAAGTATGGTAATGTCTCGTATCCAGTCTCAGTCTCGGACGTGGGTATGGGGTGTTACATTTAGTGGTATCAGAGCTACAGTTTAGTAGGTTCTAGGACTAACGTAGCACGAGCACGAGTCTAGCTATACATGCCATACGTAAGAATGTTTTTAAAATGATAGTGTGACGACTCCTGACGACTTAAACTATGTTTATACATATAGTAAATGGATCCTGAAAGAGTTGTAGCGGATGACGTAGAAAGTAATGCGCCGGCTCCCGCTGAAGGGATGGTGCCTAACGAGAATGAGAATAGACCCACTACGGTGAGTCAGAGGGGAGGAGAAGAGGCTAGAGAATCCTTCCTCCATATGATGAACACGTGGTATACGGAGTTCGTTCGCACGAACCCAAATGCTCAAACCCCTCCACCCCTGCCTATTCCTCAACCTATCCCAGTAGCCCCTCAAGTAGTAGAGGTGGTAAGAGGAGAGAAGCCACCGGTTGATAGGATCAGGAAACATGGGGCAGAAGAATTTTGGGCCAGAAAGGATGATGATCCGGAAAAGGCCGAGTTCTGGTTGGAAAATACCATCAGGGTATTCAATGAATTGCCATGCACGCCTGAGGAATGCATGAAGTGTGTAGTCTCTCTTTTAAGAGATTCTGCTTACCAATGGTGGAACACCTCAGTGTCAGTGGTACCACGAGAAAAGATCACGTGGGAGTTCTTTCAAGAAGAGTTTAGAAAGAAGTGTATCAGTCAAAGATTTGTCGATCAGAAGAGAAAAGAATTTCTAGAACTAAAGCAAGGCAAGATGTCCGTAACTGATTATGAGCGTGAGTTTGTACGACTCAGTAAATACGCTCGAGAGTGTGTATCCACCGAGGCCATCATGAGTAAGAGATTAAAAGATGGGCTAAATGAGGACATCAAATTATTTGTTCTGTCCTAGAACTGAAGGAATTCGTTGTGCTAGTAGAGAGGGCTTGTAAAGCCGAATAACTAGTAAAAGAGAAAAAGAAGGTTAAGATTGAGTCTCGTGACTCGAAGAAGAGACATTGGAATAAGTCATTCCAATCTTCTTCCAAGAAGCCAAGAGATTTTTCCCCCCGATCAGCTTCATCTACCGAGTTTTCAAGTAGAAACAAGAGGAAATCATATTCGGGAAATAAGGCACAAACTACTTCAGTTGCTAGTGTGGGGAACATCCGATCGGATAGACCCGAATGCCCACAGTGTGGCAGATGTCATCTTGGAGAATGCCGAGCGCATGAAAATGCATGTTTTAGATGTGGTGCCCAAGACCACTACATAAAAGATTGTCCTGAGACGACAAAAGAGAGAGAACTCGTAACCCGAGATCCGAGAATATGGTCAGAGGAAGACCGCAGAGAAACCCTGGAAGTGGGGCAAGAGGAAGAGGTAACCCTAGAGAGCAGGCCGCGAGACCTGAGGGTAGGGCGCCTGCAAGGACTTATGCCATTCGTGCTCGCGTAGAGGCATCTTCCCCGGATGTTATTACGGGTACCTTTTTTCTTCATGATATTAAAGTTATTGCTTTAATAGATCCTGGATCCACACACTCTTATGTTTGCATGAAACTAGTATCCAGTATGAGTATGCCTATAAAGTTTACAGAATTCGTGATTAAGGTGTCTAATCCTTTAGGCAAAAGTGTTTTAGTTGATAAAGTGTGTAATGATTGCCCATTGATGATTAGAGGTCATTATTTTAAAGCAAACCTTATGTTGTTACCATTTGATGAGTTTGACATCATTCTTGGTATGGACTGGTTGACCACCCATGATGTAATAGTTAATTGTGGGAAGAAATACATTGAGATGAGATGTGAGAATGGGGACATTCTCCATGTAGAATCAGATGATCAAGGTAGATCGCCGGTAATGATTTCTCATATGACGGCACAAAAATACATAAGAAAAGGGTATGAGGCATATCTGGCCTTTGTGATGAATGATAAAGAAATAAAATTAAAGATTGAGTCAGTACCGATAGCATGTGAGTACCTGGATGTTTTTCCCGAGGAATTACCAGGATTACCACCAGTTAGAGAGGTTGAATTCAACATTGAGCTAGCTCCTGGTACTGCACCAATATCTATTACTCCTTACAGAATGGCTCCAACAGAGTTGAGAGAGTTGAAGTCACATTTGCAAGAGTTAACGGATAAAGGCTTTGCAAGATCAAGTTGTTCTCCATGGGGTGCTCCAGTTTTATTTGTGAAAAAGAAAGATGGCACCATGAGATTGTGCATAGATTACCGTCAGCTTAATAAAGTGACAGTAAAGAACAAGTACCCCTTGCCTAGAATCGATGACTTATTCGATCAATTGAAGGGAGCTAATGTGTTCTCCAAAATAGATTTGAGATCAGGGTACTACCAGTTGAGAGTAAAGGATTCAGATGTATCCAAGACCGCTTTTCGAACAAGGTATGGGCATTACGAGTTCTTAGTCATGCCCATTGGATTGACTAATGCTCATGCAGTATTCATGGACTTAATGAACCGCATCTTTAGACCATACCTCGACAAGTTTGTAGTCGTTTTTATTGACGACATATTGATTTATTCCCGAGATGAGAATGAGCATCTTTGAGCATCTACGAACAGTTTTACAGACTCTACGAGAAAAACAATTGTATGCCAAAATCAGTAAAAGTGAATTTTGGCTCAAGGAAGTAGGATTTCTCGGACATATTGTCTCGGGAGAAGGAGTTCAAGTAGAACCAAGTAAGATTTCGGCTATAATGGACTGGAAGCCACCGAAGAATATCTCTGATATTAGAAGTTTCCTAGGCCTAGCCGGCTATTACAGACGATTCGTCAAGGGGTTTTCCATGATTGCAACCCCAATGACGAAGTTGTTACAAAAAAAAATGTAAAGTTTGAGTGGACAGAAAGATGCCAACAAAGTTTCGAGAAACTAAAAGCATTGTTAACAGAAGCTCCAGTTTTAGTACAACCCGATATGGGGAAAGAATTCGTAATTTACAGCGATGCATCCTTAAATGGATTAGGCTGTGTGCTTATGCAAGAGGGCAAAGTGATTGCTTATGCCTCAAGAGAGTTGAAGCCTCATGAGAAGAATTATCCGACACACGATCTAGAGTTGGCTGCCATAGTCTTCGCATTGAAGATATGGAGACACCATCTATATGGTGAGAGATGTCAGATTTTCACCGATCACAAAAGTCTAAAATACTTGTTGACACAAAAAGAGTTGAACTTGAGGCAAAGGAGATGGTTAGAGTTAATAAAAGACTATGAGTTGGTCATTGACTACCATCCGGGAAAGGCGAATGTGGTCGTCGATGCTTTAAGCAGAAAGTCCTTATTTGCATTAAGGGCAATGAATTCACGGATGACTTTATTCAATGATGGTTCTATTCTCGCCGAGTTGAGAGCTGGACCAGTATTCCTCCAAGAGATCTTTGAGGCATAGAAAAAAGATAGTGAATTGCAAGCCAAGAGAGCTCAGTGCGAGTCAGGTGTTGAATTCGACTTTCAAATTAATTCCGATGGATGGTTGATGTTTAAAGATAGAGTTTGTGTACCAATAAAGGAAGAGCTTATTCAGAGAATTTTGCATGAGGCACATAACAGATGTTTATCTATACATCCAGGTGGTACCAAGATGTATAATGACTTGAAGCAACAGTATTGGTGGCCAAGAATGAAGAAAGATATTTCAGAATTTGTTTCCAAATGCATGATTTGTCAGCAAGTAAAGGCTGAACACCAAGTACCTTCGGGTTTGCTTCAACCCATTTTGGTTCCCGAATGGAAATGGGACCGTATCACCATGGATTTTGTAACGGGTTTACCGTTATCACCGAGTAAGAAAGATGCTATATGGGTTGTAGTTGATAGACTCACGAAGTCAGCCCATTTTCTACCTGTACGAGTGGATTACTCACTCGACAAGTTGGCAAACTTGTATGTTTCTGAAATAGTAAGGCTTCACGGAGTTCCCTTGTCAATCATATCGGATAGAGATCTGAGATTCACATCCATATTTTGGAAGAAGTTACAAGAGGCCTTGGGTACAAAGTTTAACTTTAGTCTGACTTTTCATCCTCAAAGCGACGGCCGATCGAGAGGTTAATACAAGTACTTGAGGATATGCTCCGGTGTTGTATTCTTGAATTCCAAGGCAGTTGGGAAAAGTTTCTCCCATTAGTAGAATTTGCCTACAATAATAGCTTTCAGTCAAGCTTAAAGATGGCGCCTTATGAGGCTCTATATAGGCGTAAGTGCAGAACGCCTTTATATTGGATTGAACTCAAGGAAAACCGAATTCACGGGGTTGATTTGGTTAGAGAAGCTAAAGAGAAAGTGAAAGTGATACGAGAGTGTTTAAAAGCTGCAGCGGACAGACAAAAATCCTACTCGAATTTAAAGAGAAAAGAGATAGAGTATCAAGTCGGGGATAAAGTTTTCTTGAAAGTGTCACCATGGAGAAAAGTTCTCAGATTTGGCCAGAAAGGCAAGTTGAGTCCACGTTTCATTGGACCATATGAGATTACTGAGAAAGTTGGGCCGGTAGCTTACCGATTGGCTTTGCCATCTGAGTTAGAAAAGATACATGATGTTTTCACGTATCTATGTTGCGACGCTACCGATCCGATCCTTCACATATAATTGCCCCGTCAGAGATAGAGATTTGTCCCGACATGACTTATGGTGAAGAACCAGTTAAGATTTTAGCTCGGGAGGTTAAGCAGCTAAGAAATAAAAGTATTGCCCTAGTAAAAGCATTGTGGCAAAGACATGGGATAGAAGAAGCTACATGGGAACCAGAAGAGGGCATGAGAAACCAGTACCCAAACCTATTTGCTGGTAAGATTTTCGTGGACGAAAATCCCTAAGGGGGGAGAATTGTAATAGCCCGATTTAGGGTCGAGACGGATTAGTGGTGCGAGACCACAAATCCAAGTTATTAAAATGAGCTTTTAAGGTATTTGAAATGTTTGCATGATATTATTAAAGTTTCATGTGGAAATTTTATGCAAATTTCCATTAAAGGGTCCATTAGGACTAAATTGCAAAACTTGCAAGATATGAGTTTCTAGAAGCTTTTTGTATAAAATAGCTTTGGATTGGTAATTAGAAGTCCTTAAGTAGCAATTTTCCCAAATTATAATTTTTGGACAAAAATGGACATGAGTTAGTAATATTTGAAAGTTTAGTAAAAAGGGCGTTTTGGTCATTTGGGTTTTTATTGATTAAAACAGATGAAATAAGTCAAAATTTATGTTCATCTTCTTCAAGCTTGGCCGAAACTTTGAAGAACTCCATAGCTAGGGTTTATTCAATTCTTCAAGCTCATAGTAAGTGCATCCTAGCCTCGTTTTTAATATTCTTCGTATTTTTGGAGTTCTCGTAACATGAATTAGCTATTTTTAGCTATAAGATGAGCTAAGATGCATGTTCAAAAATCTACCCATGTATGGTATGTTTGTAAAATGATGTTTTATGGAAGATTATGAGAGTTTGATGTTAGATAAACATCTTTTTCTAAGTGAATTTCATGAGAAATGCTAGTAGGGACTAGTTTGTAAAATTTATGAAATATGTCATACATGGTAGAAATTGTAAGAATTTGATATTGCAATAGTTGAGACTATTAATCAGCTAAGCATGAAGTATTAGAAAGTTGAATGAAAATCACTTTACGAGCTTTGGGGCAAAAGTGTAATTATGAGAAAGTTTAGGGGCAAAATAGTAATTTTTCCAAAGTATGTGTTAAGAGTCAATTTAGTCAATATGAGTATTGAATGAGTTAAATTATTATTATAGATCAAGAAAAACGAAGCCCGAACCGAAACCGAGGCAAGAATAAAGTCGAGGACTAAATTACATATCTACCTATATTTTGTACATTGGGGTAAGTTTGTATGATTTCTAAGCTTTATGATTAATATCATTTAATTGCTTAGTATAATGTACAATATTACCATGAAAACGTTTAATGATATGTTAACAAAGAAATCAATGAGATTAAGCATGAGAAAGTCCCGATTGAAGTTGAATTACTTAGGATACTCGATCTATCACATGAGACAAGAAAGTTCGTATAAGACCAAGCCAAGGCATGGCATTGGCAATCTAGCAAGTTATCATGTAAGAACAAGACAAGTCTTGGCATTGAAGAGTTATTATGAGATGAAGGCCCATATAAGCCCAAGCCAAGGCATGGCATTGGTGAGTCTCCAAGCAAAGATGTCATGTAAGTCCAAGACAAGTCTTGGCATTGAAAAGTTATCATGAGATAGAGGTTTCATGTAAGTCCAAGCCAAGGCTCGGCATTGACCAGTTCACGAGTAAAGATACCAAATAAGACCATGTCAAGACATGGCAATGGTAAGTTCCCAAGGGAACATATGAGTAAGACTTTGTGTAAGTCCATGTCATGGCATGGCATCGATACCAAGATGAGAGATCCCATGTAAGACCATATCTAGGATACGAATTTGGCATCGAGTTATATGTGAGATGAGATTCAGTATCCTCGGTTATTCATAGTAATTCATCGGGCAAAATAAGTAAAGCCATTATCAAGTTGAAAATGAGTATTATTCATGTTATGAATGATGAATTAGAGATTATGATTATTATAGTAAAGTATCTTGATCTATGCGATCAAGTGATACAGTACCTTGTTTACCTCACGAGCATGAGACTAGTAAGAATCATGAGATATGTAATAATCGGGTAAGAAGAGTAAGTAAGCTTTAATAGCTGAAATTTATGATGCCAAATGGTTTATGTTAAGCGAGTATGTTTCTATGTGCATTATTTGCAAACTTACTAAGGTAAATGCTTACGTCTTTATTTCTTTCTTTCCATGTAGTCCCCATAAGCTAATCTCGTGGATCATCGTCATCAGACTCAAGCACACTATCAATCGCTATTTTGGTATAGCCAAGTTGTTCATATTATGTATGGCATGTATAGGAAACATTACATTTTGAGAATATGTCTTAAAAAGGGGCAATAGTATGGGCTATCAAGTTCATTATTCTTTTGTATATGGCTATGCGATTTGCCAAGATTGACTAAGTAAGTATGTTTATTGACTAAGTATGTATGTTCATGAAAGATGTAGTAATTTGAGTTGTTGAATTGAGTATGAGGTTGATCATGATTCGTGGTGGCAATTGGCTTGGTAAATAGCCCACATGTGCCCATTACGAATGGACACACAGAGCGTGTGTCAGGCCGTCGCCCCCGCACCTTAGTACCTTAAGTCGAGAATAGGCTACGAGTTAGTCCCACTACCGTATGTTTAGGCCGTGTGTGACACACGGTTAGCACATGGGCATGTGCCCCCGCCGTGTGTGAAGTCTGCACCTTGCACTTGTAATTTGGATTGCCATGCAATTTTGAAGTACACGGGCGTGTGTATGGACCGTGTGGATAAGTCAGAATGCAAAAGTTTAGCACACGGGCCAAAGCCAGGGGCGTGTCAAGGCTGTTTGAAATTAGTCTGTGTCAACCACGGGTGGAAGACACGGGCATGTCTTAGGGGTACACGGGCGTGTCCCAAGTCACATGGGCGTGTAACCCCTGTTTCAAGGAAAAGTTCCCAATTGAGTTTCGAATGTTTCCAGATAGATGTTTAAGGCCTCGTAGGCCCATGAAACGTATGTTTTGATTAAGAAAGAGGAGTTTCTGTTTCGAAACAAAATTTCACAGCCCGTAAGTACATGTTTCCTTAAGATCAAGTATGGTAATGTCTCGTATCCAGTCTCAGTCTCGGACGTGGGTATGGGGTGTTACATGCAACCCACCCCAATCCAGCCAACACACTACCAAAACCAACCAACACACCATGTGGGGATAAAATCGACCCACCCAGCCAGCACACCAATATCGGAGCATAGCTGCCAGTAATAATAACGCAGCAGAGCTGCCAGTAACAGTATATGTGGCAATGCCACTAGTAATAGTGAGTGTGGCGGAGCCACCAGTACAGTACTCCCTCCATATCAGAATCCCAACCCCATGCAGTATGTCATGTCATAAATCAAACGTGTATGCAGAATGTCATACTCAGTAACAGTCATATACAAATCATGAACACATCAGTCAACCTACCCTTAGGGGTATAACGGTCATTTCCATCCAATGAAAGTAAAATAGTCATTTCACCCTTTAGGGGTATTTTGGTCATTTTACCTACGTAGGGGTCTCGGTGCAGCTATCGACCTCTTGGAAAGTCCGCAGTCGCCTCAAGCGACTTCGGTAACATAAATGGTCATAACAGTCTAAATGGGCCTAAGGCCCATTACTTGGCCCAAGTGGGCCCACACGCTCGCGCGGCCCGTTTAGCCCAAATTTTGCCACGGCTATGAGACCTACATAGCCCAGTCCAATATTTGCCACAAATCGTGGATTTCATCCGTGTGGGGCCCACGAGCCCATTAGGCCCACACGGCCCATTTTGGCCCAACGTGGCCCAATACGGCCTAAGCCCATGAAAGAGCTCATGGAGGCCTCTACAGTCAATCACCCACGATTCATGGGCTCGATTTGACCACACGAGCGTTCGCACGCCCATGTGACCTCCAAGCCCAATCTTTCGACTTTTCGGCTTTTCCACAGTCTAATCAGTGTGAATACACACCTGTTTACGAAACCGCTCCAAGTTCCACGAGTACCCAACCTAGAACAAACATGACCCATGTTAGTCCTTTAATCATTAGGGTAAAACACCCTCTTATGGACACTTAATCCGAACCACCATCATTACCTTGCTTGAATGAGGTGACTTTAGTCCCCAAGACTGTTAACCAGAATTGATCACACACCTTTGGAGATCATCTGTACCACAAACATCGATCCATTAATCAAGGTAGGCCATGTAAGTGGCCTCAAACCACAAATGATCTCATATCAGACATAATCAGTACGGCTTAAACTCCAAAGGTGAGATAACGCATTACCTTAATTAGACGCTGAGAATGAGGGTTATGACTATTTCGAAACCACCGAAACTCCACCACTCCTCAAGGAAAACCTTAGCACCGCGATGAGTAACACACCATGAGAGAAAGAAAAAACAGTCGGTAATCAAACGATGAATAAGAGGGTAATCGGTTTTAAGAAATATAGAAGCGAACAGGTTAATCACAAAGTGAGGAGTATAATCACTTATCGATACTCTGGACACTTGCAGCACTAGAACAGCAAGAAGCTATGAAGAGAAAGCCAGCGCAGAAAGTGATACAAAAAGGTGATATTCGGCTAGACTACAATCAATGAGGAGAGATAGCTCTCGGTCAAAACAAGGAAAATATTTAGAGGTAGAAGACAGAAATAGAAGAATCGGCCTAAACCAAACTGATTAAGAGCGGAAACAAAAAGGAAAAAGGGGATAAACTGATTGGTAGGCAAGGAATATTCGGCCAAGGGAGTACAGATTCAGGAAGAGAAGAAGAGAGGAAAGAAAAGGACGAGTTGCTCAAAACGACTGACAACTAAAGACCAAAAAGAGGGGACTTTTGTTGACTAATACGCAGCAACCAAAATAATTTCGAAAGAACCAAAAGCTGGCAAATGGGAGGAAAGAAAAGAGAATTCGAAAACTGCTAGACCAAGGCCAAAAATGACTAACAATCCCCCCAGCCGAATTGTCAAAGTTTGAGTTCCCCCAAATGGCACAACACCTCCTCTCACTCAAATTCCTTGATTTTCTCCTTGAATCTCTCCCTTTATCCCTCCTTGAATCTCTCCATGACCAGTTCAAACACCATTCAATTTCTATTCAAACTCCCCCTTAGCTGTGTTTCAATCCAACTCTACTACCTCCACAGCTCATGCAGCAAAATAAATACCCCATTGCACAACCCAAGACTTGAACCTCAGACCTCACAATTGCACAACACGCCACCTTGCCACTAGTCCACCAACTCTTCTTATGTCATAAACAAGCATTAAAATTTATAAAGCCTACATGCTAGTGTCCAGATTTATTTAAGAGAAAAACTAAAAATTTTGCAAAAGCCTAAACTTAAACCCAGGCTTCTCAAACACCCCCAAACACACCTAAATCACTTAGCCATTAAAGAAAACAAGCAATTTGTGTTAGAAAATGCAAAATTAAATACCCTATATTTTTTTGGGCATTACAACTCTACCCCCTAAAAGAAATTTTGGCCTCAAAATTTACCTGGTCAAAATAGGTGAGGGTATTGCCGACGCATCGTCTTCTCAGGTTCCCACGTGGCTTCTTCTGAACTATGATTACGCCAAAGCACTTTGACTAGCAGAATTGATTTCTTCCTCAGTACTTTAACCTCACAGTCCAAAATCTGCATTGGCTCCTCCCTGAAGGTCAAACCTGGCCTAACCTCGATCTCTTCGACTGATACTATATGTGTGGGATAAGAGCAGTAACACCTCAGCATGGAGACATGGAATACATCGTGAATCCAGTCTAATTCTGGAGGCAACTCAAGTTGATAGGCGACCGATCCCACATGCTTCAGTACACGGTAAGGCCCAATGTACCTAGGGCTAAGCTTACCCTTTCGCCCAAACCTCAGTATCTTTTTCCATGGAGAGACCTTAAGAAATACGAAGTCCCCCACGGAATATTCAATCTCTCGACGTTAAGATCTGCATAAGACTTCTGCCTATCAGATGCTTCTTTCAACCGGTCTCGAATTAGTTTTACCTTTTCTTCGGTATCAGAAACTAACTCTGGCCCCAAAAATCGCCGCTCACCCAGCTCATTCCAACAGGTAGGAGTACGACACCTACGACCATATAACGCCTCATACGGTGCCATTTGAATACTGGACTGGTAGCTATTATTATACGCAAACTCTGCTAGCGGCATATAGTCTTCCCAGCTGCCTCGAAAGTCAATTACACATCCTCTTAACATGTCCTCCAGTATCTGAATCACCCTCTCTCGTCGACCATGCATGCGAGGATGGGGCGTAATCTTGAAGTCCAACCTAGTACCCAAGGCCTCGTGTAATTTCTTCCAGAACCGAGATGTGAATCGTGGGTCTCTGTCGGATATGATGGAAATCGATACCCCATGCAGTCTCACAATCTCGGCCACATACAACTTTGCCAGCTTCTGCAACGAGTAATCAGTGCGAACTAGTATAAAATGGGCAGATTTAGTCAACCGGTCTACAATAACCCATACTTAATCCTTCTTAGTAGGCGTTAAGGGCAGCCCACTCACAAAATCCATAGTTACCCTCTCCCACTTCCAAAGTGGAATCTTAACTAGCTGTAGTAGCCCTGAAGGCAGCTGATGCTCAGCCTTAACTTGCAGACATGTCAAGCACTTACTCACAAAATTAGTAACTTTGTGTTTCAGCCCTGGCCACCAGTACAGCTCACAAAGATCTCGATATAACTTGTTTCCGCTAGGTGCATAGCATATGGACTACTATGTGCCTCTCACAGTATAGACTACCTCAGCTCAGTATCCCTCGGTACACAGACTCTCCCATGAAAACACAGTACTCCCTCACCATTCAACCCAAAATCTGCAGTCTCTCCCTTCTCAACTTGTCAGAAACGAGGAACCAGTGACTCATCCAACAACTGTTTCCCCTTAATTTTCTCAGTCCACGTCGGTCTTACTTGAAGCTCAGCCAACAAGCTACCATCATCAAACAAGCTAAAACGAGCAAACGTTGCTCTCAATTCAGATACAGTTCTACGGTTTAGTGCGTCAGCCACCACGTTAGCCTTACCAGGGTGGTACTCAATCGAGCAATCATAATCCTTAAGCAGTTCTATCCATTTTCGCTGCCTAAGATTCAGCTCCTTCTGAGTGAGGAGGTACCTTAGGCTCTTGTGATCTGTGTAGATAATACACTTCTCACCGTATAAATAATGCCTCTAAATTTTTAGTACGAATACCACCGCGGCTAACTCCAAGTCATGAGTAGGGTAATTCACTTCGTGAGGCTTAAGTTGACAAGATGTATAAGCAACCACCTTACCCTCCTGCATCAACACACAACCCAAACCAACGTGTGATGCATCACTGTAGGCAGTGTATTCCTTCCCAGACTCTGGCAGTATTAAGACAGAGGCCTCAGTCAGAACTTTCTTTAGTTTCTCAAAACTTTCTTGCTCCTTATCAGTCCAGTGAAACGGTACCCCTTTACGCAACAACTTAGTCATGGGTGCAGCAATCAAGGAAAACCCCTCAACAAAACGTCTGTAATACCCTGCCAGACCCAGAAAGCTTCGAATCTCAGATGCGGTCTTAGGTGGTTTCCAATCCAGTACGGCTTCAATTTTTCGAGGATCAACCCTAATCCCCTCGGCAGATACCACGTGACCCAGAAATGTCACTGCTCGCAGCCAGATTTCACATTTGCTGAACTTAGCATTCAGTTGTTTCTCCCTTAAAATCTGCAGAATAATTCTGAGATGTGCATCATGTTTATCCTCGATTCTCGAATACACCAAGATATCGTCTATAAATACCACCACGAACCGATCCAGGTAGGGCTAGAATACTCGATTCATCAGGTCCATGAAGGCAGCTGGTGCATTCGTCAGCCCAAACGACATCACTAGGAACTCATAATGGCCGTAACGAGTCCAAAACGCAGTCTTATACACATCAGCCTCCTTAACTCTCAGCTGTTGGTACCCAGAACGAAGATCTATTTTGGAGAAAACTGAAGCTCCTTGCAGCTGATCAAATAGATCATCTATCCTTGGCAAGGGATACTTATTCTTGATAGTCAGTTTATTCAATTGCCGATAGTTGATGCATGCACATGCGCATGGACCCATCCTTCTTCTTTACGAACAACACTGGTGCTCCCCATAGAGACACACTAGGTCGAATGAATCCTCAGTCCAGCAGTTTTTGGATTTGAGCTTTTAACTCCACCAGCTCCTTCGGTGCCATCCTATAAGGAGCGATGGACACTGGAGCTGTTCCAGGCAAGAGCTCAATAGCAAATTCAATTTCGCAGTTCGGAGGAAACCCAGGGAGCTCATCAGGAAATGCATCGGAAAATTCCTTAACTGTTTTGATATCTCCAACAGAAGGACCCTCAGAATTAGATACACCAATATAGGCTAGAAACGCCTCACAACCCTTGCGAACTAGTTTTTCGGCCCTTAATGCAGAGATCACATTAGACAGAAAGTCCCTTTGCTCCCCAATCACAACCACCTCCTCATTCTAAGTAGTCCTCAATACCATACGCTTAGCAGCACAATCCAAACTTGCACGGTGTTTTACCAGCCAATCCATCTCCAAGATTAGGTCAAATTAACCAAACGGTAGCTCCATCAAATCCGCTAGAAATATAACTCCTTGAACCTCTAGGGGCACATCTCTGAACAACTTGTCTACTCTTACTGACTGTCCCAGTGGACTTAACACAGTCATCTCATTAACAGTACACTCACACATGATACCCAAGGTGCCAGACACAGTGCATGCAATATATGAATGCGTAGACCCTATATCAATTAGGAGCAGTGTAAGGTATATTATGAATTAGGAGCGTACCGGTTATAACATCATCGAGGCGTCACCATCCTCTCGGTGATGGCGGCATAGACCGATCTTGTTGCCGCCGCCTTAATGTTACCAAAGACTTACGCCTAGCGCTCCACGACCTCGTCCCATAACGTTTCCACCTCTAGCCTAGCCACGGCCTCTCGGTGGCTGCTGACCACCTCTCACTGGCTGAACATGACCCTGTCCTGCGGCTTGCATCTGAACAAGCCTCTGAGGACAATTCTTAACCTGATGATCCATGGACCCGCATCTGAAACACGCCCCAATCCTCTTCCAGCACTCACCCTAGTGAGATCTCCCACAATCAGCGGAAGGCTACGGTCTAGCAACAGCAGCAGAAACTCCAGCCCGAACTGGCCCATCAAACCTGGCCTTCTTTATAGGCCTTTCAAAAGAACCCGAGGGCCCAAAATCCCTCTTATTTCTGCCTCTATCATTCTCGCGGTTCTGGCGCTCAGAGCGCTTCACATCCTCAGCAATTTTCGCTGTTTCTACTAAGGAAGCAAAATCTCGCTCCCTCTATGGAGCTATCAATACTCGTAACTCATCTCGAAGGCCGTCCTCAAAATGCACACAGCGTTCATACTCAGTTGCTACTATCCCACGAGCATATCGACTCAACCGCAAGAACTCTGCCTCATATTCCGCCACTGTCTTATTCTATTGGGTCAGACTCAGAAATTCCCTTCTTCAGGCGTCCACATAACTTGCGCCTACATACTTCCCTTGAAAGGCCACATTAAAGAAATCCCATGTCAACCGGTCAGCCTGCGTACCCTCTCTCACGGTGAGCCACCACTAGTAGGCCTCGTCTCGCGCTAAGGACACTGCTCCTTTTAACTTTTGTTCCGCAGTATAGTCAAGGTCATCCATTATTCTTTCAGTGGCCCCCAGCCAGTATTCTTCCATATTTGGGGCTACTCCAGAAATACCCCTGAAAATTTTCGCTCCATTAGACCGGAGTCGCTTAAAAATTGACCATCGGCCCACTGCACCAATACCAGATCCAGCAACCCTCTCTAAAATGCGGAGCAAAGCTTGGGATAGGGCATCATCCCCAGCCGCTCGATCGTAAGACCCCATCATCGGTCCCCGGTGAAGTTGGTGCTTCCCCATCAGGCATGTGACCCGATACCGAAGACCCAGCCCGAGCACTTCCTCGGCCTCTACCGCGGTCCCGTGTACCCCTTCTGCGAGTACCTCTTGTGCTCATTTTGATATACGCTTTATCTGTTTTAAAAATCTTATGCATCAGATTATAATTTCAGTAATTATTAACAAATGAGTTATGAAAGACAGTCACCGGGGGTTTGCTTTCGCAGATCGAGATCTCACTACAGTTTTCAGTCTTCTACGGTCTCAGTTTCTTCTATCTAGAGTTTCACAGTATAGTCTTACTATCCATAATAGTTTCTTAGTATAACGTCTCAGTCTATAATAGTAAACAGTATTAGAAAACTTACAGATTTGGTGCCGGAGACTCGGTGTGCCACACTTGTGAATCTTCAAAAACATTTCCAATCTTTAAAATCCACGTTCAGAAAAACTTTTCAAAAACCCATTCCATAGCTGAGTTTTGTAATCGGGCTCTGATACCACTAAATGTAACACCCTAAACCCGGCCTAGACGCTATGGCCGAATCTGGCGTGTCACCTTGAAGTGTCTTTCGAAAGTTTGTCTTGTTGGTAAAAATTTGCTTCAAAGTTTAAAAACCTCTTTATTATTGTTTAACAAATTATTTAGTCAAACGTGTTCCTTATTAGCTGCTCTGGTTATAGTAAGTTGATTTAAGTTCGCGAAAGCTTTCAAATAATTAATGTCCAAATTTTCGTGTCTTTGAAAACGGTAATTATTTTGAAAACTCGTCTTCTCTAAACTAGTAGTTTAAAAATAAGTAATCAAAGCCCAATTAAAAACTTAAGCAAATACCAATGGCCTTATTACATAAACAAAACCCAAATAATCTCTAGATTTAAGTAAAAGCAAGTATAAAATAGCTGCAGTTGTGTGGCCACGTCTGAGTCCCTCACAGCACCAAATCGCCTATGGCTGAGGATTACCTGCACAGTGAAAGGGAAGGGTGAGTTTACGAAAACTCAGTGTGTAATCCCTTATCAGTCAGTCAGTACATAACAATATTTGCAATAATAGTCTGGGCCATAGCCTATTTCAAAAATAGTGTGGGCCTAAGCCCAATACAGTATTAGTACGGTGCAAATATGTAACCCACCCCAATCCAACCAACACACCACCCATACCAACCAACACACCATGTGAGGATAAAATCGACCCACCCGGCCAAAGACACCAATATCGCAAAGATAGTCATGTCGGTAATAATAACGCTTAGAGCGCGCGAACGATATATGTGGCAACGCCACCGATTCTGATGAATGTGGAGGAGCCACTAGTACAGTACTTCCTCCATATCAGAATCCCAACCCCATGCAGTATGTCATGTCATAAATCAAACGTATATGCAGAATGTCATACTCAGTAACAGTCATATAAAAATCATGAACACATCAGTCAACCTACCCTTAGGGTTATAACGGTCATTTCCATCCAATGAGGGTAAAATAGTCATTTCACCCTTTAGGGGTATTTTGGTCATTTTACCTACGTAGGGGTCTCGGTGCAGATATCGACCTCTCAGAAGGTCTGCAGTCACCTCGAGCGACTTCGGTAACCTAAATGGTCATAAAGTGTAAATGGGCCCAAGGCCCATTACTTGGCCTAAGTGGGCCCACACGCTCGCGCGGCCCGTTCAGCCCAGATTTCGCCATGGCTATGAGACCTACATAGCCCAGTCCAATATTTGCCACAAATCGTGGATTTCATCCGTGTGGGGCCCACGAGCCCATTGGGCGCACACGGCCCATTTCGGCCTAACGTGGCCCAATACGGCCTAAGCCCATGAAAGAGCTCATGGAGACCTCTACAGTCTATCGCCCACGATTCATGGGCTCGGTTTGACCACACGAGCGTTCGCACGCCCATGTGACCTCCAAGCCCAATCTTTCGGCTTTTCGTCTTTTCCACAGTCTAATCAGTGTGAATACACACCTGTTTATGAAACTGCTCCAAGTTCCACGAGCACCCAACCTAGATTCAAACATGACCCATGTTAGTCCTTTAATCGTTAGGGTAAAACACCCTCTTATGGGCACTTAATCCGAACCACCATCATTACCTTGCTTGAATGAGGCAACTTTAGTCCCCAAGACCGTTAACCAGAATTAATCACACGCCTTTAAAGATCATCTGTACCACAAACACTGATCCATTAATCAAGGTAGGCCATGTAAGTGGCCTCAAACCACAAATGATCTCATATCAGACATAATCAGTACGACTTAAACTCCAAAGGTGAGATAACGCATTACCTTAATTGGACGCTGAGAATGAGGGTTGCAACTATCTCGAAACCACCGACACTCCACCACTCCTCAAGGAAAACCTTAGCACCGCGATAAGTAACACATCATGAGAGAAAGAAACAACAGTCAGCAATCAAACGATGAATAAGAGGGTAATCGGTTTTAAGAAGAATAGAAGCGAATAGGTTTATCACAAAGTGAGGAGTATAAACACTTACCGATACTCTGGAACACCTGCAACACTGGAACAGCAAGAAGCTATAAAGAGAAAGTCGGCGCAGAGAGTGATACACAAAGGTGATATTCAGCCAGACTACAATCAATGAGGAGAGATAGATCTCGGTAAAAATAAGGAAAATATTTGGAGGTAGAAGACAGAAATAGAAGAATCGGCCTAAACCAAACTGATTAAGAGCGGAAACAAAAAGGAAAAAAGGGATAAACTAATTGGTAGGCGAGGGATATTCGGCCAAGAGAGTACAGATTCAAGAAGAGAAGAAGTGAGGAAAGAAAAGGACGAGTTGCTCAAAACGACTGACAACTAAAGACCAAAAAGAGGGGACTTTTGTTGACTAATACACAGCAACCAAAATAATTCTGAAAGAACCAAAAGCCGGCAAATGGGAGGAAAGAAAAGAGAATTCAGCAACTGCTAGACCAAGGCCGAAAATGACTAACAATCCCCCCCAGCTGAATTGTCAAAGTTTGAGTTCCCCCAAACAGCACAACAACTCCTCTCAATCAAATTCCTTGATTTTCTCCTTGAATCTCTCCCCTTATCCCTCCTTGAATCTCTCCATGACCAGTTCAAACACCATTCAAGTTCTATTCAAACTCCCCTTTAGTTGTGTTTCAATCCAACTCTACTACCTCCACAGCTCATGCAGCAAAATAAATACCCCATTGCTCAACCCAGGACTTGAACCTCAGACCTCACAGTTGCACAACACGCCACCTTGCCACTAGTCCACAAACTCTTCTTATGTCATAAACAAGCATTAAAATTTATAAAGCCTACATGCCAGTGTCCAGATTCATTTAAGAGAAAAACTAAAAATTTTGCAAAAGCCCAGACTTGAACCTAGGCTTCTCACACACCCCCAAACACACCTAAATCACTTAGCCATTAAAGCAAACAAGCAATTTGTGTCAGAACATGCAAAATTAAAGACCCTATATTTTTGGGGCGTTACAATATCCCTTCTGAGAGACACTGCGTATCAGTGGTGGAATACGTTAGTATTAGTGGTGCCGAGAGATAGAGCCACCTGGGAGTTCTTTCAGACCGAATTCTGAAAGAAATACATCAGTCAACGGTTTTTGGATCAAAAACTGTAACACCTCTTACCCGTATTCGACACCGGAACAAGGTACGAGGTGTTACCAGACTTAAAATGCAAGCAATCACACAAAATTGAGACATGACTTTCCACTCAACAATAAAACTTTTCATAAACCTTCATATCACCCTTTAAACTAGCTTACGAGGCCCAAAACTCACTTTAGGAGTTGTTCGAGATCAAACCGAATTCCTTAGAAAGTCTCTGGAAAATCTTAGAAAATTTTTGTCAAAACGTCCACACACCCGTGTGGAAGAAGGGACACGCCCGTGTGGCATATCACATGCCCGTGTTCCAAACCCGTGTAGATTTATTCTTAATTCGAACCTACAGGGTTTTTCACACGGCCTGACACACACCCGTGTCCCTCACATGGCCATGACACGCTCGTGCCCTTAGGCCGTGTCTTCCACACGGTTGAGACACACGGCCGTGTCTCAGCCCGTGTGTTTACTACTGAGCATTCTGTGTTATCAACTTAGGGTGCAGGGGGACATACGGCCAAACTACACGCCCATGGGGTAGACCGTGTGTCACACACGACCTAGACACACGCCCGTGTGGACAATATCAAGGCTATTTACCAAGCCCTTTTTGCCACCCCTACTTGCACCAACAATAACCACATCAAGCAACCAACTCATTCATGCATAACATCATCATTTCATATATTAATAAGAGATAGCCATCAAATATGGCCTTATACAAAAGAATTCATCTTCAAATCAAGCTAACACATTGGCCAAAACAATATGACACTTGACAAATACAAAGTCCCTATACATGCCATACTCAAAATGCTAAGTCTAACTATACCAAAATGTGTGGATAGTGTGGGTGCTCCTCCGACGGTCTCTGTATCCCGAGCTGGCTCTTCAACACTATAAAACAAGGAAAAAGAGAAAGGAGTAAGCTTTAAGCTTAGTAAGTCTATATGTAAACAATGAACATCACACCATATCCTTAGCAATCAAGAACATTATATACTAATCAAGAACAATTCAAATCCTTGTAATTATACTTACTCACTACAATTCTTACCACATCCCAAACACTTATCATAAACATTGCTCACATTTATACGCACTTATACCCTGCACTTATCACCACAAAGCCACATGTAATTTCACTTAGACAATGTTTCTCGATGAACGCTTCGAAATAATATCGAATACTCGGTGGTTTCACACACAGCCCACCATTATTAATTAACACAGTGGTATCGCACACAGCCCACCAATAATAGATACGGTAGTATCGCACATAGCCCACCAAAATAATAGATATGGTGGTATCGCACACAGCCTACCAATAACAATGGATACGGTGGTATCACACACAGCCCACCAATAATCACATATCCAAGATTTTTACCCGAATTCTGTTCCTATTCTGAAGGTTCATTCGAGAATTTCCTCACTTTCTATCATTCCAATGAATAATAATAATACTCATTCACCATTCACACAATGCATTAATATGTAAAAACATAAGTAAAAAGGATGTATCATTTACATATAAACTTACCTCGATACAAAATATGTCAATTTGCAATTTAGTTCGAAACCTTGCCTTTTCCTCAGTCAAGGTTGATTCCACGTTCTTCTTGATCTATAATGACATGTTTACCTTATCAATCAATCACATTAATCAAATTACTCCAAAACTCCTATTTTGGCAAAATTTTTATTTTGCCCCTAGACTTTTACAAAATTTACGATTTTGCCCTAGGCTCGTAAAATAAAATGTGTTCATTTTTCACACACCCAAGCCTAGTCGATTCATATTCCCTCTTATAGAAACTCACAATTCCAATTATTACACACATTTATCACCTATTTACAACCTTTACAAAAAGGTCCCTTTTTAGGTGTTTTCATGAAAACTCCTTTCACAAAAGTTGTTTATTTAACAACCAAGATTCATTTTCTTCCATAAAAATTTAGAAAACAACACTAATGTTCTCATGGAAAAACCCTAGACTCTCAACCATTTTGCAAAATAGTCCCCTTATTAGCTAGCTTAAGCTACAAGGGTTCCAAAAACACAAAAAATCATCAAAAATGACCATCGAGATGACTTACTTGCAAGGATGGGGAGTTGCTGAAAATTTCAAGCTTCCTAAACCCCTATTTGGCTGATATTTTCAGTGGAAGAAGATGGAGATGAAATGTGATATCATCTTTTTCTTTATTTTATTTTATCCCATCAATTAGTCACCTAATTCACCTATTTTGACCAAATTTTTATTTTTCTTGTCCCCTATGGCCGACCATCACCTTCCTAAGGGCCTAATTGCACCTTAAGGACATCCAATTTAGGGTTCTATAGCTATTTAACACTCCTAGCTTGTAAAATAAAACTTTCGCACTTTATGCGATTTAGTCCCTTTTCAAAATTAAGCATACAATCACTAAAATTAATTAACCAAAATTTTCATGCACTCATATAATCATGCTACAACACATAAAATAATATTAAAAATGATTTCTCCGGTCTCAAATTAGTGGTTCTGAAACCACCATTACGACTAGCCCCAAAATCGGGTTATTACAACTCTCCCCCCTTTAGGGATTTTTGTCCCCGAAAATCTTACCGATAAAGAGGTTTGGGTACTGTTCTCTCATGGCTTCTTCCGGTTCCCACGTAGCCTCTTCCACACCATGTTTTTGCCACAACACTTTCACTAAGTCTATACTTTTATTCCTCAATTGTTTAACCTCTCGAGCCAAAATCTTAATTGGTTCCTCTTTATAGGTCATATATGGTCGTATCTCAATTTCGGTCGGAGGAATCATATACGAAGGATCGGAACGATATCATCGCAACATCGACACATGAAGCACATTGTGTCTTCTCTCCAACTCCGCCGGCAAAGTTAATCTGTAAGCTACTGGTCCAATCCTTTCAATAACCTCAAACGGCCCTATGAATCGCGTACTCAATTTGCCCTTGCGACCAGATCTCAATATTTTCTTCCACGGGGATACTTTCAGAAATACTTTATCACCCACCTGAAACTCAATTTCTTTTCTTTTCAAATCCGTGTATCACTTTTGTCGATCTGAAGTAGCTTTCAGACTATCACGGATCACTTTCACTTTCTCTCTGGTTTCTCTAACCAAACCAACCCCGTGAATTTGCTTCTCACTAAGCTCGATCCAATACAAGGGAGTTCGACACTTGAGACCATATAATGCTTCGTATGGTGCCATTTGTATACTCGACTGATAACTGTTGTTGTAGGCAAATTCAACCAAAGGTAGATATTTTTCCCAACTACCTCCGAACTCTAAAACGCAACATCGGAGCATGTCTTCAAGAACTTGGATCACTCTTTCAGATTGACCATCAGTTTGCGGATGGAACGCGGTACTAAAATTCAATTTTGTACCCAAGGCTTCTTGCAACTTTTTCCAAAACCTCGAAGTGAATCTCGGATCTCTATCCGATATAATGGACATAGGCACCCCATGTAATCTCACAATTTCAGCAATATACAGCTCAACCAACTTGTCAAGTGAGTAATCAATACGTACCGGTATAAAGTGAATCGATTTCATTAATCTATCATCGATAACCCAACAGTATCTTTCTTTTTCGGAGTCATGGGTAGTCCTGTTACAAAATCCATCGTGATTCGATCCCATTTCCACTCGGGAACCATCACTGACTGAAGTAAACCCGAAGGTACCTGATGATCGGCTTTCACTTGTTGACAGATCAAACACTTTGTAACAAACTCAGAGATGTCTCTTTTCATACCCAGCCACCAATACAACTTCTTCAAATAATTAAACATTTTTGTACTGCCCGGATGTACTGACAAACAACCATTATGTGCCTCATGTAAAATCTTCTGAATAAGCTCTTCATCCTTAGGTACACAAATCCTCTCTCAGAACATCAAATAGCTGTCGGCACCAATTCGAAAATTCGATTCAATACCCATCTCACATTGAGTTATCTTGGCTTGTAATTCTTTATCACCTTTTTGAGCTTCACAGATCTCTTGCAAAAAAATTAGTCTCGCTCTCAACTCGGCTAAAATCGAACCATCATCAGTCACCGACAACTGAGTGTTCATAGCCCTCAAAGCAAACAATGATTTCCTACTCAACGCATCGGCGACCACATTCGGCTTCCCAGGGTGATAGTCAATTATTAACTCATAATCTTTTATCAACTCTAACCATCTCTGTTGTCGTAGGTTTAACTCCTTTTGAGTTATCAAGTACTTCAAACTTTTGTGATCGGTAAAGATTCGACATTTCTCACCATACAAATAATGGCGCCAAATCTTCAAAGCAAAGACGATGGCAGCCAATTCCAAATCGTGCGTCGAATAATTCTTTTCATGTGGTTTTAGCTGCCTCGAGGCATAAGCTACTACTTTGCCTTCTTGCATCAGCACACAACTAAGGCCATTCATTGACGCATCACTATAGATTACAAATTCCTTTCCCGACTCAGGTTGTACCAAAATTGGGGCTTAGTCAACAATGCCTTCAGTTTCTCAAACCTCTGTTAGCATCTCTCTGTCCATTCAAACTTGACATCTTTATGTAGCAATCTTGTCATCGGTGTAGCAATCATGGAGAACCCATTAACGAACCGTCTGTAGTAACCTACTAAGCCCAAAAAGCTCCTAATCTCTGACACATTCCTTGGTAGTTTCCACTCAAAAATAGCAGAGATCTTACTCGGAACAACTCTAATTCCATCACCCGACACGATGTGTCCTAAGAATCCGGTGGTTTTGCACACAGCCCACCATTATTAATTAACACAGTGGTATCGCACACAGCCCACCAATAATAGATACGGTGGTATCGCACACAGCCCACCAAAATAATAGATAGGGTGGTATTGCACATAGCCCACCAATAATAATGGATACGTTGGCATCGCACACAACCCACCAATAATCACATGTCCAAGGTTTTTACCCGAATTCTGTTCCTATTCCGAAGGTTCATCCGAGAATTTCCTCACTTTCTATCATTTCAATGAATAACAATAATATTCATTCCACATTCACACAATGCATTAATATGTAAAAACGTAAGCAAAAAGGATGTATCATTTACATATAAACTTACCTTAATACAAAATATGTCAATTTGCAATTTAGTTCGAAACCTTGCCCTTTCCTCGGACAAGGTTGATTCCACATTCTTCTTGATCTATAATGACATGTTTAGCGTATCAATCAATCACATTAATCAAATTACTCCAAAATTCCTATTTTGGTAAAATTTTCGTTTTGCCCCTAGACTTTTACAAAATTTACGATTTTGCCCCTAGGCTCGTAAAATAAAATGTGTTCATTTTTCACACACCCAAGCCTAGCCGATTCATATTCCCTCTTATAACAACTCACAATTCCAATTCTTACACACATTTATCACCTATTTTACAACCTTTACAAAAAGGTCCCTTTTTAGGTGTTTTCATGAAAACTCCTTTCACAAAAGTTGTTTATTTAACAACCAAGATTCATTTTCTTCCATAAAAATTTAGAAAACAACACTAATGTTCTCATGGAAAAACCCTAGAATCACAACCATTTTGCAAAATAGTCCCCTCATTAGCTAGCTTAAGCTACAAGGGTTCCAAAAACACAAAAAATCATAAAAAAATGACCATCAAGATGACTTACTTGCAATGATGGGGAGTTGCTAAAAATTTCAAGCTTCCTAAACCCCTTTTTGGCTGGTATTTTCAGTGGAAGAAGATGGAGATGAAATGTGATATCATCTTTTTCTTTATTTTATTTTATCCCATCAATTAGTCACCTAATTCATCAACTTTGACCAAATTTTTATTTTTCTTGTCCCCTATGGCCGGCCATCACCTTCCTAAAGGCCTAATTTTAACTTAAGGACCTCCAATTTAAGGTTCTATAGCTATTTAACACTTCTAGCTTGTAAAATAAAACTTTCACACTTTATGCGATTTAGTCCTTTTTCGTAATTAAGCATACAATCACTAAAATTAATTCACCAAAATTTTCATGCACGCATATAATCATGCTACAACAAATAAAATAGTATTAAAACTGATTTCTCCTGTCTCGAATTAGTGGTTCTGAAACTACTATTACGACTAGCTCCAAAATCGGGTTGTTACAAAAACACAAAGAGTTTTTAGAATTGAAACAAGGCCATATGACCATAATCAAATATGAAAGAGAATTTGTACGTCTGAGTAAGTATGCTCAAGAATATGTTTCTACCGAAGAGATAATGTGCAAGTTGTTTGTTGATGGGCTGAACTAAGACATTAAACTTCTGGTTCAAATTTTAGATTTAAAAGAATTTGTTGTGTTAGTTGACCGGGCTTGCACAGCCGAAGACTTTAGCTGAGAAAAGAAGAAAACTGATTCAGAGGCTAGAGATTCGAGGAAAAGACCGATGAATAAACCTTCTCATTCTTCATCAAAGAAGTTTTGAGATTCGTTTAGTCGATCGAATACATCAATGGGATATCAGAATAGAGATCGTGGAAATTTACATGTGAATCCTAAAGCTCAAGCTACATCCGTTTCACGTGTTGGCAGTGTGAGAAATAACAAACCCGAGTGTCAACAATGCGGGAGAAGACATTTTGGTGAATGCTGGAATAAGAATACTAAAGCTTGCTTCAAATGTGGTTCACCAGATCACTCTATCCGAGATTGCCCAGAGTTATCTGAGAAAGAAAAACTTCAGAATGTAAGATCGAGCAATACGACTGCGAGAGGGAGACCACCGAGAAATACAAAAAATGTATCCAGTGGCAGAGTTATAACTAGGGACTCAGCTGTGAGATCCGAGGCCAGAGCACCTACTAGAGCCTACGCTATTCGCGCTTGCGAAGAAGCGTCATCCCCAGATGTTATTACTGGTACATTCTCTCTTTATGATACTAATGTGATTGCTTTAATTGATCCTGGACCGACACACTCGTATATATGTATGAATTTGGTGTTTAATAAGAGTTTGCCTGTCTAGTCTACTGAGTTTGTGATTAAAGTATCGAACCCCTTAGGAAAATATGTTTTAGTTGATAAAGGTTGCAAGAATTGTCCTTTAATGACTCAGGGTTATTTTTTTTTGGCTGACTTGATGCATTTACCATTTGATGAGTTCGATGTGATTTTGGGAATGGATTGGTTGACTCTACATGATGCTGTTGTGAACTGTAGACGAAAAACTATAGAATTGAAGTGTCAGAATAATGAAATTCTTCGGATTGAATCTGATGAGTCGAATGGGTTGCCCATAGTGATTTTGTCTATGTCAGCTCAGAAATGTGTGAGAAAAGGTTGCGAAGCCTATCTTGCTTATGTTTTGGATACAAAAGTGTCTGAATCAAAGATTGAATCAGTGCCAATTTTCTGTGAATATCCGGATGTGTTTCCTGAAGAATTACCAGGGTTGCCACCTATCAGAGAGGTTGAATTTGCAATTGAATTAGTACCGGGAACTTCACCGATATCTATAGCTCCGTATAGAATGGCTCCAACAGAGTTGAAAGAGTTGAAAACTCAGTTGCAAGAGTTAACAGATAGAGGTTTTGCACGACCGAGTTTTTCATACTGGGGTGCGCATGTATTGTTCGTAAAGAAGAAAAACGGATCAATGAGAATGTCTATTGGCTATCGTCAGCTCAACAAAGTTATAATAAAGAATAAGTATCCGTTATCGAGAATATACGATTTGTTTGACCAGTTGAAAGGTGCAACAGTGTTTTCAAAGATTGATTTGAGATCGGGTTATTATCAGTTATGAGTTAAAGACTCAGATGTGTCAAAAACTGCGTTTAGAATGAGGTACGGACATTATGAATTCCTTGTTATGCCTTTTGGATTGACTAATGCTCCTGCCATTTTTATGGATTTGATGAATCAGATATTTAGACCGTATTTAGACAGATTTGTTATTATGTTTATTGACGATATTCTGATCTATTCATGAGATGAGTCTGAGCATGCCGAGCATCTAAGGATTGTGTTGCAGACCTTGAGAGATAAGCAATTGTATGCTAAATTCAGCAAATGTGAGTTCTGGCTCTGGAAAGTTGGATTTTTGGGGCATATTGTTTCTGCGGAAGGTAAAAGAGTTGATCCAAGCAAGATATCTGCAGTTATTGACAGGAAACCACCTAGAAATGTATCTGAGGTCAGAATTTTTTTGGGATTGGCTGGTTACTATCGGCGCTTCGTTAAAAGATTCTCGATGATTGCTTCACCGATGACCAGATTGCTTCAGAAAGATGTAAAGTTTGAATGGTTCGAGAAATGTCAACAAAACATTGATCAATGAAACCATTGTTAATTGAGGCACCAGTGTTGGTTCAACCTGAATTGGGTAAAGAATTTGTGATTTACAGCGATGCGTCATTGAATGGTTTGGGTTGTGTATTGATGCAAGAAGGAAAAGTGATAGCTTATGCTTCTAGACAGTTGAAATCGCACGAAAAAAATTATCTGACACATGATTTAAAGTTGGAAGCTATAGTTTTTGCACTGAAAATTTGGCGTCGTCATTTGTACAGTGAAAAATGCCACATATTTACTGATCATAAAAGCTTAAAATATATTATGACTCAGAAAGATTTGAATTTACAACAACAGAGACGGCTCGAGCTACTAAAAGATTATGATTTGGTAATTGATTATCACCCGGGAAAAGCGAATGTAGTTGCGGATGCTTTGAGTAGAAAATCGTTGTTTGCTTTAAGAGCAATGAATACACAGTTGACATTGTCTGATGATGGTTCGATTTTAGCTGAGTTAAAAGCTAAACTAGTATTTCTTTAGCAAATTTACGAAGCTAAGAAATGTGATAGTGATTTGTAAGCTAAAAGAGTGCAATACGAGTCGACTAGTGATACGAGTACCAAATCGGATCCGATGATTGTTTGATGTTTGAGATAGAATCTGTGTACCGAAGAATCTGGAGTTGATTCAGAAAATTTTATACGAGGCACATAGTGGTTGTTTATCTGTTCATCCTGAAAGTACTAAAATGTATAATGATTTGAAGAAATCGTATTGGTGTCTGGTATGAAACAAGATATTTCTGAGTTTGTATCGAAGTGTTTGATTTGTCAACAAGTGAAAGCCGAGCATCAAGTACCTTCAGGTTTGCTTTAGCCTGTGATGATACCGAAATGTAAATAGGATAGAGTGACTATGGATTTCGTATCGGGATTACCCTGTCTCCAAAAAAGAAAGATGCAATTTGGGTTGTCGTTGATCGACTGACGAAATCAACACATTTTATTTATGTACGTATTGACTACTCACTCGATAGATTAGCTGAATTGTACATTGCTGAGATTGTTAGATTGCACGGGGTGCCAATTTCGATTATTTCGGATAGAGATCCGAGGTTTACATTGTGGTTTTGGAAGAAATTACAAGAAGCTCTGGGTACAAAGTTGAATTTCAGTACAGCTTTTCATCCGCAAACCGACAGACAGTTTGAGCGAGTAATTCAGATTCTCGAAGATATGCTCGATGTTGTGTTTTGGAATTTGAAGGCAATTGGGAGAAATATTTACCGCTAGTTGAATTTGCATATAATAACAGCTTTCAATCGAGTATAAAAATGGCACAGTACGAAGCCTTGTATGGTCGTAAATGCCGAACTCCATTGTACTAGACTGAACTTAGCGAGAGACAGATTCACGGGGTTGATTTGATTAAAGAAATCGAAGAGAAAGTGAAAATAATTTGCGATTGTTTAAAAGTAGCTTCAGATCGTCAAAAATCATACGCGGATTTGAAACGAAAAGATATTGAATTTCAAATTGGTGACAAAGTGTTTTTGAAAGTGTCTCCGTGGAAGAAAATTGTTAGATTTGATCGGAAAGGTAAGTTGAGTCCGCGTTTCATCGGGTCGTATGAGATCATCGAAAGAATAGGGCCAGTGGCATATTGACTAGCGTTACCTATTGAATTAGAAAAGATCCACAACGTGTTTTACGTATCGATGTTGCGCCGATATAGATCTGATCCGTCTCATGTGATTTCTCCGGTAGATGTTGAGATATAGACTGATTTGACGTATAGCGAAGAACTAATCAGAATTTTAGCTCGTGAAATCAAAGAATTGAGAAATAAACACATAGCCCTAGTGAAGGTTCTTTGGCATAAACACGGGATCGAGGAAGCTACGTGAGAACCCGAGGAAGCTATGAGAAAATAGTACCCTAACCTTTTCACTGGTAAGATTTTTGGGGACGAAAATCCCTAAGGAGGGAGAGTTGTAACAACCCGTTTTTGGTCAAATCAGAACAGTGGTTTTAGAACCACAAATTCGAAGTCAAAATATTTATTTTATTATTATTTTAATGTCTACAGTATGATAATATGTTTGTGTGAAATTTTTGTTAAGAAATTTTATCGTTTGATTGGTCAATTTGATAAAAAGGACTAAATCGCATATATTGCAAAAGTGTTGTTCTATTAGCTAAAGGTGTCAAATAGCTATAGAACCTTAAAGTTAAGGTCCTTAAGTGGTTATTAACCCATTTGAAAGTTAGTGGATGTTGGTGGCTTGGTATATGGTGTAAATAATAAGTATTTTAAAGGTCAAATTTGTAAATTGATTTTTAATGGTTAATTAATTAAAACCAAAACAAAATTCATCTTTTATTTCTTATTCTCACCGATTGAAGAATAAAACCTAACCATTTTTGTGCTAAAATTTCGGCAACCTCTTTTACATCAATTAAGGTATGATTTTTAATCCGTTTTTGATGATTTCTATGTTTTTGAGATCGTTGCATCTAGTACTAGCTAGCCCAGGGACTAATTTGCAAAACTTTTAAAGATTTTGAATGATGCCACTAATGAATACATGTGTGTTTTATTGTTTGATGATAGATTATGAATGTTTGTTGTGAATTAAACAAGTTTTGTAAAGTAATTTTTAGTAAAAATGCAAAATAGGAATTAAATTGAGAAATGTGTAAAGTTAGTGGTTAAAATGTGGAATAAACGAAAATTATGGGCTGCTAGGGGCATTATGGTAATTCGTCTAGCATGGGTATATTTGGAATTTCACTAATTTGTGATTTTATGCAATAATGACTAAATTGTGAAAAATGTGAAAGTTTAGGGGTAAAAGTGTAAATGTGTTTTAAAGTGTGATTTGGAATAAATTGAATGAATAGATGATTTAATAAGTTAATTTTGAATATATTTAGATCAAAAAAAGAGGAATTCAAATATAGATCGGGGAAAAACAAAAGTTATCGATTAATCGACTCGATTTTCCGTTTTAACATCCAAGGTAAGTTCGTATGTTATAAAGTCATTTCAAATGTATTTTATATTCTTCGATATAGCATGAATTGTCTTTATGTGATTACGTACGAGTTCGGAAATGATTCGCTAAAGACTCGACAGTTGGAAACCCGATTGAACTTTAGGAATAGTTTAGGATGCTAGTGACATGTCATTAGGTATAATTGAGTTGGCTTCGGGCCATGATTTAGCACTATGTGTGCAAGATAAACCGATTTGGCTTCGGGCCATGCATATCGGCTGATTTGGCTTTGGGCCATGATATCAGAATTTAGGATAAGTTACCTTGATTTGGCTACGGGCCATGGTATAGGTACTTATCGAGTGAGACCTTGAGTATCAGACTTCTATTCCGAATGGTTCAACGGGTAAAAGAAGGATGTGGTTGATTTTGAGATTGGTACGATATGGTACAGGTACGTACAGAAATGAATTAAGTATTGAAAATTATGAAATTGATGAGTTCCTTGGTAAGTTATATGAATGATCATATGATGACTTGAGATTTAATAGGTTTGTTACACATTTTTGTCTATTATATGAATGATTAATGAATGATGATAGTTGCTCATTGTTAACATACGAGCTTACTAAGCTATATAGCTTACTTTGTTATTTTTCCATGTTTTATAGTGATTTCAAAGCTAGCTCAGATTCGGGGATCGTCGGAGACTTCATCGCACAATCCACTGACTCTTTGGTACTTTTGAAACTATGTTTTAAGTATATGGCATGTATAGGTATTTGAGTCTTGTTGATTATGTTTTGGTAATGATATTGGCCAAATGAATTGGCATTGTAAATGTATATGTTTTGGCTTGTAATTATAGCCATGAGATTTGGCTTAATTTGAAGAATTTGGTTTTGTGCTTATATGTGCATATATATTGATATTTGAGTTCTTGGATGGATATGTGAATGACCATATTATAAAGTTTGTGGAATTGGTACCTTGCTTGTGAATTGGTACAAAAATGAGGTATGTTAGGTAATGGTTAAATTAGTTGATTGGTATATGTATTTGAGTAGGTTTTGGTTGAGTTAAACTTGGGAAATAAGCATGTTGGTTATTAGTATTTGAAATAGTATGAAATTGTATTGAATGTGGTTAGAATAGGTGTTCTATTGTGCTATGAATTGGTGCCATTTAGGTTGTTTAGGTACATGAGATTTTGGGTGGCAAATTGGCTTGGTAAATAGCCTATTTTTGTCCACACGGGCAGAGACACGGGCATGTGTCTCAGTCGTGTGTGACACACGGTCATGCTACATAACCATGTGTCCCCTGGTATTGAAATTGAAGTGAAATCAGTGTGCTCCACACGATCTCACACACGGGCGTGTGATTGGCCATGTGGTACAAGTTAGTATACCCCCTAATTGGCACACGGCCTAGCACACGGGCGTGTGACTTGGCCGTGTTGCATAATTCAGTATACCCTATAGGTTTGGCATGGCCTAACACATGGCCTAGCACACGGGCGTGTGTGGCCACTTCGAAGGGCACACGGGCTAGACACACAGGCGTGTGGTTGGGCGTGTGACCCAAGTCAGTATGTACCCCTTGTTTTCACCCGACCTGTGACATGAGCGTGTCTGGTGGCCGTGTGAGACACACGGCCTGGCCACATGGGCGTGTGTTCCCTGTTTGAAGCAAAATTTGTTAAGTGTTGAAAAATTTCCCGAGTTATTCGTTTAGTCCCAAACCATTTATAAAGCATGTTTAAGCCCTCGTAGGCTGTTAATAGGGACAAATTGATTGAGATTGAATGATGAATGATTGAATTGAGCAAATGTATGTTAAATAGTTGTTTAATTGTTTTGTAAGTCCGGTAATGCTCTGTAACCCTATTCCGGCGTTGAATACGGGTGAGGGGTGTTACATTTATATATCATATCTCATAAATATTCAATAGTTTTCTAGTAAATCCTTTCTCACCTTATATTTAGTTATAATATTTCAAGTTTCAGCTCACATTTTAAACATCATAAATAAGTATATACATTCATGAATCAGCATTAACATTACTTATATTTATAGGTATGTACAATTCTATACGTACGAGCTTACCTGGCTAAATTGCAAAAATGTCAAAGTACAAGGGCTTTTTGGTAATTTTCTATTTTCCTCGATTTTTCACCCGATCTTGATCTAAATTAATAATTTAATTTAATCTATTAATTTAGAGAGTAAAATAATTTTTTTATGAAATTTAGTCATTTTTGACATTTTTACAAAATTACCCTTAAAGTTTTACTTTTATTCAATTTAGTCCATGAGCCCAAAACATGAAAATTAACCATTTTTAATGCCAATTTATAACAGCCGAATATTCATGGCACCCATATCAGCCCATATTTGCAAAAATTTCACATTAAATCCTTGTATTTTAACTATTTTAACAATTTAGTCCCTAATCGATAAATTCATCAAAAATCACTTAAACAAATTCTTTCACATAAAAACTAATAAATCAAATTCATCATTTAACATTTAAAATCACAAGGTTCATCAATGGCAACATTCAAAATCTTTAACAATTTTAAAATCGAAGGTACAGGTTAGCTAGACCTAGTTGCAACGATATTAAAAATATAAAAATTATTAGAAACGAGTAAAAAAATGGCTTACCATGCATGAATTGAAGCATGCCGAACCTTGGTTCTTCTTGCCATGGTGTTTCAGTGACGAAAATATGAAATGAGGAAGAAAACCCTTTTGTTTTCTTATTTTATTAACTTTTATTTCTTTATTTTATCTTTTATCTTTTAATAATATTATTATAACATATAAAACACATATAAAATTAAAAGAAAATAAGCTTTAACCGCCCACCAACTTAAGAATGGGTAATTTACTCATTAAGGCCATCCAATTATAATTCTTTAATCAATTTAACACCTTTAAACTAATAGCTATTGACTTTTTCAACTTTTACAATTTAGTCCTTTTTTGCTTAATTAATTATCGGAACGTTAAAATTTCTTAACGAAACTTTAATTCCATCTTAATGACACTCCGTAAATATTTATAAAAAATATTTATGGCTCAGTTTATAGAAACGAGGTCCCGATACCTCATTTTCTAAAACCACTTGACCCTAAGGTCAAACCATTTGAACTTAATAATTCGCTTATATAACATAAATTATCAAATCAAAAACCTTTTTAAAACTATATTTGACTCGTAAATATTAAATACTAATATTTACGAACTTACTCGTCAGATTTGGTGGCCCCGAAACCACTATTTTTGACACCGCTGAAAATCAAGCTGTTACATTCATTCTACACGGTGGCACAGGAGGTGCAGAGGATGTATCATTCTCTTGAGCACTAGCTCTCACATGCACACGTCTATGAGGCATATCGAACTAGTCTAACATACACAAACAAGTAAAAAGGTGTGAGTGGCAGGGGAAATTATCTAAGTCATCTTCCTGCAACCAAATTTTAGGATTAAAATCAATGTGTTCTCATTCCTACCCCACATAAATTACAAACAAGAGATATCTCATGCAATTAAAGCAACCAGAATAATTTAATCACATTGATTTCTAGATCCATGGGTTGCGAAACCCCAATTAGCATATCAACAACAATCACCCAAACCGAGTATTATTGAACCTAGGCTTTGATACCACCAAATGTAACACCCTATACTCGATCCAGTCGTCGAGCCCGAATACTAGAATGCTACACCACTGTCTCCCACTTGTACTAATCACAAACCATTACATTATTACACATGTATAATTTTTTTTTCTTTTAATATAATAACATTCACATGAAACGTAGGTCATTCACACTATGAGGAAGTTGAATCATGCTAAACATTCATTGAATAATCATAAAATAGGTATTAAACATACATTAGGACCACTTAGCAAAATTTCCCAAAACTGTTACGTAGAAGTTGGTAACTTAACAAGCTCAATGAATGTTCAAAACAACCACTATGCAAACAAGTCATTATGCATCGACTAAGCAGACATGTCACATATTTGTAACATATTTAACTCTAATATCATATTTCACACGTTTAATCATCTTTCATTATTACTATTATGCATTTATCACATTGACCACATGATTATTTAAGCATATATCTAAGCACATATAAACCATATTTAATCACATTCAGTCACATTATATGATAGTTTGGCTCTTAAGGTTATGAAAAATAATGTGAACTCTATCACCACACATCGGATACACGGATCTCCAACATACAAAAATGACTCATAGAGTCGATCATGTCCCATAAGTGAAGCATATAGCTAACACTCTCCAACACACTAAACACACATATCCCGGTGAATGGAGCTTAACTCACATTCCCTTATCTCTCTGAAAACTGTCTTTGGGCCTCAGCGTCCCAAAATCACATCACAAAGGTGAGTACTCACAATCCTATGGCATGCCAACTATATCCAACAGTCTCATAAAATCACAAGGCCAAAATATCCACAATCTTATCACATATTTACTTACCGATTTTTATCACATTTTCACTGCATATTCACATCGTTAGCACATTATAATCACTATCACATGATATGAAAACATACCCACATATTTACTGTCACATGGCATGAATAGCATACCCGAATATTCTCTTTCACAACAATCATCACAAGCTTATGGTAGATGTCATAGCATCTCATATATGTTCATATTTTCACAATTGCACAAGCACACATATATCACATTTAATTATAGGTGTGAGAGCACTTACTCTCGGAATTTAGAGTAGGGGCTTAGGCTACCTCTAAATTCCCAATAACATAATGAATCATCTTCGAGTAGCAATTTGAAAACACTCACCAAAAATATGCTTTTGTCGAAAAGCCGAAAGCTCAGACAAGCTTTTCTTTGCCTTTGTCTCTACTCATTGAAGGTCCTATTGACTCTGACACTTCAACAAGACAAACCACACAAATATACAATCAACAATCAGCCATTAACTCACCTTAATTAGTCAAAAACAATAATCTAAGCTACGTTCTCTTTTAACCGAAACCTTCGACATAGAAACTTTAAATTCGAATATCTCAGCCTACATTTAATCTTTTCACACAAAACAAATTCCATTCATCTACACAATCATCTATGACTAATTCTCAACCTTTAAACTACACAAAACTACACGTTCAAGGGAAAACATATAATGGCCATTATGATGAAAATTCATTAAAACTCGATAAATTTTAACAAAATTTCAAAGTAGCTTTAAAAACCTTCTAATCATGTTAAAACAAGTTGAAAAACACTTTGAAACCACATTTTAATCCACAATCCCGAAATCCACCATTAACAACCAAATTTTCGGCTTTTATTTAAAACTTGCATTTTAAGGGCTAAGAATTCAGTTTAAGAGACTAGATATCATTTAAAACTATTAGAATGACGAATAGTTACCTTCAATGAAAGAAATGTGAGCTTTGATTCAAACCCGAGAAAACTCACTCGTGAAGAAAATGATGAGATTAGTGAGATTTCTTGGTGTTTTTCTTGGATCCAATTGAGATTTATGGTTCAAAGGATGTTTGAAATCAAGAGTGATTAGGATTTGGAAGTAAAAAATCAATTGGGAGAGTTAGGAGAGTAGAAGGGATGGTAAGAACAACTATGGGGAATAAACCATCGTGGAATCAATTTAGAGAATGGGGTTTTTAGGTTGAATTTAAAATTCTAGGTAAATTGCTTCATAAAAACTCTTAATTTTGACTCTTTTACAAATCAGCCCTATTTTCATTAAAGGTATTGAAAACTCATTTAAAAAATTGACTTAATTTCCTAATAGCCATTGTCGAAAACATTATCGATTATCAACCTTACTAAATTCCGAGCACATATAAGCTAAAATTCTTAAAATACCCTCGAAATTTCTAGTCCCAATTTTTGGGGTGTTATAGAACATTTCCATAATGTACTTCCTCACGTTTCCTTAGCCCTTATACTTCATAGACATCAAAAAAGTCAGAAGTGATGTCATCTCAACCTTATCGTTTTTAGCAAAACGTTTCTCAATTTTGTCAAGGAAACCCTTGGCCTAAGTAATCTTTTCAGATTCTGTGCCCTTAAAGGCTTCTAGAATGTTGTGTTTTATAATCATTAGACTCATACGATTTGAATGATCTCACCTCTCAAAATCCCTTTTAACATCAGGGGTGCTTTTTGCAATGAAAGGTACGGGTTGTTCTTCCCTTAATGCAAGGTCTATGTTCATAGAGCCAAGCACTATAAGTGTATTTTTCATTCCTTAAAATTAGTCCCATTAAGCATGGGTATAGAATTTATATTAGCAAATATTGTGGCAATAGAAGATGAACTAACTGAATATAGAACAAAATAAAAAAAAAAAATAAGCTCACATCATATTCATAAGTAAACAATAAATTCAAGATAATGGCTAATCCCATCACAAGATACCAAACACAACATTAATATTAAATCTTTGGACAGTACTATTAACAATAAGCAATTCTCTTGTTGTAGCAATCAAACATTGACAATAAATTATATCAAACAATTAATCAATCTTTGGACTAACTTATTGTTCACATAAAGTACCTTATAATTGTCACACATTTATCACTACAGATGTTGTTAAACTTCTGTCAAATATTAACTTACCTTTGGGTCAATTAATAAACGCATAAATCATAAAAACATAAAATCATCTTGATATTTTAAATAAACTAATCTATGCAAAAGAGATCACTTTGTTTCAACTAATCTATGTAAAATATTAGACATCTTTAATTAAAACCCAAAGCTAAAATCTAAATTTATTTGTTTTAAAATATTTCTCTTAATTTTATCTTTCAATCAAATTAAAAAATAATCTGTGTATATATATATTTATATTTATATACTTTTCCAAAACAACATACATTCAACCAATCAAAAGATGCATATATTATATATGTATATATAATCGAAACATATATATGAACTAAGCATGTATCTCATGCATTGAATCAGTCATAACATGCATATATTATATATTTATATATAAACGAAACATATATATATATATATCAATCGATTTGTATACTGTCAACTTCTTTTATTTTTCTTTTTCTTTTTTATTAACTAAATGCTGTATAGGATTTTTTTAGTAGAAATTGAAGCACTAGATTTGCAAATAGAAATTGAAACACAGGACCCAATCAAGAATGAATTTCAAACTAAATTCTTGAACTCGACATGATGATTCGGTCAACTAATATTATATATATATTTCAAACCCTAAAACTTTAAATATAAATCCAAGATAATAAAGATCTAAAAAAGACTTTAATATAAACCCATGAAATTTCATGAGTCAATCATTTCAAAAAGAAAGAAACTTAATCAATTCCAATCATTCGACATGGCAAGTCTCTAATGCCACTTGTTAGAATCGTAAAACCAATATCTAATATAAAACTTTATTAAATCAGGATTTGTCATGTAAAATCATCAAGAATAAATCAAAAACAAAACTAGATGCAGAAACGTATCTGAATCCATCGATTCTTCAAAATTTTCAGATTTTAAGATTTTTGATCTTCCAAGAAAATATTTTTTCTCTTTTTGTATAACTCTCTGATGGAATATAGAAGATAACCCTATTTTTTTGAGACCACTACCTCTTTAAATAATTGATTGTTAAATCATTTTTGGGTATTTATAATTTGGCCCCTCATCAAATTATAAATACAACTTATGGTATCTACATATAATCTCCATAACACTTTAATACCTATGATACTTATAACATAATTGGTCACTTAATTTTGTATCACACTTTATAATAGCATTATACATTATACAAATGTGCACATAATTGAGGAATTTAATCCAACAGCCTGAGCTAGGGAAATTATAACTTTCAAAAAGATTTTCATATGATTTCACATGATATTTGTTGTTATTTTGTAAGCAAAATTGCAACAACCTATCAGGAAGAATTGGTTAATCCCCTTTGCACAAGGAGTTTTAGGAAATACAATAATGTTGGTGGAGTTAACCCTCCTCGGTAGTTTACTAGTACCAAGAAATACTTTACCTTGATCTCTTCTAAAGTATGATAAAAAGAAAAAAGTTGGGAGTACCCATCCAGGCCAAGGGCCTGCATTGCACCCAGATTGAAAATAGTTGCTTTGATTTCCTCTTCTAAAATTTCTTGTTTGAATCATTCATTCATATCCATAGATATCACACATTCGATGCATTCCTCCGCTCAATTATCCATACTTGTGTGATAATTCAAAAAAGAAAAAGTTATAAAGTGTGCTGAAATGAAGTCCCTTATCTCATCTTCATCAATAATCCAATTTGATGAAGAACAGGAAAACAACAGTCCCAAAAGATTAGGAAAACAACTCTGCGAATGGCAGAATCCATTGTCATCTAGTCAACCCCCAGACAGCGCAAAAATTTTAGTTTCAAAAACATGATAACAGTCATACACTTGCTTCTTGAAATTTTAAGTTTTTTTTACTTATTCTATATAGGGATTAATATTAAATTTATACATGAACTTTATTTTAATATATAATTTGATATATAAATATTTATTTGGTGTAATTATATACATAAAATTTGTATTGTGTATGTATACATAAAATTTTAATTTTAATTTAATTATACATATTTAAATAAATAAATTTATTTATTTATTTATTTTTATATTTTTATATTAAATTAATATAATTATTTTTATATGTAATATTCAACTTAAAATAAAATTGATTCGATAATATAATTAATGATAATATAATAAAATCGTGTAAAATGAAAGTTGATATATACTTTTTATATTTATTTCTTCTGCATATAATGAAATGAAATGAAATGAAATGAAATGGGAGGAAATGAGGGTAAAATTGTCATTTAAACTGATTATGAAGAAGATATTGGCTGCGAAGCGGGAGCACATGCCGAATTATTTTTGTGGCAACGGTTTGTTTCCATGAAAATCAGCCTTTTCTTTCTTCCAAGAAACAAACACGGTTCCTTGCTTTCTTTTCTCTCTTTGTAATTCGCAATACTGAAACACCACCAAAAGCAACAACATTAAACTTACTATAAAGCAGATTTCATCGAGAGCTAAAACGAAATCTTGGGTTGAATTAATGGCTCAATTCACACCACAAGGGCGTTTGAAGCTGCTCTTTCAGGGGGATGGTGTGGAACCCAAAGACCCTTTTCATTACAAGCTTATTAGCAATGTTTTCGGTGCTTCTGGTAAGCTAAAATCCCTTCGAGTTCATAAAAGTACTACTGGGAGGCTCTACTTTTCTTCTTCTAGTATGAAGAAAGGCAGCAAATTTTATGCAAAGGCAAGTCTGAATGTGAATGATGAAGGAATTTGTGATGAAGAGGACTATGATAGTGAGTTTGAGACTGATGATTTGGCTTCTTTCAGAGGTCTTGTTTTGGATATCTCTTACAGGTCAAATATATATATGAAAAACTTCTTAATTTACCCATCTTTCCTTGTTTGATTTTTATGCTTTCTTTTGTTATTTCAATTGGGTGTTTGTTTAGAATCATTTGAACTATGGGTATCTCAACTGGATATGTATGTTTGAATACAAATACAATACGATATTCTTGTTTGATTCTTTCAATATTATGAACCATAACCAAACCATGCACTCGTGTTCTTATTTGACAATATTCAATTTTTCTCTAATCATCATTATCAGCATTTTTTTTTTTTTTTTTTTTTTTTTTTTTTCAATGCGAAATATGAATTCTCCTTTTCTTGATAAATTTGGATAAGATCTGATTAGTGTCACTCAATGCCAGGCCAGTCAATGTTGTGTGCTGGAGGCGAGCTATATGTTTGGAGTTCATGGAAAAGGTTGGATAAGTGTGGATTCTCCCCTTTGATTTTAGATATTTGAATGCAACTTCTGCAGTTGTTTACCAAGGTTGAGGAAAAATCAAATCTAGAAAACTGGAAATTATCCAAAATTTTAACCATAATCCTTGATTATGGAGTCCTTCCTTTTACCATGTCGTTGTATGGTAGCACTAGTGTTTTGAAATGTATGGTGTCAGGTTAATTTAGATTTTAGATAATTCTTATATTATTCGAACTCTTTAGCAGTTTTATGTATTCGGAGATTCATCGAAGGGTTATAGCTAGATTTGTTCATGAGTTGGACTATAAGTCTAGGTGTGAAGATCCGTCTGAAATTTAAGAGGGTTTGGATAAAAATATTAACTCCGTTTAAAATATGGGTTGGGTTTGGGCTTGAACATTTAAGATTCGAGCTCCACCCGACCCAACCAATTTTTAAGTTTACAATAATTTATTAATGTAAACGTTAAAATAATGTTAAGATGATTATATAATTATTTTAATAAATTAAAATAATTATTAAATATTAAATTAAAATATTTAAAATATTTTTAAAAAATATGAATAACCTAAAATGAGTTTGGATTAATCTATTGTAAATATATGAAAAACATAGAAAAAAAAAAACACATTTCAAACACATCCATATCCGGCATACATCGGAGTCTAAGTAATATAGGTAATTTTACCTTCTTACCGGTTTCTTGATCAATCACTTATGAAGTAATACCTTTTCATCCTCTTGTTTTGTCTCTTTGATATATGCGTTGGCTCAGATGAGACCTTACATTGTTACCAACATTTAAGTTCCTTTGCATTGCTTCCTCTTTTCTTTTTTTAATCCAGGCTGATGTTCTAGAATATTATGATCAGACTGTAAATTCCCCAAGTGGATCCTTTTACATACCAGCCGTGTTAAGGGTATGAAATCTGTCTTTCAATTTTTCTTTTGCATTCCTTGTTTTATGTCACTTGGAGTTACATACTGGTGTCGGACATTCGTGTCCGACTCAAATGTGTTGTAATTTTACTTTTTTGAACTTTTTTCATATATTTGAAGGATCTTTAAAAGTCTATTTTTATACTATGTTTTTATCTGTGTTTTACTTGGATGTCCAACACGAATACTCCAAGAAAACAAAGAACCAAAGCAACACAGTTCTTGTTACTCTACTTACACCCCAATTTGTTTAATGCTTTTTATTTTGTAACCTCAATATTCCTCTCCCAGGTTCCCCATCTATTGCAAGTTGTTAAGAGAAGAAGAATCAGATCCAATCTTAGCCGCAAAAATGTTCTATTTAGGGACAATTTCACTTGTCAGTAAGTTCGTTCACAATTTTCATTTTGTCGTAAAGTGTTCATAAGTCAACCTAATGATGTAAATAAATAGGATAGGACAGGATACAATCATACAATCTTCTTTTATTTGACAGTTTGTCCTGTAAACTAAGTACTTGTACCTGAAATATCTTACTTGGGCTCAGGTGTAAATGTTGGATATGGATATATGTCTGATGCAGCATATTTTCAATATCTTTTAAAGAATTTTTTATATATTTGAAGAATTCTTAGAAGGGTATATCTTAAAACCTATGTCCAGATATATGTCGGATACAGATATTTCAAACAAAAAGGAAGAGCAACGGAGCATGATATGCTATTTTTATTAGAATTCAGTTGAATAGCGATTATGTGTTGGCCTTCAAAGGATCTTACAAAGAGGTTTTTGGTTTTTGTGAAAAAGGTATTGTTCAGCTCGTGATAATTTGACCATAGATCATGTTCTGCCAGTTGCAAGAGGAGGGGAATGGAAATGGGAAAATCTGGTAAGTTGACTCGGTATTTCTGGATTTACTCCAGTTATTCTTCTTGTCTGTCTGTGTTACTTGAATTCGGGTGTGCTTGTCAAACACGGGTATGGGTTTGTTTGATTTTTTTTTCCCTAAAAACTTTCATGTTCTCATTACCATGTCTGCATGTGCATTGGATACGGGTAAAACAAAGAATCTGAGCAACATATCTTCTCCTCTATGCCACTTGGACTGTATCAAAAGAGAGTTTTAAGATTTCATGGTTCTAACCATCCTTAATTCACAATTTTGATAGTTTCTTTCTTTTCCTTGTCTCCCTGGTTCCAGGTCACTGCTTGTGCCAAATGCAATTCAAAGAAAGGTCAGAAAACTCTGGAGGAAGCAAATATGAAGCTGATTAAGGTCCCTAAGGTATTTTTTTTTATTTGGATTTGAGCCTGAATATCGGATACAAATATATGTCCAGGACATAAGTTTCGTACATGTACTTCACGTTGATGATGACGATTTAAGTTTATCTTTGATTCGGTTGGTTTCAGGCCCCAAAGGATTATGACATACTTGCCATACCCTTAACAAGCTCAGCAATGAGGATGTTGAGGAAGAGAAATGGAACACCTGAAGAATGGCGTCAATATCTCTCCCCCACTACTGATCCTTAGACATTCATTTCTACCTATGTTACTTAGATTTGGATGTAAATGTTGGATACAGATATGTTTTCGTCAAAAAACAATAATCAAGAGTAACATAGGTCCATACATACCGATTGCTGTAAATTCTCTTATATTTCGTACAGTACATTTCCAAATCAATGATCACTTCTAAATTGCGTCTTCTTCTTTTGGGATTTTCTTTGGCAATGTTTTTAAGGCCAAACACGATCCTCTAAACTAGTTATCCATAGAAATTGAACAGATGACTAAATAAATTTGATGATCATTCTCTATTTTTCTTTCGTTTTTCTTCATTATTATAGTTTTTTTTTTGTGTGTGTGTAAATTTTGTTTTTCGTATTTGTCATATTATGCACCTAACAAATGTGTTGTGAGATGGCCAACCATGCAACAGCTCGCACAAATAGCGAATAATCCAAATGCGAATCACTTGGCGGACAATTATTTGGTGAACAGTCTTGCGGACTGTCAATATACGAACTGTCTGGTGGACAACTCAAGTGCAAGAATTTTGGCAGACTCTTCATACACGAAAAGCTTGGCGGATTGTCCAAGTGAGAACAAGTTTGCGGGCACATAAGCTGCGAAGAGCTTGGCGGATTGAACACATGCGAAGTATATCCGCGGAGAATGCTTGCGGACTGTATCCGCAAATCCATGAAAATATTTTGGTGCACGGTGCATAAGTTATGTTATGTGTGTTTGATAAAATCAATCTTAGTTGGTAGGATTTTTTATGTATTTAGGTGATGAGTGATATATTTAGGTTGTGTACAAGTTAAGTTTTTATATTCTCAAGATTGTATTAGTGGGATTAGTTGAGTTTTGTCATGAATCAACTAATATATATTGTATTACTTGTATTTGAAAAAAATGAGTCGAAGAAATAGCAAGTCAAATTGGATTGCTAATTCTCTGTTTTGCTTTCTTTATTCATTCATAACACCAACAATTGGTATCAAGGGCCATTGATCTTTGAGGACCATTTTTTTGTGTTTCTACAAGAAATTCTTTAGCAAGTTTTTCACCTCCTCTACCACCTGTGTTCAGTGGTGAAAACTATCATATTTAGGTAGTAAAGATGAAAACCTACCTTCAGGCTTTTGACTTGTGGGAGATAGTGAATGTCGATATTGAGTCACCACCGTTGAGGGCAAATCCTACCATAGCACAGATCAGATAGCATAGTGATGATCGTGCTAAGAAGTACAAGGCAATGTCGTGCATACAAAGTGGTGTTTCAAATGTGATATTCACCAAAACTATGGTCTGTAAGACTCCCAAAGAAGCTTGGGATAAACTAAAAGAGGAGTTTCAAGGTTCAGACAAGACCAGGCAGCAACAACTTATTAATCTCAGAAGAGATTTTGAGAACTTGAAGATGAGGGAGGCTCAAATAGTGAAGCAATATGCAAATAGAATAACGGCAGTTGTCAACAACATTAGATTGCTTGGAGACCAGTTCAGTGATAGCAAGGTGGTTGACTCCATAATTCAAGTATACAACAATTTAAATATAATCATACCATGTGAACTTATCTAGTTAAATCAGCAAACAAGTCAAAACTTTAAAGACTATTCAACAATTTTGTTTTTTCTCCGATTATTTTTTATTTAGTCTAATTTCCAATCCATACAATTATTCAATTTAATTTATCAATTCCACACATCTTATATCATCTTATTATGTGTATATATCAGTTCAATTTCATTGTCTAGATGCCCCAAAAATTTTCATTTTATTCAATTTAGTCCCTAAAACCGAATTTGCTATAACTTTCAAATTTGAGCTTCGATTTCAAAATCGATCTCAATTACATCCTTATACTGTAACATCCCCAAACCCGGCCCATTCACTACGACCGAATCTGGTTATGTTATGGGAAAAACTTATTGGCGAAAACAGGTTGCCATTTAACTTTTTGTCTAAACTCCTTTAGAGTAGTTTTACTTGCAGAAATCTTGGGCATGTTTGTTTGCAAACCGTTAGGTTACTTTGAAATCTCGGGGTTTCGTCTTTAAAACTCTTAGTTGTCAATTTCCTTAGGTTGGAAAACGTTTAAAACATCAGACTCAAGTGGTTTAAGCTTAGTTCATAAAAGTAACATTATTCCCAAATCTCTTTAGACATAAATTACCAAAGGAAAACCAAATAACTTAAGAGGCTCTTATTACAACATAATGATTCCAAGTACTTGGTAATAAAGTGCATAAAGAAAATATTAAAACGTCCTTTGCATGGGCCACCTTGTATCCACTCCAACCGGTCCGATCATCCTTTCACCTGCGATGTTGGATAAGAGATTGGGTGAGTCACAATGACTCAGTGTGTAACTAAACCATCGAAATCCACCGACATGCTAACCACATAACATCCCAATTATCAAATGCAACATGCAAGTATAATTATTCATTTTAACAATTACCACAATCGGCTTGGCCCACATTCAAATCATACTCAAATCTTTGGGCTAGGCCCATTTCTCAATAAACCACATATCAACTGGGCTTGGCCCATTTCCACGTATGTTTCCAAAACATACCTATCCTCATGTCATATTGGGCTTGGCCCATTTCCATATTATTACAAAAATAATGCAACATGATTCCCAACCCAACCTAGGGTCCATCCGCTACACACCCCTTATCCGACCTACCACACACTGGGGACTATCGAGTCACCCTCTCCTTTTCCCTCCAAAAAGGCAACCAATGCCATCCACGATGTAGCGTATAGCTAACATCAAACCACGATGGAGCACACAGCAATCCATCAAGCCACGATATGGCATAAAGCTCATATCAATCAAGGTAACCACGCGAACCAAATCGCAAAGATCCACAACGCGACCTCGATCGGCGCTAATCCACGATGTAGCACGGTCGACATCAACCACGTACTCAAGTACACCCGTACCTTCTTTTCATATCCCACCCATGCACATGCCACATAAAATATAATCATGATAATGCATGCACATGCTTAATAATGTCCATAAACATACTCATAAACAAATAATCACACTGCAATAGATCCGATACTAACTTTGGTCATCGCTATACCCTTTAGGGGTATATATGGCACACTCATAATCGCACTTGTTAGTAAAACATATAACACATAAAACCCGGAAGCGAGTGGGTTAGTTACACACCTTATTACTAGGAGTTCTAGACTCTCGATCCTCGACGCTATCGTTTAGCAAAACTACGGCTATTTGCTTAACGTTTTTCATTCTGTCGCCCACACCACTCGTGGCCAATCCCGACTCGCTGAAACCGCTCTTTTCTTGAACTTGAATAGGGACCTTCCCTTGCCCACTGATCGGTTGTGGCCTCCATCAAAAAGCTTAATCAGTAAACAAAGTTAACCCCAAAACACCACTTAAGCATTTAACCTTAATAAATAACCTTACCTCCACTTGATCAAACCGATTGCTACAAGCGGAGGCTTGGCCAACCACTAAAACCCCAGAGTATCTCAGTCACGGAACCGAAAAGATCTAAGTTAACATTCGCCCAAGTGCTATCAAGTTGAGAGAAAGAAATTCGGCAAAGGGGTGATGGATGTAGATTCGGCTATTAATTAAATCAAGGGGTAGGGAACATTGGTTTCAGCCCAAAGAGAGGAGAAAGAAAGGTGTGGGGTGTACTTTCGGTTTTGAAGTGAAAAGGAAGGGAAATAGGGAGAGTGAAGGGTTCGGCCACTTGGAAAAAATGTGAGAGAAGAAGAACAACAAGCTTTGGAGAAAAGGTTTCGGCAACCAAGGAAATGGGGAACAAAATTCGGCAATGGAGAGAAGGCAGATGGTGAATGAATAATGAGCACTTCCCCCTATTTATACTAAAAGGCCAAGCTCCAACCCCCCAAAAATAATCCTCAAAATTCTCCTAAAATACCTCCCTTCCACCCATTCAAAAAGTTTGAATGAGTCAAACTTTTACCTAGCCAAATTCAAAAAAATTGACCAAGTCTTCTCCACCTTTTAAGCCTTTCAAACCGTCCATCCACCCCACCAAGATGACGCAAAAACAATGCTCATCTGCTGCTCTTGCGAATCGAACCTGAGCCTCTTCCCCCCTGCAAATGGCGTCACACACACAAGGCCTTAGTGGCGCCTATCCTGCCACTCCACCAGCTCCTTTCTTGTGACATAAACTCCCAAATAATTCTCTTAAGACACCCCTCGCCAAGCTCCCCTTTTAACCCCTAAAACTAAAAATTTTCTAAGGCAACCTACCACCACCTAGGGTTCTCAGGACTCCTAAAACTTACCCAACCACACACTAGAGTGTGCCAACACCCGAGCTAAGCACCAAATGCCTAACCCCTAAAACCAGGGTGTTACAATTCTACCCTCCTTAAAATAATTTCGTCCCCGAAATTACTTGTCTAAACTAACAGTCCAATTCCTCCCGCTACGCTATGGTCACAAGACACGATCTTAAAGAGCTAACATACTTCCCAATCATAGCCTCTAAGTTCGCACTCAAAATTCAAAGCAACTCAGAAAAGAGCTATCCCACCAGCAAACAAAGCAATTAAAGCATGCACCAAAGCAGAGGAGCTTACCCGATATCACCTCCTTGGTTGATTCTTGACTGGAACCATTCCCTCCATGGCTTGAACCATGACCCCTCGTTGATCGAGGACAGTTCTTAACCAGATGTGCCTTAGATCCGCACCGAAAGCGTGTTTTACTATTCCCCAACACTCTCTGTGTGAGGTCTTCCACATCGAGCACAGAGACAATTCCGATTCTCGAAGAATCGCGGGTGTATGTACCGTATTCCCAACTCTTGGTCTTTTCGAGCATCTCCAAACGATGCGACCATCCAACACTTCTCTTATTCTCGTTCCTACTCTTTCCTTGGTTTTCCCTTACCGCCCTCTTAACTTCTTCGGCTATACGAGCTTTCTCCACTAGCACCGCATGAAGTCTCTTTCCCTCTGCGGAGCGATCAAGACTGAAGTTCATCTCGCGATCCGTCTTCAAACCGGACGCACCTCTCATAGTCGAGTGGCCACAATTCCCTTAGCATACCGACTTAGCCGCGTACAAACTCTACTTCAGATTCCGCTATCGACTTATTTCCTTGCACAGATTTAGAAACGCCTTCCTTTGCGCATCTAAGTAGCTTGCTCCAACGTATTTTCCTTCAAACTTTTCCTTAAAGTAGTCCCAATCCAATCGATCTGCGGTACACCTTGTTTGACAAAGTGAGCCACCATCGATAAGCCTCATCCCGTAGTAGCGAAACAGCACCTTTCAACTTTTCCTCTGGGGCACAATCCAAGTCGTCCATAATTCTTTCGACTCCCTCCAACCAATATTCCGCTACATTGGGGCCACTCCGGATACTCCCTAAAAACTTCACCCATTAGACTGAGCCTCTCGGCATGCGACTTAGAGTTCCATTTCCCTACTAGCTCTTGCCACTTGTGAAGCACGCGTAACATATAACTGCGACATCTGCGTCCTCTTCACTTATCGGATCTTGTTCCTCTACATCCACTTCTTTGGCGGCACTTCGCTTTTCGACCCATAGCTGGACCCTACCGGTTCGAGAAAGTGTCATTCTACCTCTACTGGCGCCCCTAGAACTCATCTCTAGCGCTTGATTTAATCTGTTTAGAAAGTTTTATGAATTAGAAATTATTGTTTCACTGTTTTATTCACGAGCAATTTTATGCAATGAAGGTTAGAGAGTAGTTCTTTCGAGCAATCAAGTTTCCTTTTCCTACCTGGGGGTAATTTCGTCATTTTTCTTAAAGAGATATTTTGGTAATAACTCGTGGTCAATTTTGAAAATAGTTTTTCCAACTTAGAGATTTTTTCAAAATTTGCAAATCTCAAGAGTCATCTTGAAAATTTTGTTTCTCAAACTGAGATGTGTTGTAAAAATTTGAAATCGGGGTTATTTGAGAATTGGGACGTTAAGGGCATTTTCAGTAAATTCTCAAAATCGAGATATCACAACATTTTACAAAATAGAATTTTTCGATATTTAGTAAAGTAGGAATATTTCAGTAGAAGTTGAGAGAAATTTGAAAATTTAGAAACCAAGGGCATTTGGTAATTTTGTCAACCAGGGTATTTTCGTAAATTTCCACAAGTCGAGTATCCTAATATTTTGAAAACTCGGATTTTAGTATTTTGCAAGGTAAAGAGCATTTTATCAAAATTTGAGGGTAGTACTGAGAATTTTGCAATCTGAGGGCATTTTGGTAATTTTGCCACTAAGGGCATTTTGGTAATTTTGTAAATCGAAAGAAAAACGTCCTTCACAATCAGATTTAAGGTTTCACAAACCAGAGGGGTAAATTTGAAAATTTAAAAATAGGGAATTTAGAAAACAAAGAAGGCTAATTCCTTTCGGGTTTTAATAATTAGTTGACTGTGAACAAATCCTCTTGGTTAAGGTGAACCGTAGCTACGCGCACTGTAGGATTCGAGTAAAGAGGAGGTGAGTCGCTAGGACCGCTTAAATACCAAGCTCTTCTTGAATGCCACTCCTAGACATGCATGCATGTGGTTACCACACCTTAACTCGGCGACTTACTTCACAAAGTTGTTTACGAGCTTTAAGTTTTATGCAAGTGTTTGAGTAGACTAATCCTAGGGTCCAACAGATCCTAGTATTCTATTCTACTGAGCCCAAACTAAGCCCAAATCAATTCATACAAACAGATCACTTCAAGAGAGTCCAAGTACTTACAGTGGACTTGGCCTGAGGTCACAGTGCCATGCCGAGTAACACGAAAACCTTTTATAAAAGCCCCTATTTGAAAAGCCCGTTTTGAAAAGCTGTTTGAGCCCAAAACCCTCAAAGCCGAGTTTTGAATCGGGCTCGATATTAAATCAGTAACATCCCCAAACCGGCCCATTCACTACGAACCGAATCTGGTTATGTTATGGGAAAAACTTATTACAAAAACAAAGTTGCCATTTAACTTTTGTCTAAACTCCTTTAGAGTAGTTTTACTTGCAGAAATCTTGGGCATGTTTGTTTGCAAACCGTTAGGTTACTTTGAAATCTCGGGGTTTCGTCTTTAAAACTCTTAGTTGTCAATTTCCTTAGGTTGGAAAATGTTTAAAACATCAGACTCAAGTGGTTTAAGCTTAGTTCATAAAAGTAACATTATTCCCAAATCTCTTTAGACATAAATTACCAAAGGAAAACCAAATAACTTAAGAGGCTCTTATTAAAACATAATGATTCCAAGTACTTGGTAATAAAGTGCATAAAGAAAATATTAAAACGTCCTTTGCATGGGCCACCTTGTATCCACTCCAACCCAGTCCGATCATCCTTTCACCTGCGATGTTGGATAAGAGATTGGGTGAGTCACAATGACTCAGTGTGTAACTAAACCATCGAAATCCACCCACATGCTAACCACATAACATCCCAATTATCAAATGCAACATGCAAGTATAATTATTCATTTTAACAATTACCACAATCTGGCTTGGCCCACATTCAAATCATACTCAAATCTTTGGGCTAGGCCCATTTCTCAATAAACCACATATCAACTGGGCTTGGCCCATTTCCACGTATGTTTCCAAAACATACCTATCCTCATGTCATATTGGGCTTGGCCCATTTCCATATTATTACAAAAATAATGCAACATGATTCCCAACCCAACCTAGGGTCCATCCGCTACACACCCCTTATCCAAACCTACCACACACCGGGGACTATCCGGTCACCCTCTCCTTTCCCTCCAAAAAGGCAACCAATGCCATCCACGATGTAGCGTATAGCTAACATCAAACCACGATGGAGCACACGGCAATCCATCAAGCCACGATATGGCATAAAGCTCATATCAATCAAGGTAACCACGCCGAACCAAATCGCAAAGATCCACAACGCGACCTCGATCCGCGCCAATCCACGATGTACGAAGTCGACATCAACCACGTACTCGAAGTACACCCGCACCTTCTTTTCATATCCCACCCATGCACATGCCACATAAAATATAATCATGATAATGCATGCACATGCTTAATAATGTCCATAAACATACTCATAAACAAATAATCACACCGCAATAGATCCGATACTAACTGGTCATCGCTATATACCCTCGTGGGTATATATGGCACACTCATAATCGCACTTGTTAGTAAAACATATAACACATAAAACCCGGAACAAGTGGGTTAGTTACACACCTTATTACTAGGAGTTCTAGACTCTCGATCCTCGACGCTATCGTTTAGCAAAACTACGGCTATTTGCTTAACGTTTTCTGTTGCTGGCCCACACCCTGGTGGCCAATCCCGAACTGCTGAAACCGCTCTTTTCTTGAACTTGAATAGGGACCTTCCCTTGCCCACTCACGGTGGGTTGTGGCCTCCATCAAAAAGCTTAATCAGTAAAACAGTTAACCCCAAAACACCACTTAAGCATTTAACCTTAATAAATAACCTTACCTCCACTTGATCAAACCGATCTGCTAAAGCGGAGGCTTGGCCAACCACTAAAACCCCAGAGTATCTCAGTCACGGAACCCGAAAAGATCTAAGTTAACATTCGGCCCAAGTGCTATCAAGTTGAGAGAAAGAAATTCGGCAAAGGGGTGATGGATGTAGATTCGGCTATTAATTAAATCAAGGGGTAGGGAACATTGGTTTCAGCCCAAAGAGAGGAGAAAGAAAGGTGTGGGGTGTACTTTCGGTTTTGAAGTGAAAAGGAAGGGAAATAGGGAGAGTGAAGGGTTGGCCACTTGGAAAAAATGTGAGAGAAGAAGAACAACAAGCTTTGGAGAAAAGGTTTGGCAACCAAGGAAATGGGGAACAAAATTCGGCAAGGGAGAGAAGGCGGATGGTGAATGAATAATGAGCACTTCCCCTATTTATACTAAAAGGCCAAGCTCCAACCCCAAAAATAATCCTCAAAATTCTCCTAAAATACCTCCTTCCACCCATTCAAAAAGTTTGAATGAGTCAAACTTTACCTAGCCAAATTCAAAAAAATTGACCAAGTCTTCTCCACCTTTTAAGCCTTTCAAACCGTCCATCCACCCCACCAAGATGACGCAAAAACAATGCTCATCTCTTTGCTCTTGCAAATCGAACCGAGCCTCTTCCCCTCGCAAATGGCGCCACACACACAAGGCCTTAGTGGCGCCTATCCCGCCACTCCACCAGCTCCTTTCTTGTGACATAAACTCCCAAATAATTCTCTTAAGACACCCCTCGCCAAGCTCCCTTTTAACCCCTAAAACTAAAAATTTTCTAAGGCAACCTACCACCACCTAGGGTTCTCAGGACTCCTAAAACTTACCCAACCACACACTAGAGTGTGCCAACACCCGAGCTAAGCACCAAATGCCTAACCCCTAAAACCAGGGTGTTACATATACAGCCTTCTATTTTCAATAATTACATAAATATTACACCAATTTTGAAATTTATGCACTTTAGTTCCTATATTCAAAAACTAGCAATTAAACTTTACAAACTAGTCATTTTTCACCTCTAAGCTTAAAATCTATCAATTTAACACCTAAACCTTTTAATTCTCAACTATAGAAACTTTCAAAGTTTTAACAGCTTAACAAACTAAGACATGGGTTAGCTAGATTAAGCTCTCACGATCTTAAAAACATAAAAATTATAAGAAAATAACTAAATTATACTAACCAATAGAAACTTTAAAATCTCAAAATCTTAGGGCCAAATGCTTGAAGCTCTCCTATGGTGGTATGGCTACATGGAGAAGATGAGAAAAATGATTTTCTCTTTATCCCCATTATACTTAACTTACTATTTGTTTTATTTTTATTTTTATTTTTATTTTATGGTTTATTTAATTAATTAAAATTTATACTATTAATCATCACTAATCTATCCACCACTATCCACTGTTATTAGTATAGTGGTTTAATTGCCACTTAAGTCCCTTGTCTATTTTTTTAATTAAAGAATCTTTAGCAATTGAACTTTACCACTTTCATAATTTAGTCCTTGAACCTTAATTAAACACTATTTCAACATAATTGGCTATCCAAAATTCAGTTCACTTAAATTGTTTAATGTAAATATTCATGGGCTCAGTTTACAGAAACGAGGTCACAATACCTCATTTTTCAATACCATTGACTCTAAGGGCGAAACACTTGTACCTTAATTAACTATCCAATTTAAAAAATTAAAGAACCAAACTTTAATTAAACTTCATACTAACCTCATAAATATTAAATAATAATATTTTAGGGCCTCAAACATCGAAAATGGGGTTTCAAACCACTGTTTTCGACACCACTGACTTTTGAGTCATTACAATTTGTGATATTTATAGTAATAAACCCTTTACCAAAATTAAACCTGTGTTTTCAACTAGATGGATCCTTATCGTTTCTGACTTTCAACTGAATGACCTTCTCTGCTATTCTCGCACCACGAACTGCTTCAAGTGTGGGCTCGAACAATTAGAATCAAACACAGAACCAGAAATAGTTTTATTTTCTTAAGTGTGAAAATGAAAAACCTTTTCTCAATAGAAACTGACAAAATTTGTTATTTCGGAAAATAGACTTAATATTTGAGAATAAATTCTCTCTATTTTTGGGCAAAATAATATTATCTTAAAATTTTGTAAATATCTCTACTAGAAAAAGGAGAGGATGTAACAGCCCGGTTTTGGGGCTAGTCGGAACAGTGGTTACGAGACCATTAAACTGAGGACGAGGAAAATTATTTTGATGTCATTTTATGTGCTGTAGCATAACTTTATGGATGCATGAAAATTTTGGTGTTCTAATTTGAGTGATAGCATGCATAATTTGGAAAAAAGACTAAATCGCATAAAGTGCGAAAGTTCTATTTTACAAGATAAAGGTACCTAATAGATATAGAATGTAATTTGGAGGATTTTAAAGTGCAATTAGGCCATTTATTTAGTGATGGCCGGCCATAGTGTGCATAGGGGACAAGAGCATTAATTTTTAGTCAAATTTGGTGATAGTTGTTGACTAGTTGACTAAAATATGATAAAATAAGGGAGGGCTATCATCTTTTTCCCTTCTCTTCTTCTTCCACCGATTTTTACACTCAAAAGAAGGGTTTTGAAGGCTTTGAAATTCCAGCAACTTTTCCTCACCCTAGTAAGTCAATTTGATGGTTATTTTTGATGATTTTTGTGCTTTAGAAGTCCCCAAAGCTTGAGCTAGCTATTGAGGGGTCTAATTTGTGATATGGTTGAAATTCTAGGGACTTACCATGAGATAAATTATGTTGATAGCTGAGCTTTTATGGAAGAAAATGAATGTTAGGGAGGTGAGAGACAACTTTTATGAATGGTGTTAGCATGAAAACACCTAAATAGGGCTTGAATGCAAAGATTTAATTTGTGTCATAAATGCATGAAATAGTTGGAATGGTGAGTAGTTGTAAGAGAAATAAATGTTCATCTATGCTTTTTTATTTAGAAAATGTAGTGAAAAATGATTCACGAGCCTAGGGGTAAAATCATAAATTTTGCCATGGTATGAGGGCAAAATGGTCATTTTGCCTAAGTATAGATTTTGGTGCATCATGATCGTAAAATGTTTTAAATGAATGAACTTTATTGTTATAGATCAAGAAGAACGCGAGATTAACCTTGACCGGGGAAAAGGCAAGGTTACGGGGTAAACCGCAAATCGACATGTTTTGCACCGAGGTAAGTTTACGTGTAAACGATGCACTTTATATGCACATTATTGTTGTTAATTAGCACATGACAAAATTAAGAATATATGTATGATCCAAGTAGATAAAAAAAAAAGTGGTAGTTATTGGATAACTCTAATATGAATGATGGAATGGATATGTGAGTGTGTTATATCAATACTTGATGGTGGGCTAAGTGCGATACCACTTTGTTGCTAAATTACGATGGCATATGTGCGATACCACCATAATTAATCCTTTGGTGGGTTGTGTGCGATACCACTGTAATTAATCCTTTGGTGGGCTGTGTGCGATACCACCGAGTAACGTGAATATGAGTAATGTATTTCGATATAGTGATGCGTTGTATTATGTGACCTTATGATGCTAAGTGCAGGGAAACTGTTAATGAATGTATGCATCATGCTTGAGATGTGGTTGGAATGTGTGAATGGAAGGAATGAGTAAGCATGATCTTGAATGTAGATTGTTTCTTACTTAGTAATTAATGCTATGGAAGTGTTTATTTCATGTTAAAATGTTACATTGTTTACATGTAAACTTACTAAGCTTAAAGCTTACTCCCCTTACTTTCCCTTGTTTTATAGAGCTTAAGAGCCGAGCCGGGACACGCCGATAACCAGAAGACCGCCCACACTATCAGCTCATCTCGGTATACCTAGACTTAATGATTTTGTAAATGGCATGTATAGGGGCTAGACTAGTTAAATTGTTTTGTTATTTTGGCCAAAGGTGTATTGGCTCTTGCTAAGACATTTAATTTGTAAATTGCCATGCACGATGGCTCATTTTACCATTTATGAAATTACAAGTTATCTATGGGAGTTCATGTTGAAATTATGAGATGTTTTCTAGTATGTTGAATGGATTCATTTAGTGTAAGCTATAGGGGTGCAAAGAGCTTGGCAAATAGCATTGTTCTTGTCCACATGGGTAGGCACACGGGCGTGTGTCTAGGCCGTGTGAGACACACGATCAAGCCATGGGCGTGTGCCCAGGCCGTGTGAAGTCTGCACCTTGAAATTAGAATTTGAATGGTCACACGGTTAAAGCACACGGGCGTGCCTAGACCGTGGGGAAATAGTCAGAGGCGACCACGGACCAGCCATATGGGCGTGTGTCTAGGTCGTGTGACCCAAATTAGTGTCGTCCACGGGTGTCGAACACGGGCGTGTGACTAGGCTTTGAGACCGTGTGTATGTAGTCAGTATTCACCATGGTTGAGGAGCATGGGCGTATGTGTCTACACACGGGCGTGTCACATTTTACACGGGCGTGTGAGCCCTGTATAAAAGAGAAAATGTGAAAAGGTTAAAAAAGTTTTGGTACAGTCTCGAGAGTCTTCGTATGTATGAGTAAGGTCTCGTAAGTCGAGAACGAGGTTGTTAAGACGACTAGAGAGAGTAGTCATGATAGGTCTAAGTGGCGATTACGAAGACTTTATTAAGGTAACGTCTTGAGCCTGGTTCCGGCGTAGAACATGGGTAAGGGGTGTTACATTTAGTGGTATCAGAGCTATGGTTTAGTTGGTTCTAGGACTACCGTAGCGTGTGTAGAAGTCCAGCTATACATGCCATAAGCGTATAATGATAGTGTGGTGGCTTCTGATGATCTTAAACTTGTTTTATGTAGTATATAGATCCTGATCAATTGGCTGCTGATGATGCAGCTAGTAATGCACCGGCTCCTGCGCAAGGGACCGCGCCTGTGCAGAATGAACCCGAGACTAGGGGTCAAGGAGAAGAGGCTCGGGAAGCCTTTCTCCAAATGATGAGTAACTGGTACACTGAGTACGTACAAGCGAATCCCAATGCTCAACCTCCTCCACCTCCTCATATACCTCAGCCAGTTCATGTGGCTTCCCAAGGTATAAAAGTGGTGAGGACAATTAAGCCCCCGGTAGACAAAATCCGTAAGCAAGGGGCTGAGGATTTTCGAGCTAATACAGATGATGACCCTGAGAGAGCGGAGTTCTGGCTAGAGAACTCAATGAGGGTTTTTGATGAACTCTCCTGTACACCTGAGGAGAGCTTAAAATACGCTGTATCTTTGCTGAGGGACTCGGCATACCATTGGTGGAAAACGTTGACATCAGTAGTCCCTAAAGAGAGGGTAACGTAGGACTTTTTCTTGGAGGAATTCCAAAAGAAGTATATAAGTCAACGGTTTGTAGACTAGAAACGGAAAGAATTCATTGAATTAAAGCAAGGAAAAATTACTGTGGTGGAATATGAGCGCGAATTTGTTAGGCTCAGCAAGTATGCGCAAGAATGTGTATCCACGGAAGCTACCTTATGCAAGAGATTTGAAGATGGGTTGAATGAAGATGTCAGACTCTTAGTCGGGATTTTAGAGCTAAAAGAATTTGTGGTATTGATGGATAGGGCTAGTAAGGCCGAAGAATTGAGTAAGGAAAAGAGGAAAGCCCTGAGTGAGGCTCGAGATGCGAAGAAGAGGCCGATGATCAAATCATACCAAGCTCAATTGAAGAGGTCTAGGGAAGTGAACCCTCGGACGACTACATCAATCGGGTATTCGCAGAGAGAGTGAGGCAACACGTACTCGGGTTCAAAAGTTTAGGCCACCTCAATGGCAAGTGTGGGCAATCCAAGGTCCAAACCAGAGTGCCCAAGTTGTGGCAGACATCACACTGGGGAGTGTTGGGGAAGCAATCGAAATTGTTATAAGTGTGGATCCCCCGACCATCTCATCCGAAATTGTCCTGAAAGTGATGACAAGGAGAGGAAGCAAGAGATAAGATCAAGCAGTGCATCCTTTAGAGGTAGGCCACAAAAGAACCCGGGAGGCGGAACTAGTGGTAGAGGTGTATCACGAGACACCACTGTGAGGTCGAGGGTCAGGCCACCAGCAAGAACTTATGCTATTCGCGCTCGAGAAGAGGCGTCATCACCGGATGTAATAACGGGTACATTTTCTCTCTATAACACCTCTGTTATTGCTTTAATTGACCCGGGATCAACTCTCTCTTATATTTGTATGAGATTGGCATCTAGTTTGAGTATGACTATTGAGTCTACTAAATTTGTGGTAAAAGTGTCAAACCCGCTAGGTAAACAGGTGTTAGTTGACAAGGTGTGTAGGAACTGTCCTCTGAAAATTAGGGGTCATTGTTTCCCGGCAAACCTTATGTTGTTGCCGTTTGATGAATTTGATTTGATTCTTGGTATGGATTGGTTGACTGCCCATAGTGCTTTAGTGAATTGTGGTAGTAAATTTATTGAATTGAAATGTGAGAATGGAGATGTTATTCGGGTTGAATCAGGTGAGTCAGATAGTTTACCGGTGATGATTTCTTCCATGATAGCTGAGAAATATCTCGAGAAAAGGGTACGAATCTTATCTCGCTTTTGTATTAAACACTCAAGAATCAAGTAAGGATTGAAACGAAGATCGGTTGTATGTGAGTATCGAATGTATTCTGGAAGAGTTGCCGGATTACCCCCGTTAGAGAGGTCGAGTTTGGAATTGAGTTAGTTGGGAACAACACCCATTTCTGGTTGTTCGTATAGGATGGCCCCGCTAGAGTTGAAAGAACTGAAAGTTCAGTTGTAAGAGTTGACGGATAAGGGTTTTGCAAGACCGAGCTATTCACCGTGGGGTGCCCTAGTACTCTTTGTAAAGAAGAAAGATGGGTCGATGAGATTGTGCATAGACTACAGACAACTCAACAAAGTAACTGTGAAGAACAAGTATCCTTTACCGAGGATAGATGATCTATTTGATCAACTGAAGGGAGCTACGGTGTTCTCCAAGATTGACCTGAGGTCTGGTTATTACCAGTTGAGGGTTAAGGAACAAGATGTGCCGAAAACAGCATTCAGGATGAGATATGGCCATTATGAGTTTCTGGTTATGCTGTTCGGTTTAACGAATGCTCCTGCGATTTTTATGGACTTAATGAATCGTGTCTTCCGACCGTATTTGGATAAGTTCGTGGTTATCTTTATTGATGACATATTGGTTTATTCTCGAGACGAGAGTGATCATACGGAGCATTTGAGGATTGTCTTACAGATTTTGAGGGAAGCAATTATATGCTAAATTTAGTAAGAGCGAGTTTTGGCTTCGAGAGGTAGGATTCCTAGGACATATTGTGTCGGGAGAAGGTATTAGAGTTGATCCGGGAAAGGTCTTGGCTATTGTGGAGTGGAAACTACTGAGAAACGTGTCGAAAGTCAGAAGCTTTTTGGGTTTAGCGGGGCACTATAGGCGGTTCGTGAAGGGATTCTCTATGATTGCTACTCCAATAACGAAACTATTGCACAAGGATGTTAAGTTTGAATGGACTGAAAAATGCCAACAGAGTTTCGAGAGGTTGAAAATGTTGTTGACAGAGGCACCGGTTTTGGTATAACCTGAGTCGGGAAAGGAGTTTGTGGTCTACAGTGACGCATCGCTAAATGGTCTCGGTTTTGTGTTGATGTAAGAGGGTAAAGTAATCGCTTACGCCTCGAGACAACTAAAACCACATGAGAAGAATTATCCGACTCATGACCTGGAGTTGGCCGCAATTGTTTTCGCGTTAAAGATTTGGCGACATTACTTATATGGTGAGAAGTGTTGAATCTTCACGGATCATAAGAGTTTGAGGTACTTGATCGATCAAAAGGAATTAAACTTACGACAACGACGGTGGCTTGAATTACTGAAGGACTACGAGCTAGTGATCGATTACCACCCGGCGAAAGCGAATGTAGTTGCGGATGCTTTAAGTAGAAAATCCTTGTATGCTTTGAGAGCTATGAGCACGAGTTTGTCATCGTCCGATGATGGTGCTATACTGGCCGAGTTGAGAGCTAGACCACTATTTGTTCAACGAATATGTGAGGCTCAAAGGAATGATAGTGAGATACTAGCTAAAAGAGCTAAGTGTGAATCGGGAACTAATTCTAAATTCCGGGTGAGTTTGGATGGTTGCTTAATGTTCCATGATAGAATTTGTGTGCCTAAAGATGACGAGTTGATCCGAGAAATTTTACGGGAAGCACATAGTAGTTATTTGTCAGTACACCCGGGCAGCATAGAAATGTATAATGATCTGAAGAAATTCTATTGGTGGCCGGGAATGAAAAGAGACATCTCGGAGTATGTAACAAGATGTCTGATTTGTCAACAAGTGAAAGCGGAGCATCAAGTACGTCCGGGATTACTTCAGCCAGTGATGGTTTCCGAGTGGAAGTGGGATCGGATTACCATGGATTTTGTTACGGGCTTGCCTATGACTCCGAAGAAGAGAGATGTTGTATGGGTTATTGTTGATAGATTAACGAAGTCAGCTCATTTTATACCTGTGCGTATTGATTATTCACTAGAGAAGTTGGCCGAGTTGTATGTTGCAGAGGTAGTAAGATTACATGGAGTGCCTGTATCTATTATCTCGGACAGAGACCCGAAATTTACTTCGAGGTTTTGGAAGAAGTTACAGGAGGCCTTGGGTACGAGGTTGAATTTTAGTACTGCATTTCATCCTCAAACTGATGGTCAGTCTGAGAGAGTAATTCAAGTTCTTGAGGATATGCTCCGATGTTGTGTGTTAGAGTTCGAAGGTAGCTGGGAAAGATACCTACCCTTGGTCGAATTCGCTTACAACAATAGTTATCAATCGAGCATACTGATGGCACCGTATAAAGCCTTGTATGGTCGTAAGTGTCGGACCCCTTTTTATTGGACCAAGCTGAAAGAGAAGCAAATTCATGGGATTGATTTAGTTAAAGAGGCTGAGGAGAAAGTGAAAGTTATCCGGGATAGTCTGAAGGCTACTTCGGACCGACAAAAGTCGTACGCGGATTTGAAAAGAAAAGAAATTGAGTTTCAAGTGGGTGACAAGGTATTTCTAAAAGTGTCGCCGTGGAAGAAAATATTGAGATTTGGTCGAAAAGGTAAATTGAGTCTGAGATTCATAGGGCCGTATGAGATTACCGAAAGGATTAGGCCAGTGGCATATTAGTTGGCTTTACCGGTAGAGTTAGAGAAAATTCACAATGTGTTCCATGTATCAATGTTAAGGCGTTATCTCTCCGATCCTTCGCATGTGATTCCTCCAACAGAAATTGAGATAAGACCGGATATGACATATGAGGAAGAGCCGATTAAAATCTTGGCTCGAGAAATGAAACAATTGAGGAATAAGGACACAGCCTTAGTAAAAGTGTTGTGGCAAAAACACGGTGTAGAAGAGGCTACGTGGGAACCGGAGGAAGCCATGAGAGAGCAATATCCAAACCTCTTTACGGGTAAGATTTTTGAGGGCGAAAATCCCTAAAGAGGGGAGAGTTGTAACAGCCCAATTTTGGGGCTAGTCAGAACAGTGGTTACGAGACCACTAAACCAAGGACGAGGAAAATTATTTTGATGTCATTTTATGTGCTGTAGCATAACTTTATGGATGCATGAAAATTTTGGTGTTCTAATTTGAGTGATAGCATGCATAATTTTGAAAAAGGACTAAATCGCGTAAAGTGCAAAAGTTCTATTTTACAAGATAAGGGTACCTAATAGATATAGAATGTAATTTGGAGGATTTTAAAGTGAAATTAGGCCATTTATTTAGTGATGGCCGGCCATAGGGTGCATAGGGGACAAGAGCATTAATTTTTAGTCAAATTTGGTGATAGTTGTTGACTAGTTGACTAAAATATGATAAAATAAGGGAGGGCTATCATCTTTTTCCCTTCTCTTCTTCTTCCACCGATTTTTACACTCAAAAGAAGGGTTTTGAAGGCTTTGAAATTCCAGCAACTTTTCCTCACCCTAGTAAGTCAATTTGATGGTTATTTTTGATGATTTTTGTGCTTTAGAAGTCCCCAAAGCTTGAGCTAGCTATTGAGGGGTCTAATTTGTGATATGGTTGAAAGTCTAGGGACTTACCATGAGAGAAATTATGTTGATAGCTGAGTTTTTATGGAAGAAAATGAATGTTAGGGAGGTGAGAGACAACTTTTATGAATGGTGTTAGCATGAAAACACCTAAATAGGGCTTGAATGCAAAGATTTAATTTGTATCATAAATGCATGAAATAGTTGGAATGGTGAGTAGTTGTAAGAGAAATAAATGTTCATCTATGCTTGTCTATTTAGAAAATGTGGTGAAAAATGATTCACGAGCCTAGGCGCAAAATCATAAATTTTGCCATGGTATGAGGGCAAAATGGTCATTTTGCCTAAGTATAGATTTTGGGGCATCATGATCGTAAAATGTTTTAAATGAATGAATTTTATTGTTATAGATCAAGAAGAACGCTGGATTAACCTTGACCGGGGAAAAGGCAAGGTTACGGAGTAAATCGCAAATCGACACGTTTTGCACCGAGGTAAGTTTACGTGTAAACGATGCACTTTATATGCACATTATTGTTGTTAATTAGCGCATGACACAATTGAGAATATATGTATGATCCAAGTAGATAAAAAAAAGTGGTAGTTATTGAATAACTCTAATATGAATGATGGAATGGATATGTGAGTGTGTTATATCAATACTTGATGGTGGGCTAAGTGCGATACCACTTTGTTGCTAAATTACGATGGGCTATGTGCGATACCACCGTAATTAATCCTTTGGTGGGTTGTGTGCGATACCATCGTAATTAATCCTTTGGTGGGCTATGTGCGATACCACCGTAATTAATCCTTTGGTGGGCTGTGTACGATACCACCGTAATTAATCCTTTGGTGGGCTGTGTGCGATACCACCAAGTAACGTGAATATGAGTAATGTATTTCGATATAGTGATGCATTGTATTATGTGACCTTATGATGCTAAGTGCAGGGAAACCGTTAATGAATGTATGCATCATGCTTGAGATGTGGTTGGAATGTGTGAATGGAAGGAATGAGTAAGCATGATCTTGAATGTAGATTGTTTCTTGCTTAGTAATTAATGCTATACAAGTGTTTATTTCATGTTAAAATGTTACATTGTTTACATGTAAACTTGCTAAGCTTAAAGCTTACTCCCCTTACTTTCCCTTGTTTTATAGAGCTTAAGAGCCGAGCCGGGACACGCCGATAACCAGAAGACCGCCCACACTATCAGCTCATCTCGGTATACCTAGACTTAATGATTTTGTAAATGGCATGTATAGGGGCTAGACTAGTTAAATTATTTTGTTATTTTGGCCAAAGGTGTATTGGCTCTTGCTAAGACATTTAATTTGTAAATTGCCATGCACGATGGCTCAGTTTACCATTTATGAAATTACAAGTTATCTATGGGAGTTCATGTTGAAATTATGAGATGTTTTCTAGTATGTTGAATGGATTCATTTAGTGTAAGCTATAGGGGTGCAAAGAGCTTGGCAAATAGCCTTGTTCTTGTCCACATGGGTAGGCACACGGGCGTGTGTCTAGGCCGTTTGAGACACACGATCAAGCCATGGGCGTGTGCCCAGGCCGTGTGAAGTCTGCACATTGAAATTGGAATTTGAATGGTCACACAGTTAAAGCACACGGGCGTGCCTAGACCGTGGGGAAATAGTCAGAGGTGACCACAGACCAGCCATATGGGCGTGTGTCCAGGTCGTGTGACCCAAATCAGTGTCGTCCACGGGTGTCGAACACTGGCGTGTGACTAGGCTTTGAGACCGTGTGTATGTAGTCAGTATTCACCACGGTTGAGGAGCATGGGCGTGTGTGTCTACACACGGGCGTGTGAGCCCTGTATAAAAGAGAAAATGTGAAAAGGTTGAAAAAGTTTCGGTACAGTCTCGAGAGTCTTCGTGTGTATGAGTGATGTCTCGTAAGTCGAGAACGAGGTTGTTAAGGCGACTAGAGAGAGTAGTCATGATAGGTCTAAGTGGCGATTACGAGGACTTTATTAAGGTAATGCCTTGAGCCTGGTTCCGGCGTAGAACACGGGTAAGGGGTGTTACAGAGGATGTAGAACCATTATTTATTTGTAAAAGTTTATTTCAACTAGAAAAAGGAACTCCTGCTCTATCTAGGAATATAGGGGGCGGCAACCCTAGTTAATAATACTAGGTTTTGTCATCTCTTTTTTTACCATGAGGGACATTTTGGGTCTCTCCCATATCGGGTCCAATTACAAGTACTTCTTAAACTTTTAACCTAGTACTTTATAACTCGATCCAACCCGATATTTATTTTTCTATTTCCCAAAATAAACATCTCAACATTTTTTAATTAAATAATTTTCTCAACCCAATTCTAATTTCATTAAAATTATAACGACTTTACAGTAAAAGAATCTATGAGAAAATATATTTAATATTTCAATATTCAATGGTTCACTATGACCAAATGATTTATTTCTATTTTCGAACTTCATTTAATTCGAAAACCTTAAATTCATTTCCAAGGCATTTTCATTTTTCTTTTTCATTTAGGAGAAAACCATATTTATTTCCAAATGATTCTATTTCTCCATTTTTATTTTCATTTTGGAAAAAAACCATAATTATTTCCAAATGTTTCCCATTTCTCTATTTTCACCATTTTTATTCATTTATGTTCATTTAATTCAACATGCAATTCATTTCTGGATTCAATGAGCTAGCGGAGGGACCGATTGGACATATGCAATTGACGCTCAAATGATTTATAATTAAATTCTAGCTTTTTGCTTATTAATTATAAACTTAATTAGTCACGAAGTTGTAACACCCATAACCACTTCAGTCGCCAGACTAGGGTTACGAAGTATCACTGTACATTTCAGAATATTCAGTAACAATAGCATCAAGATCACTAGATAATTAACAATATTTTTTTACAAGTTCAAATAAAAAAAAATATACACTTATCCTTAAATCGGGCCTTCAAAGCCCTAAAAATAAGTTACAAACATTTAGGGACCAAATTGAAATAAATTAGAACATTCAGGGAAAATTTGAAAATTTTCAAAACAGGGGTCACACGGCCGTGTGGCACTACTCAAACCGTGTGGTGCAGGGACATGGTTGTGTCTTTACCCGTGTGCTAAGCCATGTACCTTTCTAAAAGACGCTACACAGTCGTGTCGTTAGTCGTGTGCTAGCCCGTGTAACATTTGATGTTGGATCACACAGTCATGTCGCAGGCTGTGTGTCTGCCCATATGGATACTGAACCTAAACACGCTCAGAACACAAGCCCGTGTGTGTTTTTCGTGTGTGACACACGGCCGTGTGACAGCCCGTGTCTTAGGCCTTGTGTGCCCAAAATTTACCTAAATCATGCTCATTTTCATGCATTTGCTTAGGTACCTAAAGCATATTCAATCATTCAATCTCATAAGTCATTAAACGCCTCTAATAACAATCAATTCATGAAAATACAATCAACCTAAGTGCCTAACAAATGTGCCATCATTGACACAACAATATTTCATAACAAATCACTTCTGTAATTGCAGATACAAGACATAATTTACATATCAAAGTCTACATTCTCTTCATCTCATATTGTAACTCAACTTAGTATCATTATAGATCATTTTTTACCAACAAATTCAACTAAAGTAAAACATGCATTTTCCATAGGTTATTCAAACATATCATCACAAGTTAAAAGTATAAACTTACACAAACCAAGTACTAATACTACATATCCAAAAAGGTCATATTACATGCCATATAACCCAAACCAAAATCAAGGTCTACCAAGATTCCCAAATAGTGTGATTTCTCATGTTGATCTGACCTTCCGAGTCCACAAAATGTAATCTACAAGAATAAACAAAATACAAGTAAGCTTGCATAAAGCTTAATAAGTTCGTTTGATTAATCAATAAACCTTTCCAATTTAAACATAATAATCAACTTGTAATCAAACAATGAATTTCCTGTGAACCTCAACCTTCGTCGAATGTATGATATTTAGTGCAGTATTTCAATGTTTGTTTCCGATCATCGGTACATAAGATCTTATTCAATATGATCAGTGGATAATGTTCATTTAAGTAAACATTCAGTATAATCAGTAGACATTGCTCTTTTGAGCTCATTCAGTATATTCAGTAGGCATTGCTCGTTTGAGCACATTCAGTATATTCAATACATATTGCTCGTTTCAGCATACTTTTAGTAGTTACAATGGGTATGATTCAATTGAGCATACTTTCAGTAGAATCAGTGGGTATGGCTCGATTAAGCATACTTTCAGTAGAATCATTGGGTATGGCTCGATTGAGCATACTTTCAGTAGAATCAGTATCCCATTTTTCTTCAAGATCATACTATTATACAATATAATATTTAATAAAATTATATCAACATAAAATATAAAAATCATTAGAAGTATAAATAATCGTACGAACTTACAGGATTGATTTGCAGTAACGGCTCAAAATATCTCAATCAGTGATTGGCGTTATTTCAATTCATTATTTCCATTTTCAATTACACACATCAATATAATCCAACATTATGCAATTAGGCTCATATAATACATTTATAAATGTACTAAAGTTAAACCGAACGAACTTACCTGACTAAATTGCAGCAATACAAAGGTCCAAGGACTATTCGATAATTTTCTCTTTTCTCAGTTTTCCACTCGTTCTTGATCTAAAATAATAATTTCATTCAATTTACTAATTCCAGCAGCAAAATTAACTTAATTTATGCAATTAAGTCCTTTTTAAAATTTTTACGAAATTGCCCTCAATATTTTACTTTTATACAATTTAGTCCTTAAGCCCCAATCTTGTAATGTAACCAAATTTAATTAAAATAAAACTCAATCAAATAGTATAACACTTCACTACTGTCCATATTTACTGTTATTTAACATCAAGTCCTTTTGCTTTTACTATTTTCACATTTTAGTCGTTAAACATTAAAATCAACAAAAACTACTTCACAAAAATAGTCCTATTTAGCAACCAAGCTTAATATTCTACCATAAAACTTTAAGAACAACTAAAATTCATCAATGGCACAATCCATAACATTTGACAGTTTTATAAATTAGTCCCCGAGTTAGCTAGATTAAGCTAATACAAGCTCAAAAACATAAAAATTACTAAAAATGGGCAAGATTTACCTACTCAATCGACGAAACCTAGCTTGGCCGAAGGTTTCTCTTTTCAACAATGGTGGAATTGGCTTTTGAAGGAAGAAATAAAAAGATGATAGCCATTTTGGCTTTTGTTTTAACTACATTTTACTTAATTTCATAATTCACTATCATAACCTTACAATTTCAATAAAATTTCATGTAATTAGCCTTGCAAACCGTCCATTATCTACTCAAATGGTATAATTACCAATCAAGGAGGGTTTGATTGCACAATTGGTCCTTCAATTATTTTAAATTTTAACTAGACAAGCTTAATTTCAATTTAATCTTAAACTAATTAGGTCTAAATGATCAAATAGCCCAAAAGTTAGTGGATTTAATCATATCCACCACCGCTTGGACTTTTTGACCATGGTTTGATTACCATTTTGGTCCCTTTACTATTTTGAATAAAAAACAATTAACTTTTACCTCTTTTACAATTTTATCATTTTATCGTAATTAAGTAATAAATCATCAAAATTACCGACCAAACTTTAATTCACATATAATACGACTCTATAAATATTCAATAAAAATATTTACGGCCTTAAATTAAGGAAACGAGGTCCTAATACCTCATTTTCAATAACCACTTGCCTTTTGAACCGAACCACTTATTCTAACTTTTAATTCAATTAGTTAAAATCCTCAAATAAAAATTCATTATAGAAATTATTATAGACTCATATAATTTAAATACAAATTATACGAATTTACTCGTCGGATTTGTGATCCCGAAACCACTATTTTTGACACCACTGAAAAACGGACTGTTACAAAAGTCATTCCACTATAATATCGTGATTGAGCTCTACCCAATGGCATACCATTACGAAAGTAACTCGATCAGTACTCGTCCAATGACCTTGTCTTAAGTGTGTTACCCTTATAGGATATCCTTCTCTTTGGGATAATATTCATTCTCCAAATATGATCTTTGTCGAAACCATTTTTTTGAAAAAACAGGGTCGACTTTAAAAACGAAAATGGAGTCGCCACCAATCTTTTTTGAGGTGTGATCGGATCACCTTGAGATTGATCATTAAAACATTTTGATTTATTAAAACAATGATTTTGGCCTACAAAATTCGAGAAAACGGGTTCGGGAGTCGGTTACGCACGAGGAAGGATTAGCACCCTCGTAACGCCCAAATTTGGTACCTAATTGATTAATTAACGTCTTAATGTTGAAAATTTGAAAAAAAATTAAAATACGATCCTCTTTATTTAAAAGAAAACTTGAATAAATTAAATTGGATGCTAAGACCCTCTTATTTCGAAGAAATAAAATGTCACGCCCAGTGAGTTAGGATACGACATTTCAAATCCTCGAAACTAAGCTTGCCTTTTGAATTTTAAAACTCATGCATTTAAGTTTAAGAAGGATATTCGGTTATTTGGGTCAAATGAAAAATCGGAACCCAGTAAGTTAGGGCACAATTTCTCAAAATTCCAAATACAGAATATTGCATTTATTTTTAGAAATCCTTACCTCGAGATAACGAAATGTCACATCCAGTGAGTTAGAACACAACATTTTTTAATTCCCAAGAATAAGCTTTTATTTAACTTATATGCTTTGATTTAAAAAAAGATAATTGGTTCTTTAGGCTCGACGAGAAAAATCGAAACCTAGTAAGTTAAGGTACGATTTCTCGAATCTCGAATTACAAAAAATTGCTTAATAAAAAAAATTTATGTATCGGACAAAGATTAATGTAATACGATTTTATAGTAAAATGTAAAAAATAAATTACGGTACTAATATGCATAACATGCTAATAATAAATGCATTAATGCATGACAATATAAAGGACGAAGATAACATAACAAACCAAAATAAATGAAAAATAATAATTAAAAAGAACTAAAAATTTAGAACTAAATAACTAATATTAAACAAATAAATAAACAAGTATAGTGTAACACAAATTAAAAAATCATAATATTAATAATAATGATAATGACATGAATAATAATAAAAAGTTACTAAAGTTTTAAAACTATATAGAAAGATATAAATAAATAAGTAATAAAATGATAAAATAAATAAATGTATTTAAAAATATTAAGCAAATAAATATTAAGGAAATAATAGTAATAATAACAAAGTTAATTAATAATAATATAATAATAATAATAATATGTTAATAATAACATTAATAATAATAGTAATAATAATAATAATGGTAGTAATATTAAAATTAATTTATTTATTAATGCGATAATAAAAACAAGTAAACAAAAATAAAAAATATTAATAATAATATTAAATTAATAATAAAATATAAAAAAACAAAAGAAATAAAAGAAGGGACTAAATTGGACTTAAAACAAAAGTTTGGGGCAAATCTAAAAATAAATAAAAAGAAAAGGACCGAATTGTAATGCGCAACAAAAGGGGAGGAACCATTTGGGAAATTATTCCCCCATCCAAAACGCGCAGCTTCAAGGGGAACTAAAGTGAAACAGAAAGAAAATTACAGGGGCAAATTAAAATATAAAAAAATTGAATTAAAAAAATAAAAAAAAAAGCGGAAGGGCTATTCGCGCAAATAGCCCATTTAATAAAAAACACGCGGATCCCCTAGCGGGTAAAAAGGTGTCTTTTGGCCGTTTGAGGCTTGCCCCAAAACGACGTCGTATAGAGGGTACTATATAAGACTCATTTTCATCAAAAATAATCATTTCTCACCACTTCTCAAAAAAAAAAAACTGAAACCCCACCTTCAAAAACCTCTCAAGCATTTCCCCTCCGGCCGAATCTCGGTCGCCGGCGACGCCGTCGCCGGCAACGGTGGCCGAAAAATCGCTCGAGACCCCTTTTTTCTCCTTTTTTCGAGTAGAACCCAGATTTAGGGTTTAAATGGTCCCAAAAGCCCTCAAAAACTCAAGAAAAAAAAGAAAAGAGAAAAAAATAGAGGGCCCCTTCGGCTCCTTCACCGCGCCGTTGATATTTCCGACGAACCCAAAGGTTCGGCCGTTCAAACTCCGACCATGGCGATAAGGTAACTTCTTCTTTGCCTCTTTTTTTTATTATTATTATATACAAAAAATGAAAATAATAATATAAAATGGAATAAAACCTAAAACCTAAAACAAAAGTGGACAACGAATCACCTTTGAATTTTTGCTTTCTCTTTTTTTATTTTCTGATGTGTGTATCCGTCCCCAAAAAAATTACAATGGTTTGTTCTTCGGTTTTATAACTGAAGTTGAAGAAGAAAAAAATAAAATAAAATACAATGTATTTTTGTGTTTTTTGCTGCTGTCGTTCGTGTCCTTTGCAGGTACGGAGGGTAACGTGGCGTGAAGTGGGCGGAGGTACGGAGGCCGTATGGTTGTGGCGACGTGGGGTGGGCTGGAGGCTGTTGCGGTGCACCTTAGCTAGGGTTTTTTTTTTCTGATTTGGTTTAAGTTTTGGGCCATTTAGGCATAGGGTTTAGTTGGGTTATTTGATTTGGGCCTGTATTGGGTAGTGGGCCTATTTTTGTAATGGACTATTAAATTGGACTTGTTTTTTTTAATTGGGTTTTATTTTGGGTTAATTGGGCTCGGGCAAAATTTGGGCCTTACAGGTGCCCCTCTTTGTTCATTGTCTTGTAACGAGAATGAAGCAAAGACTTTAAAAAGGACCAATTTTGCCCGGTCTTGCCGAATCTTGACTTCTTGATGCTTCTTTTCTTCAAGTAGCCTCCTTCCATTCCTCCGCATCTTCAGGGGTGTAAGAATTGGTGCTTCGATCCGCTCGAATGTAATTTCAGGGAGAAGTGATTTGTAGCTTCGATCTACTCCGCTGGAACTTCAAAGAAATAAGAATTGATAATTTCAACCTGCTCCACTGCAACTTCAAGGAGATAAGATCCGTCGTGATCTGTAGCTTTAATCTGTTCCACTGCAACGCCAGGGAAATAAGATTCATTGTCTTGATGCTGCTCCATTGCAACTTCGGGAGATAAGGTGGTGGCTTCAATCTGCTCCACTGCAACTTTAGGAAGATAAGATCCACCGTGATCTGTAGCTTTAATTTGTTCCACTGCAACGCCAGGGAAATAAGATTCGTTGTCTTCAGTCTGCTCCGTTGCAACTTCAGGGAGATAAGGTGGTGGCTTCAATCTACTCCATCGCAACTTCGGAAGATAAGATCGCCATAATTTGTAGCTTCAATGCATTCCATTGCATCTTCGTGGAAATAAGATTCATTGTCTTGATACCGCTCATTTGCAACCAGGGAGATAAGGCTGGTGACTTCAATCTGCTCCACTGCAACATCAAGAAGATAAGATCTGCCAATTTGTAGATTTGATCCGACCTACTGTAACTTCAGAGGTATAGGGCTTGTAACTCGTAGCTTTAATCTGTTCCACTGCAACTTCAGGGGAATAAGATTCGCTATCTTCAACTTGCTCCACTGCAACTTTAGGGAGATTTGGTTAATGGCTTTAATCTGCTCCACTGCAACTTCAGGGAGATGAGATTTGCCATGGTAGATTTGATCCGACCTACTACAACTTCAGAGGTATAGGACTTGTGGATTCACCGATCTTGCTACACCGTCCTCTGGGGGACATAACCTGTAGAATCGATTTTATGGCTCCATGCTTATGCATAATGATTAGGATGCAATGATCAGAATGAGTCGAATGCTCCTAACTAGATGTGTTTTGGATGATATTTGCATGAATGCAGAATGTCATGAGAATGATCCCTTTCTTAATGTCTGGGTTGTCATTGCTCGTTGTTCTTCAAGGTTGTATCACTGATGTAATATCCTATCTTCTTGTTCAGCCGATATTTTTGACAGAAAATCCGAAGATCACGATTTATATTCTTCTTTCTCAAATATTTCCAACCCTTAGGCTTGGTGAGTTCTAAATCATAGTCCTGTTTCAGGTTCTTGTACTATTTAGAAGCTTCCAGAGTAATATGCAAAACTCCTTTTGTGAAAGTATTATTAGTCCATTAATCGTTATTTCAATGCAAAATGCTTGAAAAGGATTATAATAATGGTCAAAACTAAAATTTATCAGGAACAAAATCTGAAAAGAATGGATTAATCAAAGAAAGCAAACATTGCTGGAATACAAAATAAGTGATAGGAAAATAGGTGCCCCAGATATCGCAGCAAGAGCTTCTCTACACGAACTTCTTGAGGACCATTTTGAGCTCAACATGTGTTTAGGAGATCAAGAGTACTCTGTTGATGCCCCAAGACGTAACATCTCTCCTTCTTGTTAATTTAGGTATAGCAAGATCACCGCATGCCCCATCTTTGATCACAATTTGAGCTGCCCTTTTTGGGTTTTCGACTCAAAACCTCTTTGGTCTCAAGGCGCCCTTTGCGGATTTTCACCTTGGCCTCTCTGTTTTTTTTGTTTTTTTGTTTTTTTAAAGAAGGTCTCAAAGCGCCCTTTGCGGGTTTTCACTTTGGCCTCTTTTCCTCTTTAAGTATAGTACTTCTTGACTGAATCCGAATTTACAGGATTGGGCAAGTTTTTCCCATCCATTTCGGTCAAAATCAGTGCTCCTCCGGAGAAAGCCTTTTTTACCACATAAGGTCCTTCCCAAATTGGCATCCATTTCCCTCTGAAATCCTTTTGTATGGGGAGTATTTTTTTCAACACCAGGTCCCCCTCGTGAAATTCTCTTGGGTAAACCTTTTTGTCATAAGCTCGCATCATTCGTTTTTGGTACATCTGACCCTGTCGAATAGCCCTTAGCCTCTTTTCCTCAATCAAGTTCAACTGATCATATCGAGACTGGATCCATTTTGCTTCATCTAACTTTAGCTCTGACAAAACTCGAAGGGAAGGTATCTTTACTTCAATGGGTAAAACTGCCTCCATTCCATAAACCAATGAGAAAGGATTTTCCCCAGTGGAAGTTCTGATAGACGTTCGATAAGCATAGAGAGCAAATGGTAACTTCTCGTGCCAATCTTTATAAGTTTCAGTCATTTTCCCCACAACCTTCTTAATGTTTTTATTGGCTACTTCCACTGCACCATTCATTTTTGGACGATACGATGATGAATTGTGGTGTCTGATTTTGAATTGACTGCAGACCTCCGCTATCATGCTGTTGTTCAAGTTTAATGCATTGTCAGATATGATCCTCTCAAGCATTCCATATCGACATATGATTTCTTTTTTAGGAATCTGGCATGATCGCCGACTTAGTGTGATGGCATATGAAGCAGCCTCTACCCATTTGGTGAAATAGTCGATGACTACAAAGATGAATCAATGCCTATTTGAAGCTTTTGGCGAGATCGACCCGATGACATCCATGCCCCACATAGAGAAAGGTCATAGGGAAGTCATAACATGCAAAGGTGAAGGAGGTACATGAATTTTGTCTCCATAAATTTGGCATTGACATCTCTTAGCATAATTGATGCAGTCTCCCTCCATGGTAGACCAATAGTACCCGAATCTCATAATTTGTCTAGCCATTGTGAAACCATTAGCATGTGTTCCACAAACACCCTTATGGACTTCTTCTAGAATTTTCTTAGCTTCAACAGCATCCACACATCTCAATAGTACCTGATCCTTTCTTCTTTTGTACAGGATCTCCCCGTCTAAGACATAGTCACAGGCTAGTCTTCTTAACGTCCTTTTATCATTCTCGGTTGCCTGATTAGGGTATTCACGATTTCTCACGTATCGTAATATATCGTGGTATCAGGGGTGATCATCTCTTTCTTCTTCCTCCACGTTGTAAAAATGAGCTGAGGCCTCGTAAATACTCATTTGAATGGGTTTTACATCCTCTTATTTGCACACTTTGATCATAGAAGCCAAAGTAGCCAAAGCATCTGCCACATGGTTTTCATCTCGCGGGAGATAATTGAAAGTAATATCATCAAACTCCCCAATTAACCCCAGAACTATCCTTCGATAATTGATCAATTTGGGGTCTCTCGTCTCCCATTCACCTTTCAGTTGGTAGATCACCGATGAATCTCCATATACTTCAGTAGCTCTAATTTTGTGTTCTATGGTCGCACGAGAGTCCCATGATACATGCTTCATACTCTGCCATATTATTTGTACAATCAAAATTCAATTTGCATGTGAATGGATAATGATCTCCATTTGGGGATACCAAGACTGCCCCAATTCCATTACCTACAGCATTTGATGCTCCGTCGAAGTTCAATTTCCAAAGGTGATCTTTTGTAGCGTCTTCTTCAGTAACTGCCACATACATTAGTTTTTCATTAGGGAAGTCAAAGTTCAGAGGCTTATAATCTTCTAGAGCTCTGCTGGCCAGAAAATCTGCCACTTCGCTTCCTTTCACTGTTTTTTGGCTCACATAAACTATGTCAAATTCAGAGAGCAGAATTTGCCATCTAGCCATCCTTCCATTCAAAGTAGTTGACTCCATCATATATTTTAGAGGGTCCAACTTTGAGATTAGCCAGGTCGTATTGTACAGCATGTATTACCTCAACCTTCAAGTTGTCCAAATCAAGGCACAACACAATTTTTCAATTGGCGAATATCTCATTTCACACTCAGTGAATTTCTTACTGAGGTAGTATATCGCCTTTTCTCTTCTTCCCGAATCATTGTGTTGACCCAGCACACATCCCATAGAGTTATTAAACACTATCAAATACAGTATTAATGGCCTATCTGGGCATGGAGGTGACAATACTGGAGGACCTGACAAGTACTGTTTAACCTTATCAAAAGCTTTCTGGCATTCATCATCCCACACGCCTGGATTGTGTTTCTTAAGAAGATGAAATATGGGATCACATTTCTCAGTTAATTGTGAAATGAACCGAGCAATGTAATTTAGCCTTTCAAGGAAACATCAAACTTCTTTTTGAGTGCGCGGCGGAGGTAATTCTTGTATAGCCCAGACCTTGTCTGAGTCAATCTCAATTCCCCTCTCGCTGACTACGAAGCCCAACAATTTTCCCGATCTAGCTCCAAAAGTACATTTTGTTGGATTGAGCTTTAATTGGAATTTCCTCAGTCTCAAGAATAACTTCCTCAAAACTTGGATATGTTCCATTTCTGTTCGGGACTTTGCGATCATATCATCGACATAAACGTCGATTTCTTTGTGTATCTTATCATGGAACAAGGTCACCATGGCCCTTTGATATGTCGCTCCTGCATTTTTCAGCCCAAATGGCATCACCTTATAACAAAATGTACCCCACAAGGTTATGAAGGTAGTCTTTTCCATGTCTTCAGGATGCATTTTTATCTGATTGTATCCCGAGAAGCCATCCATGAAGGAAAATAGCGAATAGCCTGTCGTATTGTCTACTAGAGTATCAATGTGAGGCAAGGGGAAATTATCTTTCAGGCTTGCCTTATTTAAGTTTCTATAATCTACACACATTCGCACCTTCCCATCTTTCTTAGGGACAGGCACAATGTTGGCTACCCATTCTGAGTACTTGACCTCCTGCAAGAATCCGACATCGAACTGGTTTTTAACTTCCTCTTTTATTTTTAGCACAATGTCAGGTCTCATTCTCCGGAGCTTTTGCTGAACCGACTTGCAATCCTCTTTTATGGGGAGGCGGTGTACAACAATGTCAGTGCTTAACCTGGGCATATCTTGGTATGACCACGCGAAGACATCTTTGAATTCTTGAAGTAACTCTACGAGGTCTCGTTTCGTTTCTTCGATTATGCACGTTCCAATTTTCACTACCTTTCCTTCTTCCAAGGTCACAATATTTATTGTCTCTTTATAAGGTAGAATTTGTTTTTCCTCTTTTTCTACCATTCTTAACAAGTCCGGAGATAAGCCACAGTCTATGTCATCTTCAAAGTCCTATGATCCCTCTAAACACATGTCTTGCTCAAAAGGAGGTTCTGATCCCTTGGCAGCTTTACTCATGTCGTTGATATCCGAGAACCTGTTGTAGGTACAAAGGAATATACAAAGAACAAATGAATTTAAGAATAATGATTATGAAAGAATGATTTGGAAAAAGGGTCCAAGGCATGAAAGAATCTAACATAATTACTTATATAGAAAGAATGAAAGAACCTAAAAGAATAAAAGAAAATTTACTCAAAATGATATCAAATATGTATTTCATAATGATGTTTGGACATAAGCCTATTTCACAAAGGAATTCTTATTGCTTCTTAGCTTAAAGCAACAAGTGTGTTTTGAACATTACTCTGAGTAAGCTCTAAAAACTACAGGAATTTCTTCTGCAATCCAATTGTTCAGAACACTCCCAGGTTCATAAGGGCGGATATCTGACAAGGTCCCTCTTTCAGTTGTTTCTTCATATATGGCATTGATGTGAACATTTCCCAACATTTCTTCAACACTTTCTTTCATTGGCGTCCTTCACTCGGGATGAATAATCCCTCTCGATACGAAAGTTTTGGATATGTGGGGGAATATCATTGGTTCCCATTTGATTTCTTCCCCACTCACGCGTGCCCTTCTTCTTTCTTGCCTCTTTTCCAGTTACTTCCTTCTTTGTCTCGCATCTGGCTTGTACCCTGAGCCAAAGCGGTCATGCTTGTCCTTCGGTATTAGAGCCTCAAATCTTCCCTAAAGATGTCTCCCTAGTCCTTTTCCCAGTGAAGCTCCCTTTCCTACCATCAGCTGTAATCCCATCCTGGTAGCCTTGGATATTTTTGGCACTGGAATCCTATTCCCCTCAGTAATAAATGTTGTATTCACAAACTCCAAAGACCGAAAAGAACATCCAATTACCTCATCATTTGTCTCCAAGTACAGCGCATCACTGGTTACGGCCGCGATAATATCTTCTTCGGCATTTATCATCACCAGCCGACCTTCTGATACTAGCTTTAACTTTTGATGTAGCGACGAAGGCACTGCCTCTGCCGAATGTATCCAAGGTCTTCCCAATAAGCAATTGTAGGAGGGCTTGATATCCATTACTAGGAAGTCCACCTCATAGGTAGTTGGGCCAATCAACAGAGGTATTTTGATTCTTCCCATGACCCCCTTGTCTGTGCCATCAAACGCCCTCACTATATTCTGGCATACCTTCATGTGTGAGCTATCCACAGGTAACCTATTAAGTGTGGATAGGGGCAATACTTCAGTGCCGATCCATTGTCGATCAAAACCCCTGGCAGTGTGTACTCTTTGCATCTGGTAGTAATGTGCAGAGCTTTAATGGATCCCATACCCCCTGGTGGTATTTCATCATTGTTGAAGAAGATGAAGTTATCGACACTTATGTTATTAACCAGTTGATCCAGTTTATTGACAGAGATATCATTGGCCACATACATCTCCTTCAGCACTTTCATCAATGCACTTCGGTGTACCTCCGAACTCAAGAGTAAAGCCAGTACAGATATGCGAGCTGGTTGTTTATGCAACTGTTCCACAACACTATACTCGCTATGCTTCAAAAACTTCAGGAATTCCTTAGCTTCCTCCTCTTTTACTGGCTTATTAACAAACGGCTCAGGTCTGACTGCTTTTTCTTTCTTTTACTCCACCATTAGGGTCTTTCCTTTTACGAGTTCTGCTCGGGCATTTATCAAATCATAACGTCTTCCACTACGCGTATGAGAACTTACATCTTGATCCTCTTTTGAAACGTTGGCTGAGTTCTCCCTTCCCGGGATTGTCACGTTGCAATCATAATTCCAGGGGACCCTTTTGTTATCCTGATAAGAGAAGACCGCTAGTTTTTGAATTATGATCTTTAGTGTCATCTATACTCCAGTTTCGTTGCTTTTAAGTTGCGAAATGATGACCACAGGATGATTGACTTTTTGGACCTTCATTATTGATTCTGACACACATATGCTTCCTTCTTCTTTAACTTCTTCACAGAACTATATCTCTTTATTGTCCATCAAACCTTGCACCAAGGCTCTGAATTCTACGCATTCTTGGATCTTGTGCCCCTCTTTCTGATGGAACTCACAGTAGTTCCTCATGTTTTCACAACTCCCTTCAGGATCCGAAATGCTCAACCCCCTTTTTACCATCTCCATCCAGACCCATCTCAAAGGAATTTTTACTTCTGCAATATCGGTCCTGATTCTTCTCCCCACATTTCAATCTATCGTATTTACCCCATTATTAGTATGATTGGGTAGCAGATTTTTGGCACTAGGTGCGTCATCAAATTTCACAATGCCCATTTTAATAAGTCTTTCAACTACTTTCTTAAAGGCAGTGCATTTTTCTATTGAATGCCCGAAATTCCTGCATGGTAGTCACATTGAGCGTTTGCATCGTACCATTTAGGGTATGGAGGCTGTAATGGTTTTAGGTAAAAAGGGAATACCACGTGTGTGTCAAATAAACTTTGATACAACTCCCTATACGTCATTGGGATTGGCGTAAATTGGATCTTCTCAGTGTTTTGCTATGTGCCGGACTCCTGCCTTGATAAACCTTGTTGACCAGTAGCCACCGTTCTTGGCTGATTTACAGTAATCAATTTTGAGTTACCCTTGTTATATGTACTTGTGTTGTTCACCTCGTTTTCCTTTTTTTCTCGAGGCTGACCTTTTGTTACTCTCTCCTGCATCTATCTTTCCACTTCTTATCGTATTCTCGATCATTTCACCAGTCATCACTATGTCTGAAAAACTTTTTGTAGCGCTTCCTATCATGTGAGTGATGAACGTGGCTTTTAGGGTGTTGATAAAGAGCATCGTAGTTTCTTTTTCTTGGAGCGGCGGCTGAACTTGTATGGCAATTTCCCTCCATCTCTGTGCATATTACCTGAAACTCTCACTCGATTTCTTCTCCATGTTTTTTAAGGTAATTCTATCAGGAGTCATATCCTTCACATGACTATACTACTTCATGAATACTTGTGCTAAGTCCCTCCAAGAACCAATCCTAGTACGGCTCAATTAGTTGTACCATTTGGATGCTGCTCCCATAGGACTGTCTTGGAAACAATGTATTAGTAGTTGATCATTGTTAACATACCCGGTCACCCGTCTGCAAAACATGGTGATGTGAGCTTCGGGGCAACTGGTCCCATTGTACTTTTCGAATTCTGGCATTTTGAACTTGTAGGGAAGCACTAGATCTGGGACCAAACTCATATCCTTAGCATTGATTCCATGCTGACTATCAGCATTTTCCATTGCCCTAAATTTTTCCTCCAGCCATTTATATCGGTCCTCTAACTGCTTTGGCAATTCTGTCCTTGCCCTTTCATATTCAGCCACTTCATCAAGGTCAGGGATAACAGGATTAGTTGGGTTATCCCCCGGGTTAGAACCTGATCAAGCTTGAAAGTTCATCGGTACCAAAACACCATCCTGAAATTGATGAGGCCTAATCGTGACGGATGTTCTTCGAGGGTACACTTCAGGTTGTGTCTGTGCATTTGTTGGAGTAAAACCTGAAGGATAGAGAGGTTTCTCATTATCTTCTCTAGCATTAACCATGGGGCCCTTTCCTTTATCTATTCCTCCAGTCAGCAGTTGGGTCAACTGAGTCATCGTATTTTTTTGGGACTCCAACATTCGGTCCATCATGTCTTGCTGGATTTTGGCCAGTTGCTCTTGCATTTGCAATTGTAGTTGATCTTGCATCTCTTTTGGGAGTTGTTCAAGTATTTCCATACTTTGATCCATGTCTTTTGTCTTTGCTCGGGTACCATAATGATGTTTGGTTGGTAAGTTTTTGTTGGTTTCCAGATTAACTCTGAAATAATTTTAACCAATTAGGGTCTTTCCATGAAATTTAATGCACATGATGTGATGTAATGCGAATGCATGAAATGAATGCAAAAAGGCATCGATTCTGATTCAATTTCATTTAGAAAACTTTACTAGAAAACAAAATTCTTTACATAAAACGAATTACAAATATGGCTTTGCCCTAATGCTCAAAGTTTTAACCTTCCTAAGCAACGAAGCTAACTTTTGACCTCGATCTGATTCTAGCTCATACTTCACGCTTAGCATGTCAGCCTGAATTTGCAAGGTCTATAAATGATATGCTACCTCTCGAATCTGAGCCACGGCCTCGCCCATAATGTAATCTCTGTTCCTAACTTGATTCTGAGAATGGTGAAGCTGTTCCTTCCAATGCTCCTCACTTACCTCAAGAAGCTCTACCCGGAGCTCACAGTTTTGTAATGCAGACTTTAGTTCTTCTATCTTTCCTTTCATTTCTTCAATCTTGTTCAAACTTGCCCTCAACTCAACTACAGAATTACGATTTCTAAACTGATGAAGTAATTTTTCAAGTTCTGCCACTCTAGCCTTTAATTCTCTTTTGTCATTTTGGGTTTCTAACAAACTCCTTTCTAGAGCCTCTTTCTGTGCCTGAGCCTCCTGGAATTTTCTCTCCCACCGATCAGCTTTGATTCTTTCTTCTTGGATCTATTGTCGCTATTGCTCTGACATTTTTCCCAATCTGGCGGTTCTCATTGATAGACGCAATTTCTTGTAATCCGTCTTCAAACTATCCAAGTCTTCCTCGGCTTTATTCTTTCCTTTCCTTAATTTCTCGGCCTCTAGCTTTTGAACATCAACATCTAACCTTAAATGCATCTTTTCTTCCTCCAATTGTTCTATCTTCTTTTCAAGTTCTAAATTCCTCCTCTCGAAGCCTTGCTTTATGATTTCTAGTTCTGACGGGACCACTTGTAAGTACTCTTCCATCGATCGAGCACCTTCTAAATTTAGCCCGGGGATATTGTAACACCCCAAACCCGGCCTAGACGCTCTGACCAGATCTGACGTGTCACATCGAAGTGTTGATTTGAAAACTAGTCTTGTCGATAAAAAATTCGTGACTAAAGTTTTAAATTCTTTTAAAACTAATTGCTATTGAAAATGTTGAGGTTGTAAAATCAAAACTTGTTAACCACTTATTAGTCATATTATTTATTACAAGTTTATTAATCTGAATTAAAACCATAGGAGCTTTTCTAGTTGTAAACCCTAAAATTTGAATTGCGTGATTTTCTTTGGAAAACAGTTATTATTTTGAAAACCCATTTTTTCTAATCTAGCAGGTAGAAATAAGGAGTTAAAACCAAATAAAAGTTAAACCTCAAATGGCCTTATTACAAAAATATCAACCCCCAAAATAAAATATTTAAAAAACTAGGTATAAATTAAAATACTCGCGAACATGTGGCCACCTCCGAGTCCTTCGCAGCTCCAAATCATCTAAGGCTGGGGATTACTGTACAGTTAAAACAAAAGGGTGAGTTACAAGAACTCAGTGTGTAATCCCCTATCATGCAGTAACAGTCTGGGCCAGAGCCCTATTCAGTAATAGTAGAGTGTGGACCTCAGCCCAATACAGTAACAATGTGTGTATAAGCCCAAAATAATAACAGTACAGTACAAAGATGCAACCCAACCGAATCCAGCCAACACACCACCCGTACCAACCAACACACCATGTGGGGACTAAGTCGACCCACCCAGCCAATACACCAATATCGCGAAGATAGCGCTATGACGAGAACGCAAAGAAAGTCGCTAGTAGCGATAACGTGGCCCAGCCACTAAAATTAGAATACGTGGCGAAGCCACTAAAACAATAAAAACGTGGCAGAGCCACTAGTATAGTACTTCCTCCAAATCAGAATCCCAACCCAATGCAGAAATGTCGTGTCATAAATATTACGTGGATGCAGTATGTCATACTCATAACCAGTCACATAGATATCATACACACATCAACTAAACTACCACTAAGGGTATAATGGTCATTTCGTCGGTTAGGGGTAAAACGGTAAAATTACCCCTCAGGGGTATTTTGGTAATTAAACCTTACAAGGGTATTTCGGTAATTTTACCCTATAAGGGTATTTCGGTAATTTTACTTATTAGGGGGTATTTCAGTCATTTTACTCATTAGGGGGTCTCGATACAGTTAACGACCTTTCCAATGGCCTACAGTCGCCTCGAATGACTCGGATAACCTATATAGCCAAAACGGTGTAATTGGGCCCAAGGCCCATTACTCGGCTCAAGTGGGCCCACACGCTCGTGTAGCCTGATCAGCTCAAATTCCTTCACGACTATAAGAACTTCGTAGCCCAATCCATTATTAGTCACTTACGTGGATTTTACCCACGTAGGGCCCATGAGCCCATTGGGCCCACACGGCCCAACGAGGCCCATTACTACCTAAGCCCGAGAACGTTCGTGGTGGCCTCTACAGTCAAACGCCTTTTTTTGTGGGCTCAGTTCACCACACGCACGATCGCACGCTCGTGTGGCATCATGCGCCATATTTCTGGCTTTTCTTAATTTTGCTGATGCACAGGAACACAAGGGTGTGAGTACACACCATTGTCCATCGCTTTAACAGTACAATACTGGGTGTATGATTACACACCTGTTCGCAAAACTAGCTAAGATCCACGCTCTCCGAATCCTAGCTAGAACTAACCGATACTAGCGCCTCCCTACTGATCAAGGGCGATTCCCCCTCCTAAAACGATTCGGCAGATCAAAAGTTGTTAAAAGAAAACCATGCATTCGGCCCCCAAGAGAAAGAGAAGGGAAAACCGAAGCTTGTTAATAAAGCCGAAAGAAATCTGATTAAGAACAAAATAATAAAGTGATTGTAGTATCCCCTTACCAATACCAATAAACAAACGTATTTCGGCAGTAGTCAGTCAAGAAGATTCGGCCCGAACCAAGAAGAACAAGGAGATTTGAGAGGGAGAGAGTATGAGTATTCGGCCTAACAGAGAAAGGAAAATGAAATTTGTAAAAGAAGATGAAATGGAAGTAAAGAGAAGAAGACTACCAATTCGGCAGAGAGAAAGATGTGGAGAAGAAAGAAAGGCTTCAAGGGAGAATTCAACACCACAGAACAGGGATAGTATTTGTGTTTGGCAAAAGCGAATAACAGTTGAGAGAAATAAAAAATTGAAGAAAGAAAGACCCGAATGGTCAAAAATGCTGCACGAGACGCCACAAAGAGAGAAAAAACAAAACGAAAAAGAGAAAAATCCCGAAATTGTAGAGAAAGAATTCGGCTTCTACACTCTCACCAACTGCCGAAATGCACCAAATGACATACCCCTAGACGAAATCCCCCTATTCAAGCTCTCCCAAATTTGGCTATGACTCCTTCACATCCAAACTCCTTCAACCTCTCTACCGATTTCTCCTTGATTTGCTCCTAACCTCCCATTCAAATCCATTCAAATTTGATGACCAAGTCTTCAACCACCTCTGCAGAGTTTGAATCAAACACTACCTCTCACGCCCCAAAGATATAAAATAAAACCTCATTTTTGCATACCATGGGATTCGAACCCACTCCCTCTCACATGCCCCAACAGGCCACTTGCCACCACAACACAGGATCACTTGTGTCACAAAACAAGCACACTTAATATATATGCCCTATAAGTTAACATCTAGGTTCATTTAAGGGGAAAAATAAAATTGTTGCAAGGGCCAAGACTTGAACCCAGGCTACTCAAATACCCTCATACACACCCAAATCACTTAGCCAGTGAAGCAGACAAGCAATTTTATCAGAACATGAAAAATTAAAGACCCTATATTTTTGGGGCGTTACAGATATTATCATTAATTCTGTTACTCCACCATCCACTGTACTTGGGAGTCATCATTGAACCTACGGCCAGCCTTTTTATTCGACGAGTCTAATTCCCAGCGTTAAAAATCTCTTTTACCCTTTTTCTTGTAGTTATCTCCCCTGTACGAAAACTCACATTGAGCTAGCCCATGTGTTGCCGGTATGAACTATCTTGATCTGTATTGCCTCAATACGAGCAAAAGAGCATACCCAACGGCTCCCCAAATCCCAACTCTCACATCGGTAAAGAATTTCGTCGGGAATCAACCAAGGAGCTCTCTATTCGATGTCTTCGTCCTTGAGATTTTGGAGGAGCGCTACCCAATTTTCCTCTGATATGTCATCCTTTCTTGGTGTGGCCACTATCTCCTTTAATGGGGAGTAATTCCCAGAGAAAACCCGATAAGAAACCTTATCCACCTTCCAGAAATGACTGTGGAACCAAGCTAACAACAACTGTGCGTACCCTATAAATCTGTCCTCACCAGCCCTCCTACATGCATTCAAAGATCTAAATGTCTCAGCCAAGATTGCAGGAACAGGCGTGACTCCTTTATCAAGTCGATCAAAGAGATCCAAGACCGCCTCATCTACATACCCTAATGCCCTAGGGAAGATCATTAGTCCGTAGATGCTCAAAGCAAACACATCGACTCTCTTTTTCGTATCAGGATGCGCTAGAATTAGATCTCTCAAATTCTTCCATGGGATGCACTTACACTCACCGTTTTGCTTGATCATAGCTGTAATCCACTGTTCGCTCATTCCTGTAATGTTCATCAATTTCTTCCAAAAGGTCGAGACATAAGCGGCTCTATAATAAGCTTTATAGACTTGAACCTTTGGACAAAGCAGTAGGGCTGTATATTCTTCCACGGTGGGCACTAAATCTACCCTCACAAAGGTAAAGCAACTGTATGCAGGGTTCCAATACTGAGCGAGGGCCCAGAACAAATGCTCGGCTACCTTGATGTCGAGTAGATACGGTAAATCCCCATAATTATAGTAGAACAACTACTTGGTCTCATCATTCCACTGATCCCATATCTCTTTTAATTCCTGAAGGTTATTTTGCGTCACACTGATACGGGTGTAGTCTCATAATTCTGACGTGTACCCCTCGGCTAGACTATCCCCTTTCTCTAATTGCATTTTCTCTGACCACATACGGACAGCCGCGTTATCTTCCACTTTATCAAGAAATTCGTTCTCCATGACAAGCTCTCTAATTTAGTAATCGAACGTGAATCGACACTCTTTTAAATATGAAATGACATGCAAACATAGCAAAAACACAATAAGTTAGCACAATATACAAAAAAACATAACTCAAAGAAAATGAAAGAGAATCAAGCACCTATCTGGGTAACCGCTAGGGTTTGGCACAGTGCTATCTAGGGTGGGCTCCTAGGGTCTTCTACATACGGCTTGGTTCTAAAGTTGAGGTACCCAAACCAATAGATTCCTCGATCCTCACCCATTATAGGCTCATACGGACGGAGTTCAGTTCAGGGGAATACATTTCCCTATGGCTGCACGGAGATGAAAATCTCACAAAGACATAGGTACGGATGTATCCCGAAAGCGATCCACTATCCTGCACGGAGGTGAAAACCTCATGAAGGAGTATCTTCTCACTCCCACTTAAAAGAGGTAAGGCCAAACGGTCCTTATGCAATATGATGCGAAAATATTCTACGAGACTCAAACCACAACAATCATATGAAATAACACAAACAAATGCAATAAAAGGATCGTAATTTTTCAAATCAGATTTTCAATTTTCGACAACAAGACAAAAAATAATCAATTTTACGGCTTGACTCTCTTATTTTCCCCAGTGGAGTCGCCAAGCTATCGAAACCATTTTTTTGAAAAAACAGGGTCGACTTTAAAAACGAAAATGGAGTTGCCACCAATCTTTTTTGAGGTGTGATCGGATCACCTTGAGATTGATCATTAAAACATTTTGATTTATTAAAACAATGATTTTGGCCTACAAAATTCGAGAAAACGGGTTCGGGAGTCGGTTACGCACGAGGAAGGATTAGCACCCTCGTAACACCCAAAATTGGTACCTAATTGATTAATTAACGTCTTAATGTTGAAAATTTGAAAAGATTTTAAAATACGATCCTCTTTATATAAAAGAAAACTTGAATAAATTAAATTGGATGCTAAGACCCTCTTATTTCGAAGAAATAAAATGTCACGCCCAGTGAGTTAGGATACGACATTTCAAATCCTCGAAACTAAGCTTGTCTTTTGACTTTTAAAACTCATGCATTTAAGTTTAAGAAGGATACTCGGTTATTTGGGTCAAATGAAAAATCGGAACCCAGTAAGTTAGGGCACAATTTCTCAAAATTCTAAATACAGAATATTGCCTTTATTTTTAGAAATCCTTACCTCGAGATAACGAAATGTCACATCCAGTGAGTTAGGACACAACATTTTTGAATTCGGGAATAAGCTTTTATTTAACTTATATGCTTTGATTTAAAAAAGATAATTGGTTCTTTAGGCTCGACGCGAGAAAAATCGAAACCAGTAAGTTAAGTACGATTTTCGAATCTCGAATTACAAAAATTGCTTAATAAAAAAATTATGTATCGGACAAAGATTAATGTAATACGATTTTATAGTAAAATGTAAAAATGAATTACGGTACTAATATGCATAATAAAGTTAATAATAAATGCATTAATGCATGACAATATAAAGGTCGAAGATAACATAACAAGCCAAAATAAATGAAAAATAATAATTAAAAAGAACTAAAAATTTAGAACTAAAGAACTAATATTAAACAAATAAATAAACAAGTATAGTGTAACACAAATTAAAAAATCATAATATTAATAATAATGATGATGACATGAACAATAATAAAAAGTTTCTGAAGTTTTAAAACTATATAGAAAGATATAAATAAATAAGTAATAAAATGATAAAACAAATAAATGTATTTAAAAATATTAAGCAAATAAATAATAATATGTTAATAATAACATTAATAATAATAGTAGTAATAATAATAATGGTAGTAATATTAAAATTAATTAATTTATTAATGCGATAATAAAAACAAGTAAACAAAAATAAAAAAAATATTAATAATATTATTAATATTATTAAATTAATAATAAAACATCAAAAATAACAAAAGAAATAAAAGAAGTGACTAAATTGGACTTAAAACAAAAGTTTGGGGCAAATCTAAAAATAAATAAAAAGAAAAGGACCGAATTGTAATGCGCAACAAAAGCGGAGGGACCATTTGGGAAATTATTCCCCCATCCAAAACGCACAGCTTCTAGGGGGACTAAAGTGAAACAGAAAGAAAATTACAGGGGCAAATTAAAATATAAAAAAACTGAATTAAAAAAATAAAAAAAAAACGGAAGGGCTATTCGCGCAAATAGCCCATTTAATAAAAAACACCCGGATCCCCTAGCGGGTAGGGTCGGTCGGATCGGGTCAAGGCAAAACGGCGCTGTTTTGGCCGCTTGAGGCTTGCCCCAAAACGACGTCGTATAGAGGGTACTATATAAGACACATTTTCATCAAAAAATTTCATTTCTCACCACTTCTCAAAAAAAAAACTGAAACCCCACCTTCAAAAACCTCTCAAGCCTTTCCCCTCCGACTGAATCCCGATCGTCGGACCACCGTGGCGGCCGCCAATCACCGGCGACGGCGCCGCCGTCCGCGGTGGTCGATAAATCGCTCGAGACCCCTTTTTTCTCTTTTTTTCGAGTAGAACCCAGATTTTGGGTTTAAATGGTCCTAAAAGCCCTCAAAAACTCAAGAATAAAAAAAGAGAAAAAAAAATAGAGGGCCCATTCGGCTCCTTCACCGCGCCGGTGATATTTCCAGCGAGCCCAAAGGTTCGGCCTTCCAAACTTCGACCATGGCGATAAGGTAACCTCTTCTTTGCCTCTCTTTTTATTATTATTATTATATACAAAAAATGAAAATAATAATATAAAATGGAATAAAACCTAAAACCTAAAACAAAAGTGGACAACGAATCACCTTTGATTTTTTGCTTTCTCTTTTTTTATTTTCTGATGTGTGTATCTTTCCCCAAAAAAATTACAATGGTTTGTTCTTCGGTTTTATAGCCGAAGGTGAAGAAGAAAAAAATAAAATAAAATACAATGTATTTTTGTGTTTTTTACTGCTGTCGTTCGTGTCCTTTACAGGTACGGAGGGTAACGTGGCGTGAGGTGGGCGGAGGTACGGAGGTCGTACGGTGGTGGCGACATGGAGCGGGCTGGAGGCTGTTGCGGCGCACCTTAGCTAGGGTTTTCTTGTTTTTTTTCTGATTTGGTTTAAGTTTTGGGCCATTTGGGCCTAGGGTTTAGTTGGGTTATTTGATTTGGGCCTGTATTGGGTAGTGGGCCTGTTTTTGTAATGGACTATTAAACCGGACTTATTTTTTTTTAATTGGGTTTTATTTTGGGTTAATTGGGTTTTATTTTGGGTTAATTGGGTTAATTGGGCACGGGCAAAAATTGGGCCTTACAATCTTATTTTATCTCATGGTAATAATTACATTTTCCTTCATGAAAAGTCAATTACTATCAAATAGTAATCAAGTCATTCATCACAAAGACGAATGACCCATGTGCACGTTTACTTTTCATCAACCATGTAATTCCAATGATAGGATATCATTTACCCATGTCTCATGTTATGAACTCCACTATTATGAATGACGCTACATACTACAGAAGTCATACACCTAACACACCAGCTTTCAGTTCCTTATCTATTGGAACTCAGGCTTTTACTTACATCAAAGTATACGTGTCACGCATACGTAATTCGTCATCCACTCAAGATTTAGGTGTAGCACACTATGAACATCACAAGTGAATAAATCCATAAATAGATTCAGGATCTATTCTTCTTAGGTTTCTTAGATCCAATCTGATGTATTGTCAGTCCAGTCTGTCACATCTATGTCTTCATCTTTTGGGAGTCATCCACTCAGATGACCAAGACAAAACATCTCCCCAAATGGACTTGATACACGGCATATTAATCTTTCAATCGGTTTGCTCATTTTCGATTAGACTAAGGGCATGTTTAGGTTCGTCTAATAATATAAGTTCTCTTTCCGTATTGTGATCCGACCACGTAATATCGCTTAGTATTAGTTTAAACATTTGCTTCTAATTTCCACATGAGGAAAATTATACAAATTATTAATGTAATTCATGAATAATTTTATTAACCAATCTGTTTGAAAAAATTATAAGTGTACTTCAACAAAAATACTACACTAAAGGCACCAGATCTAACATTCTTGATGGGATCTACCTATATGAGTGGAAGTATGGCCGCTTCTAGGAGCTCAAGGGTTTGGCTCTGACACCACTCATGAAAAGAGGTTACAGACACATGGCCACAATAGTGTCCCTTGATACTCTACCTTGACTTTTGTTGAAGTCATTGTGTGGGATGTGTTCAATTAATCAAATGGATGCTTCAAAGCATAATCTACCATGCAATTTTGATTAACTTTAACATGTATTCACTAATTGAATATTCAATCGTAAGACACCTTCTTTTATGCAATTGATTTTCAACATTATCAAAATCTAGAATATTTTGAAAATGGGGGGATTGTTGCAACATTTCCAAAATATATATAGTGTTCCAATAGTTGCAAATAAAATGCTATAAGTAACCAAAAGTTACATCATTTGGTTATTAACCAAGAGTTATCACATTTAATAGTGATGAATTATGTCTCTTAAAATCAAAAATTATATCACTTTATTATTAATAATGAATCATGATTATTCAAGGATACATCTATTGTATGACTATCCATCTAGATAGTTGTGTTCCTATGAAGAGACATGAGAACTCCTATAAATAGGAGTGAAATTTCATTGTATGACACACCCAAAAACATAGAAACAAAGTTTTTTTTCTACTCTCCAGCCATCTTTTATATTCCTAAATTGTTCTATAAAGAATTACTACGAAAATTCTTTATCAAAATTGATATCCTTGCTATGCTTCATTCAGTGCTTAATGGACTGTTTTCGTCAGTGAAAAACATAGACAGTCAACGGGCTTTATTGTATCCCCGGTATTCATTTTCCAATAACTCTTTTGCACACTCTAATATTGGTGGGGTGAATAGAACCTTAAAGAAAGTGGCATTGATACACGCCTTGAAACATTCGTTAATTTTTCATAAGTTCATTTTTATCCCCACACCAACGAAGGTAGTGGCGCATAAGACTTTTCACAAGCCTAAAATCCATAGGTTCAAATTTGAAAAATATGGGCAGCTGATGTTGATGGTTCCCTTACTAGTCATCTTAATACTTGTGCAACTTGTCTTACAAGTAAGAAGGCGTCTTTAAATAGTAATTTTCAAAAGAGAATTAAAGGTGTAAAGGAATATCTTTTATGTAAAAGGGGCCTCGAAGGAGTTGATGATGATGTTTCTCATCTTCGTTTTGAGTTAGGTATGTTGTTAGCTTGAGAAGAAGTGTTTTTGAGGCACGTGCTAAGATCCTCTGGATGCATCATGAAGATGCCAACTCAAAAGTTTTTCATGTGCAAGCTAATAAGGGCAAATGTATCAATCACATTTTGTTACTTTATGAAAATGAAAGAGGTAGTGTACAGATGAATTGGGTATCCAAGCAATTGTTTTAGATTATTTCAATTCTTTATACTCTACTTATGTGGCTATGGGTTTTCAAGTCTTTGTAGGTTTTAAGTCTTGGGTTTCTAATTCTGATAATGATACTCTGCTTTCTCCTTTTGATTTTTTGGGAGTTTAAAAGTGTGTTGTTTGAGATGCATCCTAATAAGGCTCCAAGATCGGAAGACATGAATGTTGCATTCTTTCATGAACGTTAGCATATTTTAGATGAGGATGTTTTCAAAGATTGTTGTGATTGGCTTAATTGTGGTGAATTTTTTATTACCACTAACGATGCGACAATTGTTCTGACTCCTAAGATGCAGAAGCCTTCTTCTATGAAGGACCTTAGACCAATTGCTTTATGTAATGTGGTGTATAAGTTAGTGGTGGATGTGTTGGCAAACCGGATGAAACTCATCTTGCCCAATCTTATTTTTTAGTCACAATTTGCTTTTGTGCTAGGGCGCCTTATAACGAATAATGTGATGGTTGCATTCGAGCTTATTCATCATATAAAGAATAAAAGTCGAGGCTCTATGGGAGAAGTAGCTTTGAAAATTGATATTAGCAAAGCCTATGACAGGGTGGACTGGTCTTTCTTAAGATTCATTATGGAGTGCATGGGTTTTTATTCTTGTTGGGTGAATTGAATGATGCTTTGTGTTTCTTCGATCAGTTATGTTATTTCTTTTAATGGCAAAAAGCTTGGGCCGACCATTCCTCATAAAGGTCTTTGTCAAGGGGATTTACTTTCCCTGTTTTTGCTTATCTTATATACTGAAGGCCTTAGTTATTTGTTACGTAAGATTGAGTTAAGTGGGGCTTTGCATGGAGTTTCTATTTGTCAAGGTAGTTTGACGGTCTCCCATTTGCTTTTTACTAATGATAATTTTATTTTATTTTAGGCTGGTGACTCAGAGGCTAAAATGGTTAAGAATGTCTTAATTTAGTACAAGAAAGTTTCTAGGCAGACCATTAATTTTAGTAAATTCGGTATCATGTGTAGTTTTAACACTAAACAGTAGCTAAGGTATACCACTTCCGTTGTTCTAGGAGTTACCGCGCCTTTCAATCATGGGAGGTATTTGGGTCTACCATCTTTAACTAGTCCGAACAAAAAGCAAGTTTTTTCTTTTATCAAGGAATGCTTGACTAAGCGTATTCTGAGTTGGAAAAACAAGCTGTAATGACCCGGTTTCCAATGATATCAGAAAAGGCAATTCCAGGCCCTCGTTTTTGTAAACCAAGTCTATAAATATTTAATAGAGACATTTATGGAGTTAGTGTATTGTTGAATTGGATTTTAGATAGCCAATTTAGTCAAAATTGTGGTTAATCAGGGCCCAGAGACTAAATTGTAATGTTCAATCGCTATAGATTTTTAATTAGTAAATGGCTTAGGGACTTAAATTGCAATTAACCAAATGTTCAAAACAGCAATTATACCATTTTAAATGTCATATAAGTGGACAGTATGATTAGGGGACCATTAACTTCAGTAAGATAATGTAACACCCCTAACCCGTAACTATCGCCGGTCTAGGGTTAAGAGGCATTACCGGACAATCGGAAACTTTTACGAACATTACACATCAATACGTATATCATTGTCATATCGAAGCAGAATAAAATTAAATAGTCCCTTAATGAGGCTTATGAGACCTTAAACATGCATTAGAAATGGGTCGGGACTAAACCGAGAACATAAAATTTTTTTCCAAAAATTTAACATTTTTCAAAGTTACAGAGGTCACACGCCCTTGTGGGCAGGCCGTGTGCCTCACACGGCCTCAGACACGCCCGTGTGTCTAAGCCGTGGCAAAATAGGGCATACATACTGACTTGACCACACGGCCTGAGACACGCCCGTGTGCCTCACCCGTGGTCGAGCCTGACTTGCATCACACGACCAGTCACATGCCCTTGTGTCTAGCCCGTGGTCGAGCCTGACTTGTTTTGAATTACAACCACGAAGGACACGGTCGAGCCACACGCCCGTGTGCTCAACCGTGTGGGCAATTATAGGCCATTTACAAGGCCAAAATTCCACCCACACTTTGGGCTAACCCTACAAGCACATAGAAGCATCAATCCAAACACTTATGGCAACCAAAACATACCAAATTGACCATCTTTTCTACCCATTCAAGAACATTTCAAACACAACATCTTATATGCTATTTAGTTCAACTAATACACAAGCATTTCTAAGCATGATTCATCCATCAACTTACCATTACAATAGGACATCCTCTCATCAATAATATACCAACTTTTCATTACAAAACTTATCATAAAATTTGACCATCTCATTAGCTCAAACATTAGCCAACAAACCATACCAAACTATGTATCATTTAGCATGAATTACTCATTCATATCATATTCCTTACCTAGCCATATCACATGGCTATTTATACAACTCAAAACATCAACCATTTCAACTAGACTATACATGCCATATTTAAATATTTACACTTTCAAAAGGTACCAAAATGAAGTTTGATAGTGTGGTGACGATCCTCGACGATCGTCGAGCCTTCCGTAGCTTTAACGATCTATAAAACAATGCAAACACACACAGAGTAAGCTTTCAAAAGCTTAGTAAGCCATATACAAATAAACTTAACATAATAAGCATTTATAACCATTTCAAATACAAGAACTTAACATATCTCAATAACTTATTCATATTTCTCCTTTCTAGCTCAATGGTATCTAACCATTTGCTTATCAACAATTCTCATCTTTATACATTTCTTTGGATCATATCACATTTATACATATTTCACATTATATCTCAACATTTTTATGCACATATTTCTCATTAGCAAATTCACATATACTTACCTTTCATACTCAAACATAGAGTACATCTCAAACGTACCTGAGACGATTACGCATTTCACATAGTATTTCATTTCTCGGAATTGCCCGTTGAACCATTCGGAATCAGATAGGATACTCAGAATAATCGAAATAATCGTACAATGCCAACGTCCCAGACGTGGTCTTACATGTATCTAAATATGGATGCCACTGTCCCGGACAGGGTCTTACACGAATCAAATACGATGCCAATGTCCCAGACATGGTCTTACACGTAAATCTCAAATCGACGCCAACGTCCCAGATGTGGTCTTACACGATATCACATATCGGAAACCTATGTCATGACATATGAATCCTACCTATTCCTAAGGTTCGTACGGGACTTTTCGGATATTGATACATTGTCGATACTTTCTCGGATTTCTCACGTATTTCGTCCAAAGCCATTCATCAAAATTCAATATCAAATGAACATAAATAATTCAACTTAAATACGTTTATTTGTATATGAACTTACCTCAGATTCAGATAAATAGACGGATTCGACTATTCGATCACTTTCGACTTTCCGCGGTCTAAATATGTTTTCTTCGGTTCTTGATCTATACATATTCAAATTTAACTCATTTATTCACCAATTCATTCAATTCAATCCAAGAACACACATTTAGGGTAATTTACAAATTAGCCCTCATATTTTCACATTTTGACATTTTAGTCCTTATTTCACAAAGTCACAAAATACACCTAATTCAATTCAACCCATGCTTAGCCAAATTCTCTATAGGCCCCTAGTAGCCCATATTTTTCATTTATTTCACATTTTAGTCCCTCAAAATATTATTTTCTTAATTTAGTCCAAATTACTCAAATTCATCAAAAGTCCAAAGACAAACTATGTTAACCTATCACATATTTTTCATATTCCATCCTCAAACATCACAAAACTCATGAATTCATCAATGGAACATTTCAAAATCATCATCAATTCACAAAATTAAGGTATGGGTTTTGAAGTATTCGAAGCAACGATTATAAAAACGTAGCAATTATCAAAAACCGAAACCAAAACATACCTTAATTTTTGCTTATAGCTAGCCGAACCCTAGGAACTCCTTTTCTCTTATTTTTCTCTTAAAATTTATCAATGGTGATGAAAAGATGAACACTTCATGTTTTGTTTTATTTTTATTTACTAATTTAGCTAATTACTAAACTAGCCTTTTTATTTTCATTTGAATTCCACTATCTTAAGGCATTTTTGTCCATCAAATATTCATATGGTTTAATAGCAATATAAGGACTCCATATAATAAAAGCCATAGCAAATAGATACTTTTACATACGGCATGCTAGTTTTGCATTTAACACATTTTAGTCCTTTTATCAAATTAAGCACACAAACAGATAAATTAATTCACGAAACTTTCACACATACTTAATCATATACTGTAAACACAGAAAATAATATTAAAATATTTTTCAAACTCAGATTTGTGGTCTGGAAACCACTTTTCCGACTAGGGTCTAAACCGGACTGTTACAGATAAGGTTTAATTAATTAATTTTAGGTTAATTAAGCTAAATTATAAATTAATCCTAGTATATAAGTTAATTTTCAGTGCAAAGAAAGAGAATGACACCTCCTTCAATCAATTTGAGAAAGGAAGAAGAGCTTGACGCCATAACCAAGGGTTTTGAGCTTTTTGGCTTTAATTTCAAGTCCCTAGCCATTTTTCTTTGATTTTTATGAAAATTGAATCATGGGAGCTTGATTTAGCTAACTCATTTACGAATTTGCAAAAAAATTAAAGCTTTATAAATTTTCCATGATAGAGAATTGAATGATTTTGGTGTTAAATTCTCAAAAATTAAGCTTAGTATGTGAAAAGGACTAAATTGTAAAGCTTAAGTGTTAGTTCCGTACATTAGGGACCAAATTGAATAAAATACAAAATTTTCATGAATTATTGGTAGGGATAGAAAATATAGAGTCTCTAATGGGCTTTGGTGATATCGTATTTTCATCCGAGGCTTTAAATTGGAAGTTATGCTTGTCTCGGTTATAAGGACTAAATTGAATAGTTTGAAAATTTTGTAGAAACTGATATTTGATTTTGTTTCGATTGAAGTCTGATAATGGGATGTATTTTATGATTATTTAAAGCTAATGACAACACTGAATCATCGAGAGGGAAAGGAAAAACGAAAGTGATCAACGAGTAGCCGAAAATTCTGGTTTGTACATTTATAATTTAAAATCATATAAATTGCTTGCATTTTCATGTTACTTGCTTATGGAACTAACAAGGTAAGTATACAATAATGATATCAGTTGTTGGATTGAGCTTAAATATGAGTTCTCGGTGTAGAGAACTAAATTGAATAAAATAGAAAATAGCATGAATTGTTTGGAATATGATATATGTTATGGAATTGAGTGAGAATATATATTGAATGATAGGAAATATATATTATGTTACAGAATTGAAATGTAATAGTGTGTATGATTGAAAAATGATATGTGTACCAAATTGCAATGGAATTGGATATTAATACCCTATTTGTAACACCTTATACCTAGTCTGGTCGCCAAACCCAAATACGGGATGCCACACCACCGTCTCGTCTCATGTACATTAAATAGGAAACTAGATCCAAGCAAATCGATCTTCCTTTGTTAACCTGTATAATTTTTAAGTCATCCAATTAGTTAATTAACATTGTTACATGCAAATCATTCGTTAATCGGTCTTACATACAGTTAGAATCATGCGTAAAGGCTATTTAGCAAAATTTCATAAAACTGCTCGTAGGTATCGATACTGACATTAAGGTATCGATATTTTCTTTGAGTGGTATCGATACCACTTAGAAAAACAATACCAAAGTAGCTTACTATTTTTCGGCCAAAAACCCCAATTATCAAAAATTATTGGTACTTGCTATAAATTATTGATACTTTAGTCCCGAGTATCGATACTCGAGATAAGGTATCGATACCAAATCCCTATTATGTTTTCCTGTACGTTTTAATTCACTGAGGTATCGATTTTCAAAGCCAACTATCGATACCTCTGCTACTGAAGCTAAAAATGCAGCATAGAAGAGCAAATAATTCATTTCCAATAATTCCTAAGCAACATGCATCAAGTACTTTGTTTATTTCATCATGCTATGGCTAAATTTATCAGTCCAAAGTGTCCAATAATCCAAGCAAGAATTGTTATGCCAACATAAATGTTTAAAATTTCTAACATAAAAACAACATGAAATTCTCGTAAGCCAAATCAAAATGTTTAAAGATCAATAACCCAAAATAGTTCTACCACATCGCCTATTTCCCCAATACGAATATACATAATAGAGTACCTACGATAAACAACCAGTCTTCCTTGGATCACTCCCTCGGTAACCACACCGCCCACACCGTGACGTCACTAATCTGCATATGTTGAAATGAGTAGGTGAGCTTCAACAAGCTCAATGAATGTAAGAAATTTCCACAACGCAAACATAACATCATGCAACACAACCAATAATTTAATCACAAGTACTTTATTCAAGTTTAATAGCATATAGTATTAAATCATGCATCATCTAATGGTTCATTCTCACAATGCATACATACTCATTCAAGCATAGAACATATTCCACACGATTACATAAAATATGATAAGATGGCACTTGGACTATGAAACATATAGTGTGCTCTTTCATCACACATCGGATACACGGATCTCCATTTCACCACATAGACTCATGGAGTCAAACATGTTCCAAAAGTGAAGCATTTAGCTAGCACTCTCCTTATTTCCCCTCGCATGTCCCGTTAAATGGAGCTTAGCTCTCATTCCTTTATCCCTCCAACATGTCCGAGGGCCTCAACGCCCAAACCACTATACATATAAGTGAGTACTCAAATCCTATGGCATGTAAACTATATCCAATGGTTCCAAGATCACAAGGCCAAAATATCCGAAAACAACACATATTACTTACCGATTATCTATGCATTATCACTGCATATTAGCATCTTTTGCAAAACACTAGCATAGTCATATTACATATATTACACATTCATTTCATGTATATAATTGCACTTTACACAATAATCACCATACTCACTGATCACATTTCATGCACAACATATATCCACAAGATAATTATAGATTCAAGAAAACTTACGCTCAGAACTTAGAGTAGGGGTTTAGGCTACATCTAAATTTCCAAATAACACATGACTCGTGTTTACGAGTAGCAATTCCATACACTCACCACTTTAGGCTTTTGTTGAAAAATTGAAAGCTCAACTAATGCTTCCCTAGCTCGTAGCAAGCTCTAACGAATCTGAAGCTTTACATACATAAATCATCCAATAACCATAGTCAAATATCAACCAAGAATCCACTCAAACCAACTAAAACACAAGCCTAAGCTAAGTTCCCATGTAACTTAAACTATTAACATAATAAACTTTAAATTCTAGTATATCGGTCTATACTCAATATTTTGCCTAAAATCAGTTCCATTCATCTAATTAATCATCTACGCCTAATTCAAAACCTTCAAAGTAGACAAGTCTACTCAATTCATGGTATCGACATTTTTTGACATCTTTTAGGCAATTTTCACAAAATTCATTAAAACATGAGAAATCCATAACGAAACTTAGAGATAAGTTTAAAAACCTTCTAGTCATGCTAAAACAAGTTGAAAAACACTTTGAAACCAAGTTTTGTCTCAAAATCCCGAAATCCACCATTAATGGTTCGATTTTTGACTTTTATTTAAAACATGCGATTTGAGGGCTAATAATTCAATTTTAAAGTCTAAATAACATTAAAAACCAATGGATACATGAATGATTACCTTTTTTGAAAGAATGAACGAGTTTCGACGTAAATTTGAAAAACCCACGTTTGAAGAAGAAGATGAAATCTATGGAGTTTTGGGTGTTTTTCTTGGGATTTTTTACGATAAATGACTTGAGAATGATAGGAAATCAATGTATTGTGGTTTTGGAATAAAAAATCAAGTTAAAGATCAAAGGAATGGCAAGGGGCGGCAAGCACAATGAAGGGAAAAAGAAACTAACGTGAAAACATGTTGATGGGGAAGAAATAGGTTCAATTTTACAAAATGGTAAAACTGCAACATAAATGCCTACTATTGTGTCTTTGTTACAAATTAGTAATTCTTCTAAAATTGAAGGTTTCTAGAACATTTTTTTCCAAAAATTGAGTTGACAGTTAAGATGCCATAGTCGAAAACATTATCGAGTACCAACCTTACGAAATTTCGAGCTCATATGGGCCAAAATTCCTAAAATACCCTAAAACTCGTAGGCCCTATTTTGAGGCGTTACACTATTAACTAGTCAGGCTGAGTCGGATATAGTTGGCATGCCATAGGATTGGATTGAGTATGGGATTATGCGCTTATGCGCCAAGATGCACTTTGTGTGCCAGATATGCGTTTTGTTCGCCAAGATGCTCTTCGGTACTAGTTTGGTGTGTTGGTTGGACGATCCAAGTATCCGTCTGGATCTGAGTCAGGTTAATAGGAGTTATAAATGATAAGTATGATTATAATGTTGAAAATGGAATTGGTAATGTTATGAAATTAATGGTATAATTGATATGTTTTGTATTTTGAAGAAGTTCGTGATCCAATTCGTAATTTTTTTTACATTTCATGACTTGAATTTTTTTACAACTCATGAAAAATACTTTCACTTTCATATATTCATGTTTATATTCATAATAGCAGACCAACTCTTTGTGTATACATATTATCTTCTTATATAACATTCAATTTATTAGCATTTAGTTAATTTCCACATCCATTCATGAATAATGAACACTTATCCATTTATTAGTATCATAATTAAGTTCATAAGTCCCATTTCACTTTAACATTTCAAACATTTTCGAGCCTGATAGCTCTTTCATACATATTCAGCCCCTAAGGCTTGTTTTCAACTCAAATTGAATAGTATCACATTTCATATTTCCATCACATTTCATTTCATTACTATTTAACAAATTCTTGTATTTTTAACCCTATTAACCAAACACAGACTTAGTACGGATACATGAATCCGTCACCCCGGGTTGCTCAACAACGATAACGTTATAACGATATATATAATATCATTCTGGATTGCCCGACAACAATGGTTTTCTCAACTCAATCAATTTGTCACCTCAGGTCACCCGAAAACAATGACTCAAAGCATAATATCTACCGCCCCGGATTGCTTGACAATGATGGTTTTACCCAGTACACTGATCCTATGACATACCAACTATATCCAACAAAGTCCGAACAGCTAATAGGGTAACTAAATTCCAATTTCATTATACAATTCAATTTATACTTTAACATGCTAAATTAATCATCAAATTATCAATTCAACACATATTATAACATACTAGCTCAATTTTCATACCAATTGCATATTTCAAGCAAGTCATGAAATTTTCTATTCTATTCAATTTAGCCCCTACTTCAATATTCAATCTAAATCAGATCATTTCAGCTCAAGAAATCATCATGAACTCACATCCAAATCCATAATGATATAAATATGCAACAATTAAATGGTTCCCAAATCATAGAATTACAAACCAGAAATTTCGAGCTATTCGTTGACTGCTTTGGATTTTCCTTTCCCTCCCAACAAATCTGGGTCAATGTTAGCTATGGATTTTAAAAAAAAAATATGTATGGTGTTATCAATAATCAGCCAATTTACAATCAACTATCAATTTGTACAAATTTTGTAATTTATTCAATTTAGTCCCTAAAATTGGGACTAACTTAACTTTAAATTTAAAGCTCCAAATTGAATTCTGATTTCACTATTACTCATTAGGGACCTCCTATTTCTCATTTTTGCAGTCAATTAGTTAAGTCTCTAATGTACGAAACTATCAATTAAGCGTTATAATTTAGTCCTTTTTCACATCTAAGCTTAAAATCTATAACTTTAACTCTTAAAAATTCAAGAAATCAACAATAGAAACTTCCTAAAACTTTAATAGTTTTATAAATTGGTACATGGGCTGCTAAATCAAGCTCCCATGACCTCAAAAATATATAAATTATAAGAAAATGACTTAATTGCACTAACCAATTTGTTTATTAAAGCTTGAACCTCACGAAAATGGTGTTCTCTTCTTGTTTATTTATTTGTATAGATTGAAAGAGAAAGAAAGATGATGACTTTCCCTTTTAATTTTTCTTTTATACCAAGCTTAAAGTTTAATTAGACTAATTAATCTTAGTTTATGTTAAATAAATTAACAATTGTTTAGTTAATCCACTATTAGAATCATCGTCCACCATTACCCACTTTGAAATGGTCTAATTGTTATTTTAGACCTTTGTTTAATTGCAATTTAAATCCCCAGCTCATTTCCTAATTAAAAATCTATAGCGGTTGAAACTTTATAATTTAGTCCCTAAACCTTAATTAATCACTAGTTTGGCCAAATTATTTATCCAAAATTCAATTCATCTATATAATAATTTTATAAATATTTTTATTTAATAATTATGAACTTGATTTACTGAAATAGGGTCCCGAGCTATATTTTTTGACACCACTAGAAATCGAGTTGTTATAGAAATTGTCCAACTTGGAATCTTAGTTGTTTAAATTTAATTCATTGTATCGTTTTGGTGTGTTTTGAATCATATGTTGTTGTGGAATAGGTGAATTGGTTGTATGAAATATTTATGTGAAATTTTAGGTCCCTTTAAACTTGTACTAGGTTGATTCTTGTGAAAACAGTGAGTCACATCGCGACATAGAACCTCTGAAGTCACGACGAGAAATAGAGCAAAATTATAGATTGCGACGTTGTTGCTCAAGGTCATGACGAGCACCAAACAAAGTCACATTGCGACGATGGACTCTTAACGTCAGGACGAGGCAAGACAGTATATTGCGTCGCGACGAGGAAACCCTGACGTCACGTCGTCAACCCAAAATTTTAGAATCTTTACAATTAGGTCCTTTTTCGACTTCAGGCTAGCATAAGAGCTTTTGTAAGCTCGTATAAGACCTAGAGATGATTATGTTTCATTTTATATACTTGTTTTAGTTATATTTGAATGTTTAACGGTTTGAAAATGAATGTAAATTGACAATAGTTGCTTCGGCAACGAATGTGGCATCTTGTAACTTGGACTTGGTGATCGGGTAATAGGGTGTTACACAAACTACTTTCTATAGTGGGAAAGGATGTGGTGATTAAAACTATAGCTCAGGCTATTCCAGTGTATAATATGAGTTTTTTTTTTTTTTTTTTTTTTTTTTTTTTTTTTTTTTTGCTTCACTACATTTCTTGCGATGACTTGCAAAAAATGATGAATTCATTTTGGTGGGGATCTAGTGAAGGGCGGAGTAGAGTTCATTGATCATCAGGGGACAAGCTTTGTGTTTCAAAGAAATTTGGTGGGATGGGATTTCGCAATCTGTATTGTTTTAATCTAGCACTGCTTGCTAAGCAAGGATGGGGATTCCTTACTTTTCCTAGGTCTCTTTCGTGTAGGATTTTCAAAGCTAAATATTTCCCAATATGTGGGTTTATTGATTCAATGGAGGGTGCATCTCCCTCTTTTATTTGGAAGGGTATTCATAAGGCTAATAAAATGATTCTCGAAGGTACTAGATGGCAAATTGGAAATGGAAATGCTATTAGTGTCTTTCACAATCCCTGAGTTAATGATGATTTTTTTTTTTTTTTGTTGACACTGCTCCTCTTGATGGACATGATAGTCTGTGCATTTGTGATTTCTTTCTCCCTACTGAAGGATTGAGGGATAAAGAGTTGGTGAAAGGGTTGTTTGCACTGTATGATGTTAAGAGAATTTTGTGCATGCCTGTGAGTTGGTTCTCAACAGAGGATGCTTTTATGTGGCACTTTAATTCTAATGATCATTATTCTGTTAAATCGAGTTATCAAGTGGCTTTTTGTTTGTTCACCAACATTACAAATTTCACGTCGATGGTCCTTGGCAATCCTTTTGGAACGAGGTCCTTCTGCCAAAGATCAAATTTTTTTTTATGGAAACCATTCTGTTGTTTTGTGCCTTGTATTAGTCAGCTTTTGACTCGTGGGGGCAAATATTGGCCCTCTTTGTCCGAGATATCATTAAACTAACAAGGATTTGGATCATATCTTTATATATTGCCCTTTTGCGATTCCTTTGTGGCAGGAACTTGGTTTTGTACTAGATGTTATGTCAATTGATGAGCTTGTTCATAGGACTTTGGCTGATCAACAAGATGGCTAAAGAAGGCTTGTTTTGGAGATGTTATGAGGTATTTGACATAGCAAAAACATGGTGGTTTGGAAACAAAAAGCTATGACGACCAACCAACTTGTACAGCATGGGAATGAATTTAGAGGTTGGTTCACAACTCTTAGCTTACCGCGCGTATACAAACATTACTCTTAAACAGATTTTAAATATTAAAATTACATATAAACGTAACTCTTAAAAATTAATATCAATTTCATAAGTAATGAAACAACTAAATGCAAAACATCATTATTTTGAAGTCTTTTGTATTATTGACACGATTTCTTATTATTATAATATTAATATTAATAAATATTCTACTTAAAAATGATAATATAAAATATAGTATAATTTATAGTAACTCATTGTTAATATCATCATATATGAAATATAAATTTTAAATATTTTTTTAAATAATTAATATAAATTGTGTCAAATTTAATTTAAATAAATAAATAAATAATATTTTTATTTTATAGTTAATATAAATAAAAAATACATTTATAATTTTAAACCGAAATTTTGAAAATGACTACTTTATTTTGCTTAAAGCCAATTGATTTGATTTGAAAAACTATACATTTAATATTATTTTTCGCTTCTCGGTGCTAAACACACTCTAAATAAATACAAAATGATGAAACACCATGACAAATTATTTTTCGTATCATATGTTTTATTTTTATTTTTTTTATAAATACAACATTCCATATTTATATTCACATGACCGACATAGAAAAATACAATTAGTACAATATTCTGGGTTCCATGTTTACTAGCATATTCAAATTTATAGTATCATATCGCAAATTCAGAGATTTGAACCAACATAAACACCACCAACCAACGAGGCTAAGATTTTTTCCTCAACTATAATATTTAAATGCTAATTAAAAAAATCAGGCAATTTACTCAAAACCAGACATTAAAATACTTAATTCAGACTCAATAATTCAATTACCCCAAGTCTCATTTAAATCCCTAACCCCCATAAAATAACAGCTTCAATTTATACTTGGACCACTCATTTGCAAGAAAATTAGTACTGGATAATTAAAATAATAATAATGATGAAAGTCAGGAATAGACATCCTAAAATAATAATTCCAAATCAGAGGTTTAAATATCATCTTTGATCTTTGTATTTCACATATGCCCTCAGACTGACGCTAGTTCCAATGAAATTCAATGGATGATAAACAGTATTTATATATATAAAGCAAAACACAGCAGATTAGAGTTGTATAGCCTTACGCACCTATAAGTCTCCTATACTATAAGTTCATCTTCCAGATAGTTATACTCAAAGATGAACTCAGTCTTGATTCTCTGACACCTGAAAAACATGACACAGTAGATGTTTTTCATATATACATATAAAATAAATAAAAAGAAATTTAACAATTTGCTATCATAAAATGAAGTGAAATTGCGCAACAAAACATTATGTTGCAACAATACGTGTTCGGTATCCGACAATTAATTATGTCAGATGCATATATGAACATGGGAAGATATGAACCTTGAAGAATCCTCCGAAATATGTGAAGGGACATTGGGAAAAAATGGAACATACCTTTGCAAGGTATATAACCGTATCCAAAACTCACACCCAAGTTCAAATAACACAGATGAAAGGGAACGAATGTAAACTAGCCAGGGATATAGTTGATTAATTAAAACGCAGGTGTAATTCTTAGCTGACTTACCATCCATGTTGGTGGTCATCATTTGCCACGTGAAAATCAAAGTATACATAGGTTCCCTGTTCAAATTCATCAGTAGCAATTTTTGGTTCCTCATGCCGCTGAAACCATGTGTTGTATTTTCTATGGTATCTCCAAGATTGCTTCTTCAGCTCCTTTGCAGCTAGATATTGTTGATAAGTGTTCTGCACAAATTTTGACATGTTGGAGAACTCACCAACAGTTGTACTAAGAGAGAGAGATTAACTTATTTTACCTGTTGATAATAAAATGCAACAAACAGTGTATCAGTGCCAGTGCCATATCCATCCATGCTTATGCGTTCCCAGAAGGCAGGATTATTCACTATGGGTGCCTGAACTTGAGGGTAACTAGCAGGTGTTGACGCAGGGTGCTTCTACAAATTATAAACAAATCATAATTAATCAAGCCTAAAACATCATTCTTATTTTCTTTTCAAAAAGAAAACAGATCAATGGAGATGCCATACTGGAGTGTAGCTCCTCGCTCGTTCTGAGTCTTTAGGTTGGGGAATTTTGTAATATGCAGCCTCAAGCATCTGCATATTGTATAACTGATCATGCATTCCTCCAGAATTTGTTGACCCACTGAGGCTGTCACCAATGGCACCAAGATCGGAAACACTTCTCCGGCCAATAACACCAAGACCACTAGAAGATTGGTTATATTGTAAGGGTTGTCCAGAAGAAAGATCAATATCCCTAATATTTCGAGCAGATTCCGTCAAAGAGCCTGAGACAGCAGCCTGCAGCAAAGAACCATTTATAAACCACTTATGTTTGATCCCTCACATCTTTTTGCAATCAAAATTCACCTAAAACCACACTCCATACAGCAAACAATACAATTTTTAAACCAAGAAAAATACACTGTTACTTTTAAATTATTCTTCCCACATCTTTTTAGTCTATCTAGTCAAGCCCATGAACATGCAGTTTTACAAACTACAGACAAATATAGTGGGAAAACTTAGACAACTAACGGTATTACTTACACAAAGTGCCACAACAGACTACATAATGCATATAGTACAATATACAAGATTAGGAAGTATTCAACATACAGGAGAATCAATTGCATATGGAGCTTTCAAATCATCTTCATTCATGAGATTTTTGGCAAGCCCAGAAGTTGGAATAGCTTCAGAACTTGAACCATCAGGTAAACTCTGCGGTTGTTGTTCCTCAACTTTTGCAACGCCAACATCTGAATATATATGATCTTAATCGATGAAAAAAAAAGTATACACGAGAGACCAAAGCACTATTAATTTCTTTCCATGACTACTTAAATAAACAGCCCACAGCTGCTGTCCATAAACTAGATAACAGGTTTTCTGATGATAGCTTTTCAGTTCCAACATGTTTGAAGAAAAATTCCAACAATTGCTCTAGAAAACATTTTCTTGTATGAAAAATACAAGTTATATCCTTGAAAAAGCTTTACTTGGAATTGTTTTCTAAAATGACGATTTACCATGAAACCAAACATGATGTCGCAAAAGACCAAAAAAAAAAGAATAGAGAGACAAGGGGTGGAGGAAGAGGTTCATAGTTGTGCAAGCATCTACTTATTATAGAATAATTTAGTGTTGGATGAGCCTTCTTCATGCATGCACTCATACAATTTGATGATATGATATCCTTCAGAAATAACTCAAAAAGACCTTGCCTATCAGAAAAAATTAAGGTCCAAAAGAAAATCAAGCAAATTGGATGATACCAGCATCCTTAGGAACACTTGTTGCCAATGCCTGCTGACTAGACTGCTGGTGGATTGAGATTGGTTGCTGCTGTAAGCTCGCAGAGGTAACACTATTAAGACCAGGTGCTTGGCCACCATGTCCCAGGCCAGGTGGGATAGAGAAACACGAGCTTTGAGGATTCAACTGCAAGCATAAGATCATAAAAGATAATTACGATTTTCTTTCATGAAAGAAATTTGTCTAAGAGTTTCCACCAATTGGCAGTGCATAGATACATCATACATATGTAATATGAACTGACAACAAAATCTAGATTAGCATTCAACTTTGTTAGTAAGAAGCTGAACAGCTTGGTTCAGGCAAAAGAAATTCATCCACAAATGAGACCTGCTGCATGAGAGGGCTTTGTTGTTGTGCAGAAAACTGATTATGATTTCCTCCAGCAAGAGGAGACATGCTGCTAAGCAGGTTGCTATGGCCTTGCTGCTGCACTTGCTGGAACCGTTGCAAAAACTTTTCCCTTATATCAGGAGCTATCTCAGTTCTTCCACGAAACTGCACCTAAAATACAAACATTTGCTACTACATCAAACCTCACACGTATAGCATGGATACAGATTCATGACAAACTAGCATACCAGCTCATTTTGATTCTGAAACGAACTTCCAGGCCTCCACTGCATGCCAGAAACCATTGAAGGAGAAAACGCTCTGCCAGGTAGTCCAGCAGACTCATTAGGATTACTAGAATCAACAGGTGCATTTCCATCATTTGCCTTGGCTGCCTGAGGCAAGATCATTCTGTTACTAATAGGTGATGTCAAAGATTGCCCCATGCTACTATTCCCAAGTCTCTCATCAACTCCCAAAATATTTCTTTTTGCCATGTCAGAGGCAGGAGGGACAGCACCAAGGGCTCCGTTACCAGAAGCCACACTTCCAGAAACAAGGGGAATAGTAGATGAAGGCTGACCGGATAGACCTCTACCAATGCCTCGCACTCCAGTATCAGCAAGGGATGGAGATGGCCTACGGCCAGGGAAGTTTGTGATATCTTCTTCCTTTGTAGCATTAGACAAATTTACAGGAGGAGGAGGATTGGTGGTGCCAGTGCTTTCCAAGAGGCCTTGGGCAGAATTTGAATCTGGAAGAACTGAAGGAGATGAAGCACCAGACAAACTCTGTGGTGGAAGATTCAGTGGAGCAGGGGTTACATGGCTCCCAGCTGGCGTTGCTGCAGCAGAAGAATTAATTGTACTACTTTTTGGAGGTGGGGTCTTTGCTATATCAGAATTACTATCCTGGGAAGCTGTATCTTCAACATGCTCCTGGGATGAACCACCCTGCTGATTAGATCAAAATAAGACCCACTCTTATACATCAAAAGCATTCACCAAGCCATCAACTAAAAATGAAACAGCTTATTTTTAGGAAATTTTGGCACATTTTCAAACATCTGACTGCATCATTAAATATATATTAAAAAAAAAGAAAAGAGAAAAGAGAACACCTACAGGCAATTGAGACGTTGGTGCTGCCAAAGATGTCTTCAAGATTGGACCACCCTGCCAAACATCAAGGTTTTCTTTTCCAAGTTATTTTCTATAAAAGATGCCATTCCATACACTGTTCTGTTAAAAAATCGCAAAAATCTAAGAAGCCAGATGATGCATTTATATCAGTGAACAACACATGCAAGATAAAAGGCCTTCTTTGGCCAGATAAAAGGCCTTGTTCAAGTACCAAGAAGAACCAACAAGCCTTAATCCCAAATCCCAACATATTTGGGACTGGCTACAAGAACTGAGACATGGGAATCTACATCAAAACACATACTCGAATCCTCCTCTGACCATCCCCCAATCAACCACCATTGCTTCAAGTTCTAATAATTTCATATCATTCATTACCTGCACCCATATCTTTTTAAGTCTAACCTTTAAACCTCTGCAAGTTTAATGTGCTCCATCCTTCTAATAAGTGCATCCTCGATCTGTGTCCTTTGTGGCCAAACTGCTGTAAAGTGTAAAAAGTTCTCTCAACTTACCATCTATAGATGCTATCCGGACTTGAAGAAAAATGTCCTCATTTCTATTTCCTTCCTAGTACCACACATCTATTTAAGTTCTTAAGATATGCACCACAGCTACATCATCTTTACTATATGTTGTTTCTTGTTAGCCTAACATTTCATACCAATATGACAAAACATATCTAAAAGCCACCTTCAAACTCAAAGGCGTATTGCAATGATACAAATATCTTGTTACATTCCTCCACTAAGCCACCAGCCCTTATCTTATGGTTAACATCTCCATCCACCCATCCCTTTGAAATATCAACCCTAGGCACTTAAAATACTCCGCTACTAGTTATACCATTAGTGTGATCACACCTTGATCATTTTTCTTTCTTTGAAGTATCAACCTTCTACGATCCTATCACCTTTCCTTCTAATGTTAACAACCTCATCACTAAACTAGCAATCTAAAACTATACTTGCTCTATTTCACTTTAGCTTTGTCACTCATCCATTTAGTCTCTTAAAGGCACAAAATGCTGATATGCCTCTTGAACATAACCCTTGTAGCACTACTTAAGGCTGGTTTAGCATTGCCTTTGAAAAAGGCTGTGAAAAAATGCTTTTGAAAAGTTTGGTTTAAGAATTAAGTGCAGCATTGCTGTCAAAAAATGCTTTTGAGAAGATACAATATCCATTTTAGATATGATATTGTACATAAAATAAATATGCATTTAAATGAAATTCAAATTCGTTAATATTATGAAATATGAAACTAAAAATACTTTATTGTAACTCGTTATCATATTTTGATATATGAAATATAAGTTATATATACTTTTTAAACAACTAATATAAATTGTTTGTAAGATATAATTTGAATATATAAATTATATTTTAGATATTAAAATTACAAACAAATATAACCCTTACAAATTCAAATACAGAATGCTATATATTTTAAATAATTTCCAAAAAAGGAAATAGAAGGAAATTACCTTTGGTGAAGATAAATGAGGGCAAATAGATAATTTAGCTCAAAAGTGATTTTCCACAAGCCAAAAGCTAGAAATTTTAGCTTTAGAAAAGCAATTTTGACATCAACAACTATATACATTCCCTATGGCTTGAAAAGTGCTTTTCAAAAGTAATGCTAAACACAACCTTAGCACTTACCCATAAGAGGTCCTACATTCCAAGATGCTAAATAGAAGCCAAGGTTTTGGCCTTTCTTTAATTCCCTCCAAAACTCCAATCATTATCCTAGAAGAACCTTTTCCAGTTTGACACCACAGCAACAAGTCAATGCAGTGCATTGCTTCAAGGCAGCAGCCAAACAACCTTTTTCCATTTATCAACACTCCCCATTGTTGTTCACATACAACTTTCTAAAAACAATATGCTAGTAAACAGCACATCTTAGTGAGAAACAATGTCACGAGAAAACTGATTTGGATTGCAATTTCTATGAAATGATACAAGAATCTTCAAGCAAAAGCGACAAAACCAAAAACTTTACCTTGGAAAGTGGGCCAATTGCAACTAGATCTTCAAGAGACTCCACCTTGTCTAGAGGTAATGAGCTGTAGAGCTCATCAACATCATCAAATTCATCAAAGTCCTCCTAAGAAATAATTAGAAAAATATGTAGAAATGAAAACCCACATAATGATCAACAAAGAGCATATAAATAATGCACTCTTAAAAATAAAGTACAAATGAATTAGAATAAAGAGGCAGATCCCATTAGCACCCCAAAACTCTTTCTTGCAATGAAAAACAAAACCTGATTTCGTTCCACATAATCATCCAAGAAGTCTTTCACGTCATTGACTTGCTCTGGACTCAATTCATCATTGTCCAATAGTCTCAAAATCAATTCTAACTTCATTATATGAGCTTTGTGTCGTGTAATTGATGTCTCCAAGTGTGTCTGCAGCAAGGAACACAAGAAAAAAGTTATATCAAAACAAAGCATTAGTCTTGCATTCGTATTCTCTTCCAATTCTACCAGTCTAGGTGGTCTTGTCTTTCCTTTCTTCACAGACAGCCCCTCAATCTCAGCTTCAAAACTATCAATCTGGGATTCTAACTCTCCAACCTACTCAGAGAAAGAGTGCACGTTACACGATAGCTTTGCAATATGACTAAGTTTAAGGAACCTAATAATTCCTCCAAAATACAAAATATAAAAGGAAAAGTTCAACAATAATGGAAGTTAAAAAATGATATTTAATTTATTCAGTAAAAAAGGATAGAATGGCAAAGATATTATGGAATAACTAAAACTTGAACAATTAAGGGGTTGAAGCCATTCCTGACACAAGCAAGAAAAAGGTGTAGAAAGGATACATTTCATACCACATTGTTCAACCAATCCCTTGTCTCTGACTTAGCCTTCTCCTTCGGATCCTACAATGAATTTGACACGTCAAAAATATTTCAAATAAAGTGGACAATTTCAAGACCCCATACTTCCAATCAACATTAATTTCATTTAGCATGAAGAAGTTTACAAGACATGAAGCTTACGCAATAAGTGTGGTAAGAAGAAGTAAAGAAGTTCAAGTGATCAATTAGAGCAACTGAAGATCTAAAGTCCACTTAGACCTAAAAGGTACCACTCAGATTCTATGTTTAAATCACTGACAGGTAAAATCTTAATATGAGTGCAATGGTATAAACCTATACAGCAGATTCCATGTAGTGACAAAAAGGCTTAGTATGTGTTGTTGTCATTATCTTTCATTCATAGGTAATGGAAACAAAGAAGATTCATGGATGATGCTTACAGTTTTGGGTTGTTGGCCCAAGCCTTCTTTAGAAAATGCTTTTGTCTTAGTCTCCTTCTCACAGATCTTAAATCTTTCCATTTCACGCTCAATTTGCTTCCGAGCATCCACCAGGGCCTGCTCATAAGAGGCACTAATCTATGTTGATAAACAACACAAGAAAAGAGTAATAATAATCAGATTCAAATAAAAAAAATGCAAGTCTACAATTAATGCAAGAATGAAGTTTTAAGTGCCACTAAAGGCAAAGGTGATTCAACAATACATAAAGACTATGAGATTACAGTAAGAAGGCAATCACAATTACAGAAATTACTTAATGAAGCATAATAAATCAACTAATCGATACAAAAAAAACATGAAAAAGACCTTAAAACTAGTAACTAACTTTCTTATCCTTGATCTCGCTCGATTGAATCCAAGTCTTGATCTGGTCCCTGTACCTTTGCAGCTTCTTGATTTCCTTCTTCAAGTCAGCCTCAAATTTCTCCTTCTGATTGGCATTATCAGTATCATAAACCTAAAACAATATACAATCCAAAAAGAACCAACAATCAACAACCCACGGTTCAATTTGCTCTACAGATAACTAATTACTTGACAAAAATAAAACTTTACATTCTTTTACAACTCTTTCTTCCTCCTTTATCAAGATAAATCTGAAAACAAATTAATCATTAATAAAGAAAATTAATAAAAACAAATTTAATATATTTCCAAAAAACACTTCATAAAGTAGTGAGACTATAGTAACACAAATGTTCGCTTCAATTTCAAGGGAACTACAGATCGACTATCATTTTTAGGTCGGCTTTCCTGCATTTTCTCGGGAACCAAACAAAAGAGAGAACGGAAAAGAAAAAGAATGACTTTTCGCAAAGAAGAAATCTTAATGGTAAACCTTGTTCCAGATGCTATCGAACACATCGACACCTTCTTGGACTTTCTTGAGAACACGATCGATCTCTCCTTGTAGCTTGCGACTCGCTCCCATTGTAGAATTCTGAATGTTTCCAAGGCGATTTAAAGAGAATTTATCATCCAAATGACAGAATCAAAATCCTTATCAGAGATTGATGGCTCAATTTTTGTAGTTTTAGAAGCGTCGAGTGGAATTTTGCGCGACTCAAGTGAGATTTGATATCTTTGCGCTCATTTAGGGCTTTATTTTTCTGCTAAACTGTAAATTTAAGGGTAACTTAACCCATGGTCACAAAAATAGATTTTGGTCAATTTTTTCTCTATTTAATCACTAATTGTGCGAATTAGTTATTTTTAATGACTTGGTAAATTAGCATATTGAATAATTCATACAATGCATTTTGTTGATTTTTTTATTAAAGTTTAAGAACTTTTTTATAATTAATGTTAAATTTTTTAAGAAAGGTCACTTTAGTTAAAAGTTTACATGTCCAGACATTTAAAGACTAATGTGTCGTATTAGTAATTTGTTAAAAAATAAAAATTTTAATAAAAGTAACTAAATCGTATAATTATTTTATTTAAAATAATTAAATTAAGAAAAAAATTTGAGATAACTAAAATAGAATAAAGTCTATCTTAAAGAGATCATGGGTGTAGTTTACCTAAAATTAATTAATGGAAAAGAAAACGAGACTACATACGAATGTGCATGGACTCTACGCTTCACTACTTACAGGATATTGTACTAGAATCATCTATCTACAACTATTTATCCTATGCATTAATGTTGCATTTATTATTAAGGCTTTACGTGGTAACTTAAAGGAATGGAGAAATAAAAATATACAAAATATAATTTTTCTTTCCATCTTTCCGTAGGTGTATTGAAAGAATTTTTTTTTTTTTCATTCGTTACTTAGTAAAGTTGAAAAATAAGAAAAATAAAATAAAATGAAATTTTTAAAAATATTTAATTTTGAACTAATATATATTTGTCTCTCATTTTTTTTTCTCTTATTAGATATTTATGCAATATGATAAAAAATGATATCTCTCTTTTTTTTCCCTCTCTTTTTTTTTCCCTCACTTTTCTTCTTTACTAAACACACTTGAAACATCACGAATTTTAGATTAATGAGAGTGAAAAAATATTTCAAGAATAAGGAAATAGTCTAGTAGTTAATTGATAAATGGAAAAGCATGGAATTAAATTAAGGTTCCAAGTTCGATTATTTTCCCTTGTAAAATAATTAAATTTTGGAAAATCTCTTGTTTTTTTATGTGTGTGTCGTCTATATCCTTGTAGACCTAGGTATAAGTATTATTTTTAGAAAAAATAATATGATTTTAGTCTCATTCTCCCCACCCTAGTCGTCCGTCTCCTTCTCCTCTCCTTTTCTCTTTCAATTTTTTTCCCTTTCTTCCTTGTTGCCGCCGCCCATAGCCCTTGATCTACCATCTTTTTCTTTTTTTTTTTCACAAGATTTTGCACCATCTCTCCCTCCATCTTGCTTCCATTTTTCCCATAATTTTCCAACCCCAAATCTGAAATTTTGGATCTCCAAGAATGATTTTCCTTGTTACCAAGAAGTGCCATTGCCACTGGAAACACGAAAATTTATACACTTTTTCATGCCCTTTTTAACTCAAATTTATGCAGTTTCGATTAAATTCTTGTCGGAAAATAATTAAATATTATAAAATAATTAAATTGTGTTAAAAATATGAACATGATGAATTTTAATTAATTTTATAGTAAATTTTGATTAATTTTGACTATTTTCGACAGATTCGCACAAAGAGCAAAAATTGGCTCGGCAGACACTGCTTGAAGAATAAAACCAAAAAGCAATTTGAAGTATCGAGGCAAATTTATTTCCAGCCCAAGACGGTCCGAGTATGAATATTAAATCATAAATTAATTAATTTTAATTTATTCCCAATTTAATTTGGGCTAAATAAATTATTATTAATTAATTATAAAAAAATGCCCAGTTGAACCGCACTGGTTGAACCGAATTCAGTGAACCGAACCACCACTAATTGGGCAGCCCAAACCGTCCATATGCTGACCCAAATCATCTTATTAGCTGATTAATTAAGCTTGCAAAGAAGCCCTTGAAGACTTGTCAAAGTTGCATTCAACCCCCTCCACAATTAGTGGCTTTGTAGATTTGCCCCATGCCATATTTAGCAAAGTTGAAGCCATCAACTTTGCCACATAGATGGCCGGCCAAGGGGGGTCTCTTTGGCTGATGGGATTTTCTATTTTTAGCTGCCACAATCAGCTATAAAAGCCACCCCTTGCTGATCATTCAAAGCATCCCTCACACCAACAACATTCTCTCATTCTCTCTTCTCTTCTCTCAAGTTTTCTCTCTTCTTTTCCATTCCATTTCCCCTTTCTCTTGTGTCGATTTCTCCTCTTGGGAAAGAGGTGTTCTTCAGCCATCTTGGGCAGCAAGCAAGTATTCATAGAAGCCTTGCTCGGCGAGGACAACGGAGACGAAGAACGGAACAACCAGTCAAGCCTCTGAGAAACACCGGATTTGCCTCTTGTTCCCTATCTTTTTAATTTTTGTTGTTTATACGATGAACATATCTATGAATATTATTATTGTTGAAATGGTTATTTTAATCAATTTAGCTTGAATTTAATTCGTGTTGGGTTGATTGCATGACGTCCTTTTGAATTATTAAAATTATGTTTATGCTGTTATAGGTCTCGGTAAATTGTTTGATTAAGTAAAATCATGCTTAAGTTATTCTGGCATTATAATTGTTTAGATAACTAAAGAATTAATTATTTAAACGGATTGAAATATTAATTAATAGACACATTACTTAATCAGTGCATGTTTAATTCTTCTAAGGTAGCTGAAGATTAAATTAGCATTGTATTTGGCAATACATATGCCTTGCATAACTTGCAAGATTGTTGTGATTAAATTGTTTCAAGGTAATGACACTTTGTTACTTCACAAAGTCTTTTATATGCTTATTAGGTTGAATTAATCGTTTGAATCGACATAGGAATATGCGAAAGATTGTTTAATTTAATAAGTATGTATGTGCAATAACATGTTTACCTTTATAAAATTTTAGCAAGTCGAATGAACATAGAAATATGTACGAGAGATGAATGGATTTTTTATTTGTAAATATGTTCATAAGTTAGCAAATTACCGAGTTGCCGTGAATTTATTCGTAACAAGTATAAGCATAGGTTTAATAATTCTAAGGTAAGAAATGTAATTAATCCAACACAATTATATCATCTTGATTAAAATCAACTTTTGAAATCGTGCATTAGAACTTTATTTTATTTTATTTTACTTTGTTTTTTTTAGTTTTTAAATATTTCTTAAATCCAAATATTTTCCCTTCACCAAAGTGTTTGAAATCATTTTCATAAATAATTCTTTTACAGTCCCTGTGGGTACGATAACTCGACATTTACTTGTCACTTTATTACTTGTTACGATTGTGTACACTTGCACATTTCCACCGTTCCAAGTTTTTGGCGCCGTTGCCGGGGACTGTTTTAAAATACATTATTTGTGAAATTGTTAATTTTGCATTTTGGTCTATTTTTTTCTGTTAAATTTTAATTCCATTCTTTTTTTTGTGTTTGTTTCAGAGTATTTGTCAAATTATTGACTTACTTCCTGTAAACCCTGAAATTGAAAGGACTTTCTGACAAAGGAGAAGACAAGCGAACCAAAGAAGGACTGAAGATATGAATTTCGAAAATCAAAACCAAAATCCAGGAGGAATATTCGCTTATAATACTCACAATCCGATCATTGTTGACGATGATAGAAACTGTGCCATTCAACAATATGCCATTCCTCTATTCAACGAGCACAATCTGAGTATTAGAAGACCCGAAATCGAGGCACAACAATTCGAGCTGAAGCCAATCATGTTCCAGATGCTTCAGACAGTGGGCCAATTCAGTGGAATGCCTACGAAGACCCTCATCTGCACTTGAGACTATTCATGGAGGTGAGCGATTCTTTCAAGTTAGTCGGAGTACCCGAAGATGCCTTACGATTGAAGTTGTTCCCATATTCGTTAAGGGACAAAGCTCGTGCCTGGTTGAACTCATTGCCACCGAACTCCATTTCTACATGGCAAGAATTAGCCGAGAGATTCCTCATGAAGTATTTCCTACCAAGCAAGAATGCTAAGCTGAGGAACGAGATCACTGCCTTCCACCAAATGGATAATGAGTCCTTGTATGAGGCATGGGAAAGATTTAAAGAGTTATTACGAAAATGCCCTCATCATGGAATCCCACATTGCATCCAACTTGAGACGTTTTACAATGGTCTCAACGCTCACACGAGGATGGTAGTGGACGCTTCTGCTAATGGTGCTCTCTTTTCTAAGTCTTATAATGAGGCTTATGAAATTATCGAGAGGATTGCTAGCAACAATTATCAATGGACAACCAATCGAGCAGCGCTAGGAAGACGAGTCGCTGGAATACATGAAGTAGACACTCTTACTTCACTCGCATCTCAGGTATCATCAATATCCTCAATGCTTACAAATCTTACTACTAATGGGTCTAATAGTTTTGCAGCACAACCACCTAATCAATTTGAGAATATAGCCTGTGTCTATTGTGGGGAGGGACATTTGTTTGAAGAATGTTCGTCGAACCCAGAATCTGTATACTACATGGGTAATTAGAACCAAAATCGAGGAAGACAAGGGTTGCAATCAAATTTTTATAACCCATCGTGGAGAAACCACCCGAATTTTTCCTGGAGTAACCAAGGGGCTGGAACCAGTACTACTTACACCCAACCCAAACCAACCCAGCTACCTAGCTTCCCGCAACAAGTTCAGAAACCAGTTCAAGCTGAAGCACCCAATAGCTTGGAGAGTTTGCTGAAGACATACATAGCAAAGAATGATGCCTTAATCCAGAGCCAAGCAGCTACATTGAAGAATTTGGAGAATCAAGTGGGTCAGCTTGCTACTGAACTCAGAAATCGACCATAAGATGCTCTACCTAGTGACACGGAGAATCAGAGAAATCCAGGGAAGGAACATTGTAAAGCGTTGACATTGATGAGCGAAAAGACAGTAGAGCCCAACACTGTCGAAGTTGAAAAAAAGCCAGCTGACGCTCAAGATTCAGAAGAAGTTCAACCAAGTGTTGAAATCCCAGTTTCACCAGAACCAGAATCTGCAAAACCCGACAAAGTAACCGCAGGACCAGCTAATTCTGATCAACTAACAACTTTGTTAGGTGCAGAATTGCTGCTAAAGACGAATCAACCAAAACTAGTTCCAGTAATGAAACCACCACCACCCTACCCTCAAAGACTTCAGAAGCAGAAGTAGGAGATTCAATTCAAGAAATTCCTTGACGTACTCAAGCAACTTCACATCAACATCCCGTTGGTTAAAGCACTTGAGCAAATGCCAAACTACGTCAAGTTCATGACAGATATCTTGTCTAAGAAACGAAGGCTTGGAGAATTTGAGACGGTAGCTCTGACGAAGGAATGCAGTGCATATCTTCAAAACAAACTACCCCCAAAATTGAAGGATCCTGGATGTTTTACTATACCGTGCAACATTGGAGCAACATATTATGGTAAGGCATTATGTGACTTAGGTGCAAGTATCAACTTGATGCCTATGTCTATATTTAGAAAGTTGGGGATAGGAGAAGTTAGACCAACTACGGTTACACTTCAACTAGCAGATCGATCCTTAGCATATCCAGAAGGAAAAATCGAGGACGTATTGGTACGTGTAGATAAGTTTATCTTTCCTGCTGACTTTGTAATTCTAGATTTTGAAGCAGACAAAGAAGTACTAATCATCCTAGGAAGGCTGTTCCTAGCAACTGGAAGGACCCTCATTGATATGCAGAAGGGCGAGCTCACTATGCGTGTTCAGGATGATCAGGTAACATTTAACGTCTTTAAGTCTATGCGATTTCCTGACACAATGGATGATTGTTCTCACGATGATCCGACTTAGAGGAATTAATAGTGGAGAAGGAACTCAAGCGTGTTGAGGACCCTTTGGAAAGAATTTTGACATCGGATCCCCAATTGAGAAAGAGGAGGATGACTACTTAGCTTTGCTAGAAGCAAATCAAAAGGGATTTAATCTGCAATCCCGTTTTGAATCTTTGGAGTTAGAAAAGAGGGATTACACCCAGCCAAAAGCATTGATCGAGGAGCCACCTAAATTAGAACTCAAGGTATTACCTTTTCATTTAAAATACGTTTATTTAGGTGGCGCTTCTACTCGCACTGTGATTGTTTCAAGTGAATTAACTCTCTTGAATAAGAAGAAAAACTTATCTTAGTTTTGAAACAATTCAAGAAGGCCACCGGATGGACCATAGCCGATATTTACGGTATTAGTCCGTCGGTATGCATGCACAAGATTATCCTGGAAGATGGCGAAAAAGGGACGATTGATGGACAAAGGAGACTGAACCCCATCATGAAGGACGTAGTAAAAAAGGAGATCATCAAGTGGTTAGATGCTGGTATTATCTATCCCATCTCAGACAGTTCATGGGTAAGTCCAGTCCAGTGCGTGTCAAAGAAAGGAGGTATCACGGTCGTAGAGAATGAGAACAACGAGTTGATACTGACTAGAACGGTTACGGGATGGAGAATCTGCATCGACACGGAAGTGAACAAGGCGACTAGGAAAGATCACTTTCCTTTGCCGTTCTTGGACCGAATCTTTGGATAGACTCGTTGGGGCGAGATTACTCTTTGTTTTCTCGATGGATACTCAAGGTATAATCAGATTACAGTAGCACCAGAAGATCAACACAAAACGACATTCACCTGCCCGTACGGTACGTTTACATTTAGACGCATGACATTTGGTTTATGTAATGCACCTGCTACATTTCAAAGATGTATGATGTCTATTTTTATTGACATGGTTGAGAAGTACTTGGAAGTTTTTATGGATGATTTTTCAGTATTCGGAGATACTTACGATGATTGCTTAGCCAATCTAGCTAAGGTACTAAGGCGATGCGAAGAAACGAATCTCGTACTCAACTGGGAGAAGTGCCATTTTATGGTACGAGAAGGAATTGTTCTAGGCCATCGGATAACGAGGCATGGGATTGAGGTAGACAAAGAAAAGGTAGATGTTATTGAGAAACTCCCACCTCCAACATCTGTAAAAGGTGTTAGGAGCTTTTTGGGCCACGCCGGTTTTTACCGAATATTTATCAAGGACTTTTCCAAAGTTGCTAAACCCTTATGCAAATTATTGGAGAAGGACTCGATATTCAAGTTTGATGAGGAATGCTTAAAAGCCTTCAATGATTTGAAGAGTCGACTAGTCACGGTACCCATAATCGTCACACCAGACTAGGATTTGCCATTCGTAATGATGTGTGACGCAAGTGACTTCGCAATTAGAGCTGTCATGGGCCAGCGAAGGAACAAAGTTTTTCATCCCATCTACTACGCAAGTCGAACTCTAACCGGAGCTCAACTGAATTATACGGGAATAGAAAAAGAGTTACTTGCTATTGTGTTTGCTTTCGACAAGTTTCGATCTTATCTTGTAGGTACCAAAGTGATCGTCTATACGGACCACTCGACAATTAAATATTTACTGGCCAAGAAAGACGCTAAGCCAAGATTGATCCGGTGGGTACTACTACTTCAAGAGTTCGATCTAGAAATTCAAGATCGAAAGGGAGTAGAGAACCAAGTAGCAGATCACTTGTCTAGATTAGAGCCACAAGAAGGGAATTCTCCACTTGTACCGATCCAGAAGACATTTCCAGATGAAAACATACTGAAGGTAAGTCATGTCCATAATATTCCTTGGTTTGCTGATATTGCTAACTATTTAGCTTGTGGTTTGATGCCGACTGACAAAACGTATCAGCAAAGGAAAAAGTTTCTTCACGATGCGAAGTACTATTTCTGGGAAGAGCCGTACGTGTTTAAAAAATGTGCAGATCAGATGATCAGGAGATGTGTAGTAGAAGATGAAATACCAAAGATTTTATACCACTGTCACTCAGCTCCGAGTGGGGGACACTTTGGAGGTACACGTACAGCGACCAAAGTATTGCAAGCCGGGTTCTTTTGGCCAACACTATTCAAGGATGCATACACTTACGTAAAGAGCTGTGATCGATGTCAAAGGGTTGGAAATGTCACCAACAGAAATGAGATGCCTCGAACAAATATCATTGAGGTAGAATTGTTCGATGTTTGGGGTATTGACTTTCTTAGTCCTTTTCCTCCGTCTTTTGGTCACAAGTACATATTGGTAGCAGTAGATTATGTGTCCAAGTGGGTCGAGGCTGAAGCTTATCCGACGAATGATGCTAAGGTTGTGATGAAGTTCTTACAGAAACACGTGTTCACAAGGTTTGGAACCCCAAGAGCTATTATCAGCGATGAAGGGACCCATTTTGTGAACAAGTGGTTAAAATGGTTGTTAGATAAACATGGAGTGAAACACAAAGTTGCAACAGCTTACCATCTGCAGACAAATGGGCAAAGTGAATTTGGCGAATAAGGAGATCAAAGGCATACTTGAGAAGGTAGTTTGCCCGAACAGCGAGATTGGTCCAAGAGACTAGATGATGCTTTATGGGCTTCTGAGCGACATACAAGACACCTTTAGGAATGTCACCCTACGAGGTTGGTCTTTGGAAAAGCACTGTCATCTACCTCTGGAGTTAAAGCACAAAGCTTATTGGGCTCTTCGACAACTCAACACGGATCTTAAAATTGCTAAAGAGAAATGAATGCTCCAACTCAACGAGATAGAGGAATTACGAATGTTCTCATACTGAAAATACCAAATTACTCAAAGAAAGACTCAAGAAATGGCATGACAAGCACATTCGAGTTAGAGAATTTGAAGCGAGCGACAAGTCTTGTTATTTAATTCTAGATTGAAGTTCTTCCGGGTAAGTTAAAATCACGTTGGTCCAGGTCCATTCACGATTCATCACGTCTATCCATATGGAGTTGTTGAACTCCAAGGTAAGGAGGTAATTTTCTAGTCAATGTTCAAAGCGTTTGAAACATTACTACGGAGAAAAACACAGGAAGGATCAAATCTTGTTGATTTATCGATATTTAGATTTTCTTGTTTTTAATAAATTATTTAGGGTATATTTTTGGGTTTAGTATGTTTAAATAAATTCTGTCTAGGAGATTGAAACTTAAGCGGAATGCTTGTGACCCTCCAATCTTTCTGGGAATTGATTTTTACATAATTTTCCGAGAAATTATTCCCTAAATGACAAAAATAAATTTTTGGTTTTTCAAATAAAAGGTTCAATTTTGATCCAAGTTTTAATTTGCAACTCAATTTCAAATTTTCATTAAGTCTAGGGACTTAATTGAATTATTTTTAAAATTTGGTTGCTATTTCTGTAAATAATAAAAACTAGGTGCCTCTTTTTGTAAATATTTCCAAAAGGCATCTAAAATAAATATTTTTACTTTATATATATATATTAATAATAATATGATAAACTTTAATATATAATTATATCTCTTATAATTTATATATTAATTTTTATCAACTTAGCTTAGAATTAAGATTAATTTTATTTAATTATATTTCATGTTTATCTTAATAATTAATAGTAATTGATAATTGCATATGCATATTATTAATCGTTGTTAACATTGAGTAGAATTAGAATTAGAATATTTTAATTATTAAATTACTCTAAGAGTTCTACTCTAATTCTTACTTCTCCCACTATAAATTCCACCCTTAATTCTCCCTATTAATTCATCACTTAAAACCCAAAATCACCAACTCATCAAAGTGCCGCAAGTCCCTAGCCACAACAGCCATTCGGCCAGCAGCCAGCTTCAGCACCTAGCCGCACGCCCAGGCATCCAGCAGCTCGCGCACACAGGAGCGCCAGTGGCCTCCCCGTGTCGCTACACTTGCTGCTCCAGCCCAGCTGCCCAAGCCGTGTCCTGCTCCTGTGCACCGCACCTGCGCACGCTCATGGCCTGCTTGCCGCAAGGCCTTGCACGCTGCTGCTTGCGCGCAGCCCCTACCACGCGCACCTAGCAGCCTTCCAACACCCGACCAACACTCCTCCTTCACCCAACCTAAGCCAAAACCCTCCTTCCATTTTGCTATCTTTTTCTACATTATTTTTAGAGATCCTTTATTTTTACAAAAAAGGTGGTAAGACTTAATTTCCTTTCAATTTATTTAATTATTTAAATTTTTTAATTCATTGAATTATTAATAATTTTTATTAATTAAATTTTTGAGAAAATAATTTTTCCATCTTATGTTCAGTTAAGCATGCCTCATGAAGAGAACTCGTGCCTCGCCCAAATTGATGAAGCACAAAACAAATTTCACTGTGAAGAAGCCAAAGTAAGATACGAAAGTATCTTCAAAAATCAACAGATGCATCCAGAGAAAGGCTTCACATTGAAGGAAAGCAACTACAGAGACTTTATGGCACGTATTCGTCAAGTTGCTGAAGCCCTCAATTGGGAATTGTTTTGTGAAAGGAGACCAAGTGTGGATGAGGAACTAGTTCGTGAATTTTATGCAAACTTAACCTCAAGCGAATTGACCGAAGTTCCAATTCGCGGAATCAAGGTACCAATAAATTCAAATGCTATTAATGAGTTCTTTGAATTACCTGATTTCGAAAACGATGAATATTCTTCCTTGTTGAGCAACATTAAACCTGAAAATCTGCAAGAAATTCTCGAGGAACTTACAATTCCAGGTTCTAAGTGGACTGTGTCAAAGCAAGGAATCCACACGTGTCGAAGAGAGTATTTGACACCAATTGCTAAGGTATGGTTCTATTTCATCCGTTTTAGCCTTATGCCTAGTTCGCATGGGACTACAATCTCATTAGAGCGAATGGTCCTATTATACTCGATTCTAACTGGAAAGACCATTGATGTGGGCAAAATCATCTTAAGAGAAATGCGAAATTGTGCCGTTAGACGTTCTGGCCCGGCCTATTTCCCCTTTACAATAACAATTCTGTGCTTAAAAGCAAAAATCCTTGCGGACGTGAAGAAGATAGGGTATAGTCAAGGCACAATCACCGATTGGGACCTCTACCGAGTAGCTAGAGATTCTGTTCTACAGTAACAAGTTGAAGAGAGTGAGGATCCCGAAGAAGCAGAAGATGATCCCACAGAGATGCCGCCAGAGCAATCAACTGAAGTCCCTAGTGAGGCAGAACCAATGGAACCAGAAGCTGAACCTGATATCGAGACCTCAATGTTTGGAGCTCCACCGCCTAGCCCAGATCTTCGTGATGAGCTGTTAAAGCTGATGGACTTAATGCAACACATGCAATGGCAGCAACAAGCCTACTGGAGATACTAAAAAATAAGGGATGACTCGATGAGGAGTGCCCTCAAGAAAATTTATAATGATCCATTTATTTTTGTGCCTGAGTTTCCAGATTTCATATTTGAACCATGGATTTCATCATCGAAGAAGGAGCAAGGTGATTCATGCAAAGGCAATATTGATGAAGCAAAAGATGAGTCGAATTCGGAAGGACCGACAAATAAATAAAAAAGGGAGGACTTCAACTTTACTTTATTTTATTCTTAAGTTATTTTAGGATTAGGTTAATTAGGAATTTTTATCTTTGCACAATAAAACAAGAGATAGGAATCATGAATAAAATCTGAACAAGTCACAAAGGCTAAAGTATGGCGATAGATATATACATGTCTAGGATTGGATTTTAGAGAGAGCTTGGTACTTAAGCAGTCAATTTGACTCACCTCCTCTTTTCTAAAAATCCTACCTGGTGTATAGTATCTATTCACTTTAAACAATGAGGACATTGTTCACTTTAAGTAGGGGGGACCGAAAATTTGAATTAATTCCACTCAGAATAAATTCTTCTTTTAATTATGATTAGGATATATTTTGTTCAATAATTTGAATTTTTGTTAAGTATGCTAAACTTCAGTTTTAATAAAGTTCTATTATTCCAATAAGTTATTATGTTAGCTTAATAATGATATGAATGTATTCTTAATAAAGCATGCAAATTCGTACCATAAAATTTGTAACACCCCAAACCCAGCCCATGCGCTATGACCGGATCTGACATGTCACATGAGAAAACGTGTAAAATCCTTTTGATTCGTACTAAAATAGGTATTATTTTGTTATAATCAAGAAAAACAAGTTTGATTTGAAATATTTGATAAAATACAACTAATCTCGAAGGTTGATTGATAAATCGATAATTTGAACTAAAGATCTTATAAACTATGACTTTTGAAAATATTATTGAGAGAAAATTTCCAAGTTAAAATATTTGTAAAAGTTTGTTATGAAATCCATTTGTTAATCTATTTAGGAAAACCTTTATTTAAATTTTTAGAAAAATCCCCATTTAAAACAATTCAAGCAATATAATAAGTACGTCAAAACATAAAGCAAAATAAAAATATTCCAGAGGCCTTATTACAACATAAAAACCCAAAATAGTAAAAGCACTAAAATGAACGGAAATAGAAATCTAAAGTTCAATAAAAACCATTTCTGAAGTATGGCCTCCACCAAGTCATCCATGGCCCAAGTCCACTTTACTGAGCATTACCTGCAAGGGTTAAGGAAAAGGGGTGAGTTACTAGAACTCAATGTATAATCCCCTTAACATTGTCCACTGGGCCTGAACCCATTTAGCATTAACTTGGGCCTAAGCCCATAATAACATCTTGGGCCTGAGCCCATATAACATAATCTTGGGCCGAAGCCCAATTACAAAACAGTATATATATATATATATATATATAAATGCAAAGTATGCAACCCAACCCATCCATCCAAGCTCTCCCCCGACCAACCAATCTCTCCTGTGGGGATCAAGTCAACCCACCCCACCAATCTCACCAATTTGCAGACAAGCTTCCATTTATAATATTTTTCTGGCTAAGCCACCAGAGTATCATATACGGTAATATAATCGGCACACAACCTTAATCACGATGGCACAAAGCCATATTTAAATTGACACATAGCCATTATCAGAATTTGTGGCAATGCCACCGGCCTACACTTCTCTTCATTCAAGTTTCCCATCCCATGCAATATATAAAGATGCAATATGTATAGTAACATATAATATCCACATATAAATACAACCATTAATCTATAGAATATTTTTAATGAATCAGCCCATTACAGCATTTTGTAATAATTCGGCCCACTAAGGCATTTTAACCATTCGGCCCATAGGGGCATTTCGGTAATTCAGCCCACTAAGGTATTTTAACAATTCAGCCCATAGGGGCATTTCGGTAATTTGGCCCATAGGGGCATTTCGGTAAATCGGTCCATAGGGACATTTTCGTAATTCTAACAACTTTAATGCCGATTTTGTCAAATCTATAAAAATAATATACTTTATGCCAATTTCTCGTTTAATGCCAATTTTACGATCTTTAGTCGTATAATAATAACAATCAACTATCAAACATGTTAAGAATCATAATCTCATAATTACGATTGTGAGATTACACACACGATTACGATGAAGTATTAAACCGTCTTGATCGTCGGCATCTAAGACATCATAACACTCGGTTAATCTAACGAGCGAGATTTTTATTAATCCAAAACTAAACCGAAGCGATCTAAATTACTTACTCTCAAAATCGTGAACGACCACGATTTGTCGATTCTCAACGGATGATGGTCCACAACCCATGTGGAAAATCTCGAATCGCCGATATACGCGCCTTCTTCGTTTGAACTTAGGAGTAGGAACCGCAAATCCACTCCTTTTGAGTTCTCCAATCGTTTTTCCTTCGATTCGGTACCACTTGCCTCCATAGGAAAAATCCGGTTAGAAAACTACTATGAGAGAAAGTAGTTATTTTAGTGATAGGAGTAGGCTTACCACTATATCCGAAGGATCCACGAGTGAAATAGAACGAGCGTTTTAGACCCTATAATAATCCGTTTAGTCCAACTAATCGAATAATGAATGATATCAAGTAATCTATAAAGAAACTCCTTACCTTAACGATATTGGATCCGATCTCCACCGATTGACTTAAGGCTAGAATGATATTCGGCCACTCACTTAGATCACTACGAAAAAGGGGATGATTAAGATGTGAAGGAATAGAAGGAAACCCCATTTCGGTTTAGAAACAAGATACACAACCGAATAGTGGTAAACACCCATTCGGCTAGAAAGAATAGAAAAATGAAAAGAGACAAGAAACTACTTACCGATTTGTTCGAAGAAGAGGATGTCCACACAAATGAGAAAGAAATTGTGAAGGAGAGATTATAGGTTGAAAGGTTCGGTTATGGAGGACAAATGAATAAGAAAAAAAATTCGGCTATGAGAATATGGATTAGAGAAGAAGAAAGAAGAGTTGGAGAATTTTTGTGAAAAAGAAAAGAAAGATGGAGAAAGAGTGTTTGACTTGATTCAGTTTTCAAAGGGAAAATAATCGAAAATAATTTGGTCACAATGGCTAGATGGTTTCGGTAAAACAAAGAAAGAAAAAAAGAAAAAGAATACTCACTATTGGCTTTGGAGTTTCGGCAATGAGAGAAGGAATTGGAGAAAAGAACACAAAGGAATGTTAAAAGAAATTAGGCCTAACAAGCACCAAAATTTTGCCAAAAGACTAATAAAAATTTCGTCTATCCCTATTCCCTAACCAAAACCGTGTGTACTCTTGCCAAAAGGATGGATGTTGACCAACAAAAATCTTTCCAAAACATCACCCACGAAAAAGGCCAACATGTTCCCTTATCTTGCCTTTTTCTTTTGATTCTTTCCTTCACTAACCCTTATCTTCCTCCTTACCATAATCCTTAGCCACCTTTCCATAATTAAAAAGTCTTCCTTGCCTTAAATACCACCTTGGTCGACACTTAGGGAAGGAATACAAAAATAAAATCCCAAAATTTGCACTAAGTGGGATTTGAACTCCACCCCTCAAGCCCATACATGCAACGCCACACCACTCCTCTTCTAGCTTCACTTGTGCTAGCAAAATGCACACTTATTTCCATAAGCCTTGATGCCACCTACCTTCTCTCCTTAAAGTGCTTAAACACAAAAATTTTTGCTAAGGCCCATTTCAACCCCGAGCCTTCTTAGGACCCCTAAACATACTCAATTAATATTTTTAACTAGCCTAACGCAAGAAATAATGCAACACATAAAATTCTAAATTTTAGGATGTTACAAAATGTTTAGTTCCCTACGAAAAAATTAGGCGTGCATGAAAGTTTAAGTCTTTAGAATTGACTTAGTAGTTTCTTGAGGCGAAATCCTAGGAAGCATGGAACGTTGAAAATGATTTAGGCAACTGTTCTTTGGACCGTTTGAGCCTTTCAAGCCAACCCTGATAAAATTATCCTTTGAAACCCAACTTTGAGACTATATGGCCTAGTTTTATTTGGACCTTTGCAAATATTTAGCCATCACCTTTCTCTTCATTATCTTTAAAATTGTCCCAAACACTAGACTCAGTACTATTCAGAATATCGTTTGAAAATAAGTTTGGGGGAGTTAAAAAGAAGTATCAATTGCTCGAAAATTGTAGTACATGAAGCTAGTGCTCGAAATAAAAAAATAAAAAACATGTACTCGAAAGAAAATAGATGTACAAAAGAGCATGTGTCAGTAAAATAAGTTGGTGTATCGAAGGTAAAAATTTCGAAGGTTCGATTTTACGCTGAGTCTAGGGTTTTAAAACCTAAAATTATCTTTTACCTACCCCTAAGCCCAGCCACGTTACAACCCTGTAAAAGACCTATTGATTCAAAGTTCCAATGTTACCTACATTAGTGGAGAGAAATTGCTCGGTTCAACATATGAAGACATCAGTTAAGCTTAATGATTGCAGTTTAATTTTTGAATAAGGAATTAAAATCAAAATGGTAGGGATTAACATGTCTTTATTAAGAAACATTTAGTCTAATTTTGCTATCATAATAGTTGTTGGATGTAATTTGAACGATATATATACTTGAGTAGCATAATTATCGAATTTCTTGTTTTTGAGCATAAGTATATTAATTTCATGATTTTGGGAAGAATGTTGTTCTGAAGGAGTTTTTCAAAAGTGTTTCCAAGAAAATTCTTTTCAATTTTGTGCATTACTCGGTACGAGCAATGAATTAAGTTTGGGAGTGTGGAAACACGAAAATTTATACAATTTTTCATGCCCTTTTTAACTCAAATTTATGCAGTTTCGATTAAATTCTTGTCAGAAAATAATTAAATATTATAAAATAATTAAATTGTGTTAAAAATATGAACATGATGAATTTTAATTAATTTTATAGTAAATTTTGATTAATTTTGACTATTTTCGACAGATTCGCACAAAGAGAAAAAATTGGCTCGGCAGACACTGCTCGAAGAATAAAACCGAGAAGCAATTTGAAGTATCGAGGCAAATTTATTTCCAGCCCAAGACGGTCCGAGTATGAATTTTAAATCATAAATTAATTAATTTTAATTTATTCCCAATTTAATTTGGGCTAAATAAATTATTATTAATTAATTATGGAAAAAGGGCCTAGTTAAACCGCACTGGTTGAACCGAATCCAGTGAACCGAACCAGCCACCAATGGGGCAGCCCAAACCGTCCATATGATGACCCAAATAAGCTTATTAGCTGATTAATTAAGCTTGCAAAGAAGCCCTTGAAGACTTGTCAAAGTTGCATTCAACCCCCTCACAATTAGTGGCTTTGTAGATTTGCCCCATGCCATATTTAGCAAAGTTGAAGCCATCAACTTTGCCACATAGATGGCCGGCCAAGGGGGGTCTCTTTGGCTGATGGGATTTTCTATTTTTAGCATCCACAATCAGCTATAAAAGCCACCCCTTGCTGATCATTCAAAGCATCCCTCACACCAACAACATTCTCTCATTCTCTCTTCTCTTCTCTCAAGTTTTCTCTCTTCTTTTCCATTCCATTTCCCTTTCTCTTGTGCCGATTTCTCCTCTTGGGAAAGAGGTGTTCTTCAGCCATCTTGGGCAGCTAGCAAGTATTCATAGAAGTCTTACTCAGCGAGTACAACGGAGACGAAGAATGGAACAACCAATCAAGCCTCGGAGAAACACCGGATTTGCCTCTTATTCCCTATCTTTTTAATTTTTGTTGTTTATACGATGAACATATCTATGAATATTATTGTTGTTGAAATGGTTATTTTAATAAATTTAGCTTGAATTTAATTCGTGTTAGGTTAATTGCATGACGTCCTTTTGAATTATTAAAATTATGTTTATGCTGTTATAGGTCTCGGTAAATTGCTTGATTAAGTAAAATCATGCTTAAGTTATTCTGGTATTATAATTGTTTAGATAACTAAAGAATTAATTATTTAAACGGATTGAAATATTAATTAATAGACACAATACTTAATCAGTGCATGTTTAATTCTTCTAAGGTAGCTGAAGATTAAATTAGCATTGTATTTGGCAATACATATGCCTTGCATAACTTGCAAGATTGTTGTGATTAAATTGTTTCAAGGTAATGACACTTTGTTACTTCACAAAGTCTTTTATATGCTTATTAGGTTGAATTAATCGTTTGATTCGAAATAGGAATATGCGAAAGATTGTTTAATTTAATAAGTATGTATGTGCAATAACATGTTTACCTTTATAAATCTGTTTAATCAGTTGAATGAACATAGAAATATGTATGAGAGATGAATGGATTTTTGATTTGTAAATATGTTCATAAGTTAGCAAAATACCGAGTTGTTTAGAATTTATTAAGTAACAAGTATAAGCATAGGTTTAATAATTCTAAGGTAAGAAATGTAATTAATCCAACACAATTATATCATCTTGATTAAAATCAGCTTTTGAAATCGTGCATTAGAACTTTATTTTATTTTATTTTACTTTGTTTTTTTTTTGTTTTTAAATATTTCTTAAATCCAAATATTTTCCTTTCACCAAAGTGTTTGAAATCATTTTCGTAAATAATTCTTTTACAGTCCCTGTGGGTACGATAACTCGACATTTACTTGTCACTTTATTACTTGTTACGATTGTGTACACTTGCACATTTCCACCGTTCCAGCCACACTTATCAACTAGTTTGTGTAAGTTCTCCTAATTTATCAAATTCTTGATGAATCTTGAGAGTTCAAAACCCAAATTTCCAGATCTGGAATTTGAAAGATTTTTAAAGATTTAATGGATATTTTTCCAGCCTCTTAAGTGACCTTAAAAGTGATTTCAAATCAGCCCCAATTTGGTCACCCTTGATGGTGGTGCGCACGCCTATGGGAAAGAAAGGGGGTTGTTTTTCTTTAATTTCTTCCCATATTTTTCCAGCATTATTTTGGGTTATTTAGCCCCTCCTAATCAGCCTTTAATTATGTTTTAATTAGGGAAAATTGATCTTGATCAATCAATAATTCAGATCTGACAATTCGGGAAGCGTATGTGTGGTTGATCGTCAACTAGTTTATAGTTTCGGTTTAGATATTGGGGAAAGATTGTTAATTGATTAAATAAAAAATTTTAATCAATGATTAGCTATTGATTTCACAGCATTTTAATGTGTTAGGTGTCGACTTAAACACCCCAAACCAACAGTGAAGCTGAAAGACGTTCGCGTGTATGATTCACATCAATTTAGTGTGAAAAATCTAACTAGTTTGGATTCGAAAAATAGTTATAATTGTAATGGTTGGATTGAACCCATAAGTGGGTGTTTGGGGTCTATTTAAGAGGCGTATTCATTGAGTTTAATACTGATTTTTAGTTTAGGTTAATTTTAAAGCTTATTAGAGAAACCAAAATATTTACGAGTGTGCTGCGAAAGAGCGTAAAATAAGGTGTGGGTCCTAACTCAGGAACTTGATTAATAATGATGATTTTATTGATATAATTGATGATTTAGTTTGCTGATTAGGCTTGGCTAGATAGCTAAGTAATTAAATTTGTAAGTGGCGGAACCAAGTACGTTTCAAGCCCTAATTATTTGGCATGTTAGCAAAGTTGCTAAATTGACTGAATGATTGCATGATTGATATTGTTGCGAATGGTTAGTTAATGTGATGTACGATTGGTTGTTTGTATAGCATGATTTTGAATGAAAATAAGGTTTATGCATGATAGATTGGTATGAGTAATTTGTTATGTAATGATTGAAAGGCTGCTACACATGCACACAGAAAAGTTTGTAAGAACACACGAAATTGTGATTTGTTAAATGATACCACCTTCATGGTAATTTGAAAGTTGGATCAATGATCCTATTCACTAAAAAAATTGATAATTCAAGGGCGTGTTGAACATGCCAATAAATTATGAAAGTATTGAAATATGACTATGTATGAGATTGTATGACATATTGCATGTGCATTGGGGTGAGTTATTATGATGGTTGACGGAGGAGTTTCGTGGAGAATTAGCAGCATATTAAGGCCGCATTTATTCGTAGTCAGTGCATTGCGACAGAGATTTGAGAGGATCTGGCGATTTTATCTCAATTATTCGTTATTTGGCAATTTTATCGCATTTATTCGTTATTTTGTGATTTTATCGCATTTATTCGTTATTTGGCAGATTTTCTGCAATTATACTCATTTGGTGGTTTTACCACATCGAGCTTTGCTTGTATTCATTGGAGTTTTGCAAACGGGTTCTGAGGAACTCGTAGTATGTAGCGGATGGTTGGGGTAGGAAACTCAATTTGCATTATAACATGTTCATGACTCATTTCATTGTTATTATTGTTGTTTATTGTGAATTATGACTTTATGTATAAATGTTTAAGTGTATGATTAATGCATTATTGTTTAGATTCACACTGAGCTAGTAAGCTCACCCCATTACTACAAACTACTCAAGTAATGAACAGAGTTAGGACCGAACTTGGCATGCGGACATACGCGGACTTCGGACTTCATATTTATTTTTATTGAATTTTTATTAATGTTTCCCTAAATTTATTTGGTTTTTGGACTGTAAAACGATTTGAACTGTGGTTTGGGATTGTTTCTGTTTTGGGGATTTTTCATGCATGCATAACTTCACACATGAGAATGATTTATTATTATATACTGAAATTGGATTAAGCATGTTACTTGGATTAATTAATAATTGGGTATGTATTTGGTTTTTCTGTTGCAATCAAGATAATAAAAGTTATTTTTCAAAAGCAACGTTGTGCAAAAAGTTTTTTCGAAAACCACACTAGTGCTTCAAACCTGACTTAATAAAGATTGGATCTTAATAATGAACTTTTTCTCAAAATAACCAAGTTAACCGCGATTTTATTAAAAATAGAGCGCTTTTAAGGTTTTGAACCATCAATAGGGTAGAATCGTAGTTCAGGTGTCCCGTGTAACTTTCACAATGGCCATAACGTCTAGACTGGGTTTGGGAGGTTACATTTAGTGGTATCAGATCCTAGATTCAAAACCTCAGACTGAATTTTTAATCTTTTCAAAACGAGGTTGCATGCATGCATACATGAAAAGGGTATTCTTAGGAAAAACCAACCACAGTATTTTGAAATTTATTTTGCAGGAAACGACGAAGTTCGAAAGTCCGATGCCATGTCCATAGAAATAGTAATGAAACTTTAGTATGATAATAGAGACTACTACATAAAATTTTTAATAAAAGAATTCTGATTGAGGATGCGCTAAAAGATTTAACAAAGTACTAAAAATGTTCTTACTTATTGTAGATTCATAAAACACTGAAATGAATACTCGTGGAATGATAACTCGTGGTAAGAGAGGCCACAGGGGGCGACCACTGAGGGCTTCAGTTGAGTCGACTGCATCTTTAGAGCCAGAACATAATAATGAACAGAATGAGGTTAATAGTGAACCCACTATTGAGGGTGGGAATATGGAAAACCGGAATAATGATGAATATGATGAGAATGATCTTGTAACACAGGCTTTATTAAAGGCTTTAAATCGGGTTACTAGGGCTCCGATGGGCGGTGTTAGTCGTGAGATGATTACTGAAAGGCTCCACTCTAGTGTGGCAGAATTGTTCATGGGTTTTGCTGTAACTACTCTACAGTGGATGAGTACTGGATGGAGACCATTGAATGTATTTTAGATGATTTGGACTGCACTCCTAAGCAGAAACTTAAGGGTGTTGTATCCTTGTTGAGGGATGAGGTATACAGGTGGTGGCAAGTAATGGTTAGGGGTACGCTGCCAGAGAATATTGATTGGGCTTACTTTCAAGAGGCCTTTCAGGGTAAGTTTGTGGGTCTTCGTTATGTGGAGGCGAAATTTCTGAGGTTGAGCCACTATGTACCTAATATGGTGGCGTCTGAGTAGGAGAAGAGTTTCTATTTTCTGAAGGGCCTAAGGTATGACCTTAAGGTTCAGATAGCTCCATATTAGGAGTGTGTGTTTGAGTCTTTGGTTGAAAAGACCAAAATTATTGAGGAGATCAAGCGCGTGGAGAGTGAGAAAAAAGGGGAATTAGAAGGAGCTGTCCAAAATAGAGGTGGGCTCAGCTGGCCCAAACCCACATCCTATTAAGCGAGCCAGAGAGGCTAGGCCATAGTAGAATAGAGAGGTAGTGGGCCCTAGAGAAGGGCAAAATCAAGTATGTCAGTATTGTCAAAGGCGCCATCCGGGAAAATTTTGGAGAAGAATGGGTACTTGTTTGGTTTATGGCTTAATGGAGCATATGATCAAAGATTGTCCTCGTCGGTATGATCAGGTGTAAGCTCCAGTTCATAATCAGGGCCCTGCTAGGGGTCAAAACCAGAAGGGTAATCAAGGTGCTTAGAGGGGTCGTAATCAGAATAGAAATGGGAATGGTAATCGGGGACAGAGAGCATCAATTTAGGGTGTGAATAGGGCTGAAGTTAGGCAACCTGCCTTGGTATATGTGGCTAGACGTCGAGAGGATAGAGATTCGGCTAATGTCATCACATGTACCTTTACTATCTATTTGGTGCTTTATTTTACATTAATTGATATAGGATTTATTCATTCTTATATTACTTGTGATGTGGCTGTTAAACTGAGGATTAGTGTAAAGAAAATTGAAAAAACTGTTACTGTAGTCAGTCCTTTGGGATCCACGGTACTTGTGAATAAAATTTATAGGAGATGTCCTTTAGAAACTCAATGAGAGATTTTTCCTGCTGACTTAATGGAATTGCCTTTTAATGAGTTTGATCTGATTTTGGGGATGGAATGGTTGGTTGAGCATCAAGTCTGTTTGGATTGTGCTCTGAAATGGGTAACTTTAGTAACAAAGATTGGTAAGGAAATTATTAGTAACATCCTATTCGATCAATTTAGAAGGGCAACCGTCTTCTCTAAAATTTACTTGAGACCAGGATATTACCAACTCAAGGTTAAAGAATCTGATATTCCCAAGACTACCTTTAGGACTCGTTATGAACATTATGAGTTATTTTTCATGCCTTTTGGGTTAACTAATGGGCCAGCGACCTTCATGGATTTTATGAATCGTGTCTTTCAACCTTTTCTTGATCAGTTCATCGTTGTATTCATCGACGACATCCTAGTGCACTCTAAGACAAAAACTAAAGATGATGAACATTTGAGGGTGGTTCTACAAATACTTTGTGAAAAGAAACTTTTTGCTAAACTCTGTAAGTGTGAATTTTAGTTTAAGGAAGTTATGTTTTTGGGTCACATGGTATCATTTGAAGGTATTCGTGTATATTCCAAAAAGGTCGAAGCCATCTTGGATTGGAAGCAATCGAAGAATGTTTCAGAGATTCAAAGTTTTCTAGGTCTTGTTGGGTAATATCGAAGGTTTGTTGAGGGTTTTTCCTGAATAGAAACCCCTTTGACTAAGCTATTGAGAAAGAAGACTCCTTTTAAATGGGAGAAGAGTAGCAAGCTAGTTTTGAGAAGTTAAAATTCGTGTTGACGGAAGCTCCCATTCTAATTTAGCCAGAATATTGTAAGGAGTATGTGGTGTATATCGATGCTTCACATGTTGGGCTTGGATGTGTCTTAATGCAAGATGGTAAGGTTGTAGCCTATGCCTCGAGACAGTTTAGGCCACATGAATGCAATTATTCCACTTATGATTTGGGCAGCTGTTATCTTTGCTCGTAAAACCAGAGTTTTAATTTTTTTTTCCAAAAACGAGAACTTGATTGTATTATCTAAAGTAATAAACACTTAATTAAAATCGTACCTTTATGATTCATCTAGGATTAATGCTTCGATCGAGTAGTCTTCTCTGCTATCCTCAAGCTCACGTCTATCGAGTGTGGGCTCGCTTCGAGTAAAAAATATTCCATACAATTACTAGTGAGGCAAATTTGTAATTTCTTTAAACTTCTGAGGTCAAGTTGTAAATAACAATAATATCTCTAGAAATTTTTTGAAATAATTTATTTATAGAATTTTCTTTCTATAACTTTTCTTGAATTTAAGTATGTGAGAATAATGACCCATGCTCTCTTTATATAAGGAGAGTTTAGAGAAAGTTCAATTAGGATTAGAATTAATCACATTAATATTAAATTAATAAAATATTATCAAGATAAATATTATATTATATTAAATTTAATATTTAATATTAATATTAAATTAATAAAATATTATCTAGATGAATATTAAATTAAATTTAATATCTTATATTAATATTAAACTAATAAAATACTATCTAGATAAATATTAAATTAAATTAAATATTAAATTTATTAAAATAATATTATTTTTGAAAAAGTTTATTTTAAATCAAATTACCCACTAGAGTCCCATTAGGAGTATGAATTTTCCAGTGCTCTACCTTCGAAGAACAGCTACCACTGACCATCCACTGGTCGTCGGGTCGCCACCATCGTAGTCGCCGTGCCTGGAGGTGCCATTACCGGCGTGACTCCGCCCGGCACCCCAAACCATCGTCGTTTTCCTCGAATGGGCCTAGTCGACTCGACACCTAGACTGGCCATTTGAATGGCTGGCCCTACACTTAGACTGCCCCTCTTCCCTGATCGACAGGTGTTTGCCTAGGCCGATCATTCGCATGTCCAACTATACAGGGTGCAGCATCCGTCGGTTAGGCGTTTGCAGGCCTGGCTTATTGTTGCCGATGGGGTTGACTGAAACCCCCAACAAGCTTTTCGAATAGCTTGCTACCATGGTCGGGGCACCATCGACCAGGCATTCGTGTCCCTAGCTAATGCGGCAGCCGGTCTGGTTGCTATCTGTTTGGCTAGGCCAAGGACATCTCGACCGGTCCGGTCCAGCCACCGGTTGGATTGTCGGTCATGTTTCACACATCAGGCCCAGTTCAACCAGTTTTGGGTTTTAGTCTCGGTTTTTGATTTTCGAATCCAGTTTTATCTCGGGTCCAATTTTCAAGTTCAATTACACATTGGGCTAAGTGTCTTACTTGAAAATTGATTTCCAAAAATATCATATTTATTTTAATTACTTTGGTTAATTTAATTTTACTTAATCAAAATTAATTTTCTCAAAAATCAGTGAGATGTTCCAAATTAATTTTTCAAGAAAATTCTTTAATCAAATTCTCTATTTGAACAATTCTTATGACCACCTAATTTAATTCCACATTGAATAAATCGACTCAATTAAATTATTTTAAAGTCGTAGAATTTTCTTCTAATTGAAATGCAATTTGATTGAGTTTTTGTTGAGCTAGAGGGGGGACCAATCAAACATATACAGTTAGGCTCGAGTTAATTATAGTTATGTCCAGAAGCATCGTTCTGATAATTCACAATTTACTTAAACATGGAGTCAGTCCATAAGAAGTACCATTATTGAAAACTCCTTATTGTATCCTCTTTACGAAAGCAATTCATCCAATTACTTTGTCCAATGACCTCGCCATGTGTGTGTTACCTTCATATGATATCCTTGATCCTTTTGATTAAAATTCGTTCACTCAATACAATCTTGTTTTATCTCATTGTCACCATCGTGTCTCCTTAATGATTAATATGATCTCTGTCAACTAATGACTATGATAAATTGCTCATTTGAGAACAAGTAACCCATGACCACGTTCCATATTTATCAATCCACACAATGCCAATGAGAGGATATCATTAACTCTTTAATCGAGCTATGAATTCCATTGTTTCTAGTAAAGCCATGTCATACACAAGTCATATACCCAACATACCGGCTACCGGCTCGATCATCTTTAGAGCATAAACCTCCACTTATATCAAAGCACATGAGTTACATACGTATGGTCAGTGACTAACTCAGGATTTAGGCAACTGATAATACTAGAAAGAACATATGTTTTCTCCCTACTTATTGGTTAATTTGTACCCATTTAGTTATCTTTAGCACATATTTTAACATTTTTAGTTCAGTAAATTGTATTTTATAACTCAGTGGATCTTAGCCTATTTATCCTTAATTTTATCATATTTTGGTAATCGCTGCATGAGGTACAACCAACTTGTACGTACAGAGGTAGTATGATTCTAATGAAAGGACACTTGTGCTATTTGGATAACTATTAGGAGAAAGAAAAGGGAGGATTATCTTCTTCAACCTATCTTTTGAAGCTTTTCGGCGATGGCAGCTTAAACCTCATACGGGTGAACCGACGTGAAAAGGATGTAGATTAGCTCTTGACAAGGAGCCCTGAGTGCGACATAAGAGGGAGTTAAGAGATCAAGTTGAAGTTTTCTAGGAATAGTACTCTCCACTTGTTTCTTTTATATTTCTTTTCTAAACGATGGTGATTTGTAACGCCCCGAATTTGGGCCTAGTAGAATTGGGCCCATTGGGCCTTGGGAATGGTAGCGTTTAGAATTCTTGAGAATAAGAGAACGACACTAATGCAATTTGGATCTATTAGGTGAGTGATTTTGGAAGGTTAGGGGGCTTCTAGGAAGTCCTGGGGTTAAGCCATGTCATTTGGAAAATTTAATTTTTGCCTTAGTGGGACCCTAGTCTCAGGTATTCGGCCTCTTAAATAGAGTAAGGGAAAAATAGGACACAAGGAAGCATGTGGTTCAGTGGCAAGGTGGCGCCACTTGGGGAGGTATAAGGTGGCGTTACTGTCAGGTGGAGAGGTCCAAGGTTCGAGGCTCGAGAGTGGTAAATTTGGAGGTTTTATTTTTGCACATGGAAGGAAGGTAGTGGCGCTAAAGTGGACTCTGAAAGGGAGTGTTTAGGAGAGAAAATTAAGGTGAAGATAAGAGAGAAAAGATAGGGGATTGAGGTATGGATGTGTGTGTGCCAAATCTGGGGTCCTAGGTAATGCCAAATTTTCCATTCTTTTTCTTTCTTTTCTTCCCCTCAATCGGTTCCTCCCATAGCCAAACTCTTCCATTGCCGAAATCTCCTAAAGCCGAATTCCTTTGTGCCGAATTCTCTCATAGCCAAACTTTTCTATAGCCGATTTACCACCATCTTTTCTCTGGCCAAAATTCCTAATAGTGCCGAATCTTAGTGGTTGTTCCTCCATCACAAATCGATTGTTACCTACTCTAAGTCAAGTGTTAAAAGCCGAATCTAGTTAATAGCTATCTAGGCCACAGGATCGAAAGGGGATTTGGTAAGTATTCGGTTAACCTCTTTTGTACATTTTGCTAAAAGCCGAAAGGCTATCTAACTGTCCTGTCGTTAACTCTGTGATAACAAGGATAAGGTTCAAAGATCGCAAGCGTGGTAGGATCGTTAGCAAAGTGGTAAGTGTTCTCGTCTCAGTTATGGATTAGTGGATGGCCGAATGTAAGTATGGCTTATAGAGGTGACTTATGTGGAATATGAGTCACTTGATTTTGATGATAAATGTTATGGTGCAGATCTAGGGGATATTCGCAAATAGTAGCTAAGGAAGGGCTACTAGAACTGGTGGCACATGGTAAGGTTACGGTGAGGTTTCGGGTTTTGATAAAGTGTGTATTAAGCCATGATTAATCGTTAAGTGATGTCTATTGTAGGTTCATGATTAAGGGGTTTGCAGCATGCGTTATTACCAGGTGTGTACAAACACAACACACACACGATGGCGGCAACGCCGAAAAGCCAAAAAGCCGAAAGTGGCTAAATGGGCCTGTCGAGCTCGTGGGCCCAAATCGGCAAAGATTGATATGTGAACTTGAATAATGAATTGAAATGAATGGTCGTATGATGTGTTTATAATCGAGCCTAATGGGGAACATAAACATGATTGGGCTTAATGGGATTATACGAATATGATTGGGGCCTAATGGGCTATATGAACATGAGTGGGCTTTATGGGATTCTAGAAATTATGCTAGGGTTTAATGGACTCTAGGCCTAGTTCTGATAAATTCTTAAAATTGCATAAGACTTAATTTATTAATCAAACATGCCTGTGGACAAGTCGATTAGTTAGAGTGTGGTAACCGACATATGCATGTCTAGGATTGGATCGAGGGAGAGCTTGGTACTTAAGCGGTGCTAGTGACCCACCTCCTTTTCTCTGAGATCTTACCTGGTGCATAGTGTTTGTTCACTTTAACCGGAAGGACTTGTTGATGGGCCAAAGTTCATAACTAAAACTCGAGATGAAAGAAATTACGGAAATACCCCTGTAGGGTAGAAATTATGAAAATACCCCTGTAGGGTAGAAATTACGAAAATACCCCTATAGGGCAGAATTACAGAAATACCTCTGTAGGGTAGAATTACGAAAATACCTCTGTAGGGTGGAATTACGAAAATACCCCTGGGTAGTGAAATGACTAAAATACCCCTAGGTGCTTAATATGTGAAAATGTGTATGTTGCATTCATGAGATATATGTTGCACTTGGGTGGGTTTGATGATACGGAGGAAGATATGTGCGGATCGCATAGTCGCTTGACGACCGTGGATCCACCGGTAGCTTTAAGCCCATTATATGCTTAGCAACCTTCCTGCAACGTTTGAGTAGTGCTGCTGTTGGTGCTACCTTTGGAGTGTAGGGCAGGGTGGATTGATATTTATATCCCCACAGGAGTGTAGGGTTGGTACGGGTGGAGTGCAGGGTTGGATTTGGGATGGGTGCATTGCATTCATGTGATATTGGTATGATATGAGGTCATTGTGGGCTAAGGCCCAAGACCATCGATTTTGATAGGGCTTAGGCCCAACGTGGTAATTACATGTTGATTTGATTACCAAGGGTCGTACACACTGAGTTTTGAAACTCACACCCTTTTTATTTAATGTTTCAGGTGACCCTCAGTAAATGGCTCGATGTGGAAGAGGACTCGGAGGTGGTCACACTACAAGCTACTTAGAAGTTTTTCTTTATTTGTTTCGAATAACTCTATTTTTATTTCTTTATTTTCATTGGGATGTAATAAGGCCATGTACCTCCAATTTGATTTTACATTTGGGTTTTAATTATTGTTCAACTGTTCAATCATTCAACTTAAATAATTTTTTTTTTAAAAAAATCTTAAACTTAAGCAAAGTCGTTTTGGAATTGTCCTTTTTAACTTTTCTTTAGAAGGGTTTCAATGAAAACAAGGTTTTCGCTAAAACACTTCAATGTGGCACGCCAGATTCGGGCCTAACTTCTGGGCCGGGTTTGGGGTGTTACATTTAGTGGTATCAGAGCCATGTTGCAAAGCTCGGGCTGTGAAATGGGCCTTAGATTTTGGGTTTTTAAAACAAGTAGATTAAAATGTTTTTGCAGGATCTTGTAGTGTGGTTCACCGAGCCCTTGACGTCGAGCCAAGTAAGTTTTTCTGTTATTTTACTTTATTTAAATTACTGAACTATATTTAGATATTGGGCTTAGAGACTAAAGCCCGTAGGAAACTTAAGCTTGTAGTGGATTTACGACCGCGAAACAACTTTTAAATTGTTACTTGCATAAGACATGTGTTTTAAACAGTGGAACTATGAACTAATTTTATAAAATTCCTAATTCGCCGGGAAGACGGGGATGCCCAAATGTGATAACGGGTATGTTTTGTGTGGATGCGATATTTTGGGTATAGAAACTGTATGTGTGCAATGTTTATCTGCTCCACTGGGTAGGTTTTTTTTTGGGGTAAGTGTAAGAGGGTTTAACTAGAGTTAAAGTGTGTTAGTGTTATTAAAATCAGAGTGCGCAGCGAAAGCATAGTGGTGTGACTTGAGTGGTGCGATTAATAGTTAGTTGGAAATTTCGAGGACGAAATTTCTTTAAAGGGGTAGAATTGTAACGCCCCAAATTTGGGCCTAGTAGAATTGGGCCCATTGGCCCTTGGGAATGGTAGCGTTTAGAATTCTTGAAAATAAGAGAACGAAACTAATGCAAGTTGGATCTATTAGGTTAGTGATTTTGGAAGGTTAGGGGGCTTCTAGGAAGTCCCGGGGTTAAGCCATGTCATTTGGAAAATTTAATTTTTGCCTTAGTGGGACCCTAGTCTCAGGTATTAGGCCTCTTAAATAGATTAAGGGAAAAATAGGACACAAGGAAGCATGTGGTTCAGTGGCAAGGTGGCGCCACTTGGGGAGCTATAAGGTGGCGTTACTATCAGGTGGAAAGGTCCAAGGTTCGAGGCTCGAGAGTGGTAAATTTGGAGGTTTTATTTTTGCACATGGAAGGAAGGTAGTGGCGTTAGAGTGGACTCTAGAAGGGAGTGTTCAGGAGAGAAAATTATGGTGAAGATAAGAGAGAAAAGATAGGGGATTGAGGTATGGATGTGTGTGTGCCGAATCTGGGGTCCTAGGTAATGCCAAAATTTCCAATCTTTTTCTTTCTTTTCTTCCCCTCAATCGGTTCCTCCCATAGCCAAACTCTCCCATTGCCGAAATCTCCTAAAGCCGAATTCCTTTGTGCCGAATTCTCTCATAGCCAAACTCTTCTATAGCCGATTTACCACCATCTTTTCTCTGGCCAAAATTCCTAATAGTGCCGAATCTTAGTGGTTGTTCCTCTATCACAAATCGATTGTTACCTACTCTAAGTCAAGTGTTGAAAGCCGAATCTAGTTAATAGCTATCTAGGCCGCAGGATCGAAAGGGGATTTGGTAAGTATTCGGTTAACCTCTTTTGTACATTTTACTAAAAGCCGAAAGGCTATCTAACTGTCCTGTCGTTAACTCTGTGATAACAAGGATAAGGTTCAAAGATTGCAAGCGTGGTAGGATCGTTAGCAAAGTGGTAAGTGTTCTCGTCTCAGTTATGGATTAGTGGATGGCCGGATGTAAGTATGGCTTATAGAGGTGACTTATGTGGAATATGAGTCACTTGATTTTGATGATATATGTTTGGGTGCAGATCTAGGGGATATTCGCAAATAGTAGCTAAGGAAGGGCTACTAGAACTGGTGGCATATGGTAAGGTTACGGTGAGGTTTCGGGTTTTGATAAAGTTTGTATTAAGCCATGATTAATCGTTAAGTGATGTCTATTGTAGGTTCGTGATTAAGGGGTTTGCAGCACGTGTTATTACCAGGTGTGTACAAACACTACACACACACGATGACGGCAATGTCGAAAAGCCGAAAAGCTAAAAGTGGCTAAATAGGCCTGCCGAGCTCGTGGGCCCAAATCGGCAAAGATTGATATGTGAACTTGAATAATGAATTGAAATGAACGGTCGTATGATGTGTTTATAATCGGGCTTAATAGGCTACATAAACATGATTGGGCTTAATGGGATTATACGAATATGATTGGGGCCTAATGGGCTATATGAACATGAGTGGGCTTTATGGGATTCTAGAAATGTATGCTAGGGTTTAATGAACTCTAGGCCTAGTTCTGATAAATTCTTAAAATTGCATAAGACTTAATTTATTAATCAAACATGTTTGTGGACAAGTCGATTAGTTAGAGTATGGTAACCGACATATGCATGTCTAGGATTGGATTGAGGGAGAGCTTGGTACTTAAGTGGTCCTAGTGACCCACCTCCTCTTCTCTGAGATCCTACCTGGTGTATAGTGTTTGTTCACTTTAACCGCGAGGACTTTTTGATAGGCCAAAGTTCATAACTAAAACCCGAGATGAAAAAAATTACGGAAATACCCCTGTAGGGTAGAAATTACAGAAATACCCCTGTAGGGTAGAAATTACGGAAATACCCCTGTAGGGTAGAATTACGGAAATACCTCTGTAGGGTGGAATTACGAAAATACCCCTGGGTAGTGAAATGACTAAAATACCCCTAGGTGCTTAATGTGCTTAATGTGTATGTTGCATTCATGAAATATATGTTGCACTTGGGTGGGTTTGATGATACAGAGGAAGATATGTGAGGATCACATAGTCGCTTGACGATCGTGGATCCACCGGTGGCTTTAAGCCCATTATATGCTTAGCGACCTTTGCTCGCAACGTTTGAGTAGTGCAATTTGTTGGTGCTACCTTTGGAGTGTAAGGGTGGGTGGGTTGATATTTATATCTCCACAGGAGTGTAGGGTTGGTACGGGTGGAGTGCAGGGTTGGATTTGGGATGGGTGCATTGCATTCATGTGATATTGGTATGATATGAGGTCATTGTGGGCTAAGGCCTAAGACCACCGATTTTGATAGGGCTTAGGCCCAATGTGGTAATTACATGTTGATTTTATTACCAAGGGTCGTACAGACTGAGTTTCGAAACTCACACCCTTTTTATTTAATGTTTTTGGTGACCTCGATGAAACGGCTCGATGTGGAAGAGGACTCGGAGGTGGTCACACTACAAGCTACTTAGAAGTTTTTCTTTATTTGTTTCGAATAACTCTATTTTTATTTCTTTATTTTCATTGGGATGTAATAAGGCCGTGTACCTCCAATTTGATTTTACATTTGGGTTTTAATTATTTTTCGACTATTTAATCATTCAACTTAAATAATTTTTTTTTTTAAAAAATCTTAAACTTAAGCAAAGTCGTTTTGGAATTGTCCTTTTTAACTTTTCTTTAGAAGGGTTTCAATAAAAACAAGGTTTTCGCTAAAACACTTCAATGTGGCACGCCAGATTCGGGCCTAACTTCTGGGTCGGGTTTGGGGTGTTACATGATTACTTTCTATTTCATGTCTGTACAGAAATATACATGATTTCTAGGTTAAATGTTATTTTATTCAATCTTGTTTCTATTGTTTAATCTTTGGGTTTGAGTTTTTTTAGCATGGAAGTGTTATTGTGGTCACTGACACTAAAACGTGCAGCGACAGTTCAAGCTAACAAGCATGACACACTACAGGAAAACAGACTTTTAGCGGCATTTTTTTTGGCCTTTAGCGGCGTTTATGAGCGCCAAAAGCGCCGCAAAAAATGCCGCTAAATCAAACGCCGCAGACTTTAGCGGCGTTTATGAGAAAAAAACGCCGCTAAAAGTCATGACTTTTAGCGGTGCTTTTCCAACAAACGCCGCTAAAGATCATGTCCTTTAGCGGCGCTTTTCCAACAAACGCCGCTAATTTGTACAGATTTGCAATGTACAATTTGTTTTATATCATACCCCTCCTGCACTAAAAACCAACCAATAACAGTAAATATAGCATATAATTCCAACCCAAAATAGCAAATGTAGAATAAAAATCACACCAAATGCATTAATTGTAAATGAAACTTGAAATTCAATAAATTAAATGAATTATAACTGAAAATATTCTTACAATAATGTTAAATGTAATAATGTTAAAATAATCAAATAACGAGAAAGTACATGTCTAAGATGGCGGCTTATGCGACTGCTGAAACATCTGCATCATTTTCTGAAGCTGTAGCTGGAGCTCATCGTACTTTCTGTTCTGCTCTACTAGCATCGATGCTGCCTTCGCCTCCTCGCATTTGCCGCTGCCTTCCCGCTTCGCCGCTTCGCATCCGCTCTAACTTTCGTTCTTTGGAGTTCTTCATATTTTCTTTGAACATCAGCAATTTGCTGCCTCTGCTCAACCATGCTCTCTTGCATCTGAGCTATCTGGTCTTTGAGCCTTTGAACTTCAGCACGAGATTGACTCCCGAAAGGCATGTATTGCTGGGAGCCGGATCCAAAATATTGGGTCGGGGTAACATCAGATCCTTGTAATCGCACCCGACCATACCTTTCAAAACCAAAAACATCAGTGACAATTCTATTATAAATATACTCAAGATTAACAGAACTATTAGTCGAAGCAGTCGTACCTTTCAGGACCCAAAACTTCGGTAATAATTCTGTTATCAATCTCCTCAAGATTAATAGAAATATCAGTCGAAGCAGCCGCTTCATACTCCGCCTTCTTCTCCTTTAGTTTGTCCTAATAAATCAATGAAAGAGTTAGAAATGAAATATATAATAAGAAGGAATGCAACATAACTTGTAATTGAAGAATTTTATTAAGTAAATATACCATAATTTCTGCAGCTTCGGATGTCATCGGAGATCCATCCTTCTTCCTATGCGTAATGTCAAAAAGCTGAAGGCGTCCAACTTTTTAACCAGACGAGGCTTCCTACATTTTAGCAGAAAGAATATAATTTAATAGTATAAAGTCATTAATATTTGACATAATTAATAAATTATAATACCTCGGCCTCAGCTACACAAGCAAAACTTCCGGACTCACTGCAGTGCGTGTGAATTTTTGTTTCTGTCTGATGCTTGTTCCAACTCGCTCACGGTCCTACATAATGAAATTTGAATTATGTATATAGTAAATACCATAAACCGAAAAATTTATAAGACTTTAGAAGTACGTAATACCTCTCCTTTCTTTGAATTCCAGAATCTAACTTGATCTTCCCATTGGTACCTCAACATTCCCGTGGGACATTTTCTTAATTTTTCGTCGAGGTGATGTCTTTCTTAAAATATTATTTTTTCAACGTGCTTTTATGGTCTCTCCATTTTTACCCAATGTCTTCTTAATATAGTCATCGGAGACCTCTAAAGCAAATCTCTCCTGAAAAAACATAAGTTTAAAAAGTACATATAAATGAAAGTTAAACCAAAGTATTATAAATTACATTCACGTTTTTTTACCTTAATATTATCGAGAGCCTGATTTTTGTTGGCATCAGGCATGTGATGCCATGATTCGTAGTTAATGGGCAACATATTGGCATTACGTGCTAGAATACCCAAATAGCCTGCTAATAGTCGAGCTTCAGATCCAACGGGCTGGCCATGACTGTTTCTCCTTACTTTAACACGCTCGACAGGATCTAGCTCGTACAAATCTTTAAGGAGTGTACGTCCCCGACCTCTTCGCGTCCCACCACCTTCAGCTGAAAAATGATATATTATTATATTAAAATTGCAAAATGAATCAATAATAAAATTCAACATGCATGTAAAATAAATTAACATTACTCTAAACTTCTGCAGGATCGTCATCTATGTTCGGCACACTAGAAGATCCAACAACTGTTTGTTGTTCACTATTTGCTTCTTCTGAATTTGGAGTATTGTGGACAATACTTAAATCTCGTAATCATCTTCTAGGCATTTTTCCTGCAATACACATAAAATAGTGCAAAATCTCAGTAACAAATAACAATAATAGTACATTTAAAATAGTTAAATTATATAACATGACCAATATCAAAATTATAATATTACATATAAATAAAAAATCGTAGAATCTTACTACATCATATTTCATAAATATCTTCGTCCACATCGTGTCGTCAACAGTTTAATGTGTTTGACACTTCCAGGTAAGTACAGCTTTTCGTCAATCCTTTACAACTTAAGCTTCAGTTACTATATAAAACCTGCAAATGAGGCAGTTGAATTAGAATGAAAGCTTATATTGGATAAACACCAAAAGAACAAACAACAGCTTTCAACAATGTCTCCGGGAAAAATGACTGAAACTAAATAAATGGTCGATATAAGCATTTTTCAGCATACTTACGTGCTAATTGTAGAAGGCCTATAGAGTCGAAGACTAAACCGGTTTTCAGCAACAATTATGTCAACAAGTTGTATAGCATAGCCTGTGGGTAGCCATTAAAAGTCATGAGATAGTGGCGGGGAGAAACAAAAGAAGAAAATTTGGTAATAAGTTGAAAACGAAACAATATGTTGATATCAGCAAACCTTCAAGGCCAGCGGTCAAAGGACCCAAAACTTTAAAGTTTTGACCCAAAACTTTTAAGTTAACCAAAGTTGTGAAAATCCATCTAATTCAATTTAAAATTTTTGTAGTTTGATTCAATTTAAATTAAAACAATTTAAACAAATCAAATTTGGAAATTTTGAATTGATTAACTTTAGCAACTCATCAGAAACGAAAATTTAAACAAATCAAATCGATTAAACAGCATATACATACCTCTAAGAAATGTTTAGAGAACACATAAAATGCCAAATGAAGACAACCCCAAGAAATGTCACAAATGGTGCTGCCAACTTCTTGAGATCAAATACCAGAATCAAATAGCCCCAAATATCTTCTTATCTACAAACATCATTTTATAAAACAAAATGGTTAGATTCTTGTCATTAAGAAACATTAATCAAACACATAATTGGTTTGAAAATGAGAAGAGAAGAATAAATGTTATAACTTTATAAAAAAAATACAAACTTGTAATTGACAATTTTCTATTTCCAACACCAATCCAATTCAGACAATGGATCCTTTGGGATCCTTACAACTTGGATTTTATAAATGAAAAAAACTTCATCTTTATCCCATAGAAAAGAATGCAAAAAAAACAATTAACAATGAAAACCAAAATTGACAAAAAGAATATAAAAAACGAAAATGATAAGAGTGTTGACCGTGTCAACCATCCATCTGTTAAACAGCACCTAACTGAAACGAAGAACCTTGAATCCAAATTTTTTTGTTTTTCGTAAGCTTAATTTCATTTCTTTGGAACTTTAGAAAAATAAAATATTCAGGTAAAAACTAAAAACAGAAACCATCAAAGCAAAACGAAATATGCAAATACTAAGCAGGTTCAAGGTTTGGTTTTCTCTTTCTTTTTTCTGAAAAAAACTTTAAACAAGTCTCCGATTTCTTTGCGGTAAAAAGTTTTAAGATTTTATTACAAAGAAATATGCTATTTCTTTTATTACATCATTCCTTATTGTAATCATCTACTTCAATGTAACACCCCTAAACCCGTATCCATCGCTGAACTACGGTTATGAGGCGTTACCGAACTAGACACAGTTTAGCACAGTCATTTATGGAATAAACCCAATACGCATATTTAAAATTTTCCATATCAACAAATAATGTTCAAGAATTACGTTACAAACCAGGTTTCATAATGCAACACATCATTACTTATAATCTATACAAGTTTCGAATCAAGCTTCCACATAACAACACCAAATTTCATATGTTAAACAGATATATATACATCTATTTCATTAGTCGAATATCAACATATCTTTTTATACCTTATACAAATATGCATAATAAAAACGAATAGATCCATGATACTCTATTTGCTTTTCATTCACATATGTGACATTTGAACCTTATAGCATAACCAATCATACACATCATGCTATTGTAATATGCGCAATGTCCCTAAAACAAAAGCCATGTCAAACCCTAATTATCAATTCATCCTACCTTATTAATTAATGGACACAAGATTTTTGAATAACCTACCAAACACACATATGATATGTAACTAGTCCAAAGAAAAAAAATATATAAATACAACCAATTCATTGACCATATATTCGGTCCTCAATTTAAAACTCTAACGATCAACCCAAAACATAATTATAAACATTTTCATGATCATCTTTAAATTATAACCAAGCACATAATAATCTAAGTAGAAAAATTTCACACGACCTAATATGCATACTCATACATATATATAATACATATAAATGATTATTACTATATAACCACATTTAACTTCCAAGCATAATATGCACACATCTTATATCAAAGATTAAAACAAACCATTATATCAAACATACAAACGATACTTAACCAAAAGTAATAGCCTTATTCGCAAGGCCATATATACATATATACATTTACAAAACTGAACATCATTCATTCAAGTCATAATTCAGCCTATACATGCCTTTGATTCAAAAGTAAACATTTATACCAAAGAGAGTGATAGTATGGTCGACTTTCTTGATGATCCTCTGAGTCGCAATTTGAATCAACGATCTATAAAAGCAGAAAGACAAACATATACTGAGTAAGCTCACTAGCTTAGTAAGTTTTAAGTTAATGGTAATACAACGTCCAAACACTTATACATCTATAATAGTTACCAATAACAATGAAAAATAAACATTTCAATACACAAATTCATATAAGGCCGACATTAACCTAATTGTTTCACTTCTTTACCTTAAACTTATATTTTATCAAAATACAAGGTATATGTATTACATTAATCACATTGTTTCGAATCATATAAATCCACCATTCACATTGTCTATGTTATCCCAATCAAAATCATATTACATTAGACATTTCTATTCATAATCGAATCTACCAAAGTATTGTATTCAATCTCAATTTCAATCACATACTACTCATACTCTTTGATCATAAGCTCAATTTCATATAATACCATTTCTACCGTATTATTCAAATTCAATTAATATTAAACATAACTTACCTTACTCTCGGTAAATGAAAAAGGGACTTACGTTTACCCGAGCGTTTACTCGATACATTAACTGCGTTTCACCTTGAGTAATTTAAGGTTTCTCCATTTAAAAACGCGTCACCGGCATCAAGCCTGCTAGGCATCAAAGCCCGAAATGTAACACCGGCACAAAGCCTACTAGGCACAGAGCCCGAAATGTAACACCGGCACAAAGCCTGCTAGGCACAAAGCCCGAAATGTAACACCGGCACAAAGCCTGCTAGGCACAGAGCCTGATATACAACACCGGCACAAGGCTTGCTAGGCACAAAGCCTGATATATAACACCGGCACAAGGCCTGCTAGGCACAAAGCCCGAAATGTTACAACTCAATTCATCAACTCACATTTCTTAACACATACATTACTATCAAATCGTATTCACAAAATCAATTCACCTGTCATGTCAAATATACTAATTCACATTGTATTTAAAAACATATTCATTCCAAAATTAAACATACACATTCGGCTATCACATGCTATTTACCCAAATTTATCACATAATTTGATTTCATACATTTTTAATTATCAACTTAATGAACTTTAACTTAAGAACTTACCTCGACTGTCGACGGATCGCGTAGACCGGCTATTCGAGAACCTTTGTCTTCCCCCGATCCAAATCCGTTTTTCTTTGTTCTTGATCTAAACACATTAAAATTTAGCTCATTCGAGTACATTTCATCTCAATTTAGTCCCTAAGCATATAATTAGGAAATTTACCATTTTACCCCTACTATTTCACATTTTCACAATTTAGTCCTATTTGCATAAAACACAAAATACACAAAATTTCTCAACACTACTTAAGGGCCGAATATGTATAGGGACTATACAAGTCCATTTCTTTCATTTATTTCGCAAATAAGCCCCTCTAAAATTTATTTTTTTCAATTTAGTTCAAAATACTCTAATTCACTAAAGTTTCCAATACAAAATATACTAATCTTTAACATATCTTTAAAATAAAATTATCAAACATCAAAAACTACATGAACACATCAATGGCCGAATATCAAACATGCTTAGATTCAAAAATTTCAACATGGGTAAGCTACCGTTCGAAGCAACAATCTCAAAAACGTCAAAATTAACAAAAACCGACTAAAAACTCACCTTGAATTTTAGCCTAGAAGTGCCGAAAATCAAAGAACCCCAAAGCTTATTTCATCCTTCAATATTCGGCCATGAGAGAGTGAAAAAGATGATGGCTTTGTTTATGTTATTTTAACATATATTATAAGTAATTATTCAATTACTAATTTAACCTTTAAAATAAAATAAAACTAACATATAACTTAAGGTTATTCTTGACATAAGCCACCCACTAACTCAAAAATGGGTTATTTACCTTTTTAATACTCCACTTTAAAAAGCCATCATCAAATAGGCACTTTTCACTATAGCTTGAGACTTTTAAAATTTACGCAATTAAATCCTTTTTATCAAATTAAGCACCCAAATGATGAAATTTTTCTACGAAACTTTCACACATATTAATTCACATATAATAAACACAAAATATAATATTAAAATATTTCTCGGACTCAGATTCGTGGTCCCAAAACCACCATTCCGATTAGGGTCAAATTCGGTCTGTTACAACTCTCCCCCCTTAAGGATTTTCGTCCCCGAAAATCTTACCGTTAAACAACATCGGATATTGTTGCCTCATTGAGTCCTCAGGCTCCCATGTAGCCTCTTCAACTCCGTGCCGATTCCATAGTACTTTCACTAATGGAATCCTTTTGTTTCTTAACTCTTTTATTTCCCGAGCTAAGATACGGATCGGTTCTTCCTCATACGTCATATCAGGTCGGATTTCAATCTCAGACGGGGTTATCACATGTGATGGATCTGATCTGTATCTACGAAGCCTCGAAACGTGAAATACATCGTGTATCTTTTCTAACTCAGAAGGTACCTTCAATCTATAGGCAACAGGCCCAATACGTACGATGATTTCATACGGTCCAATAAATCTCGGACTCAGTTTGCCTTTCCGACCAAAACGAAGTACTTTCTTCCACGGAGATACTTTCAAGAATACCCGATCTCCTACTTGAAATTCTATATCTTTACGTTTCAAATCAGCGTAAGACTTTTGACGATCTGATGCAGCTTTCAAACTATCTTTGATTATAGCCACTTTCTGTTCAGTCTCTTTAATCAAATCGACCCCTAGTATCTTATTCTCACTGAGCTCGGTCCAGTACAAAGGCGTACGACACTTGTGGCCATATAGAGCTTCATAGGGTGCCATTTTGATACTTGATTGAAAACTGTTATTATAAGCAAATTCAATCAAAGGTAAGTACCTTTCCCACGTACCTTCAAACTCGAGAATGCAACATCTCAACATGTCCTCAAGTGTTTGAATAGTTCGCTCAGATCGACTGCCTCTGCATCATGGGTGAAAGGCGGTGCTAAAATGGAGTTTAGTACCTAAAGCATCCTGCAACTTCTTCCACAATCGCGATGTGAATCTCGGGTCTCTGTCTGAGATAATAGAACTCGGTACACCATGTAATCTCACAATTTGAGATATATACAACTCAGCAAGTTTATCGAGTGAATAATGCATTTAACCAAGACAAAATGAGCTGATTTGGTTGGTCGATCTATCTACTATAACCCAAACTGCATCTTTCTTGCTCGGTGTCATAGGCAACCCAGATACAAAATCCATAGTGATTCTATCCCATTTCCATTCAGGTATCATGATCGGCTGAAGCAACCCAGAAGGCACTTGATGCTCGGCTTTTACTTGCTGACAAATTAAGCACTTTGACACAAATTCAGATATATCCCGTTTCATGCCAGGCCACCAATAAAACTGTTTCAAATCATTATACATTTTTGTGCTACCCGGATGTATTGATAATCGACCACTATGAGCTTCACTCAGAATCATCTGAATCAAATTCGAGTTCTTTGGAACACACATTCGGCTTTTAAAGTTCAAACAGTCATTTGCATCAATTTGAAACTCTGATTCCGCACCTTTTTCACACTGAATTCGTCTAGCAATCAAATCTTTGTCAACTTTCTGTGCATCACAAAATTGCCGAATAAACATCGGTATTGCTTGTAACTCAATTATGATCGAACCATCACTAGACATAACCATCTGTGCGTTCATCGCACGAAGAGCAAATAATGATTTCCGACTTAACGCATCTGTAACAACATTAGCTTTTCCCGGATGGTAGTCAATCACCAACTCATAGTCTTTCAACAGTTTTAACCATCTGCGTTGTCTCAAGTTCAGATCTTTCTGAGTCATCAAATACTTTAGACTTTTATGATCCGAATAAACGTGACATTTCTCGCCGAATAAGTAATGACGCCAAATTTTCAATGCGAAAACAATGGCTGCTAATTCCAGATCGTGAGTCGGATAATTTCTTTCATGCGGCTTCAACTGTCTCGAAGCGTAGGCTATAACTTTGCCTTCTTGCATCAAAACGGAACCCAACCCATTCAAAGAAGCATCACTAAAAACAACAAATTCTTTACCCGATTCAGTGAGCTAACACTGGAGCGTTTGGTCAAAAGGGCTTTCAGGTGCTCGAAACTTTCCCGACACTTTTCCGACCACTCAAACTTGACATCTTTCTTGTAGTAGCCTTGTCAAAGGTGTAGCTATCATGGAAAAGCTATTGACGAATCGTCTGTAGTATCCCGCAAGTCCCAAAAAGCTCCGAATTTCAGAGACATTCTTCGGTGGTTTCCAATCAAGTATAGCCGATATTTTGTTCGGATCAACCCGAATACCTGAAGCTGAAACAACATGACCCAAAAAGCTGACTTCCTTCATCCAGAACTCACACTTACTGAACTTTGCATACAACTGTTGATCCCGTAAAGTCTGTAATACTAATCTCAAGTGTTCAGCGTGTTCGGTTTCATCTTTAGAGTAGATCAGTATATCATCAATAAACACTACTACAAACCGATCCAAAAACTGTCTGAAAACTCGATTCATTAAGTCCATAAAAATAGCAGGTGCATTAGTGAGTCCAAAAGGCATAACCAGAAACTCAAAATGTCCGTACCTCGTCCGGAATGCAGTCTTTGGCACATCTGTATCTCTGACTCGCAACTGATAATAACCCGATCTCAAATCTATTTTCGAAAATACCGAAGCCCCTTTCAACTGATCAAACAAATCATCAATCCGAGGTAGCGGGTACTTATTCTTTATAGTTACCTTATTCAGATTGCCGATAATCAATGCACATTCGCATCGTTCCATCTTTCTTTTCACAAAAAGAATGGTGCACCCCAAGGAGAGAAACTTCGGTCGTGCAAAGCCCTATCTGTTAACTCTTGCAATCTGTGCTTTCAACTCTTTTAACTCAAAAGAGGTGCCATCCGATACGGGGCTATCAAAATCGGAGTCGTTCCGGTACTAATTCAATGCCGAACTCAATCTCTCGATCTTGGTGGTAAACCCGGTAGCTCTTCAGAAACACATCCGGGTATTCACACACAACCTGCATGCATTCAAATCGCTTTTCAGACACTTTATTATCCAAAGATATAGGCCAAATAAGCTTCGCACCCTTTTCTCACATACTTTGGGCTAACATCGAGGATATTATCGTAGAAAACCCACTTAAATCATCGGATTCAATTCGATGATCTCACTGCTCGACATCTCAAATCAATAAGCTTTTTTTTGCAATTCACCACTGCATCGTGCGCGGTTAACCAATCCATTCCCAAAATTATATCGAACTCATCAAGGGCAACAACATTAAATCGATCGGGAAACAAGAATCCCGAATCATCAACGGGCAACCTTTACACACTTTATTAACAAGTACACATCTACCCAAAGGATTGGACACACGAATCACAAACTCAGTAGACTCAACTGGTAGAGTCTTACTGAATACTAGAGTTTCACACACATATGAATGAGTCGAACGGGATCAATCAATGCAATCAAGAGTATCATAAAGGGTGAAAGTACCGGTAATGACATCAGGGGAGGAAGCATCCTCTCTGGCTTGTGTAGCATAAGCTCTAGCTGGAGCTCTAGCCTCTGATCGTATTGCGGTGTCCTTCGTCCCTCTCTGACTGCCACCTACGTTGCCTGAATGTCTGAGTGGCCTACCCGTGGCCGGCACACCGCTCGGTCTAGTGTTACGAGTCGCATTTTGCTCGGCTAACATCGGACACTCGAATAAAATGATCGGACGATCCACATTTAAAGCGGGACCGATCACGAACTCTACAACTTCCAGGATGCCATTTCCCACAATGTTTACACTCGCCCGGTTCGTGGAACATTACCAACGCTTAGCTACCGAAGTGGCTCGGGAACTCACCGGAGGTCGATCACGTCTAGGCAAGTCTAAAGTGGCTTTATGTCGATCGGGGTCATCTCTCGAACTTCTTGTGCACGGAATGGAAAGTTTTACTCGATGATCTTTTCGAGTGTCTCTAGCTTCTACTCAGACTTTTCTTTTCTCCTTTCCGAGCTCTTGGCTTTACAAGCTCGCTTCGACTAATGTCACAAACTCTTTGATTTCAAGAATGCCAACAAGTAACTTTATGTCTTCATTCAGCCGTCTTCAAATCTTTTACACATAATGGCTTCGTAGATATACACTCCCGAGCGTAACGGCTCAATCGACAAACTTCCGCTCATATTCTCATCACGGTCATGCGACCTATTTTAATTCCGTAAATTCTTTTCGCTTTTCGATCGATGAATCTCTCGATCGATATATTTCTTACGGAACTCAATTTGGAAGAAGTCCCAAGTTACTTTTTCTTTCGGAACCACAGATACAAAAGTGTGTTCCACGGTGATAAGCAAAGTGTCACGAAGTAGAGATATAGCATACTTTAGGCATTCATCGGGTGTACAGGATAGCCCATCAAGTACCCGAATAGTGTTATCAAGCCACATCTCGGCCGCTCTGCGTCGTCATCATCATTGGCCTTGAATTCCTCGGCCCCATATTTTTACGATTTTATCAACGGGAGGCCCGCTAGATCTCATCGGATCTATCATCTCGGAAGTCTTTGAAGGTACCCGAGTTGGATTATTCGGGGTGGAGGTTGTTGTACAGCCAGATTAGTCTCGAATAAACTGGGTAAACCATTCGTTCATCATCTGATAGAAGGCTTGTTTAGCCTCCCCCTCATGGCTACCCGAAACTAGTCGAGAGTCTAATGGCACCGATCCACTTGCGAGACCAGCGCAACACTCTCCACATCATCGCCTACGGCTCTATCGGGATCGGGATCCATTTACTATATAAAATACAATTGAAATTGTCGAAGTCACCACACTATCATATATACAATTCAAAGGCATGTATAGCTAGACTCATACACACTACGGTAGTCCTAGAATCGACTAAACCGTAGCTCGATACCAATAAAATGTAACACCCTTAACCTGTATCCATCATTTGAACTACGGTTATGAGGCGTTCATCGAACTAGACACGCTTTAGCATAGATCATTTATGGAATAAACCCAATACGCATATTTAAATTTTTCCATATCAACAAATAATGTTCAAGACTTACGTTACAAACCAGGTTTCATAATGCAACACATCATTACTTATAATCTATACAAGTTTGAATCAAGCTTCCACATAACAACACCAAATTTCATATGTTAAAGCAGATATATATACATCTATTTCATTAGTCGAATATCAACATATCTTTTATACCTTATACAAATATGCATAATAAAAACGAATAGATCCATGATACTCTATTTGCTTTTCATTCACATATGTGACATTTGAACCTTATAGCATAACCAATCATACACATCATGCTATTGTAATATGCTAATGTCCCTAAAACAAAAGCCATGTCAAACCCTAATTATCAATTCATCCTACCTTATTAATTAATGGACACAAGATTTTTGAATAACCTACCAAACACACATATGATATGTAACTAGTCCAAAGAAAAAAAATATATAAATACAACCAATTCATTGACCATATATTCGGTCCTCAATTTAAAACTCTAACGATCAACCCAAAACATAATTATAAACATTTTCATGATCATCTTTAAAATATAACCAAGCACATAATAATCTAAGTAGAAAAATTTCACACGACCTAATATGCATACTCATACATATATATATAATACATATAAATGATTATTACTATATAACCACATTTAACTTCCAAGCATAATATGCACACATCTTATATCAAAGATTAAAACAAACCATTATATCAAACATACAAACGATACTTAACCAAAAGTAATAGCCTTATTCGCAAGGCCATATATACATATATACATTTACAAAACCGAACATCATTCATTCAAGTCATAATTCAACCTATACATGCCTTTGATTTGAAAAGTAAACATTTATACCAAAGAGAGTGATAGTGTGGTCGACTTTCTTGATGATCCTCCGAGTCCGTAGTCTAATCAACGATCTATAAAACAGAAAGACAAACATATACAGAGTAAGCTCACTAGCTTAGTAAGTTTTAAGTTAATGGTAATACAACGTCCAAACACTTAAACATCTATAATAGTTACCAATAACAATGAAAAATAAACATTTCAATACACAAATTCATATAAGGCCGAATACCATAGTTCATTAACCTAATTGTTTCACTTCTTTACCTTAAACTTATATTTTATCAAAATACAAGGTATATGTATTACATTAATCACATTGTTTGAATCATATAAATCCACCATTCACATTGTCTATGTTATCCCAATCAAAATCATATTACATTAGACATTTCTATTCATAATCGAATCTACCAAAGTATTGTATTCAATCTCAATTTCAATCACATACTACTCATACTCTTTGATCATAAGCTCAATTTCACATAATACCATTTCTACCGTATTATTCAAATTCAATTAATATTAAACATAACTTACCTTACTCTCGGTAAATGAAAAAGGGACTTACGTTTACCCGAGCATTTACTTGATACATTAACTGCGTTTCACCTTGAGTAATTTAAGGTTTCTCCATTTAAAAACGCGCCACCGGCATCAAGCCTGCTAGGCATCAAAGCCCGAAATGTAACACCGGCACAAAGCCTGCTAGGCACAGAGCCCGAAATGTAACACCGACACAAAGCCTGCTAGGCACAGAGCCTGATATACAACACCGGCACAAGGCCTGCTAGGCACAAAGCCTGATATATAACACCGGCACAAGGCCTGCTAGGTACAAAGCCCGAAATGTTACAACTCAATTCATCAACTCACATTTCTTAACACATACATTACTATCAAATCGTATTCACAAAATCAATTCACCTGTCATGTCAAATATACTAATTCACATTGTATTTAAAAACATATTCATTCCAAAATTAAACATACACATTCGGCTATCACATGCTATTTACCCAAATTTATCACATAATTTGATTTCATACATTTTTAATTATCAACTTAATGAACTTTAACTTAAGAACTTACCTCGATCGTCGACGGATCGCGAGACCTGGCTATTCGAGAACCTTTGTCTTCCCCCGATCCAAACTGCGTTTTTCTTTGTTCTTGATCTAAACACATTAAAATTTAGCTCATTCAAGTACATTTCATCTCAATTTAGTCCCTAAGCATATAATTAGGAAATTTACCATTTTACCTCTATTATTTCACATTTTCACAATTTAGTCCTATTTGCATAAAACACAAAATACACAAAATTTCTCAACACTACTTAAGGGCCGAATATGTATAGGGACTATACAAGTCCATTTCTTTCATTTATTTCGCAAATAAGCCCCTCTAAAATTTATTTTTTTTCAATTTAGTTCAAAATACTCTAATTCACTAAAATTTCCAATACAAAATATACTAATCTTTAACATATCTTTAAAATAAAATTATCAAACATCAAAAACTACATGAACACATCAATGGCCGAATATCAAACATGCTTAGATTCAAAAATTTCAACATGGGTAAGCTACCGTCAAGCAACGATCTCAAAAACGTCAAAATTAACAAAACCGACTAAAAACTCACCTTGAATTTTAGCCTAGAAGTGCCGAAAATCAAAGAACCCCAAAGCTTATTTCATCCTTCAATATTAGACCATGAGAGAGTGAAAAAGATGATGGCTTTGTTTATGTTATTTTAACATATATTATAAGTAATTATTCAATTACTAATTTAACCTTTAAAATAAAATAAAACTAACATATAACTTAAGGTTATTCTTGACATAGTGCCACCCACTAACTCAAAAATGGGTTATTTACCTTTTAATACTCCACTTTAAAAAGCCATCATCAAATAGGCACTTTTCACTATAGCTTGAGACTTTTAAAATTTACGCGATTAAATCCTTTTTATCAAATTAAGCACCCAAATGATGAAATTTTTCTACGAAACTTTCACTCATATTAATTCACATATAATAAACACAAAATATAATATTAAAATATTTCTCAGACTCGAATTCGTGGTCCCGAAACCACCATTCCGATTAGGGTCAAATTCGGCCTGTTACAAACATGACAGTATTATAAATTTTAGCAGATGAGAGAATAAATAAGTGATACTTATATTTCAATCATTCAATCAACTAAGAAATACATACCTTGTTCATTCAAAATTTAAATTGGATTTATACATCAACCAATCAATTTCATATTCATGCCAACTCAACCAATCAATTCAGCCATACGTTTAGCTAATTAATTATTTATAGTAAGATTCGAAATGGATGGAAGAGCAAATAATTGGGTTGCATAATAAAAACAAGCATAAATAGAGGAGGTAAAAACATTTTATGCAATATTGTAACCAAAATGGAGCCAAAGTGATACATAATAGGATTAAGTAAAGACAATTTTTATTTGGGGAACTGCAGTAAAGAGTGGTGGAATGAGATTATATAAAGAACAATAAACAAAATTGGGCCTGTTGATATGGAAGAATTTGGGGGAAAAAAAACCAAACAAATACATAATTCCAAACAATAAGGAAATGGATGCAGCAAAGCTAAGCCGACTTGCCTAAAATAATACATATTTCTGCATTAGTGTAACATAATAAAGCAATAAAGGAACAACACCTTCTAAGACAACTTATTACGTTGGCTGCTAACACTAAGAAATTGATGTTATTAGAAGAAAATAAAAATAAAAAACAGAAACTGGATTTTCCTTTTATTTTTTTGGGCGTTTGTGAAATCAAACCTAGCTCGCTTCATTCCAATCGTGGAATAATTATAAATTACAGAAAAAAATCAATAGAAAGTCGGGATGAAAGATTTTTTCGCTTAAAATCATGTCGAGGCAGATAATCGAAAACCCCACACAAAAACTAAACAAATCAAAAAATACCTAACCACATACAAACCAAAACCTAAACAACAAATAAATAAAGAAATCAAATTATATATTAAGATTACCTTTGAATTGGTAAAGGCTTGGATTTCAGACAACGTTTAATCTCGCGTGCGATGCAAAATCAAGATGGAAATCTGCATGAAGGAGAGGACTAAAAATCCCGAGCACAGAAACAATCAGTTATGCAGTAAGGCTTGCACTCTTGCAAGATAAGGAAGAAAAAAAAAGTAAAATGAAAGCAAAAGGAGATGAGGGAAACTAGCGAAAAAGGAAGGGAAGGGTCTTATGTATCAACCATTTCGCTCAAGTCAAAGCACAAAGCAGTCGTTTCAGTTACCCAAAAAATGTAGACGGAATAGGACTAACCTGTGAGCGAAGGTTCTCAGTTTTATCCAGCAGCAACTCAATCTTCAATTTAGGGATTTCAGAAGAAGGGGGAAATGAATTTCAGAAGAAGGGGAAATTGAGTCAATCGGGTTTAAGGGTTGGGGGAAATGGAGGAGAGAAAAACGGCGACGTTTTCACTAAAACAATTCAAGCATTGCGGCGTTTATAAAATAGTGCCGCTAAAGACATACCTATTACGGCGTTTAACAAAAAAATGCCACTAAAAAAAATACAAAACTACGTCGTTTTAATTAAAATACACAAACATTTTTGCGGCGTTTTTTATAAGCGCCGCTATATCCCAACTTTTTGCGGCGTTTTTGATAAAACGCCACTAAAAAATAAACATACAATTTGCGGTGTTTCTTAACAAACGCCACTATAGCATGTACTATTGCGGCGTTTTAATTAAAACGCCACTAAAACCCTGATAAAACGGCTGCGTTTTCAGTCTCGGAGAACATATTTGCGGCGTTTTTTACGAAAACGCCACTATTCTCAATTTTAATTTTTTTAATTTTTTACTTATTTTTTTCTTTCAAAATTTTTTTGCTGAGATTATCATTTTTTTTGAATTTTTGTTTTTTAAAAATTTTGAATATTAAACTTTTTAAGAAAATTTCGGAATTTTTTTAATATTTTTATAATTTTTAAACTTTTTAAGAAAACTATATATATCTTACTATACATGTAATATCCTCTATCCGGTTTCAACCTATATTTTGAGTAAGAAATATTACATTTAAATACAACCATCGTTTAATTTAAATATTTATCTAAACACTTCATTTTAACATATTTAAGCTTATTTGAAGTTTTTCAAATCATTTCTATACTTTCTTTTAGAGTTTGATTACAAATGGGAACTATTTAGGGTCTTTTTGGGTCAAAATAGAGTCAATGTCGTAATATTGAAAAATGAGTGCCCTGACAGGGCAGAATATTCCAATGTTGTGACACTGACTCGTGGTGTCGCAACATAATCCAATGTTGCAACACTAAATATTAAATGTCGCCCACAACATGACTTAAACATCTAAAACTAAATCAAAACTATCTTCAATCACTCCACAACATTCCTAAACCTTAAACCCTAATGTTAGTGTAGTACAAAACATATATTTTAATAGCTAACACATTAACCATAAATCCCTCATGAGGGATTTCGGTTTCGAGATTTTGGGTCATATAGTTAACACCCTAAACCCTAAACCCTAAAATCCTAAACTTAAACCATAAACCCTAAACTCAGAAACCTAACACATTAACCAATTCCCCCCAAACCCCTAACGTCCCTAAACCTATAAACCATAAACCATAAACCCTAAACCCAAAACCCTAACCCATTAACCATTTCCCCCCTAAACCTCTAACCCTAAACCTTAACCCCTAACCACTAACACTTAAACCTTAATACCGGTAAACACTAAGATATTAAACACTATACAATAAACCCGAACAACAAACTTTAAAACACTAAACCCATACACCAAAATAACAAACCCTAAACCATGAAATTAACATAATAAACATTAAACCCTAAATCAATTTTAATAGCTTAATTTGTAACTTAAATGAAAACTTCTAAATTGTTTAGTTAGCAATTTGTAACTTTTCATAATTAAGTAACTAAAATGAAACTTTCTCATTGCTTATAAGTGAATGTATCAAAATAAAATATAATTCAAAGCAAGAATAAGAAAAAAATATGAAAAACTTTTAGCGGCGCTTTTGTAAAAGCGCCGCTAATGCTCAGGTCTTTAGCGGCTTTTTTTCAAAAGCGCCGCTAATGCTCAGGTCTTTAGCAGCGTTTTTTTAGAAGCGCCGCTAATACTCAGGTCTTTAGCGGCGTTTTTTTAGAAGCGCCGCTAATGCTCAGGTCTTTAGCGGCATTTTTTTAAAAGCGCCGCTAATGCTCAGATCTTTAGCGGCGTTTGGGAGAAAATCGCCGCTATTTCTACTTTCTAGCAGTGTTTTAGAAATAAACGCCGCTATTGCTCAACTTTTTGCGGCGTTTTCTTTCAAACGACGCTAACGGATAATATTTGCGGCGTTTTTCATTAAAATGCCACTAAAAACGCCGCTAAAAGTCTGTTTTGGTGTAGTGACAACGGAAGTTGCTTGAGGATTAGAGAAATTTAATCCACTTGATCTTAATAGTGTTCCATTGCCATCATCGGAAGGTGTGGCTAATGTGCATGTTTAAGTATTAGATTAAATATAGAATTTAAGCTTGGTAAGATATTCATTGCAATTTAATGCATCGGCAATCACCTATCCTTTTATACCTTGTGAGCACTTAGTATTCTATTGAATATTCATGTTGGGGATCCCAGTTTATAATTATCATATTTTATCTTATTGTTTTGAAGTTATTGCTTTGACAACTACTCTCACAATTTATCTCATTTCTATCTATTTATTTCACTGACATTGATAGACAAAAGACAACTATCCTTGTGGGATCAATATCCGACAGACTCATATCTGTCTACTATACTTACATCGACAGTGTACGTTTGCACATTATTGCTGTGACTGTAACAACCAGATTTTAGCTAAATTGAAACAGTGGTTTCAGAACCACAAATCCGAGGTCAAAAAATTATTTTAATATTTTTTTGGTGTTTATAGCATGTGATTATATATGTGTGAAACTTTTGTGAAATAATTTTAGCATTTGAATGCTTAATTTGATAAAAGAACTAAATCGCATAAAATGCAAAAGTTGCATTTTATTTGTTAAAAGTGTTTAATTGCTATTATTTATTAAATGAAAAGTCCTTATGATGATATTAGACCATTGATAGTGGAATTTGACATAAATGGGCATGATTTGATGTTTTAAATGTTATTTAATTAAGGTTAATTTAGTAAATTGTGAAATAAGTTTAATTAAATAAAACAAAAGCCATTTTCATGCTATCATCTTCTTGAATAGCCGAATGTGAGGAAGAAAATAAGGGTTTTAAAGCTTTGAAGGTTCGACCATTGTTGTTCAAGCGTGTAAGTCTATTTTGACTCGATTTTTGATGATTTTTACGTTTTTGAGATCGTTGCTTCGTATTCTAGCTAGCCCGTGCCTTAATTTTTGAATTCGTTAATGATTGTGTGAAGTGCTATTGATGAATACTTGAGATTTTGAATGTTTGATAATGGAAAATGACTATTTGTTGATAGATTTAATAGTTTTGTAAAGTGATTTTTGACAAAAATGTCAAAAAAGGGATTTAATTGTGAAAAGTATAAATTGAGGGATTGAAATGTGAAATAAATGAAATTTTTGGGCTTCTAGGGACCTATATAAAATTCAGCTAGGCTTGGGTTTAATGAAATTTCATGAATTTTATGTATTTGTGAAATAGAGACTAAATTGTAAAAATGTGGAACTTTAGGGGCTAATGTGTAAAAATGCCCAAATATATGTTTTTGGACTGAATTGAATGATTTGGTGAATAAATTAGTTAATTTCGAATGTATGTAGATCAAGAACCAAAGAAATCGGATTTAGATCGGGGAAAATCAAAGGTTATCGAATAGTCGATCCAGTCCGTTTATCCCGAATAAGAGGTAAGTTCATATGCAAATAAATGTCTTTAAATTGAACTATATATGTTTAATTGTCATTGAACTGCTATGAATGTTGAATGATCAAATACGAGCAAGAATCGACAGGGTTACAATATCCGAAAGTCCCATACGAACCTTAGGAATAGTATAGGATACGAATGTCATGACATTAGGATTAACGAGATGTGATTATGTGTAAGACCATGTCTGGGACATTGGCATCATTATGTGATTACATGTAAGACCATGTCTGGGACATTGACATCATTATTTGATTTCGAGTAAGACCATAGCTGGGCTATCGGCATCGATATGTGATAACATGTAAGACCATATATGGGATATGGCATTGTATGAGTTATATGTGATTTCTGAGTATCCTTAACAATTCCAAAAGATTCAATGGGCAAAGTCAAGTCGAGAAAGAATGTATGAATGAGTTAAGTGACTCAGGTACGTACGAGATTCATACAAGTTTTGAAAGGGAAGTATTTGATGAATTCACTTATGATATTGAATATGTGTACAATGGGAAAGGTTTGTGAGCTTATATGTGCTTACTCATAGTTTACCTATTGATGAAAATGATGTTGATTCATGTGGTAATTTTATTTGTATATGGCTTACTAAGCTTTTAAAGCTTACTTTGTGTGTACTTTCCATGTTTTATAGATAATCAAAGCTAGCTCGGACTCGGGGATCATTAGAAACACCGTCACACTATCGATCATCTTGTTGGTACTTTTGGTGCTTTGTAAATATGGTATATGGAATGTATAGGCTAGTGATATGATGATATGTTTTGAGTTATGATATTAGCCATGAATTTTTGGCTTGTAAATGTTGATGTGTATTTGGCCATTTAAGTTGGCTTAAATCTTAAGTTTGATAAGTGATATATGATGTATATATTGCCTTGTGTTTTGGCATGTTTGGGATAGTTGTTGTGATGGTTATATGGTTGCTCAATTAGCTAGTTTTCAATTGGTGTATTATTGCTTGAAAAATGGCATGTTGTGGCTTGGTTTTAAGATGATGATTTGGTATGTTTTATGGCATGAATTAGTTGATAAAATGATGAGAAAAATGCATAAGGAAGATAGGTGAAATTGTTGGTAATGATATATTGTTTTGGTATGTTTATGTTTATAATTTGAGTAGTGAAATGGTTGAAGATGAAATGGTATGATTTGTATATGAATTGGCATGTTTTGGTTGCCTATAAATGTATAGGCTAGATGTGGCATTTTGGTTGTTTAGGTGAGTATGAGAAAGGGTGGCAAATTGGACTTGCAAATGGCCTATTTTTGTCCACACGGGTAGAGACACGGGCGTGTCTCAACTGTGTGCGACACAGGGTCATGCTACACGGTCGTGTGTCCCCTGGTGTTGAAATTGAATTGAAGTCAGTATGCTCCACAAGGCCTCACACACGGGCGTGTGACCAGCCGTGTGGCATAAGTCAGTATACCCCCTAAATGGCACACGGTCTAGCACACGGGCGTGTGACTTGGCCGTGTTGCATAAGTCAGTATACCCTACAGGATTGGCACGGCCTAGCACACGGCCTGGTACACGGGCGTGTGTGGCCATCTCAAAGGGCACACGGGCTAGACACACGGGCGTGTGGTTAGCCGTGTGACCCAAGTCAGTATGTATGCCCTATTTTCACACGGCCTGGGACACGAGTGTGTCTGGAGCCGTGTGAGGCACACGGCCTGTTCACACGGGCATGTGATCCCTGTATGTATGAAAATTTTATAAGTTTCCCAAAGTTTTCAAATGTTATCGGTTTAGTCCCGAACCTCTTTCAGGCATGTTTTAAGGTCTCGTAGAGCCTTATAAGGGACAATGTGACTATGTTGGATTGATGTTTATGTATCAATGGATTGTTTGGATGAGAAATGTATGTTGTATGTTCTGATTTGATAGGTAATGCCTCGTAACCCTATTCTGACCGTGAATACGGGTGAGGGGTGTTACAGTGACATTAAACAGCTGATCAAGTTTTGGTGCTGTTGCCGAGGAAGGCATTTGTTTGATGTTTATTTTTATTTATTTTTATTACATAATATTTAGTTGTTACTAACTTGTTTTCTTTTTGTCACTATTTTCACATCTTATTTTAGGTGTTGTATGACCCGAAGCAATTCAGAGTTTATTGCTAATTTTGATCGGAAGAGACTTCGAGAAGAAAGGAATATGGCTTTACCAAGAAACTATGGAGTCATACCCCCGATGCAGAACCAAAATGCTAATGACCCACCGTTGCTGCAAGACGCTCAAATACAAAACAAGAATATACGAGATTTTGTAGTACCTGTCTTGGATGACTTACAACCGGGAGTTGTTAGGCCAGCAATCTAAGCTGAAAATTTTGAACTAAAGCCAGTAATGTTTCAAATGCTGAATTCTAATGGGCAATATGCTGGACTGCCGCATGAAGATGCACGAGAACATCTTAAATCATTTTTATTGATTTGTACTTCCTTTAGTCAACAAGATGTTCCTGATGATGCTTTGAAGATGCAATTATTTCCTTATTCCTTGCAGGGAAGAGCTCTTGGTTCCTTGGGCTACCTGCCGGATCAATTACTTCTTGGAATGCACTAGCAACACAGTTTGTTTTACGATTTAACCTGCTGAGAATGAATACTCGTCTCCAAAATGATATTAAAGCTTGTCATCAGTTGGATGATGGGAATCTTCTAACCACATGGGAACATTATAAATCTTTGCTTCGACGTTGTCCCATGCACGACATTCAACAGGAAACACAAATTGAATTTTTTTATAATGGGCTGAATTCACACACGAGGAATCTTGTCGATGCATCAGCCAATGGTCCTTTGCTGGATTGTACTTATAATGATGCTATTGGAATTCTTGAGAGAATTGATCAGAATGATTATCAATATCTTATCTTTAGAGCTGCACAAGCAAAAGCTACTCCGAGAGTTATTGAATTGGACGCAATATCTACACTTAGTAACAACCACAGCTATACAAGTCGCACCACAAGTTGATGTTTCTACTTTTTGTTGTGAAATTTGCAATGACAACCACAGCTATGAAGATTGTCCATAACATGCAGAGAATGCCTTTTATGTTAGTAACATCCGCAACAATTCTTATGGCACCTCTTATAATAATTCTGCACGCAATCTACAGTCTTGGGGAAATCAGAATGCTGGAAAAATGCTGTGACATTCCGATATGGGAATATATCTACTCAAGGCAATTAAAATTCAAGACAAAGGCATTACAATCAACAACAGTAGAACTACAACCAGCACCCTCAGATGCATCCACAATAAAGTCTGATGCATCCACACCAGAATCAGACACAGCCACAACACTCTTCAATACTGAATCAACATGTTCAAGAACATCAACGACAACAGTACACGCAAGCTTCTCCTTCTGACCCTTTAGCAACTCTTAAGGCTTTAATGTGGGAACATATGACTCGTACAGAAGCTATTATGCAAGGGAACTTATCTTCTATTCGAGCGTTGGAGGCACAATTAGGACAACTTACTTCGAATCTGAATACTCAACCACCGGGCACACTACCTAGTGACATAGAAAATCCCAGTCCGAGAGGGAAAGAACACTGCAAGGCTATCACTCTTAGGAGTGGTAAACAAACTGGCGAGCCGACTACAAACTCTACTGTAGCACCTCAAGATACAGGTGAAGTGTTCCCTGGTGAGAAGGTTGAATCTAAAGAGCTTGTCGATGTACCAGACAAGGAAGTTCCACAACTTGATGCCTAATGTCCGACCCTCGAAACTATTAACGCAATCAAAGTTTTCGGCGTAATAAGATGTATCTCCACCTTTACCTTTTCCACAAAGATTCAGGGAGAATGAGTAGGATAAGCAGTACCAACAGTTCCTGAACACACTGAAGCAACTTCAGGTCAATATTCCTTTAGTAGAGGCTCTTGTGCAAATTCTGAATTATGGGAAATTTATGAAGGAGCTCTTGTCCAAGAAGAAAAAGCTCAGTGATATGGAAACTATTGCACTAACAGAGGGTTGTAGTGCTATTTTGACAAATAAGTTTCCCCCCAAAATGATAGAGCCTGGGAGCTTTACTATCCCATGTTCAATTGGCAACCATTATTTGGGTAAGGCTTTATGCTACTTGGGAGCTAGCATCAACCTAATGCCACTATCTACTCTCAGAAAGTTGGAAATTGGTCACATGAAACCTACTGCAGTGACATTGCAACTAGCTGATCAATCATTGGCTCAACCTAAAGGGCAAATTAAAAATATCTTAGTTCATGTGGATAAATTCATTTTTCTGGCTGATTTTATCATACTTGACTGCGAGGCAGACAAGGAGGTTCCCATAATCTTGGGACGACCATTTTTAGCCACCAGACGAACACTTATTGATGTTTACAAAGGTGAACTGACCATGCGACTTAATGATGAGCACGTTACCTTTAGTGTTTTTGAATCTATTCAATGCAAAGACAAAGAAGAATGCCATATTGTTGATGTGCTAGATGATCTAATTGAGGAAGAATTCAATGGCCAAAGGACAATACTTTCTGAGGAGTTTACAGTGACATCTGATGATGAATTCTTAGATAATTATGATAGCATGGTTGAAGTTAATAATATTGAACTCAGGCATGGATGGCAGATTGAATCCTTAGACTTAGCCAACAGAACAGCTCTAATTTTCAAGCCATCTATCGACGAAGCTCCTACTCTGGAATTGAGACCATTACCTATTCATCTTAAATACGTCTTTCTTGGTGATAAAAATACTCTCCCAGTTATTGTCTCCGCAACACTGGATGTAACTCAAGAAGAGAAATTGGTCCATATTCTTAAGCAACATAAATGAGCTATTGCTTGGAGTATTGCTAATATCCGAGGCATTAGTCCATCTTTTTGCATGCACAAGATCAAGTTGGAAGATGAAGGCAAGCAATCGATTGAGCAATAAAGAATATTAAACGAGAAGATGAAGGAAGTTGTTAAGAAATAAATTATAAAATGGCTTGATGCTGGAATTATTTACCTTATTGCTGTAGTAATTGGGTAAGTCCAATGCAATGCATTCCTAAAAAGAGTGGCTTCACTGTGGTTAGCAACGACAAAAACGAATTAATTCCTACACGCATTCCTACGGGATGGTGAGTCTGTATGGATTATCGCAAACTTAATGCTTCCACAAGGAAGGACCACTTCCCACTTCCTTTCATTGACCAAATGTTGGACAGGCTTGGTGGAAAAGCCTATTACTGCTTCTTAGATGACTATTCTGGGTACAATCAAATTGCTATTGCATCGGAGGATCAAGAGAAAAAAAATTTCACCTATCCTTTTGGTACTTTTGCTTTTCGCCGTATGCCTTTCAGTCTTTGCAACGCACCAGCCACATTTCAAAAGTGCATGATGGCAATATTCTCGGATATGATTGAAGATTCTTTAGAGGTTTTTATGGATGATTTCTCAGTCTATAGGAATGATTTTGATCATTGCACTGACAATTTGGATAAAGTATTGCAGCGATGTAAAGACACATATCTTGTTTTAAATTGGGAAAAATGTCATTTCATGGCAACTGAAGGTATTGTGTTAGGCTATCGCATCTCTAGTCAAGGTATTGAAGTAGATAAAGCTAAAGTGGAAATCATTGAGAAATTACCCCCACTGACAAATGTGAAAGGTATTCGTAGTTTTCTTAGGCATGCGAAGTTTTACTGAAGATTTATTAGAGATTTCTCGAAAATTGCAAAGCCCTTATGCTCATTACTAGAACAGAATAAAAAATTCTGCTTTGACGATTCATGTCTGTATGCATTCACTCAATTAAAGACACAATTTGTAAATGCACCCATTGTTGTTGCATCAGATTGGCCTCAACCTTTTGAAGTTATGTACAATGCAAGCGACTTTGCTATGGGTGCTGTTCTAGGACAATGCAAGGGAAAAATATTTCACGCCATCTATTATGCTAGCAGAACTCTTACAGTGGCTCAAATCAATTATACCACTATAGAGAAAGAATTATTGGCTGTAGTCTTTACTTTTGAAAAGTTTTGTTCTTATCTTGTCGGTGCAAAGGTTAACGTATTTACTGATCACTCGGAGTTGAGATATTTTTTTGCGAAGAAGGATGCAAAACAAAGACTGATACGCTGGATCATACTGTTGCAAGAATTCGACATCGAGTTAAAAGACCGCAAGGGTTCAAAAAATCAGGTTGCAGACCTTCTGTCTCGATTGGAAGTCAGTAGCAAAGATGGAAACATACTTCAAATTGTCGACGCATTCCCAGATGAGAAGTTATTTGCTGTAGATGTAACCCCTTGGTATGCAGATTTGGTTATTATCTAGTGTGTGAAAAACTCCCATTGGGTGTCACAGGCCATAAAAAAGAAAGATTTCTTTGTGAAGTAGTGAAGTACCATTGGAATGAGCTGTATTTATTCAAGGTATGCAACGACAACATTATTTGACGTTGTGTTCTGGAAGAGGAGATGCTTTCAATCCTGAAGCACTGTCATTATGCTCCTTATGGAGGTCATTTTGGTGGCATGCGAACTGCTGCTAAGGTTCTCCAATCAGGAATCTACTGGCATTCATTATTCAAAGACGCCCACAATTTTATGAATCAATGCGATAGATGTCAGCGCACTGGCTCTATATCCCGACGCAATGAAATGTTGTAGCAGCCAATTATGGAGGTTGGATTGTTTATTGTTTGGGGTATGGATTTTATGGGACCATTTCCAAGTTCATTTGGAAATCTTTATATATTAGTAGCTGTTGACTACGTCTTGAAGTGGATTGAAGCTGTTGCAGTCCCAAAGGATGATACAAAGACAGTGCTTAAATTTTTTCACAAGCATATACTCACCCGCTGATAAACCAAAATAGTAACATATTTTAATCCCACATTTAGCATACTTTTGGATGATTTATCCCTTGATTTATGTAAAAAGGTTCTCTTAATCCTTTTTTTTCATGTCTTATACTCAGAAAAGCACCCAAGGATAAAAAGAACGAGAAACGGGCTCAAAACAGACCAAAATGGGCAAAAGAAGAAATCGACACGGCCTGGACTAAAGCCCACACGGCTGTGCCTCCTCAAATATACTAGAACACGGCCTGATGTCGATCTACACGGCCGTGCCTTATTAACGGAGTCCAACATGGCCTGGCCACGATTCACACGGGCGTGTGCCATGGCCGTGCCCCTGCCGTGGAGGAGAGTAATTTTACTCGGAAAAGGATACTTAGGGGCAAAGAAACCTATTTCAAAAGCCTATATAAAGACCCTAAGTATAACCTAGAAGAGGGCAGTTAGCTAGGCCAAGGAGCCGAGCCGAAAAGGTCAGATTTGTGGGAAACTCTCAAGGGATAGCCAGTTGATCCATCTCCAGAAGCCAGAATTCTACTCAAGACGAAGGATCTTGTAACACCCCAAACCCGGCCCACAAGCCCTGACCGGATCTGGTATGTCACTGCGGAAAAAAAAAACGTTCGAAAATATTTTTGACTTAAAGTTGAAATAATAAATTTATTGTTTTTAGAAATAAACTTAAGTTGTTACCAAATTCCCGGATTAAAACTTTAGCATATTTATAAATATTTTAGGAAATAAAGTCATTTGTAACTAATAATTAAATTATCAATCCATAATAAACATAATAATAAAATTACTTGGTAAAGATACTTAAAACTTTTAGGGCCTTATTACAACTCAATTAAATAAAATAAGAATAAAATAACAAAAATAATCCAAGGTTTATGTAAACTAAGTTTTTCATTGCATGGCCACCTCGAGTCCATCCGGCTCCTCATCCGCGATCTACGAGTCACCTGAAAAGATAAGGGAGAAGGTGAGTCACCAAGACTCAATGTGTAACCCTTCCCCCGATTAATGCAACAGCTTACACAAATCATAACTAAGTATGGCATGCACCCAACCTAGCCATCCATCACTCCTTTTTCTACCCCGTGTGGTACCAAACCACTGGTGGTGCCAAACCACTGGTGACCCAAAGTCACGATATCCATCAATATTATGGTGCCAAACCACTGGTGACCCGAAGTCACGAATAAGAGTTTGTGGGGCCAACCCACATGTGATACCAAATCACTGGCGTCAATCCTGTTATGTCAAATGTGGGGCCAACCCACTGTGGTGCTAAGCCACTGGGACGAGACGCTATGAGGTGCCAAACCTCTGGTGACCTAAAGTCACGAAATATGTGGTACCAAACCACTGGAGGTGCCAAACCTCTGGTGTCCCAAAGACACGGATATCACTTCCCCCTCCACTCATATCACCCTCAATAATATGCATATAAAGATCATGCCAATCATGCTTAAATATTAATATATACTGAATTTATCATAGGTCATACTTTCACATGTATTACATATACCAAATATGTCATGCATCAACATGCATCATATAGCATAGCTCATATTTAGACAGACTTACCCAAATTCTTGTTCATACCCTTACGGTATCAAATCCAGATCTACAATTCCGGTTTAACACATACAATTTATTAACAATTTTATTAGCTATGAAGTGTGTAAGTACACACCTGTTACTAACACGAGTCCTAGATCCCAAAGATCCGATCTACTGTGCTATATCCCTTGAACCTATATTCGGCCAACATCTCAGTTAGTGACATAGGCCTATTCGGCTATAATAACTAAATCCCGAAGGCTCATTTGTGGCACTTACCTTAAACCGATTTGGTTTCCAACCAAATCCCGAAGCCACACACACCACTTGTAATCGGCTATACCTTGAATCACATAATAGTTAGCCTTGGCTTTTAAACTAATTAGCAATGTGATTTAAATATTGAGACCTTACCTAGATCGATCACCAAATCCCGAATATCCACAGCGTTAGACTGTCCTCCTTCCTACAATCGGCCTTAATCTCATTAATATGAGTCATAGACCATTCGGCCATAACCATAGATCTCGAAAACCAAACAAAAGTCATTCGGCCATCTCCACTTACCCCTTACAAATCGATTGAAGAAGAAATCCCGAAAAGAATCTATGCTCACTTGTTATTCGGCCAAAGTATATCTAATGGAAGAGAGAAGATTTCGGCAAAAGAGTGGAGTAGATTCGGCTAGAACAAAAAGGAGAGAAAAAGAAAGATTTGTATGGTATTCGGCTATTGCTAATAATTAGAGGAGAAAAAGAAACACGAATAGCCTTTTTGCTTCTTGGAAATTTTGGCACAATGAAAACAATTAAAATGAAAAAGGAACTAATAAAAGATGGCCACTCTCAAAATATACTACACTATTCGGCACTTATCCTCCCCACATGGCCGAATTTCAATAACCAAAGACACCCAAATTGGGCCACCACATCTTTACTTATCCAAATCCAAAATAATCTCCTAATTTACCTCTTCAACATCTATTCAAAAAGAATTTAAAATAAATAAATCCTTATCCCTTCATCACCTCTTCAATTAAATAAATAAAATAATAATATCAACTCTTCTAGCCAAATTTAAAAGCAAACATCAAGCTTATCCTTATCCCCCTTGAGAGTCCATGTGTAGACCACCAGCTCTCTCTCCCTTCACGCCAACTTGCAAAAATAAAGCACCAAATCCACGCCCCCATGGTTCGAACATGGGACCGATGGAGCAGCTGCACTAACGCTCGTAGCCACTCTGCCAAGGCGTTCCTTTGTGACACAACTCGCCACAATTTCTTTTAAGCGCTCCCTTGTTAGCTCCCCCTTGTCTTAACGCCAAAAGCCAAAAATAAAATGCCCAACTGCTGCTCCCACTCTTCGAACTCAAGACCTGCGCCAGGCGTCACCTCCAGGCCCTTAAAAGGTGCCCTTAAGCCACTTTACCAAGGCCATCTTTGTGTCCAAAAGCGCATATAACCTCTCTTAAGACCTCCCTGGCCCAATTCCCTTCCTGACGCAAAATACAAAAATAAAACACTCCCATGCTGCCCTCATGACTCGACCCTCGTCCCTCCTGAAGCCCCCTTGCACCTTAGCGCCCCAAGCCACTTTGCCAAATACTTTCTTGCGTCCTAACCTTCTCAAAATTTCTTTTAAGGCCTCCCTGCCTAGTTTCCCCTTTTTACCTAAAAATCCAATATTTTCCAAAGTTTTTCCCCTTCACCCAAAGTTCTCAAAAACTCCTAAAATATATCCCAACACACTTAAAGCCTACTAATACTTGAGTTATGCTCCAAACGCATAGCCCTTAATCTAGGATGTTACAGATCTCTCCTTCAATTCCTTCAGGGAGTTTTAGGGATTTCTTATGTTTTGTTTTATCTTTTCTTCTAAGATGTTTTTATTTATCGTTATGAACTAAACCCTTCAGATACCTGAAGGGGATGAAACCTAGATGAATCTTGTTATTATTTTCTGAACTATATGATAAATACTTGATTTGTTCTTAATTATGTGTGCTTAATTCTTGTGTTAATATTTCGCGGATATTGATTCAAGTATGATGTGGTTAGGTGGTGGAGCAAAAGTCCCTGCCTATTCATAGATCTAGCATAATTACAGCGGAGTTGTTCGCACGCCTAGAGATAGGGTGACGAAGCGTTGCTGGATTAGGGTGAAACCTAATATGGGAATCCATAGATCGAGTTAATGCGATTCTAGGGGTTTTATTTAGAAAGAGATTTCAATTAATCAACCTAGGGTTAGTCGTTATTCGCTTCGAGAGAGGGTCTAATGTACATTAGGGAGTCCTACGGATCAAGTCAAGTGAATAAATCGTCTGGTTCAGTGTTAGATAACAAGTGAAGTATAGGTGGATTCTTCCTAAGGGTATCGTCTTAATTAACTGAGTTTTTTCCCCAGTATTTCCCCAATTTATTCTTTTTGTCTTTGTGTCTTTAGCTTAGTAATTAGTTAATTTAGATTAATAAACAACTTCACTTATTTTAGGCTAAATAATAGAAAGAAAGTTAGTATTAGTACTTTTAGTTCCTTTGGGTTTGACAATCCGGTCTTGCCTAAGCTATACTACTGTTCGATAGGTGCACTTGCCTCAATCATTGTCATAGTTAGTTTCTAGGTTCGATCATTCTCATTATAAATTTTAAAACTCTGACATCACAGCGATCAAGTTTTTGGTGCCGTTGCCGGGGAACTAAAATATTAAGAAAGCTCTATTTTTATTACTTTGGCCATTATTTTTTTATTTTTGCAATTTACTTTTCTAATTTTCTTTCTTTCTTTTTCCTAGCAGGTACCTCTAGTTTATGACTAGAAGGAACCCGAGAGGACCACTAGTATACGACAGTGATATTGAAGCTACCACTCGTAGAAATCGCAGAGAAATTAGGCGAGCCCTAAATTACACAGAAGAAGAGCGAGAAGACAGATCCAATCCTACTGAAGGGATGGACGAAAATAATCCACCATCACAAGATGTGGCAGAAAATAATGCTCCGCGTACTATGTATGATTATGCTAAACCTCATTTAACAGGAGCCGAATTTAGTATTGTTAGGCCTGCTATAGCTGCTAATAATTTTGAATTAAAGCCTAACACTATACAAATGATTCAACAATTTGTTCAATTTGATGGTCTGCAGGACGAAGATCCAAATACTCATATAGCTAATTTTTTAGAGTTCTGTGATACCTTCAAAATAAATGGCGTTTCTGATGATGCCATAAGGCTTCAGTTATTTCCCTTTTCATTAAAGAATAAAGCCAAATAGTGGTTAAACTCGTTACCACGAGGGTCAATCACTACATGGGATCAAATGACCGAAATTTTTTTATTAACATATTTCCCACCGGCCAAAACGGCCAAATTACAGAATGATATTTCTTCTTTTGTGCAGATGGATTTAGAGACATTATACGACACATGGGAGAGATATAAGGATCTCTTGAGAAGGTGTCTGCACCATGGTTTACCCTTGTGGCTCCAAGTCCAAACTTTCTATAACGGTGTAAACCCCTCAACGAGGCAACTAATAGATTCAGCCGCCGGTGGAACCCTGAACAATAGAACTCCTAAAGCAGCTTACGAGTTTATTGAAGAGATGTCACTGAATAACTATCAGTGGCAGGTTACAAGGACAAAACCAACAAAATCAGCCGGAGTTTTCAACATAGATGCAGTAACCATGCTATCAACACAAGTAGAGATGATGAATAAAAAGCTTGATAGTTTGTGTTCTTCGCAGGTACATCCAGTAATGTAATGCGACGTAAGTGGAACCGTGGCGAATCCTGAGTACCCACCCTACCAACCGGGTACAGAGAGCGAACAAATGAACTCTATAGGTAACAATTTCAGATCTAATAATAACCCATATAGTAATAATTATAACCTAGGTTGGAGGAACCACCCAAATTTTTCGTGGGGAGGACAAGGAAATCAAGGAAATCAAAGACAACAACCTCCTCAAAATTTCCAAAATCAGCCCTATCCACAGGAGGAGAAGCTGAACCTTGAAGAGATGTTGACAAGATTCATGGCATCCATAGAAAACCGTCTCCAAGACACTGAAACCACCCTTAAGACCCAACAAGCATCGATCAAAGGGATCGAGAGCCAAGTTAGGGAAGTCACTAAGTCAGTTGAGGAAGTTTCTAAGTCAGTTGAAAAACTCGCGAAGCTGATGTCTGAATAATCGCAAGGGCGTCTACCAAGCAACACTGAGATTAATCCAAAGGAGCAAATCCAAGCCATAACAGCTCAAGAAAGTGAAGGATTAGACAAACCCAGTCCAATACAAGGAAACGAAGTAGAAAAAGGTAAAGTTGAGGTAACACAAGAAAAACCAAAACCGGTAATCAAGGAGTACCAACCTCGGATACCATATCCCGAAGCATTAACGAGAGACGACACAGAGGAACTATTCGGTAAGTTTCTTAAACTTTTAAAGAAATTACATATTAACTTACCGCTACTTGAAGCTCTTTCACAGATTCCAGATTCGAGGAAATTTTTAAAACATCTCTTGATGAACAAACGCAAATTAGACGAGGATCCACATGTGGAATTAAACGCAGTATGCTCAGTAATGTTACAGAATAGACTACCACAAAAGCTAAAAGATCCAGGGAGTTTTACAATTCCATGTTTAATTGGTAGACTAACTATTGATAATGCGTTAGCTGATTTAGAGGCAAGCATAAATGTCATTCCTTATAAATTGTTTAAACAATTAGGTCTAGGGAAACCCAAACAAACTAGGATGAGCATTCAATTAGCTGATAAAACTGTTAGAATTCCTAAGGGTATTATCGAAGATGTTCTTGTAAAAATTGACAAATTTGTTTTCCCAGTAGGTTTTGTTGTTTTAGACATGGATGAGGATAATTCAATTCCCTTAATTTTAGGAAGACCCTTTTTAGCAACTGCCAGGACTAAAATTGATATTGATGCTGGAGAACTCATACTTCGTGTAGGTAATGAGACGGTCACCCTCAAGGCTCTCGACTCAGCCGGAACATCGAGTAATCAAGGTGAGAATGTAAATTCTACTAATAACCATTTGGTTAACCCTTATTTTCAGGAATCACCACAAAAGAATACAACTGAACCCGATCCTAAACCCCATGCCAACAAGGAAGTAGTTCATGAAAATCGAAGGATTCAGATCGATGATCTAGACGAGTGGAAGACACACTTTAAGGAAAAATTAGGGATACACGACGAAGAACCAGAACCACACAAGGTAAAATCGAAGGAGCCCCCAAAAGAGCTCATAGGAACAACAAACGACTTCAAAATAGGAGACCAGGTACTGTTAGATAAGGTAGATCCTCGAATATCTCCTCCGGACCCTAACACAAACAAAGAAATACCTTTTAGGGTAACTAGTGTTTTCCCATACGGAACAGTCGAGGTAATTAATCCTATTTTTGGTACTTTTACTATAAACGCATCTCGACTTAAACTTTTTCACGAGGATAAAACTGATAGCATGAGGAAGGACTTCCAACTCCTCAAACCACCCTGATGATGCAAACGAGAGGAAAGTCTAGCTTAAGACTATTAACGAGCGCTTTTCGGGAGGCAACCCGAGCACTAACCCCATTAAATTTTACATTTTTATTTTTCCTTATTTATTCTATTTTATCCTTTCTTTATAGTATCAAGCTTTAAACTAACCAAAAAGTGCAGATTTCCAGGCCACACGGCCTAGCACACGGCCATGGCCGTGGCCATGTGGATGCCCCGGATCGCCGTACTGACATGGCAGAGGTGGTACGAGTCAGAGAGAATCAAATCTTCAAAGTCACGGACTCTAACCACCGCCCCACGGGCACCGACAGAAAGCCATAGCCGTGCGACGCGGCCGTGGACGACACTGACTTATCACCAACGGGCGTGGCAATCTGTAAAATGGGCGTGGGTGAACCAACACGCCTAGACACACGGCTATGCGAGGCGGCCGTGTGAATCGACACGCTTAAGGAGCACGGGCGTGGGATGGTACTAGGTTTAAAAATCTATTTAACCCCCCTCCCTTCCCTCTTCCCCTACCAACTTTCAACCTTCAACTTTTCATTCTTTTCTACTCCATTTCTCTATACCCTTGAGCTACACCAAAACAATGCCAAAGAAGCGGAAGAAGCCAAGCACAGTCTCCCTCACAGAGACCGATCTACATAAGTTCATGCCGACCGCTTCATTCACTCGACAAGCCAAGGGTCTTTGAGACCATTTATCTTTTGTTTTACTTTTATCTTCTCCTTTATTTTCCTTCTCTTTGACTAACTTATGCTTAATTTAGGTTATTTCAATTTAGTTTCTTAGTGTCAGGTTCTAAAGGCTGCTTGGGAATCACACCACGACCACCACGACCACCTCACCATAGCCTTAGAGGTTACACCCACCTCGCGAACCATCCAACAATAAGGACACTACGGTCCATTAATTTTTCTTTTAATTTTCTTTTAATTTTCAATTTATTTCACTTTAGCATTCTTTTCTTTAATTTTATTAGTATAGTTTTAATTATTATTATTATATCCTGGCTAATCCTGCATGAGCTACCCAATTTCTTCATCTAGCGCAGGATCGTCATCCAGAATGACCCCTCCAACATATCGTTCATCCAACTCAAGGATTTCATCTATAATTCAGGGAGTTTCACTTATCCCCATATCTTCTGATCTGAACATTGTATTTATATTATCTATCTTTGTACATTGAGGGCAATGTACATCTTAAGTGTGGGGGGATGAATCTTAGACGTGCCTAACTTTTTTTCATTATTCTCAAAATCCTGAATTTAGTCTTATTTTTAAGTAAATTCCTCATATTACTAATTAGGATGAAATTTCTAATGATTTATGATTTTTATTGATATGTTTTAGATTAAGTCATTGATAATTGTGCATTGATAATTAAATTTTAAGATACTAAAGAATCAAGCATGATAAGTCCATTTTTTTCAATTAAAATTAGCTAGGTTGTCAAACTGAGTTTAAATATTACTTTGAAGTTTGAAATTTACGAGGTTGATGTCAAAAATACCCATAATTTTTGTGAGTTTTTGAGCCTTATAGAGCATATATTCTTTTTCATGCTCACTTTATTGATTATGAGTATGTCAACATTGATTTGTTATTCTAAAACTTGCCTCGTTTATACATATCGAGACCACACCTATAATTTGATATACAGAGATGATTAAGGCACCTAGGTTTTAACCCACTAACTCCATTAAAATCCTACCTTCAAAATTAACCCCTAGTGAACCCCTTTTAATCCTAGCAACCCTTTTTATTGACTCACCCACTAATATTAACCCAAAACCCTTTGTATTTGTTATCACCATTCTTTTTCGACTTCCCTTATATCGAGAATTGATTTGATTAAGCTACCTAATTATTTCATCTTAGTATATGAATAGATGTATTATATATATAAAAAAACGAAGTATAGTCGTTATTCATTACTAGTTTTGTGATTAAGTGAGCTTATACATTTGAATTCTAAATATTGAAGAAGAAGCTCGTATTATTAGTTTAAAGTTTCAATTCACTATGTAATTATTCAGTTTATTGTTTCTAGTTAGGTATTTTATCAATTCAATCTCGATTCTAACCTTCTAATTCAGCCTTTATCCACACCTTAACCCAAGCCACGTTACAACCCTAATAAAGACCTTTTGATTTGTGCATCATCTCATATTATAGTGGTGGAGATTTGATTTTCAGGCAAGCCTATGGGATTAACTTTTCATGTTCGACTTTTGAGTGTTTTTTCCTGAACCTTAAACACTTTGAGTGATTTGAGTGAATCTCTAGTGAGGATGTCAATCCTTGTTGGTTTTGAATTAAAGGTAATTATTTAGATAAGGGGAGACGCCTATATTTTCGAGCTACAAATCTATGACTTAGATTGTTTGAATCCTTAGGACTCTTTGAATTGAATTATCCATGTATAAATTATCCATGAATTATGATAAGATATTGTTGATAGGAATTATGAATTATAGAAAGTTCGTTTTAATTGTAAGTTGAGAATTTTGCTTGAGGACAAGCAAAAGTTTAAGTGTAGGGGTATTTGATAAACCGAAATAGTAACATATTTTAATCCCACATTTAGCATACTTTTGGATGATTTATCCCTTGATTTATGTAAAAAGGTGCTCTTAATTCTTTCTTTTCATGTATTATACTCAGGAAAGCACCCAAGGATAAAAAGAATGAGAAACGAGCTCAAAACGGGCCAAAATGGGCCAAAGAAGAAATCGACACGGCCTAGACTAAAGCCCACACGGCCGTGCCTCCTCAAATATACTAGAACACGACCTGATGTCGATCTACACAGCCGTGCCTCCTTAACAGAGTCCAACACGGCCTGGCCAAGATTTACACGGGCGTGTGCCATGGCCGTGCCCCTGCTGTGGAGGAGAGTAATTTCACTCGGAAAAGGATACTTAGGGGGCAAAGAAACCTATTTCAAAAGCCTATATAAAGACCCTAAGTATAACCTAGAAGAGGGCGGTTAGCTAGGCCAAGGAGTAGAGCCGAAAAGGTCAGATTTGTGGGAAACTCTCAAGGGATAGCCAGTTGATCCATCTCCAGAAGCCAGAATTCTACTCAAGACGAAGGATCTCTCATTCAATTCCTTCAGGGAGTTTTAGGGATTTCTTATATTTTGTTTTATCTTTTCTTCTGAGATGTTTTTCTTTATCGTTATGAACTAAACCCTTCAGATACCTGAAGGGGATGAAACCTAGATGAATCTTGTTATTATTTTCTGAACTATATGATAAATACTTGATTTGTTCTTAATTATGTGTGCTTAATTCTTGTGTTAATATTTTGCGGGTATTGATTCAAGTATGATGTGGTTAGGTGGTGGAGCAAAAGTCCCTGCCTATTCATAGATCTAGTATAATTACAGCGGAGTTGTTCGCGCGCCTAAAGATAGGGGTGTGGCGTTCTTTGGATTAGGGTGAAACCTAATATGGGAATCCATAGATCGAGTTAATGCGATTCTAGGGGTTTTAATTAGAAAGAGATTTCAATTAATCAACCTAGGGTTAGTCGTTATTCACTTCGAGAGAGGGTCTAATGTACATTAGGGAGTCCTACGGATCAAGTCATGTAAATAAATCGTCTGGTTCAGTGTTAGATAACAAGTGAAGTATAGGTGGATTCTTCCTAAGGGTATCGTCTTAATCAACTGAGTTTTTTCCCAAGTATTTCCCCAATTCATTCTTTTTGTCTTTGCGTCTTTAGCTTAGTAATTAGTTAATTTAGATTAATAAAAAACTTCACTTATTTTAGGCTAAATAATAGAAAGAAAGTTAGTATTAGTACTTTTAGTTCCTTTGGGTTTGACAATCCGGTCTTGCCTAAGCTATACTACTGTTCGATAGGTGCCCTTGCCTCAATCGTTGTCATAGTTAGTTTCCAGGTTCGATCATTCACATTATAAATTTTAAAACTCTGACATCACAGCGATCACCCGCTTTGGCACACCAAAGGCACTGATTAGTTATCAGGGTACACAATTTTATTGCAACCAAGTGGCAGTCGCACTGAAGATATATGGAGTTAATCATAAAATAGCTACTACTTATCATTCGCAAACTAATGGACAAGTTGAAGTATCGAATCGATAAATAAAAAACATTCTTGAGAAGTTTGTGAACCCTTCGAGGAAATATTGGTCTTCTAGACTAGATGACGCTTTATGGGCATTGCGGACAGCATACAAAACTCCATTAGGGATGTCACCGTATCAATTGGTTTTTGGGAAAGCATGTCACTTGCCAGTAGAACTAGAGCACAAAGCAATGTGGGCAATTAAGCAAGTGAACATGGACTATGAAGTTGCTAGAAATAAAAGGCTGTTGGATATCATTGAACTCGAGGATATTAGACGAAATGACTATGAAAACGCTGCAATTTACAAGGAAAAGATCAAATGATGGCATGAAAAAATTATTTTGCAGTGACAGTTTATAGCGGGTCAACAAGTTTTATTATTCAATTCTAGATGAAAACTGCTTTTGGGTAAATTGCGCTCTCGTTGGTCTGGACCTTTCAAAGTTTTCGAAGTATTTCCTCATGGTGTGGTCACAATCAGAGATTTATATGATGGACACCAATTCAAAGTGAATGGCCAGCGATTCAAACATTATCTTGGGAATATTGATCAAAAACAGGCAGAGACCATTAAATTGGTCGAATAATTTTAATTCTTATGAAATTTATTATGAAATTTTATTTTATTTTTGTTTCTGTTCAAGTTTGTTTTACTTTTTTTTCTTGCAGAATAATTAGGTACCATTGTCGAAGCACTTGGGCTTTATTGTCAACACAGTTCGTACTATTGTACTGTCACTTATGACTCATCAAGAATGAGGGGATATCAGAAATTTCAGATCCCACAGTTTGATCAAAAGTCACCTAGTCGTCTGATCTGTATGAGCGGGCACAATTCTCATTAGACGTATTTATTCCCACCAACTTTATTTCCCTTCACAAAAGTCACGCCTTTCCATTTTCTTTTTTCACTCGCTATAAATCCCCTCTTCACTGTGCCGACTGTAACACATACAAAGCAGCCATTTTTATTCACTTTCTCTTTCTCAAGCTCGTACCTTTACAACTTTAAACCATCTTCACTCTACAAAACAAATAAAATACGGTAAGTATGAGAGGATCATTCAAGAAAGCCACCAAGCCTGTTGAAGAACACTCATCCTCTGCAATTGCAGTTTGTGAATCGAAATCGTCCATGATAACGAAAAAAAATGAGCTAGTGATCTTTTTAACAAAAGCAGCGAAGGACCTGTTTCAAGACAACATTTTGAAGCAAAACTTCCACCCAGAACAGGGCATTCTCCTTTCGCAATAGCAAGACTTGGGCAAGCAAGTCTACAAAACCATCTCTAAGGTAAAGTGGGAGACTTTTTGCACGTATCCTGGATGCTATTATCCTTTATTGGTACGTGAGTTTTATGCTAACCTTTATGACCATGAGTTAGAGTTTATCTTTGTTCGAGAAGGCTTAATCCCATATGATGCTAAAATAATTAATGAGCCATACAACACTAAAGTGGATGTAGATGAACACTTCGAGTTTATTGAGAATATCACAAATGACAAAAGGGACCTATTGGTAAAGGATTTATGTGTCAAAGGAGCATTGTGGAAAGGTTCACATAAAAAGAATTATACGATGCACCGCCGCTTCCTGACACTGTAAAGCAAAATTTGGTTTTATTTTGTCAAGCTGCAGAGCTCATCGCTCTACTACTCACAAAGACCAGTCAACCTCGATAGAATGTGTCTGATACATTCAATTGTAAAGGGCAGAAAAATTGATGTCAGTGCAATACTCCACCAGGAAATTACTGACTGCGCCGTAAGGCAAACTAGAATATTGGTTTTCCCATTGTTGGTGATGCTACTGTGCCAACAGAAAGGGATCGTGCCCCGTGATGATGAAAAGGTCCTGGAGAATAATGGCCCAATAAATGAAGCCTTTATTGAAAGAATGAGTCGTGGAAAAGATACACTAGCAATGAAGGCGACAGAGACTAGTAAGACAAGGAAGGGCAAAACTAAGGTAGAAACCATGGGAACAAACCTGACTGCAGAGACTTCGTTGTTGCACAAAATGCAGGATATCGAGAAGTTGGCCAATTCCATCAGCAATCAGCAGATTAGGCTTGTCGCTACAATAGAGGATATGGACTGATCACAAAATTTGTTCTACACTTATACCAGGGCCTATAACAACTCTATTGCAGCAACATTAAGTCAGTTAAGCCCGACCCTACTCCCAGAATTTCTAGTGTTCCCACTGATCATCCGAGATTATGAACCCTCATTCGAGGAAGATGACTTAGGGGACCGAGGCAGATCAGTGGAATTCCCTCCTATTATGCACATCTCTAATGTTGAGAAAGAAGAGGACTCAAAGGATGTTGAGGAGGGCATGCGAAGGATTGATATCCTGGTTAAGGGTGACTTCATTGCTGGTCAAGAGGCACCTGCTGTTGAGGAGGAAGTTGATGTGGGAGAGGAGGAAGTCCGTGTTGCAGTTGTGAATGAGAAGGTCGAGGAAGAAAATACTGAGAAAGAAGCTGCTGAGAAAGAATCTGTTGAGAACATTATCAATGCATCTGAGTTTGTGGGTGCAATTATTGATAATCTGGAGCGAGATGGAGCCAGACCGACAGAAGTTGCAGAGGTAACAAGTGAGAAGCACCACTATACCGGACCACTCAAGGTGACCTCTCTTACAGAAGAAGCAGGCGATGATGTCGGGGCAACGCCGGAAACTAAGGAGTGATCTAAGGACCGTGCAAAGCCCAAAAAAATAAAGAGAAAGTGTTCCAAAGAGAAAAAGCGCAAGAAGGAGGAGAAAAAAAGAGGAAGAAGAAACATCGTGTAGCCACATTGTTGGCCGAGGAAAACTGAGTTAGTTTATTTTAAGTTTTAGCTATAGTATTCATGCATTTCATGTAGCTGTAATTTTCATTTTATTAGTGAACATTGTCGTTGAATTTGGCATTGGGGACAATACAAACTTTAAGTTTGGGGGAATGCATATGGGTTTTGGAAATATATCCACATTTCAATTTTTTTTAGTTTTTAATGAAACATGCAAGGTTTATTTGTGGTTAATACAAATGTGTTTGAAAATTTTTGTTACATTCGATACTTAATTCTTGAATCATGTGAACTATCAATGAATGAGTTGGATAAATTTGACCTGATGTTGTATCTTTAATTCTTTGATGAATGATTTAGGTTGCATTAGTAATGGATGAGTAGTATTCCTTGAATCTTGAATGAATCGCCTTTACTGATTGCTTATATGTATATATAGTTATGAATAAGAGACACTCCAAAGTGGGTGTATTGTAAAATGTTAAAGTGGGAACACTCCAATGCAAGCATTAGAAAAATGAATCTGGCCAAAGGCTATCGCTGCATGAGTGTATGTCGGCACAATTACGTACTCCCTGGGGGTTTGGTGCACTCCATCATTACTTATCAGAAATAAGGGTATAGTATGGCAACAATATCCTTTATTCACAAAAAGAGAGAGACATATATTGTACAATAAATGCTGTATTAGTAGATAGAATTTACGATTTAAAGCATGATGCTAGTTTTGATGAAGTTACAATCTTATTCATTCATACTTATGTATTGTCGATGCAATATTCTGTCATCTGAATGTGACTCATTCATTGGGATTTTAGGTGTTTCAAGTTGATCGAATGATCATTTGCCTTAGTGAATTCTTGTGTAGCCTTACTAGTTTCTATTTTACTTGAGGACAAGTAAAAACTCAAGTTTGGGGGTGTGATAATACTAGAAAGAACATATGTTTTCTCCCTACTTATTGGTTAATTTGTACCCATTTAGTTATCTTTAGCACATATTTTAGCATTTTCAGTTCAGTAAATTGCATTTTATAACTCAGTGGATCTTAGCTTATTATCCTTAATTTTGTCATGTTTTGGTACCAATATTGCTGCATGAGTATTTTTAGATTGCGCCCAGAATTGTCGCCACACTTGACAGCTGTCCAGATAATAACAAAAAGGTGTGAGCTGTCCAGTCTGGTATAACCAACTTGTATGTACAGAGGCAGCATGATTATGATTAAAGGACACCTGTGCTATTTGGATAACTATTGATATTGACGTGAAAAGGAGAGAGAAAAGGGGGGATTATCTTCTTTAACCTATCTTTTGAAGCTTTTCAGTGATGGCGGCTTAAACCTCCTACGGGTGAACCGACATAAAAGCGATGCAGATTAGCTCTTGATGAGGAGCCCTGGGTGCGACACAAGAGGGAGTTGAGAGATTAAGTCGAGATTTTCTAGGAATAAACTCTCCACTGGTTTCTTTTATATTTCTTTTCTAAACGATAGTGATTACTTTCTATTTCATGTCTGTACGGAAGTATACATGATTTTTGGGTTAAATGTTATTTTATTCAATCTTGTTTCTAATGTTTAATCTTTGGGTTTGAATGTTTTTAGCATGGAAGTGTTATTATGGTCACTGACACTGGAAAGTGCAACGACAGTTCAAGCTAACAAGCATGACAACAGAAGTTGCTTGAGGATTAGAGGAATTTAATCCACTTGTTCTTAATAGTGTTCCATTGCCATAATACGGTGTAGAAGATTAAACTAGTTTTTGCACTTGAGGAGCTTGAATATAAGCACTTTTATTGTGTTTTAGTTGAGTTTTTATTGTTTAGTTTACGTTTATTAAAAAGTGTATTTTGAGTCTTTTATTGATCTTAGGGGCTAAATAAGGCCTAAAGGTCAGCTAATGTACTTAGTGAGTGTGCAAGAGACCATGAAAGGGCATAGGAACTTAATACTGGTCGCTATGTTGCAACACGAGGAGTTTGAGGTCGCAACATTGGGAGCAAAATGAAAGAATTGACGTTCTACCTTTGGTGTTGCGAGACACCCATAAAGCCATCTCTAAACTACACATATTGCCCTCGATGTCCCGACACAGGCACTAGGGTGTCGCGACACCGACCTTGTACGGGAGACAATTACGAGCCAGGGGTTTTTTTATCCACATAATCAAAATTTAAAAATGAGAGCGTCAACTAACCCTAGGTTGAGGATCACGACAACCCTAACTCTATAAATAGGCTTCTAAACACTTGTTAAAATATAGGTTTTCATATCTGATTGTAGTAGAAAGAACATATGTTTTCTCCTTACTTATTGTCTAAATTGTTCCCATTTAGTTACCTTTAGCATACATTTTAGCATGTTCAATTTAGTAAATTGCATTTTATAACTCAGTAAATCCTAGCCTATTTTATCTTCAATTTTACTATCTTTCTGCACTAATGTCGCTACATGAGTTAATTCCAGATGGCATTCAGAAATGTCACCGCAGTTGACAGCTGTCTGATAAGAGCCAACCATGAGTGAGCTGTCCGGTCTGGTGTAACTACCCTGTACGAATAAGGACAGAAGAACTTGGAGAGAAGGACACCTGTACTATTGAGGAAAACATAAAAGGATAACGTGAGAAGAATGAAAGGGGGAATTTTTGGTGGACCACCATTCTCTTACCCTATTTTGAAGTTTGCAGCTATGATAGCTTGAGCTTCCCTTGGGTGAGCCAACGTGATGACTGATGCAGATCCACTATTGACGAGGAGATTTAAGTGCAGAACAATGGGAAATGGATAAATTCAATCGAGTAGCCTAGGAATAGTATTCTCCATTCGATTCTTTATCATTTTTTGAAAACGCTGGTGATTACTCTATGTTTTCTACTGTATGAAAGTACAATGAATACTTTGTTAAATGTTACCTTATTAAATCTTATTTTTGTTGTTTAATCTTAGGGGTTTGAATGCTCTAAACACGAAAGTGTTATTGCAGTCACTAACACTGGAAGGTGCAGTGACAGTTTTAGCTAATAAGCTTGTCAGCGAAAGTTGAGTAAGGACAAAAGGAATTTAGTCCACTTGTTCTTAATAGTACCCTATTTCCATCATTAGAATGTGAGGTTAATGTGTAGCAGTCCGTTTTTGGGTCAAATCAAAATAGTGGTTTTGAGACCACAAATCCGAAGTAGAAATGTCAATTTTATTATTTCTTTAAGGTCTATAGTATGATTGAATGATTGTGTGAAAATTTCGTTAAGAAATTTTATCGATAGAGTGTCCAATTTGACTAGTAGGACTAAATTGCAATAGGTGCAAAATGTGTGTTCTAGAAGCTTAGGGTGTTTAATTGTAGTGAATTCTTAAATTGGAGGTCCTTAAATGGTAATTAGACCATTATACTTCTTAGTGGACAAAAATGGACATGAAGTAGGTAAAATTTCAAAGTTTAAGTGAAGGGCATTTTGGTAATTTGGTAAATAAAGCCAAAATAACTAAAATAAAAGATGTCATCTTCTTCAATTTCATCTTTATTGCCGAAAATTTGAGGGAAACCATAGCTAGGGTTTTGTCCAAGCTTCCAAGCTCGATTGTAAGTCCATCTTTTTCCCGTTTTTAATGATTGTTACGTTTTTGTGAATGTTGTAACTTGATTTAGCTATTCTATGGACTAATTTGAAAGAAAATCAAAGTCTAAAATTTTACCCATGTTGAATAAGCTTGTATTTTGATGTTTAATTTTAGAAAATGCATGTTTGTTGTTAGTTAAACAACATTTATAAAGTGATTTTTGGTGAAATTGTGAAACAGGGACTTATTTGTAAAAAGTTGTAAAATGTGGGTTAAAAAGTGAATAAATTCAAAATGGTGGCTGTTTTAAGCATAGATAAAAGTCGGCTAGGCTTGGGTTGAGAAGAAATTTAAGGAAATTCATTTTACGAGCCTAGGGACTAAAATGTAAAATGTTAAAAGTTTAGGGATAAAAATGTAATTTTTGCCATAAGGTGTTTTTGGTCTGAATTGAAAAATATGATGATTAAATAAGTTAAATTGATGTTATAGATCAAGAAAAACGAAGTTCGAGTTTAGACCGGGGAAAGAACAAGGTTGTGGACTAAATCGAACTAATAGCCGTTTTTGTACCGAGGTAAGTTCGTATGTTAATAAGCATTATTGTAATTGTATTTTAAATGCTTTAATATTGCATGAACTGTATTATTGACCTTACGGACACGTTCGACAAAGATTCGGCAAATGTGAAAATCCCGGTTGAACCTTAAGAATAAATTAGGATACAAGTGACATGTCACTAGGAATTTATGTGATTATGTGAATTATGTGATTGGTCTTTGGTCCCTGTATGTCCCACAGGTATCTGAGTATACCGACATGTGTTGCGGTTACTTGACAGCTTGTGTGAGCAGTACCGTGTAGCCATGTCTCGACTGACAGCTTGTGTGAGCAGGCCTGCTACCTGCTCAAAGTGAGCATATATGTGATTGAGGTAGCATTGGCTAAATATGTAGCACCTTGTGTACAAGGTTTCCGAGTATCCAATAGTATTCCAAGTGGTTCAATGGGTAAGTCAAAAATAAGGATGAGTATGAGTTCATGTTGAAAGGGTACAGGTACGTACACTAAGCTTGAAATTATTGAGAGTGTGAAATGATAAGATCTCGGTAAGATATGAATACATGATGTTTATTGCAATTTATATTATCTTGAATTATATTATTGAACGGTAATTTGTATGGTAAGAATTTCTTATTATTTGCATACGAGCTTACTAAGCTATATAGCTTACTCCATTTTATTTTCCATGTTTTATAGTGTCATCAAACGATTATTTTGGGTATAGATGAACTTAACATTTTGAGTATATGGCATGTATAGGGACTTGGTCATTTTGTTATATGTGTCATTATGATTTGGCCAAATGTGTTGGCTTAATATTAGTGAAAGATCCATTTTGTTTAAGGCCATGAGATTTGGCTTGTCTTAGTTAAATTGGTTGTAAGTATTTATATAATTATTTGCAAGCATGTATGCCAATGTCCTTGTGATGTGGGTTATAATTACTTATTAAATGGTATGCTAGCATGGAATTGGTATGTGTTAGCCATGATTGTGGATGTTTTGGTTGCCTAAGTATGCCATGAATTGTGCCATTGAATTGGTGTAAGTTTAGGTGTAAATGAGGGTGGCAAATGGCTTGGTAAATAGCTTTTATTTTGTCCACACGGGTAGACGAACAGGCGTGTGTCTAGGTCGTGTGTGACACACGGCCTATCCCACGGGCATGTATTTTAGCCGTGTGTCCCCTTAACCTTAATTTTGAGAAATAGAATGTCTAGAATTGGGCACACGGGCAAAGACACGGGCGTGTGCCTCAGCCGTGTGTGCTACACGGCCTAGAACACGGGCGTGTGTCTTGGCCGTGTGAAACCTGCACCTAATTCGAATTAAATTAATTAAGCACACGGCCTAGCACACGGGCGTGTGGCATGGCCGTGTGGCATAAGTCAGAGATCACCCTAAATCGAACACGGTCTGTAGCACGGGCGTGTCCCAAGGTCAGAAGGGCGCGTCTCTTAGACCACACGGGCGTGTGAGCCCTGTCTCTAGCAAAATTTTTCTAAGTTTTGTAAAAATTCCCTGAGTTCTCGGTTTAGTCTCGGACCACCACTAAAGCATGTTTTGGGCCTCGTAGGCTCATATTAGGGACTTTATGATTGAATATGAATGGTTTTGATTTGGACACAAATTTATGACTCGAAATTTTATGAATGCTTGTGTTGTAAGTCCGGTAATGCCTCGTACCCTGTTCTGGCGTTGAATACGGGTAAAGGGTGTTACATAATGTGCGTGGTTAAGTCTCAGATTAAACCAAAGAGTAGCATCTGGTAAGATATACATTAATTTTATTGCGTCGACAATCACCTATCTTTTATACCGTGTGAGTACTTAGTATACTGCTAAAGATTCATGTTGGGGATCTTAGTTTATCCATAGCATACTTTATCTTATTTTTTTAAGTTATTGCTTCAACAACAATACTCGCAATTTACCTTGTTTCTATCTAGTTATTGCACCGACATTAATAGACAAAAGACAACCATCCCTGTGGGATCGATATCCGACAGACTCACATCTATCTATTATACTTGCATCGACAGTGTATGCTTGCACATTATTGCTGTGACGTTTACAGCCGATCAAGTTTTTGGCGCCATTGCCGGGGATGGCGTTTATTTGATGTTTATTTTTTTTCTTGTGTGTCTTTGTACTTTGTTTTCATTATATAATTGTTATTATTCACTAACTTGTTTTCTCTTTGTTGTTATTTTTCAATTTCATCTTAGGTGTTTTATGACCCGAAGCAATTCAAATTTTCTTGTCGACTTTGATCCAGAAATTGAAAGAACTATTCGGAGAGACTTCGAGAATAAAGAATTATGGATTTACTAGGAGACAATGCAGCCATACCCCCGATACAGCAACCGATACAATAGCAAAACATTCATAACCCATTGTTGCCACAAAATGTTCACATCCACAATAGAACCATACGAGATTGTGTAGTACCTATTCTAGATGATCTATAACCAGGAGTTTTTAGACCAGCAATTCAAGCTAGGAACTTTGAACTCAAGCCAGTGATGTTTCAAATGCTAAACTCCAATGGTTAATATGCTGCACTGCCACATAAAGATGCGAGAAAACATCTTAAATCCTTTTTATTGATCTGTCCTTCCTTTAGTCAACAAGGCGTTCTTGATGATGCCTTAAGGATGTAATTATTTCCCTATTCCTTACAAGGGAGAGCTCGCACTTGGTTTCTTGGGCTACCTGCTAGATCAATCACTTCTTATAATTCTCTTGCCACGCAATTTGTGTTGTGATTTAACCAACCGACAATGAATGCTCGTCTTCAAAATGATATTACTGCTTACCATCAGCTGGATGATGAACATCTTCACACTACATGGGAAAGTTATAAGTCTTTGCTTCGACGTTGTCCCATGCACGACATGAAACCAGAAACAAGAATTGAGATTTTTTTATAATGGTTTGAATTCACATACAAGGAATCTTGTCGACGCATCAACCAATGGATCGCTGCTGGATTATACTTATTATATTGCTGTGAGAATTCTTGAGAGAATTGCTCAAAATGATTACCAATATCCCATCTCTGGAGCTACACAAGTAAAGGCTACTCCAGGAGTTATTGAATTGGATGCAATATCCGCACTAAGTGCCCAAGTCTCTTCGCTCACAAACACGATTAAAAATATGCAAGGGACGAGTGACGTTGCACCTATACAGGTTGCTCAACAATTGGATATTCCTACCTTTTGCTGTGAAATTTGTGGTGACAACCATAGTTATGAAGATTGTCCGCAACATGCAGAAAATGCCTGTTATGTTAGTAATATTCACAACAATTCTTATGGAAACATTTCCAACAACTCTGCACGCAACTAACAGTTTAGGAGAACTCAGAATGTTGGACAAAATGCAGCAACATTCAGATATGGGAATGCATCTACTTAGGGCAATTATAATCCATGACAAGGGAATTATACTGAACAACAACAGATCTATAGTCTGCATGCTCAGAGGTATCAACAATAAGGGTCTACACAATCATATCAAAGTCAGATGCAACCATAACATTCTTCGATGATGAATCAGAATATCCAAGGACAGAGACAACAACAGTGTAACAGCCCGATTTTGGGGCTAGTCAGAATAGTGGTTTTGGGACCACTAAACCGAGGTCGAGGAAAATCATTTTGATGTTATTTTATGCGTTATAGCATTAATATATGACTATGTGAAAAATTTTGGTACTTCAATTTTAATGATTGCATGCTTAATTTTGAAAAAGGACTAAATCGCATAAAGTGTGAAAGTACTATTTTTAAAGGTAGAAGTACCTAATAATTATAGAATGTAAATTAGAGGTCTTTAAAGTGCAAATAGGCCATTTTGGAGTGTGATGGCCGGCCATGTAGTATGGGGAGACAAGAGCATTTAATGTTTGGTCAAAATTAGGTGAGAAAAGATGAATAAGAATATGGTAAAAAGAAAAACTATCTTCTTTCACTATTCACTCATCTCTTTCCACCAAAAATTGAAGAAGAAATAGAGCTCTTGGGGGTTCAAACTTTCAGCCACTCAATTCATATTCAAGTAAGTGATTTAGGTGGTTTTAATTGATGATTTTTGTGTTTTTGGAGTCCCCAAAGCTTAAGCTAGCTAATGATGGGACTAATTTGAGATATGGTTGAAAGTTTAGGGACTTTCCATGAGAGTAGTTATGTTGTTAACTGAGTTTTTATGGAAGAAAATAAATGTTAGGGAGATGAGAAACAACTTTTGTGAAAGATGTTAGCATGAAAACACCTAAATAGGACTTGAATGCAAAGATTTAAATTGTGTCATAAATGCAAGAAATAGTTGGAATGGTGAGTAGTTGTAAGAGAAATAAATGTTTAGCTAGGCTTCTTTATTAAGAAAATGTGATAAAAATGATTTACGAGCCTAGGGGTAAAATCGTAATTTTGCCATAGTACAAGGGCAAAATGGTCATTTTTGCCTAAGTGTAGATTTTGGTGCATTATGGTCATAGAATGATCTAAATGAATGAATTTTATTGTTATAGATCAAGAAGAGCGCGAAATTAACATTGATTGGGGAAAAGGCAAGGTTACGGATTAAACCGTTAGTTGACACGTTTTGCACCGAGGTAAGTTTATGTGCAAACTATACATTTTATATACATACATTATCGTTGTTGATTGGTGCATGGCATGATTGAGAACATGTGTGATTCAAGTGGATTGAATACGGAAGTTATTGTATAATTATTGTATGAATGACGAAATAGTCATATAAACGTGTAATAAACACTTGATGGTGCGCTATGTGCGATACCACCTAGTTATTTAATTACTATGGGCTATGTACGATACCATCGTCTAGTTATCATTTGGTGGGCTATGTGCGATACCACCGTAACTAACCTTTTCGGTGGGCTATGTGCGATACCACCGTAACTAACCTTTTTGGTGGGCTATGTGCGATATCACCTTAATAAAGACTGATGGTGGGCTAAGTGCGAAACCACCGAGTAATTTGATTATGAGTAATTGATTAAGAGTTTGTGATGTGTTGTGACATTGTGGTGCTAAGTGTAGGGAAGCATGCTAATGAATGTATACATTAAACTTGTGATAAGGTTGGAATTTGGGAATGGAAGAAATGAGTAAGCTTGATTATGAATGTGGATTGTTCCTTGTTTAGTATGTAATGCTATAATGTTATATTGTTTACATGTAAACTTACTAAGCTTAATGCTTACTCCCCATTTCTTTTCCCTTGTTTCATAGAGTTTAAGAGCTGAGCCGGGATACGCTGATAACCAGAAGATCGCCCACACTATCAACTCATCTCGGTATATCTAGACTTAGTGATTTTGTGTATGGCATGTATAGGGGCTAGACTAGTTAGATTATTTTGTTATTTTGGCCAAGATGTGTTGGCCCCCTTTTAAGATAACTATTTTGTATATTGTCATGGTTGATGTCTCACTTTGTCATTTATGAAAATATGAAGATATTCATGGAAGTTCCTATTGCAAATTATGAGTGTTTATTGATATGTTGAATTTAGTATTTAGATGTGTCTTTGGGTCATGAATTACGTTGAATGGAATTGGAGTGTGTATGTATGAAATGTAGGGTGGCAAAGGGCTTGGTAGATAGCCTTCTAATCGTTCACATGGGTAGACACACGGGCGTGTGTCTAGACCGTGTGGGAGGCATGACTAGCACATGGGCGTATGCCCAGGCCGTGTAAAGTCTGCACCTTGCATTTGGAATTTAAATCGCCACACGGCTGATGCACACGGCCGTGTGTATAGGCCATGTGGATATGTCAGAATGCCAAGGTTTGGCACACGAGCCAGGGCCACGGGCGTGCCAAGGCCTTGTGAAGTTAGTCAGTGTCGACCACGGGTGGAAGACACGGGCATACCTTAGGAGCACGGGCGTGTCCCTAAACTCACACGGGCGTGTGGTCCTTGATTTGTTGAAAGGTTTTTTGATTTCGTAATAGTTCCCGGGATAGTTCCAATTCCTCTCGGGAGTAAGTTTAGGGCCTCCTAGGCCGAGTATGTGTAAGGGATGGGTTTAAACAAACTTTTATAACCCTACTCGAGATGGTTAAGCAAGTTTAGTTAGGTAATGCCTCAAACCCTGTTCCGGCTTCAATAAGGGTAAGGGGTGTTACATTTAGTGGTATCAGAGTTATGGTTTATTTGGTTTTAGGACTCCCATAGCATGTGTGAGAGTCTAGTTATACATGCCATAAGTGTATAATGATAGTGTGGTGGCTTCTGATGATTTTAAACTTTGTTTATATATAGTGTATGGATCTCGATCAATCGGCTGCTGATGACACAGCTAGTAATGTGCCAGCTCCCGCGCAAGGGACCGCGCCTGTCCAGAATGGACCCGAGACTAGGGGTTAAGGAGAAGAGGCTCGGGAAGCCTTTCTCCAAATGATGAGTAACTGGTATACGGAGTATGTGCGAGCAAACCCCAATGCTCAACCTCCTCCTCCCTATCCTATACCTCAGCCAGTTCCTGTGGCTCCCCAAGGTATAGAATTAGTGAGGACAACTAAGCCCCCGGTAGACAAAATTTGGAAGCAAGGGGCTGAGGACTTTCGAGCTAATAAAGATGATGACCTTGAGAGGGCAGAGTTCTGGCTTGAGAACTCGATGAGAGTATTCGACGAACTCTCCTGCACACATGAGGAGAGTTTAAAATGTGCCGTGTCTTTACTGAGGGACTCGGCATACCATTGGTGGAAAACATTGACATTAGTGGTTCCTAAGGAGAGAGTAACGTGGGACTTCTTTTTGGATGAGTTTCGTAAGAAGTATATAAGTCAGCAATTTGTTGATCAGAAACGGAAGGAATTCCTTGAGTTAAAATAAGGAAAAATGACTGTGGCGGAATATGAGCGCGAATTTGTTAGGCTCAGTAAGTACGCACAAGAGTGTGTGTCAACAGAAGCTATCTTATACAAGAGGTTTGAAGATGGGCTGAATGAGGATGTCAGACTTTTAGTCGGGATTTTAGAACTAAAAGAATTTTTGGTATTGGTGGATAAGGCAAGTAAGGCCGAAGAATTGAGTAAGGAAAAGAGGAAAGCCGTGAGTGAGGCTCGGGATGCAAGAAAGAGGCCAATGAGTAAATCCTACCAAGCTCAATCGAAGAGGTCCAAGGAAGTGAATCCTCAGACGACTGCATCAGTTGGATTTTTGCAGAGAGAGTGAGGCAACACGTACCCAGGTTCAAGAGTTCAAGCCACCTCGATGGCAAGTGTGGGCAATTCAAAGTCCAACCCGAAGTGCCCAAGTTGTGGCAGACATCACACTGGGGAGTGTTGGGGAAACAACCGGAATTGTTATAAGTGTGGCTCCCCTGACCATTTCATCCGAAACTGCCCTAAGAAGGATGATAAAGAGAGGAAGCAAGAGATAAGATCAAGCAGTGCATCTTCTAGGGGTAGGCCACAAAAGAACCCGGTTGGTGGGACTAGTGGTAGAGGTGCATCACGAGACTCTGCTGTAAGGGCTTATGCCATTCGTGCTCGCGAAGAGGCATCATCTCCAGATGTAATAACGGGTACTTTTTCTCTTTATAACACATTTGTTATTGCTTTGATTAATCCGAGGTCTACCCATTCCTATATTTGCATGAGATTGGCATCTAGTTTAAGTATGACTGTTGAGTCTACGGAATTAGTGGTAAAGGTGTCAAACCCGTTAGGTAAAGATGTGCTAGTTGATAAGGTGTGTAGAAGTTGTCCTTTGACAATTAGGGGTCATTGTTTTCTGGCAAACCTTATGTTGTTGCTGTTCGATGAATTTGACTTGATTCTTGGCATGGATTGGTTGACTACCCATAGTGTTTTAGTGAACTGCGGTAGTAAATTTATTGAATTGAAATGTGAAAATAGAGATGTTATTCGGGTTGAATCAGGTGGGTCAGATAGTTTACCGGTGATGATTTCTTCCATGGTGGCTGAGAAAAAATTGAGAAAAGGGTACGAGTCTTATCTCACTTTCGTGTTAAATACTCCGGAGTCTGAAGTAAAGATTGAAACAGTACCGGTTGTATGCGAGTATCCGGATGTATTCCCGAAATAGTTACCCGGATTGCCTCCAGTTAGAGAGGTCGAGTTTTGAATTGAGTTCGTTTCGGGAACGACACCTATTTCGGTTGCTCCGTATAGGATGGCCCCACTAGAGTTGAAAGAACTGAAGGTTCAGTTGCAAGAGTTAACAAACAAGGGTTTTGCAAGACCAATCTATTCACCGTGGGGTGCTCTGGTGCTTTTTGTAAAGAAGAAGGATGGGTCGATGAGATTGTGTATAGACTACAGACAACTCAACAAGGTGACGGTGAAGAATAAGTATCCTTTACCAAGGATAGATGACCTATTTGATCAACTTAAGGGAGCTACGGTGTTCTCCAAGATAGACCTGAGGTCTGGCTATTACCAATTGAGGGTTAAGGAGCAAGACATGCCGAAAATCGCATTTCGATCGAGGTATGGCCATTATGAGTTTCTGGTCATGCCGTTCGGTTTAACGAATGCCCTTGTGATTTTTATGGACTTAATGAACCGTGTCTTCCGACCATATTTAGACAAGTTTGTGTTATCTTTATTGATGACATATTGATTTATTATCGAGATGAGGGTGACCATGCGGAACATCTGAGGATTGTCTTACAGACTTTAAGAGACAAGTAGTTATATGCTAAATTTAGCAAGAGTGAATTTTGGCTCCGAGAGCTCAGATTTCTAGGACACATTATGTCGGGTGATGGTATTAGAGTTGACCCGAGTAAGATCTTGGCTATTGTGGAGTGGAAACTACCGAGAAATGTGTCAGAAGTCAGAAGCTTTTTGGGTTTAGCGGGGTATTACAGACGTTTTGTGAAGGGGTTCTCCATGATTGCTACCCCGATGACGAAACTATTGCACAAAGATATTAAGTTTGAATGGACTGAAAAATGTCAACAAAGTTTTGAGAGATTAAAAATATTGTTGACTGAGGCACCGGTTTTGGTTCAACCAGAATCAGGAAAAGAGTTTGTGGTCTACAGTGACGCGTCGTTAAATGGTCTCAGTTGTGTGTTGATGCAAGAGGGTAAGGTAGTCGCTTACGCCTCGAGACAGCTAAAACCGCATGAGAAAAATTATCCGACTCATGACTTGGAATTGGCCGCGATTGTTTTCGCGTTAAAGATTTAGCGACATTACTTATATGGAGAGAAGTTTCGAATCTTCACGGATCATAAGAGTTTGAAGTATTTGATGGATCAAAAGGATTTAAATTTGCGACAACGACGGTGGCTCGAAATATTGAAGGACTATGAGCTAGTAATCGATTACCATCCGGGAAAAGCGAATGTGGTCGCGGATGCCCTGAGTAGGAAATCCTTGTATGCTTTGAGAGCTATGAGCACGAGGTTAGCATGGTCTAACGATGGTGCTATATTAGCCGAGTTGAGGGCTAGGTCACTATTTATTCAACAGATATGTGAAGCTCAAAAGAATGATAATGATATGCAATCTAAGAGAGCTAAGTGTGAATCGGGAGAGGATTCTGATTTTCGGATGAGTTTACACTACACCAAAACAGACTTTTAGCGGCATTTTTTTGGGCTTTAGCGGCGTTTTTAAGCGCCACTAATATAATTTGCGGCGCTTTGAAAGCGCGCAAAACGCCGCTAAAGAAAGCGCCGCAAAATTTAGTGGCGTTTTTGTGAGAAAAACGCTAAAGGTAGGGGCTTTAGCGCGCGCTTTCAAACAAACGCCGCTAAAGGTAGGGGCTTTTAGCGGCCTTTTCGTAAAAACGCCGCTAAAGGTAGGGGCTTTTAGCGCGCCGCATAAACGCCGCTAAAGGTAGGGGCTTTAGCGCGCCAGACAAACGCCGCTAAAGGTAGGGATTTTAGCGCGCTTTTCGGAAAAATGCCGCTAAAGGTAAGGGCTTTTAGCGGCGCTTTTGACAAACGCCGTGAAAGGTAGGGGCTTTTAGCGCGCCTGCTTTAAAAACGCCACTAATTTGCACAGATCCGCTCGCTCTTTTTCCAATATCCTACCCTCCCCGCATTAAAAACCACCAAAAACAAAGAACAATTGCATATAATTCCAACCCAAGGCAAAGAAATAAAATATTTAAATCTCAAGAAAAGCATTAAATCTAAACGATACTTCAAATTTAATAGCAGATATATGATATTTATTAATAAATGAAACATAATTCAAACAATTCTTACAATAATGTTTAATCAGAACAATGTTAAAAAAATCTTACAAGAAGAAAAGAAATGTCTAAGAGGGCGGCCTCTGCATCGCTACTGGAACAATCGTGATCATAGTCTGCAATGTGTAGGTGGAGTTCTTCATACTTTTCGCTCGCTCGCCTCCGCGGCCGCTGCCTCCGCTCTAAGTTGAGCAATATGGTCCGCCTCTCTCGCTGCTGCCTCCGCTCTAAGCTGAGAAATTTGCTCAGCTGTGCTCGCTTCCATCAGAGATATCTGGTCTTTCATCTCGAACTTCAAAGACGAGATTGACTCGGAAGGCATGTATTGCCGAGAGCCGGATCCAAAATATTGGGTCGGAGTAACACCTGATCCTTGACATCGAACCCGACCATACCTTGTAAGACCCAAAACATTAGTGATAATTCTGTTATAAATATACTCAAGATTAACAAAACTATCAATCGAAGGCATGTATTGCCGGGAGTCGTACCTTTCAGGACCCAAAACATCAGTAATAATTCTATTATCAATCTCCTCGAGATTAACAAAATTGTCAGGCGAAGCAACCGCTTCATACTCCGCCTTCTTCTCCTTTAGTTTATCCTAATAAATTAGTAAAAGAGTTAGAAACGAAATATATAATAAAAAGGAATGAAACATAACTTAAAATTAGAAATTTAAAACTACAAAAGATGAATTAAACCATTATAATTAAACATTATAAATATTTATAAAAAATCAAATTTTATTAAATAAATATACCAAAATTTCTATGACCTTTGGTCATCATCTGAGATCCATCCTTCTTCCTATGCGTAATGTCAAAAAGTTGAAGGCGCCCAACTGTTTGACTGTGAAACTTCCTACATTATGGCAGAAAAAATGATTTTTAATAGTATAAATCATTAATATTTGAAAGAAGTAATAAATTATAATACATCACCCTCGGCTACACAAGCAAAACTTACGAACCCGCTGTGTGCGTGAATTATTGTTTCGTCACGCTTGTTCCAACTCGCTCACGGTCCTACATAATGGGATTTAAATTATTTATATAGTAAATACGATAAACTAAAAATTTCTAAGACTTTGAAAGCACGTAATACCTCTCTTTTCTTTGAATTCCGTAATCTAACTTGATCTTCCCATTGGTACCTCAACATTCCGTGAGACATTTCGCTTTTTAAATCGAGGCTTATGTCTTTCTTAAAATATTGTTTTTTTAGGGTGCTTTTATTGTCTCTCCATTTTTTACCCAACGTCTTCTTAACATAGTCATCGGAGACCTCTAAAGCAAATCTACCCTGAATTTTTTTTAAAAAAAAGTTAATATAAATGAAGGTTAAATTAAAGTATTATAAATTGCATTCACCTTTTATTACCTTAATATTATCGAGAGCTCGATTTTTGTTGGCATCAGGCATGTGATGCCATGATTTGTAGTTAATGGAAACATATTCGAATTTCGTGCTATAATGCCCAAATAGCCTGCCAACAATCGAGCTTCAGATCCGATAGGCTGGCCATGATTGTTTCTCCTTACTTCAACACGCTGGGTAGGCTCTAAGTCATATAAATCTGTAAGTAACGACGCCCCGAGCTCACAAGCGCCCCACCACCCTCATTTGAAAAATAATATATTATTATATTAAAATTGAAAAATGAATCAATAATAAAATTCAACATGCATGTAAAATAAACTTAACATTACTTTGGAATTCTCCATGCTCATCATCTATGTCCGCAGACTAGAAGATCCAACAATCGTATCCCGTCCACTATTTACGTCTTACGGATTTGGAGTATAATTTCTAATATTTAAACCTCGTAATCGTCTTCTAGGCATTTTTCCTGCAATACACATAAAATAGTTCAAAATATTAGTAACAAATAACAACAATAATAGGACATTTAAAATAGTTAAATTATATAACATGACCAACATGAAAATTATAATATTACATATAAATAATAAATCGTTAAATCTTACTACATCATATTTCAGTAAATATCTTCGTCCACATCCTGATTGAACCCATTGAAATTGTTGACTAGTACTAGGGATATTTTCAGTTAAGTCTTGTTCTGGAAAAGGCAAAGTTTCTGATCTTTCGACTATGTCATCTCTACTTCCACTGCCAATGTCGAACAAGTCTCTAGGGGTGTTTCGAAGTACAACGTACCAACCCTCATCAGTTGGATCTTCGGAGTAAAAAACTTGTTTAACTTGAGAAGAAAACACATACGGCTCGTCCATCAGTTGTTCTCCGGTGTGAATCAATCGAGAGAAATTCACCATTGTAAAGCCATATTGATCGTTTTTAATTCCGCGAGCCGTATTCACATCAGCCCAATCACCTCGAAATAAGACAACTTTGCATTTGCCGTAATAATCCAACTCAATGATGTCAGTAATAAGTCCGTAATACTCCAGATTCCCCTCGACCGGATTACTGTCCCTAGCACTAGCATAACTTGTAATCGAAGAATTAACAACAATTCCGCAATTTTGGGTTCTCCTCAATCTCTCGCGATACCTTGTATGAAATCTGTATCCGTTGATGAGGAAGCCATTATATCTTTTAACTATTCTGTTTGGACCTTGTGAAAGCCATTTAACGTCGTCATTTACTTTATTCCGACTCCAAACCTATTGATGGAAAGTAAATCGAGTAATTATGAATGTTATGAGAAAACATTATGACTTGACAACGAAAACTTAAATTGCATACCATTTGGCTTAACCATTCATGGAATGATTCTGTGAACAACTTATTAATTTCTCGTCGATTTAACCTTCGGGATCGTGAACGAGCTCTCAATATTTGTTTGTACTCACTATCCAGGTAAAAAGGTTTTACTTTGTTAGAAAAACAAACAAATTATAATTGATGAGTATTTATCAAATTCTAGAACTTACGTCCAAATGGTTCCATTGAATCGTGATGAAAAAGAATGTATCGATGTGCTTGGACCCACGATCTATCGTCTAATTCTCGCAATTTCGACTTTGCCGATCGGTTCTCCGAAACTTTGAAATAAATAAGTTTCGCCAAATTATGATCTGTGAGCCCAACATTTCTACTTGGTCTTTCATTCTTGTTTCGACATCTTCCAAATACCTCGAGCAGTAAAGTCATACATTCCTCGCCAAGTAGCCTCGGCAATTGATCCTTCCGGATAACGTTTATTGCGGCAAAGATGACTTCAATTTGGAAAGGAACCTAAACACGGTATACAACATTATCGAAGTTGCAACTAAAGGCATTGAGCTAAATGCCCGGATTTTTTGCAAGTAAAGTAAGACCTTTCAATGGGATACATCCATCGATAGAAAACGGATCCACCAAGAAGTGCTTCACGCGGGAGATGAATTAACAAGTGCACCATAATAGTGAAGAATAAAGGCGGGAAGATCTTCTCCAGATTGCATAAAGTCAATACGGCTCGATCTTGTAGTCTCTCAAGTTCTTGAACATTCAAAACTTTACCACAAATGCCTTTCATTATATTTGATGATTCAATTCAGTGTAACACCCCAAACCCCACAAGTACACCACGGCCACGATCGAACGGTATGTTATGGGGAAAATCGTATTTGAGAGGTTAGGTTTCCGGTGAAAGGTTTAACGAAAACTCTTTGATGTATCCGTACTTGTAAAAAAACCTTGGGCATGATTGTTTTAAAACCGGTAGTGCATTTTGAAGACCCGGGAATTTGAAAGCTTAGTTGAAAAGTAAGTTTTTATCATTTAGAAGGCGAGAAATTCCTTTTAGTTACTTAAAAACATTTTGAACTTAGTGTGGAAGATCACAAGTTTAGAAAATATTTGAGTTGCGTTCATTTAAAGATTTTAATGTGATACCCGTTGGTAAAGTTTAAAACATATCGCTTTGTAGTCTTGAAAACCGTTTCATTCCAAGTTTTATCCATTATTAACCCAAGAATTTATTAAGGCTAAATTGAAATCAAATTTTAAGCATATAAATAATCAAAGCATAATTTTAAAAGGCCATTTACAATCCCAACAAAACCAAATGAAAATAAATGAAATAAAGTACCAAGTGCTTAAATCGGTTGCAAAACCGACTTTATTCATGGCATGGTCACCTCAAGTCCACCGGCTCCATGTCCGCGATCTAAGTGTCACTGAAATGATAAGGAGAAGGTGAGTCGCAAGACTCGGTGCATAAATCCCCTCCCAATTAATACAACATACAAACACACACAATCTGAGAACAATGTCATTAATGCACCCAATCCTAGCCATCCACAACACCTTTTCTACCCCGTGTGGTACCAAACCACCGGTGGTGCCAAACCACCGGTGACCCAAAGTCACGATATCCATAAGTGTGGTGCCAAACCACTTTGGTGACCCAAAGTCACGAAGAATCCAATGATGGGGCCAACCCATCGTGTGATACCAAATCACTTTGGCGTCAATCTCATTATCAATCGTGGGGCCAACCCACTCGGGACGAGACGCTATGAGGTGCCAAACCTCCGTGACCCAAAGTCACAAAATAACTGCGTGGTACCAAACCCTTTGAGGTGCCAAACCTCTGGTGTCCCAAAGACACGGATATCATATTCCCCCTCCTCTCATATCACCCATTATCATACCGACTCATGTAAAGTATGCAAATCATACAAATCATGCTACATGTTTAATGTTGCATCTCATAACACATACATCATAGGTCATGATCTCAAGTATATCAACAATAGAACTCGTAATGAAACGGACTTACTCGAATCCGTGCACATACCCAATCGGGTATCATATCAATCAACCATCTTGTTTTGGCTTTATTAAACAATCAGATTATTAAGCATATTACTAAGCAAAGAGTGTGTTAGTTTACACACTGTTAAAACGCAAGCCTTAATCCCAAGGAACCGATCTAAGACCCTCGATTATCTTGCTCCTATAATCGCCACATATGAGATTAGGACCTAGGCCATTCGGCCAAAACCATTAAACCAAAGGGGTTAACGTTTGAACCCTTACCTTACACTTGATTTGGTTTCTACCAAATCCCGAACCAAACGATGGTTCTTCTTTATGCATACGGCACACCCTATTAAGAGGAAAGATTAATCCTTTGAAACTTTGACTTAACGAAACTAAAAGAGTGGACTAAAAGAACCAACCCTTACCACCACTTACCAATCGATTAATGAGAGGAAGACGGCTCCTCTTGCTTGCTTCCAAAATCTGGATGCCCTATGATAAAATCGATTCCAACACAAAAGATTAACTCCTATCAACAAAGGCCAAAATCGGCTCTTAACCAAACCAAAATCGACAAAGAACAAGGGAGAAGAGAAATGAACATTCGGCCAACCACTTACCTTGCTCTAAACCCAATTGGACACCACACAAAAGAGAGATCACACCACACCAATATTCGGTCAAGACTTAAACAAAAAGGAGAAGAATACTCGGCCTTACACAAAGAAGGAGAACACAAGAGAAAGATGAAAAGAAAGGGGTTGATATTCGGCCAATAACAGAAATGGGAAAAAGAAGAAGAAGTAGGAAAGTACTTTCGGTTTTGACAAGAAGAAGGAATGGAGAAAATGTTTTGGGGAATAAATTTCGGCTATCAAGGTTTCAAGAGAAGAAAGGAAGAAAGTATGAGAAGAATAGGGTACTAATTTCGGTTTACACAAATGAAAAAGAAAGAAAGATGGAAGAGAACATTCGGCTATCAAAGAATATCAAGAGAAACAAGCAATTTTTGGCAAGTATGTGCTTGGACTTTCGGTTTCAAGAAGAAAATGCAGAAACTGACTTGAAATTTCGGCTTGCTTTTGACAAAAGAAGGATTTTGGCTTACACAAATTTGACCGAAAATGCCAAAAAGAATTTCGCCCTCTCCACTTACCCACTTACCAAAACCAGCCACTCCCCATGAAGCACCCAACATTCTACCACTACCTCCAAACACTCCCAACCACTAATTCAAACTAGTTTGAACTAGTCAACCTCCACAATTTACTCTCCACCCACCATTTGAACAATTTGACTTGGTCTATGGCGAGTTTGAAGCGCCCACAACTCTTCTTCTTCTCCCTGCCAGTCAAAATGGAAGCAAAAATATGAGACTTCTGCAGCTTGAACATAGGACCTCCTTCCCCGCAAGTGACGCCAAACCCAAGCTCCAAGTGGCGCCTAACTTGCCACTCTACTAGCTCAATTCTTGTGCTAACATTCTCCTAAAAATATTTATAAACCCCACTCATTCGGCTCCCTCACCTAAAGCTTAAAACTAAAGTTTCCCCAACCACTCAAAGCTTACACCAAGCTTACAACTAAGCGCCAAAACAATTGAAACACAACATTGCGGTGCCAAATACATGCAAACAATGCAATAATCAAAATAGCCTCTAACCGGGATATTACGTTTTACCCTCTTAAAAATAATTTCGCCTCGAAATTACCTCGGTCAAAAGAGTTGAGGGTATTGCCGCCTCATCATATCCTCTGGTTCCCACGTAGCTTCTTCTACGCCATGGTTACGCCATAGCACCTTTACCAAAGGAACCGACTTTCACGCAGAACCTTCACATCTCGGTCTAGAATCGCTGACCGGTTCTTCTTCCATGGTCAAATCCGAATTTACCTCGATCTCCTCCATCGCTACGACATGCGATGGATCTCGAACGATAGCACCTAAGCATCGTAAACGTGAAATATGTCGTGAATCGACTTAGCTCACTTGGTAACTCAAGGCCGATAAGCCATCGGTCCCACTCGTCTCGCACCTTATACGCCCAATAAACCTCGGACTTAACTTGCCCTTCTTTTCGAACCTCAACACTTTCTTCCATGGCGAGACCTTCAAAAAAACTTGATCTCCCACAAAGAAATTCTATATCTCTCACTTTGAGATCGGCATAAGACTTCGCTCGTGTCAGAAGCTTCCTTCAACCGAGCCTGAATCAACTTAACCTTGTCTTGAGGCCTGCGCAACCAACTCGTCCCAACAACCGACGTTCACCCAACTCCGCCCAACATGTAGGTGAGCGACACTTCCTACCATACAACGCCTCATATGGTGCCATCTTGATACTTGCTTGATAACTATTGTTGTAGGCGAACTCACCTAATGGCGTAAACTCCTCCCAACTACCTCTAAAGTCCAAAACACTGACCTCTCAAAGATATCCTCTAAGATCTCAGATAACCCTCTCCGATCGCCCGTCGGTGTGGGTGAAATGTCAGTCTTTGAAATCCAACCGCTGCACTGCAGAGCCCGATGCAACGCTTTCCTAACCTTGATGTAAATCCCGGGATCCCTATCCGAGATGATCGATCATCGCACACCAAATGCGACCCTCACTATCTCTCGACACATACGGCTTCACCAACCTCTCAAGGAGTAATCGACCACCGAATAAAATGAGGTGATTTAGTCGACGATCCACAATTACCCAAACCGAGTCCTTCTTGCTCGGGCGAAGAGGTAATCCACCGACAAAATCCATAGTTATCCTTTCCTACTTCCACTAGGGAATCTTCTTCGGTCAAGCAACCCGACGGCAATCGATGTTCAGCCTTGACCACGACATGTCGACACTTTCCAACAAACTCTGTCACCTCTCTCTTCGCACTGCCACCAAAAGCGCTCTCTTAGATCCCTATACATCTTGCTACCTTCGGGATGCATAGCGTGACGGGCCGCTATGGGCGTCTGAAGAATCCTCCGCTTTAACTCGATATCCTTCGGCATACAAGCTCTCCCTTGAAAACACAAAGACCCCATCACTAGACATATCAGAACCCTCCAAACCACCATCCTCGCACTTGCAACCTCCGCGCATTCGTAACCTCATCCACTAATCTGCTTCCCACGATCTGCGCGCAACCCAAGTAGGCTTAACTCGCACTCGCGAGAATACTTCCGTCGCCATACAAACTCAAATGGGCAAACATCGCTCTTAAGTCCGATACAACCTTACGGCTCAACGCGCGTGCGCCACCACGTTAGCCTTGCCCGGATGATATTCAATCGAATAGTCGTAGTCCTTGAGCAATTCAATCCATCTGCGCCGCCTCAAATTCAAATATTTCGAGTCAAAAGGTACTTCGGACTCTTATGATCTGTGTAGACTATCGATCTCTCTCCGTATAAGTAGTGCCTCTAAATTTTCAAGGCGAAGACTATCGCCGCTAACTCCAAGTCGTGCGTCGGATAATTGACCTCATGTGGCCTCACCGCCTAGATGCATACGCCACAACCTTCCCTTCCGCATCAAGACACAACCCAATCCCGTATGTGATGCATCGCAATACATCGCGAATTCCTTTCCCGCCTCAAAGTTGAATCGAACAGAGCCTCGGTCAAAATCTTCTTTAACTTGTCGAAACTCTCCCATTGCTTTCTACCCAAACAAACGGAACTCCTTTCCTTAATGACTTAGTCATCGGTCGCAATCAACGAAAATCCTTCTACAAATCTTGGTAGTATCGCCAAAACCAGAAAACTCGAATCTCGACCCATCGACTTAGGCGGCTTCCAATCCAAAATCGCCTCAATCTTCCGAGGATCCACCCTAATCCCCTCGGCCGACACTACATGACCCAAGAAAGTCACCTCCTAAGCCGAACTCGCACTTACTAAACTTAGCATAAAGTCGCTTCTCCTCAAAATCTGCAAAGCACCACTCGCAAATGCGCATCATGCTCCTCTTCTCCGACCTTGAGTACACGGGATGTCGCCGATAAAACCCACAACGAATCGATCCAAATATCTGCTGAACACCCTATTCATCATATCCATGAATGTTGTCGGCGCGTTAGTCAACCCAAACGGCATTACCAAAAATTCGTAGTGCCCATACCGAGTACGTAAACGCTTTGCCTTGTGGATATCCGCCTCCTTTACCTTTAATTGGTGATACCTGCACCTTAAATCGATCTTCGAGAATACCGAAGCACCCTTCGGTGATCAAACAAGTCATCTATTCGTGGCAACGGATACTTGTTTTTGATCGTCACTTTATTCAATTGGCGGTAATCTATGCACATTCGCATCGCATCGTCTTTCTTCTTGACAAAAGTATCGGGCGCTCCCAAGGTGAAACACTTGGCTCGATAAAGCCTCGATCCGGCAACTCCTCGGATCTCGAGCCTTTAATTCCACTAATTCCTTTGGCGCCATCCTATACGGAGCAATAGACACCGGCGCAGCTGCAGCAGCGATCTATCCCGAACTCCACCTCGCGATCCGGTGGCAAACTCGGAAGCTCCTCCGAAACACATCAATAAATTCCTTAACCGTTCGGACCTCCTCTACAAAGCACTCCTTAGCCTCCAAGGAATACACATGAACCACATATGCTTCACAGCCCTTTCTGACCATCTTCTCAGCCTTCAGAGTAGATACCACGTTGGATAAGTAATCTCTTCTATTACCTATCATGACCACCTCATCACCCTCACTGCCTTTAGAACCATGCGCTAGCCGCGCGATCCAACCTACTTTGGTGCTTAACCAACGATCCATCCCAGAATCGGATCGAACTCCCAAACGGTAGTTCCATCGGATCGACCACAAACACTACCCCTTGGAGTTCTAGGGGTACGTCTCTATATAGCTTATCTACAACTACAGAGTGACCTAGAGGGCTAATTACTATCACCTGCCTAGAAGTAGTCTCAGAGTCTAAATCCATGGTCTCTACTATGCTACTGGCAACGAATGAATGTGTTGAACCCACATCAATCAAAGCAAAGATAAGGAGAACCAAAGATAAAAACGTCACGGTTATGATGTCCGGTGCATCGCCCTCCTCTCGGCGCCTCGCTGCGTACACCAACCCAGGCTGTCTTGCCTCAGAACTACCCACACCTCTGCCCGGTACTCCGCGGCCCCGACCAGAACCATTGCCTCCTCTGCCATTACCATGACCCCTTTGCGGTGGCGGTCCATTATTCTCGAATCGAGTACGGCCCCGACCTCGGACCGAATCCTAGCCAACTTACGCGGACGGTCTCTCACACGGTGATCCAATGAGCCACACTCAAAACATCCTTTTCCACCGGTCCAAAGATCCTCCCAATGAGATTTCCTACAAGGTTGCACCTGTGCGGGTCCCGATTAGCGGCAATGCATCTACAGGACCGATTTGGCCCACTGCCTCAGCCCTTTTCCGAGGATTACCCGATGACCCGTAAGATCCAAAACTCCTCTTATGTCCTGTTCCTATCCACGTTTTGCCTCACGCACTCCTTCACTCCTTCCGGCTACCTTAGCCTTCTCAACTAGGACGGCAAACTCACGCTCTGTTGTGGAGCAATCAGCGATCTTAATTCATCTCTCAGACCATCCTCAAATCAAACACACCTCTCGTGTTTAGTAGCCACAATGCCCCTAGCATACCGGCTCGCCTCAAGAATTCGCCTCCAGACTCGACACGCACTTGCTCCCCGAACCAAACTCTAAATGCTTTTCGTTGCTCATCAATGTAGCTAGATCCAATGTACTTTTTCTCGATATGCGCCTTGAAATAATCCCAAGTAAGATCCTCATCGCAAAGATCGTCTCCGAACCGTGAGCCACCACCGGTATGACTCATCCCCAAGAAGCGATACTACCCTTTCACTTTCTCCTCGCAGATCAAGTCCAGATCATCCATGATCCGCTCCGCCGCCTCCAACCAATACTCATCCGTCTTTGGGAGCAACACTAGAAACACCTCAAATACTTCCGCCCCATTTGCTCGCAATCGCTCGGCCACGATTTCCGAACACCGTGCCTCCACCTACTCCAAAGCTACCCTTTTCAAAGACTCGCAAAGATCGTCGCGACATCGCTGCGTCATCCCCGATCCGATCTCAAACTCACCACCTCCGGTGGTGGTGGTACCAGTATCTCATTCTCTCGACCCCGACTGCACCCTACTGAGTTCGTAAACCGTCATCCTACCCCGACCAAGCGCCCACATGTATTACGACCCCGACCTCGAGTGCTCATGACTAAAATCTCAACTTATCCGATTTAGAAGTTTTATGCATCAAGTACCTTTTCCATCGTTTTTAAAGCAAAGTCTTATGAATATTTCTTATTAAAGAAGTTTTGTTTTCGTAAGTCCACAGAGTCCTATCGCTTTCAGTTTCTAAAGTAATCCACTATTGCTAGTCTTTCAATCATATCACACCCATCAATCACAAGAAATAGTAAGAGGTACCTACCAGGCAGATTGGTGCCGAGACTCGGTGCCATGCCTTTCAAACCATATACTTTAAAACAAAACACTTAAAAACCAATATTTAACACATTTTGGGCCTCGAGCCCACAGCCGAGCTTTTGAACTTAGCTCGATACCACAAATGTAACACCCCAAACCCTGGCCAAGACACCACGACCGAACCGGTATGTTACGGAAAATCGTATTTGAGAGGTTAGGTTTTTGGTGAAAGGTTTAACGAAAACTCTTTGATGTATCCGTACTTGTAAAAAAAAACCTTGGGCATGATTATTTTAAAACTGGTAGTGCATTTTGAAGACCCGAGAATTTGAAAGCTTAGTTGAAAAGTAAGTTTTTATCATTTAAAAGGCCGAGAAATTCCTTTTAGTTACTTAAAAACATTTTGAACTTAGTGTGGAAGATCACAAGTTTAGAAAATATTTGAGTTGCGTTCATTTAAAGATTTTAATGTGATACCTGTTGGTAAAGTTTAAAACATATCGCTTTGTAGTCTTGAAAACCGTTTCATTCCAAGTTTTATCCATTATTAACCCAGTAATTTATTAAGGCTAAATTGAAATCAAATTTTAAGCATATAAATAATCAAAGCATAATTTTAAAAGGCCATCTACAATCCCAACAAAACCAAATGAAAATAAATGAAATAAAGTACCAAGTGCTTAAATCGAGCAGTAAAACCGACTTTATTCATGGCATGGTCACCTCGAGTCCACCCGGCCCATGTCCGCGATCTAAGTGTCACTGAAATGATAAGGAGAAGGTGAGTCGCAAGACTCAGTGCATAAATCCCCTCCGATTAATACAACATACTAACACACACAATACAGAGCAATGTCATTAATGCACCCAATCCTAGCCATCCACAACACCTTTTCTACCCCGTGTGGTACCAAACCTTTGGTGGTGCTAAACCATTGGTGACCCAAAGTCACGATATCCATAAGTGTGGTGCCAAACCACCGGTGACCCAAAGTCACGAAGAATCCAATGATGGGGCCAACCCATCGTGTGATACCAAATCACCGGCGACGATCCCATATCTCAAAAGTGGGGCCAACCCACGGTGGTGTTAACCACAGGACGCAGTCGCTATGAGGTGCAAAACCTCCGGTGTCCCAAAGACACGAATGTGATACCAAATCACCGTGACCAAAGTCACGAATCAAGTGATGGGGCCAACCCATCGTGTGATACCAAATCACCGCATCAATCCCGTATATCAATCGTGTGGGGCCAACCCCATTTGTGGTGCTAAGCCATTGGGACGAGACGCTATGAGGTGCCAAACCTCCGTGACCCAAAGTCACAAAATAACTGTGGTACCAAACCTTTGGAGGTGCCAAACCTCCGTGTCCCAAAGACACGGATATTATATTCCCCCTCCTCTCATATCACCCATTATCATACCGACTCATGTAAAGTATGCAAATCATACAAATCATGCTACATGTTTAATGTTGCATCTCATAACACATACATCATAGGTCATGATCTCAAGTATATCAACAATAGAACTCGTAATGAAACGGACTTACCCGAATCCGTGCACATACCCAATCGGGTATCATATCAATCAACCATACTGTTTCGGCTTTATTAAACAATCAGATTATTAAGCATATTAGTAAGCAAAGAGTGTGTTAGTTTACACACCTATTAAAACGCAAGCCTTAATCCCAAGGAACCGATCTAAGACCCTCGATTATCTTGCTCCTATAATCAGCCACATATGAGATTAGCACCTAGGCCATTCGGCCAAAACCATTAAACCAAAGGGGTTAACGTTTGAACCCTTACCTTACACTTGATTTGGTTTCCTACCAAATCCCGAACCAAACGATGGTTCTTCTTTATGCACACGGCACACCCTATTAAGAGGAAAGATTAATCCTTTGAAACTTTGACTTAACGAAACTAAAAGAGTGGACTAAAAGAACCAACCCTTACCACCACTTACCAATCGACATCAGAGGAAGACGGCTCCTCTTGCTTGCTTCCAAAATCCTGGATGCCCTATGATAAAATCGATTCCAACACAAAAGATTAACTCCTATCAACAAAGGCCAAAATCAGCTCTTAACCAAACCAAAATCGACAAAGAACAAGGGAGAAGAGAAATGAACATTCGGCCAACCACTTACCTTGCTCTAAACCCGATTGAACACCACACACAAGAGAGATCACACCACACCAATATTCGGCCAAGACTTAAACAAAAAGGAGAAGAAGATTTGACCTTACACAAAGAAGGAGAACACAAGAGAAAGATGAAAAGAAAGGGGTTGATATTCGGCCAATAACAGAAATGGGAAAAAGAAGAAGAAGAAGGAAAGTACTTTCGATTTTGAAAAGAAGAAGGAATGGAGAAAATGTTTTGGGGAATAACTTTCAGCTATCAAGGTTTCAAGAGAAGAAAGGAAGAAAGTATGAGAAGAATAGGCTACTAATTTCGGTTTACACAAATGAAAAAGAAAGAAAGATGGAAGAGAACATTCGGCTATCAAAGAATATCAAGAGAAACAAGCAATTTTCGGTAAGTATGTGCTTGGACTTTCGGTTTCAAGAAGAAAATGCAGAAACTCACTTGAAATTTTGGCTTGCTTTTGACAAAAGAAGGATTTTGGCTTACACAAATTTGACCGGTAATGCTCCAAAATGCCAAAAAGAATTTGCCCTCTCCACTTACCCACTTACCAAAACCGGCCACTCCCCCATGAAGCACCCAACATTCGGCCACTACCTCCAAACACTCCCAACCACTAATTCAAACTAGTTTGAACTAGTCAACCTCCACAATTTACTCTCCACCCACCATTTGAACAATTTGACTTGGTCTATGGCGAGTTTGAACCGCCCATAACTTCTTCTTCTCCCCCGTCAAAATGGAAGCAAAAATATGAGACTTCTCGCAACTTGAACACAGGACCTCCTTCCCTACAAGTGACGCTAAACCCAAGCTCCAAGTGGCGCCTAACTTGCCACTCTACTAGCTCAATTCTTGTGCTAACATTCTCCTAAAAATATTTATAAACCCCACTCATTCGGCTCCCTCACCTAAAGCTTAAAACTAAAGTTTCCCCAACCACTCAAAGCTTACACCAAGCTTACAACTAAGCCCCAAAACAATTGAAACACAACATTGCAGCCAAATACATGCAAACAATGCAATAATCAAAATAGCCCCTAACCCGGGATATTACAACAGGAGCCGTCACCTTTTTCGAAATACAACACCGCATAGCAACTGGTAGTAAGTCTTGCATCAAGATGTGATAGTCATGCGATTTTAAGCCATATAGTCTTCGATCCTTAAGACTCACACATCGCGATATATTTGATGCATACGCATCCGGGACCTTTATATCCTTCAACACCGTACAAAACACTTCTTTCTCTGCTTTCGACATTGAAAAAATAGCAAAGTGCAATCGATATTTCATATTCGAAAGTTCTCGGGGATGAAGCTCACGCCGAATTCCCATGTGGACTAAATCAAGTCGACTCAAGATTATCTTTCGATTTTCCTTGAAATTCAAAATAGTCCCAATGATGTTCTCGCAGACATTTTTCTCTATGTGCATGACATCAAGATTATGGCGTAAAACTCGATGCTTCCAATAAGGCAACTCGAAAAAAATACTTCTTTTTTTCCACAAGTCCGCCTCATGAGGATCATCCTCTTCATCAGATTCATCATCAGATTCATCCCTAGATCTTCTATTTCTTTGCGGGTTGGCCGGTTGATTCATCTTCCCATAAATGAAATTCATATCTTTCAACATTAAGAATATTTCGGATCCACCGGTCTGCGAAGGAGCTGTTCTGAACTCTCCAGTACCATCAAACTGAGCACTCTGAAATCTAAATGTATGATTTTCCGGTAACCACCGACGATGCCCCATGTAAGAAAACTTCTTCCCATTATATAACCATTGCGAACATGTCTGCGCAGCACAACACGGACAAGCATGACGTCCCTTGGTACTCCAACCAGATAAATTAGCATAAGCCGGGAAGTCGTTAGTAGTCCACATTAAAGCTGCACGTAAATTAAAGTTCTCTTTTCTCATTGCATCGTATGTCTGAACACCAGCCCATAGTTGTTTTAACTCATCAACAAGTGGCTGCAAATAGACGTCAATATCATTCCCTACCCTTTCTCTCCGGTATAATCATAGACAAGATAAAAGAAGATTGTTTCATGCAAACCCATGGAGGCAAATTGTAGGGAACAAGCACCATGTGCCAAGGCATCAGACACGTTGTGCTCATGAGTTTATAAGGGTTAAATCCATCGGATGCTAGCCCAAGCCTCACACTCCGAGGATCGCTCGCAAAGCTTGGAAATTTGGAATCAAAAGATTTCCAAGCTAAAGAATCTGCAGGATGCCTTAACAACCCATCATCTGTTCGTCCATCATGGTGCCACGTCATTGATTCGGCTGTCCTTGACGACATGAAAAGCCGTTGAAGCCTTGGTATTAGCGGAAAATACCGTAAAATCTTAATCTGGCCGCTTCTTTGATCGTGGTATCGTGTTCATCCTCGTTACCGCCCTCTCGTATTTCTATTAATCCAACGGGATTGGCCGCATACATGACAAAGATCTGTTGGTTTATGCGGTCGCCTAATACAACATACAGTCATTTGGGCAACTGTGAAATTTGTTGTAGCCAAGGCCCAAATCCTTTATCAATTTCTTCATGTCTTTAGAAGATTGGGGGATTTTTGCAAACGGGAACATTTCTTGCAGAAACTCTAACAGATTGTCAACGAGTTTCCCGGTCCACCCCAAACATTTCAAGTGAAAAGACGAATACGTAATGACGGTTTAGAAAATTTTGATCCTTCATATAGTTCTTCATTCATTTCACCAAGCAACGTGTAGAACCTCGCAGCCTTCTTCATTTGGTCGTTCATCCAAGACACTTCTTCCCCTTCGGTGAAAGTATTTCCACCAAAATTATGATCATCGGTTGCACCCAAGTCGTGGAAATGACCCAAACCACCATGCGCATATTAAAAGCATCCCGTAACATGTTTTCCATGTTATCGTCTCTAACATTCGATTGAAAGCACTATGAGGATACCCCGGATTCATCGATGAAGATGCTCCAAAGAGATGTACACTCTCCATGAAAAACCATATTTTGTACCCCGCGTACAAAGCCATCAACAACTAGATGTTCGTGAGACCACTTCACGATAATGCCGATTAATATTGCAACACTTCTTACACGGACAAAGAATCATATTCTCTTGGCTTGCATTTTGAAATGCGAAATTCAGTAAAAGTTTCTACTCCATTTCTATAGCCGTTGCTTACCCTTGACAATTTCATCCAACTCCTATCCATTTCAGTAGTTGTGAAGTCTAAAGTTGACAATAAATTACAGGCTAAATTGTTAATTTATAATTTATGTAAGTACTAATATGATCACATATATAATCGAGTTATGTATTCTTTAAGATTCGTCATATGTGGCATTGTTACACCTAGGAGGATCCATTATATCTAATGATGAGATATAAGGCAACCCGTCAAGTTTCCAACCTATATACTTTGAATCTTTTTCTTTAATCTATACAAGTAAGTTGTGTAAGTTATGAATTATGTAAGTTAAATAATTTGACGTAAAGCTATGTAAGTTATGTATTATGTAAGTTAAATAATTTTAGGTAAGTTATGTATTATGTATTATGTCGCTTAAATTAAAATTTCAAATCGAGAATCGTTGAGTTATGTATTCTTTAAGATTCATCATACGTGGTATTGTTACACCTAGGAGGATCCATTATATCTAATGAGTGAGATATAAGGCACCTCATCGAGTTTTCAAACCTATATACTTTGAATCTTTTTCTTTAATCTATACAAGTAAGTTATGTAAGTTATGAATTATGTAAGTTAAATAATTTGACGAAAGCTATGTAAGTTATGTATTATGTAAGTTAAATAATTTTATGTAAGTTATGTATTATGTATTATGTCGATTAAATTAAAATTTCGAATCGAGAATCGGTTGAGTTATGTATTCTTTAAGATTCATCATACGTGGCATTGTTACACCTAGGAGGATCCATTATATCTAATAATGAGATCTGAGTTTCAGCCTATATACTTTGAATCTTTTTCTTTAATCTATACAAGTAAGTTATGTAAGTTATGAATTATGTAAGTTAAATAATTTGACTGAAAGCTATGTAAGTTATGTATTATGTAAGTTAAATAATTTTATGTAAGTTATGTATTATGTATTATGTCATTAAATTAAAATTTCAAATCGAGAATCGGTTGAGTTATGTATTCTTTAAGATTCATCATACGTGGCATTGTTACACCTAGGGAGGATCCATTATATCTAATGTTGAGATATAAGGCAACCCGTCAAGTTTCAATTTCTATATACTTTGAATCTTTTTCTTTAATCTATACAAGTAAGTTATGTAAGTTATGAATTATGTAAGTTAAATAATTTGACTAAAGCTATGTAAGTTATGTATTATGTAAGTTAAATAATTTTATGTAAGTTATGTATTATGTATTATGTCGATTAAATTAAAATTTCGAATCGAGAATCGGTTGAGTTATGTATTCTTTAAGATTCATCATACGTGGCATTGTTACACCTAGGAGGATCCATTATATCTAATAGTGAGATATAAGGCAACCCGTCAAGTTTCAACCTATATACTTTGAATCTTTTTCTTTAATATATACAAGTAAGTTATGTAAGTTATGAATTATGTAAGTTAAATAATTTGACTTAAAGCTATGTAAGTTATGTATTATGTAAGTTAAATAATTTTATGTAAGTTATGTATTATGTATTATGTCATTAAATTAAAATTTCAAATCGAGAATCAGTTGAGTTACTTCTTTTAAAAAGTTGTGATGTTGTTAAATTTAAAAGTTTTTAACTTACTACTTTTTTAAAAAAGAATTTATTTTCTATATTAAAACATATTTAAATAGCTTAGCTATATTATTATATTGATAACAAAATATTTATAAGTTTTTAAATTTAAAAGTTTTTAAATTACTTCTTCTAAAAATAATTTATTTTTAATAATTAAACATATTTAAATAATGATCAATATTATTATACTCGATAACAAAATATTATTACCATTTTGGAAAACATTGAAAATATTAAATATTAAAATCGCTCATTATTAATATAAAAATTAGTAATTAGTAATAAACCAAAAAGCCATATAAATCTAAGTATTCTTAAAAAAATGAACTTTTATATTTTGTTTATGTTATTTTTATATCGCACGCATACCTTAAATTTTAAGAAATAATACACGGGAGCTTGTAAAAATCTAAGCGGCATGATTAGATAGCAATTTGGAGGTTGTTCAAACATTATTAATAATAAACAGCAATAGTAAACAGACAATTTAGATGCAATTTCTTTAAGATTCATCATACGTGGCATTGTTACACCTGGGGAGGATCCGTTATATCTTACAGTGAGATATAAGGCAACCCCTTAGGTTTCCAACCTATATACTTTGAATCTTTTTTTTTTTTGGACAGCAATAGAACAAAACAACATATATACCAACCAAGCAGGATAAAAAACCGCAATTTGGACAGCAATTTGGTCAAATTCATCATGATATAACTGTTATTGATATGAATTTTGAACTAAAACGTACCTTAATAATTTCAAGAAGATGGTCTACTCCACTCTCACCAAGAAACAGGGGCTGCAGTCAGAAATACAAAAGATTAATAATCTTGACTAATAATTGGATATATAATGTTTTTCTATCAAATGAATATAAATCAGCAGAATGAATATAAATAAGAATAATACTGATTTCATACCTGTTAAGTTATTACCACCAAATCAAATCCAATAGTTGCAGGAACAGTAGGAAGCAGTAACTGAAATACAAACAACATATGAATTAACAAATGCTATTTACTAAAAATTAATACTTACATTCTTAGGGATGAGTGAAGTCACTCACTTGATTATTTCACTCAATGCAATCAAATATATAGAAGACAAAATAGAACTCGATTGAAAGGACATTTAGCATTAAGGAATGGATAATATTAGAACACTAAAACTACACATACCAAGTGTAAAAACACATGACACAAAGTAAAAAGAAAAACAAAAATCAGATTCATACCAAGTAAAAACACATGCATACTAAGTAAAAGAAAAAGAAAAAATCTGTATTCATACCAAAGTAAAAAACACACAGACACGAAGTAAAAAGAAAAAAAAAATTGTATTCATACCAAGTAAAAAACACACAGACATGAAGTAAAAACACATGCATACACTAAGTAAAAACACATGCACACGAACTAAAAAAATTGCTTAGGACAGGGAATGTCATGGAATTGGAAGATTTAAAGCGCAATAAAAGCGTATTCATACTGTAACACCCCAAACCCGGTCTATGCGTTTAGACAAGATTTGGTTTGTCACACCAATCATACATTCGTTTATTTTCATAGGGTTAAGATAAAATAGTGCTACAAAACTTTTGTTATAAAACCAATGTTCTTAAGAAAACTTAACATATTTGAGATAAAACCATATTAAGAGTTTAGAAATAAAATTTAAATCATCCACACAATAAAACCATAAAACATAATAAGAGGCCTTATTACATCAACCCAATAATAGCAATTAAAATAAAAACTTAAATAAAGTCATAGTTTATTAAAACCCAAGTTTGTAGTATGGCCTCCACCAAGTCATCTCCGCCCAAGTCCACGTCAATTTCCATTACGAAATGGTTAATAAAATTTGGGTGAGTTACAAAGAACTCAGTGTGCAACTCACTTACCACCATTTTTAGGCCGGATCGTCAAGATATCATGTCGGGCTTGAGCCCATTAATGATTTCAACCATACATTGTAAAGTAACATAATTTAAAGACAAGAATGCATGAAATATGAATTTCCCAAACCAACCTAGTATCCATCCGCTAACACCCCCGTACCAACCAACACACCTGTGGGGATCAAGTCAACCCACCCCGCCAAACACACCAATCATGGGCTTAAAGCCCTTAAATAATTTTGTAGTGCACTCATGAACTAGATTGTGACATTGTCACCGAACTAGAGGCATTTAGTCGAATTTGTGGCAGAGCCACCGAACTAGAGGCAATGAGCCATATTGTGGCAGAGCCACCGAACTAGAGGCAATGAGCCATATTGTGGCAATCGCCATTCTTCTCTTCATATAACCCACCCCATGCAATCATGCGTATATAACAAATATAATCATATAATGATTTTCATTAATCCATATCATCGGTGGGTTTATCAATTAACCTTTCATTAGGCTCATATAAACAATTTAACAACTAGCCCATTTAGTAGTTTAGTGACTTTGGCCCATTTTAGCCCAATTTATCGAAACAGTAGTATTTTCGCCCATTTAATCGAACTAGAGTATTATCGCCCATTTAATCGAACTAGAGTATTATCGCCCATTTAATCGAACTAGAGTATTATCGCCCATTTAATCGAACTAGAGTATTATCGCCCATTTAATCGAACTAGAGTATTATTGGCCCATTTTATCGAACTAGAGTATTATCGCCCATTTTATCGAACTAGAGTATTATCGCCCATTTAATCGAACTAGAGTATTATCGCCCATTTAATCGAACTAGAGTATTATCGCCCATTTTATCAATTTAACAGCTTTTTCGATATTTCTTGGTTTTAACCGTTTTCATGTATTTTCACAAAAGTATCAATTACTACATAATTTCCGAAGTTTACCACTTTCACGATTTTATCGCAATACTTACGATTAGAAATCTAACCGAAAATGAGTGTGAAGTTACACACCTGGTTATGGAGAGAACTAAACTTTCCGCTCTTCAACACCTATACGTATTGTGTTAATTAAAACACTATGATCTATAATAAAACCGATCTAACTATAGCGATCTAGAAATTTACCCTCGGATTTTCGTAAGACTTCTACTTGCGATTTCTCTCCGATTGATGGTTCGCTAACCGAATTGAATCCACGAACAAATAATGGTTCGGGAGTACGAACGACTTCGAACAGTTGATTTTCCTCGGTTGAACGTCCACAACCCGGTGGGAAATCCCGGATTGCTGAAACAGTCCTTTGCTTGTACTTAGGGGGAATAACAGAACCTCCCTTCTTCCGAAGGCTAAACACCGCCCTTTTCTTCCCTATTTTGAATGTCTTCAAAGACAAAGATCGTTAATCCAATCTAAGATAAATTTTCGAAATAATACCAAGGTTTAAAGATATGATTTCCTTACCACAAAAATCGATTCCAACGATTTGTGTCACCCACGACTTCTTGATTCCAACTTCCGTTATCGCACTAAAGTTTAACAAAATAAACGTTAATAAAATGAACGTTTATTTTGATCTAATAAAGCCTTCAAACCACCATCAATATTCGGCTATAATCACTATTAACTAATCGAACGAAAAGAATCTCTTACCTAATCTCCACGTTTAAAAGAAAGAATTGAGAATGGTGGTTGATTGATGAAAGTTTCGGCTATGAAAGATTAAGGAGAAGAGAAAATAATTTGGCTTATAAACACTTTAGCATTCGCCATGAAAGTGTAGGTGGAGAGAATTTCGATTGAAAAGAAATAAAATAAGAGAAAGATGATGATGATGTTGCTTTGATTTCAAAATGAATAGAAGAAAAAGAAAAGAAAAAGATGAGCTTGAGAGAGAGATGGATATTCGCAATGGTGAGAGAAAAGAGAAAGAGAAAAGCTTTTGGTGTAGATGATTTTTGTGCACTAATGAAAATAAGGCACAAAGAATACCAATTGATGTGCAAAATGACCAAATGGTCAAAAATTAACAAGGCTTACCAAGGATCAAATTCGCCAAGGGAGAGAGGTTGAGAGAATTTGCAAAACTATGCACTAAAAAAAAATGACCAAAACAAAAACCAAAATTCCTAGCCAACTATCACCAAAAATTCGGCTCCCCTTCTTTTGCCATGATGCCGTCCAAATGCATGGTCTAATGACCAAGATATTGTTTCCAAAATAATTCCTTGATTCTTGCCTCATATCTTCACACCTTTCCTTATTTTCTTGATACCCTTCCTTAAGTTCAAATTTTCCTTATTCCTTTGATATTCTAACCCAAAATAACAAGTCAACACCTTCCATATATGCTCTTGGCCGACACTTGCTATATTGGTGCATAAAAATTCAAAATAAAATTCACCTAGATGCTAAACATGGGATTCGAACCTTCAACCTCATGCACAAGCTCATGCGCCAACACCACTTGTCCAACTACTCATCTTATGCTACACATTGACACTTAAATCAATTTATGTGTCAATGCCACTTAGTCCACTTCTATAAATAATTTCTTAAAATTAATAATATTCCTTCTAAAAAAAATTTTAAATCCTTCTTCAGGACTATACTAACCACGAAAATAAATCAGAAAATTTTACTTTCTAGAATAATTACTCAAAGCACACATAGAAAATAAATTACTCAAATTTTCAGTGGTGTTACAACTCTACTTTCTAAAAGAAAATTTCGTCCTCGAAATTTACCTTGCTGAAAAAGGTGAGGGTATTGTTGCCGAATTGCATCCTCAGCTCCCACGTAGCTTCCTCCACTCGTGGTTACGCCACAACACTTTGACCAACGGCACGATCTTCTTTCTTAGCACCTTCACGCCTCGGTCTAAGATTTCCACTGGTTCCTCCTCAAAAGACAAATCCAAATTCAACTCCACTTCTTCTACTGGGTACTATGTGCGAAGGATCCGATCTATAGCGCCTCAACATGGACACATGAAAACATTATGAATTTGACTCAATTCCAGGAGGTAACTCAATTTGATAGCCCATGGACCAACTCGTTTCACCACACGATACGGTCCAATGTATCTAGGACTCAACTTGCCCTTCTTCCCGAATCTGAATATCTTTTTCCAAGGTGAGACCTTCAGAAGACTTGATCTCCTACGGCATACTCGATCTCTTTACGCTTCAGATCCGCGTGATACGACTTCGTCTATCCAAGCTTCCTTTAACCGCGTGCTCGAATAACTTTCACTTTTTCTTCCGTTTTAAATCATCTCGTGTCCTAACAACCGCCGATCACCCAACTCACCCAACAAATAGGAGAACGACACCTACGACCATACAATGCCTCGTAGGGTGCCATCTGAATGCTAGATCGGTAGTTGTTGTTGTACGCAAATTCCGCTAACGGTAGAAAATCCTCCCAACTACCTTTGAAGTCGATTACACATCCCCTTAACATGTCTTCCGAATCTGAATCACTCTCTCCGATCGACCATCGATCGAGGATGAAAAGCCGTACTAAAATTAAGCTTTGTACCCAAGGCTTCATGCAAAGCTTTCCAAAATCGAGATGTAAACCTAGGATCCCGATCCGATATAATCGATACAGTACCCCATGCAACCTCACGATTTCGGATACATACACTTCGCCAACTTCGCAACGAGTAGTCCAGATGCGACCGGTAGAAAATGAGCGATCTTCGCCGACGATCAACAATTACCCAAATGTAATTTTTCTTAGTAGGTGTTAAAGGTAACCCACTAACAAAATCCATTGTTATCCGCTCCCATTTCCAAAGGGAATCTTAATGGTTGCAAAAGACCGACGGCAATTGATGCTCCGCCTTCACTTGCGACAAGTTAAGCATTTTCCCACAAATTTCAAATCTCCCGTTTCAATCCAGCCCCCAAAACCGCTCACGAAGATCCCGATACATCTTATTTCCTCCGGGATGCATAGCATAAGGACTACTATGCGCCTCCCGCAAAATCATTTGCCTCATATCTGAGTCCCTAGGCATACAGACTCTTCCACGAAAGCACAACACACCTTCCATGTTCATACCAAAATCCTCTATCCCACCATTTTCCACTTGTTGAATTAGAAGTCTCAACTTCTCATCTAATATCTGTTTTTCCTTGATTTGATCCAACCACAGAGGTTTCACTTGAAGTTCCGCTACCAAACTACCATCCTCATACAAACTCAAATGGGCAAACATAGCTCTCAAATCGAGATACCACCATTTACGACTTAACGATCCGCCACCACATTAGCCTTTCCAGGATGATACTCAATTGAGAAATCATAGTCCTTTAACACTCCACCCATCTTCGTTGTCTCAAGTTTAACTCCTTACGAGTAAGAAGATACTTAAGGCTCTTGTGGTCCGTATAGATGATAGACTTTTCACCATAGAGGTAATGCCTCCAAATCTTTAAGGCAAAGACCACCGCTGCTAACTCCAAATCATGAGTAGGGTAGTTCACTTGTGCGGTCTCAATTGACGAGAAGCGTAAGCTACAACTTTCCCACTTTGCATCAATACGCAGCCTAAACCCGTATGTGACGCATCACAATAAATCAGTAAACTCCTTCCCACCTCAAAGTTGAATCAATACCGCGCTTCGTTAAAACCTTCTTCACCGCTCGAAACTTTCTTCGCTTATCACCCATATAAACAACACTCCTTCCGCAAAAGCTTAGTTAGAGGTGCAAAGCAATCAATGAGAACCCTCAACAAAGCGCCTATAATATCCAGCCAAACCCAAGAAACTCCGAATCTCACTACCGACTTCGGTGGTTTCCAATCCAATACCGCCTCAATCTTCCGAGGATCCACCCTTATTCCTTCTACTGATACCACATGACCCAAGAAAGTCACTTCTCTTAACCAAAATTCACATTTATCGAATTTGGCATACAACCGATTATCTCAAGCACTTGCAATACAATCCGCAAATGCGAGTCATGTTCTTCTTCGCCTCGAATAAACCGTAATGTCATCTATGAATACCACCACAAACCGATCTAAGAATGGTTGAAAGACCCGGTTCATCATATCCATAAATGCAACTGGTGCATTGGTCAACCCAAACGGCATCACTAAAAACTCATAGTGTCCGTGAACGGGTTCGAACATTTGTCTTGTGAATATCCGCTTCTTTCACCTTAAGTGGTGGTAACCCGACCTTAAATCAATCTTGGAGAAAACAGAAGCTCCCTTCAATTGATCAAACAGTCGTCAATCCTCGGCAGAGGGTACCGATTCTTGATCGTCACTTATTCAATTGCCTATAATCGATACACATACGCATTGACCCATCCTTCTTCTTAACAAACAAAATCGGTGCTCCCACTGAGACACACTCGGTCGAATAAACCCCGATCTAGCGGTTCTTGAATTTGGGCTTTAAGCTCCGGCAACTCCTTCGGTGCCATTCTATAAGGAGCAATGGACACCTGGAGCAGCTCCGCAAAAGCTCAATACCAAATTCCACTTCCCGATCCGAGGTACACCAGAAGTTCTTCAGAAAACATCCGAAAATTCCTTCACCGTTCTCACATCTTCCATCGATGACTCTTTGGCATCTAAAGCACTAATAAATGCTAAAAATGCTCCATATCCTTTTTTTCGTACCAACTTCTCCGCCTTTAACGCAGTAAATCACGTTTGTCAAGAAATTTCTCCGCCGCCTATCATAACTATCTCCTTATCCTCCGCAGTTCTTATCAACATCCGCCAAAGATACCCAATTGCGCCGGTGCTTAACCAACCAATCCATGCCCAGAATGATATCGACTCGCCAAAAGGCAATTCCATCAAATTTGCCAAGAATGTTTCTCCTTGAATAACTAAGGGCACGCCTCTAAACAGTTTATTAACCACCACCGATCGACCTAAGGGACTAATCACCTCATCTCTTTATCGGAAATTTGAGTCTAATTTCAAGTTTCCAGTTATGGTGCTAGCAATGTACGAATGAGTAGAACCAATATCTATCAAGGCAATAACGGGTACATCGTAAATGAAGAACGCATCGCTTATCACATCGTGCATTGCCATCCTCACGACGCCCGACCGAATACACCAATCCCGGCCGTCTTGCATCCGCGTTGCCTCTAGGACCATTGCCGACGACCATTTGCACCTTGACCACGCCCAGCCCCATTACCACCACACGACTGGTCCCCGACCTCTCGGTGGTTGCCGAACTCCTCTCTGCCGGTGGTGCATCAAGAGCACGAACTTCTTGAGTTGTATCTATACGCCGAGGGCAACTCCTATATTGATGCTCTGGCCGATCCACATTTATAGCAAGCACCCGCTTTCCTCCAACATTCTCCTAATGTCTTTTCCCACATTCAAGACAATCCCGACTGATTAACGACATCGGTGCTCTTCCTTGAGCTGGTTCCTCATTCCGGGGCCTCTTCAGAATCTTCTCAAGAACCCGAATGCTTCAGATCTTTCTTGCCTCGAATTTGCTCCCGATTTTGACGTTTGAGTTCTTAGCCTCTTCGGCTATCTTGGCCTTCTCCACAAGAGCGGCAAAGTTCTAACTTGTTGTGGGGCTATCGTAACCCGCAACTCGCCTTTCAAACCGTCCTCGAAGCGCACACAACGCCATGGTCCGTTGCCACTATCGCTCGAGCATAGCGACTCAAACGTAAGAACTCACCTCATATGTCGCCACCGCCTTATTTCTTGCACCAGTTCAAGAATTCCTTCCTTCGCATCCACATAGCTTGTTCCCACATATTTCCCTTGAAAGGAAGCCTTGAAAAATTCCCGCTAATCAAAGCAAAGATCGTGCCATCTCGGATAGTAAGCCACCATTGGTAAGCTTCGTCTCTCAACAAAGATACCGCTCCTCTTAACTTTTGTTCTACAGTTGCACTCAAGATCGCCCATAATTCGCTTTCTCGCCTCAAGCCAATATTCAGCGACATTGGGAGCTACACAGAGACACCTCTCAAAACCTCGGCTCCACCGGATTTCGCCGCTCCGATATCGACCCACGAGCGGTTGGTCCAGCTCGATCCAATGACCCTTTCAAGTACTCGCAGCATTGCTCGTGTCACAAAGATTATCCTCTTCCATATGGTCGTGCGATCCCGTCTCACTCTCGAGTGACGCAGTGCATCCATTTCCGACATATAACCCGCACATCGGTTGCGCCCTAACACCTCGCCCTCTACCACGGCCACGCCTACCGCGCCCACCACCACGCCCTCTAGTGCTCATGGCGATTAATCTGATTTAATCTGATTAAGAGTTTTATAAATCGTAATAATATTTCAGCTTGTTTATTAACGATGTCTTATGATATGAAAGAGATAGAGTGTTTTCGCATCAATATCCTATTGTCTCAATCTCTACGGTTTTAACACCTAAAACTAGAAGTTCTAGAGTGTTTCTTATAATCATATCACAATGATAATAAACATACAAAGATGCGAGATACTTACTTGACTTGGCGCGGGATGCTCATGGTGCCATACTACCTTTAATCAAAACTCTAGAAATTATTTTCAAACAAATTTCTTTATTGAACCCAAACCACAGCTGAGTTTTGAACTGGCTCGATATTACTAAATGTAACACCCCAAACCCGGTCTATGCGTTTAGACAAGATTTGGTTTGTCACACCAATCATACATTCGTTTATTTTCATAGGGTTAAGATAAAATAGTGCTACAAAACTTTTTGTTATAAAACCAATGTTCTTAAGAAAACTTAACATATTTGAGATAAAACCATATTAAGAGTTTAGAAATAAAATTTAAATCATCCACACAATAAAACCATAAAACATAATAAGAGGCCTTATTACATCAACCCAATAATAGCAATTAAAATAAAAACTTAAATAAAGTCATAGTTTATTAAAAACCCAAGTTTGTAGTATGGCCTCCACCAAGTCATCTCCGGCCCAAGTCCACGTCAATTTCCATTACCTGAAATGGTTAATAAAATTTGGGTGAGTTACAAAGAACTCAGTGTGCAACTCACTTACCACCATTTTTAGGCCAGATCGTCAAGATATCATGCTGGGCTTGAGCCCATTAACAGATTTCAACCATACATTGTAAAGTAACATAATTTAAAGACAAGAATGCATGAAATATGAATTTCCCAAACCAACCTAGTATCCATCCGCTAACACCCTGCACTCAACCAACACACTGTGGGGATCAAGTCAACCCACCCCGCCAAACACACCAATCATGGGCTTAAAGCCCTTAAATAATTTTGTAGTGCACTACCGAACTAGATTGTGACATTGTCACCGAACTAGAGGCATTTAGCCGAATTTGTGGCAGAGCCACCGAACTAGAGGCAATGAGCCATATTGTGGCAGAGCCACCGAACTAGAGGCAATGAGCCATATTGTGGCAATCGGCCATTCTTCTCTTCATATAACCCACCCCATGCAATCATGCGTATATAACAAATATAATCATATAAATGATTTTCATTAATCCATATCATCGGTGGGTTTATCAATTAACCTTTCATTAGGCTCATATAAACAATTTAACAACTAGCCCATTTAGTAGTTTAGTGACTTTGGCCCATTTTAGCCCAATTTATTTAAAAAAGCAGTATTTTCGCCCATTTAATCGAACTAGAGTATTATCGCCCATTTAATCGAACTAGAGTATTATCGCCCATTTAATCGAACTAGAGTATTATCGCCCATTTAATCTAACTAGAGTATTATCGCCCATTTAATCGAACTAGAGTATTATTGGCCCATTTTATCGAACTAGAGTATTATCGCCCATTTTATCGAACTAGAGTATTATCGCCCATTTAATCGAACTAGAGTATTATCGCCCATTTAATCGAACTAGAGTATTATCGCCCATTTTATCAATTTAACAGCTTTTTCGTGATATTTCTTGGTTTTAACCGTTTTCATGTATTTTCACAAAAGTATCAATTACTACATAATTTCGAAGTTTACCACTTTCACGATTTTATCGCAATACTTACGATTAGAAATCTAACCGAAAATGAGTGTGAAGTTACACACTGGTTATGGAGAGAACTAAACTTTCCCGCTCTTCAACACCTATACGTATTGTGTTAATTAAAACACTATGATCTATAATAAAACCGATCTAACTATAGCGATCTAGAAATTTACCTCGGATTTTCGTAAGACTTCTACTTGCGATTTCTCTCCGATTGATGGTTCGCTAACCGAATTGAATCCACGAACAAATAATGGTTCGGGAGTACGAACGACTTCGAACAGCTTGATTTTCCTCTGTTGAACGTCCACAACCCGGTGGGAAATCCTGACACAAACAATCCTTTGCTTGTACTTAGGGGAATAATGAACCTCCCTTCTTCCGAAGGCTAAACACCGCCCTTTTCTTCCCTATTTTGAATGTCTTCAAAGACAAAGATCGTTAATCCAATCTAAGATAAATTTTCAAATAATACCAAGGTTTAAAGATATGATTTCTTACCACAAAAATCGATTCCAACGATTTGTGTCACCCACGACTTCTTGATTCCAACTTCCGTTATCGCACTAAAGTTTAACAAAATAAACGTTAATAAAATGAACGTTTATTTTGATCTAATAAAGCCTTCAAACCACCATCAATATTCGGCTATAATCACTATTAACTAATCGAATTTAAAAGAATCTCTTACCTAATCTCCACGTCGAAAAGAAAGAATTGAGAATGGTGGTTGATTGATGAAAGTTTCGCTATGAAAGATTAAGGAGAAGAGAAAATAATTTGGCTTATAAACACTTTAGCATTTGGCCATGAAAGTGTAGGTGGAGAGAATTTCGATTGAAAAGAAATAAAATAAGAGAAAGATGATGATGATGTTGCTTTGATTTCAAAATGAATAGAAGAAAAAGAAAAGAAAAAGATGAGCTTGAGAGAGAGATGGATATTCGGCAATGGTGAGAGAAAAGAGAAAGAGAAAAGCTTTTGGTGTAGATGATTTTCTAAGCACTAATGAAAATAAGGCACAAAGAATACCAATTGATGTGCAAAAATGACCAAATGGTCAAAAATTAACAAGGCTTACCAAGGATCAAATTCGCCAAGGGAGAGAGGTTGAGAGAATTTGCAAAACTATGCACTAAAAAAATGACCAAAACAAAACCAAAATTCCTAGCCAACTATCACCAAAAATTCGGCTCCCTTCTTTTGCCATGATGCCGTCCAAATGCATGGTCTAATGACCAAGATATTGTTTCCAAAATAATTCCTTGATTCTTGCCTCATATCTTCACACCTTTCCTTATTTTCTTGATACCCTTCCTTAAGTTCAAATTTTCCTTATTCCTTTGATATTCTAACCCAAAATAACAAGTCAACACCTTCCATATATGCTCTTGGCCGACACTTGCTATATTGGTGCATAAAAATTCAAAATAAAATTCACCTAGATGCTAAACATGGGATTCGAACCTTCAACCTCATGCACAAGCTCATGCGCCAACACCACTTGTCCAACTACTCATCTTATGCTACACATTGACACTTAAATCAATTTATGTGTCAATGCCACTTAGTCCACTTCTATAAATAATTTCTTAAAATTAATAATATTCCTTCTAAAAAAAAAAAATTTAAATCCTTCTTCAGGACTATACTAACCACGAAAATAAATCAGAAAATTTTACTTTCTAGAATAATTACTCAAAGCACACATAGAAAATAAATTACTCAAATTTTCAGGGTGTTACACATACCAACTCTAATTAAAAATCTGTAATTTTTTAGAAAGGATAATAGTGCATCAACAGTAAAACAAAGATTATAAAACATGTTTTAGCAGCTTAGATAATCTCGATCAACACCGTAATAGTTATATATATAGCAAAGTGTACACTTCCATTAAGTAACATAAAAAGTACAATTATAAACAGGTTGACTGTTTTCTTTAAGGTGCAAAAAAATGTTGAACCAACTGATCAGAGTTTTTTTATCAACCTTTTCATCCCTTGTGATATTGAGTGTGTTAGACAACTCATATTCTAGCTATAGCACAAAATTAGGTTTGAAAAAAAAACCTCTCCAGTCCCATTCAATTTTGATATTGAGCAAATTGGTCCTCTTAAACAAATTAAAGCAATTTAATCCTGTTAATTTTGTGAGTTAGCAATTAAGGACAATTAGTCTCAAGAAAAAGCAAGACAGACTATGTTGTGTAAGTGAGTTCTGATCTTCATAGATTGTCGACACCACAAGCAAACACTGATTAGGAAAGAACTACATCTACCTATATTACTATTTAAACACAAAATTTCAACTTGACCTTCGAAATAAATAAATAAAAATCAGCTGAAATAATAATATTAAAAGAAGCTGATAGACTTACTGGAAGCTAGCATGTCATTATCTTCAGTAAAGCCTTCATTAGGCCCATCAAAGAGATCAACCCGTTTATTACTCTCAAGGTTGCTTTGATATCTGCAACACAATAACAACAACATCAAATAAAGTCAAGTAACATATCAAATACCAACAAAATTATTATTTCATAATAACTGTCGTAGTTTTCTTTACAAATTACAGATTTAACAAATTTTCCTTCTTTTCCTTCTAAAGGGGAAAGAAACAATACCCAAACTATAACATTGTGCATTTGAATAAGATTCTATGAAGTAGCAGCACCTATCAATGAGCAATTCTTATAAAGTTCATTATGAACCTATAAAACACTTGGATGAAAACTAACAGTTTATGAGATATAACAGATTTATATATATACAGATTTATGAAAACCAAATGCATATTCCACACATTTATGATATATAACAGTTTACATATATACACAAAATTTAAAAGAAATTGAATACTATATATAAGATATGCATAAATCCAAATCGAAAAGCCTATAACAATATTCCAGTCCAAGGTCAGTTTCACAATTGTATGGCCATGGGTGATGAAAAAATGGTGCGGTAAGGTCTGTCACCATTGATAATTATGAATAAGTTACAAGTGTTCGATAAATTCCTACAATCAGCTTTTAGCTTATGAACCACAATTTAAGCATAAGGCAACCACAAAGTAGCTTATTAACAAATTAAAAGCTAAAAAATTAAATATAAATTGAAATAATAGTTTTTCCTTAAATCTTTTTGCAATATTTTTAAGTCGGAAAATAAATTAAAAGAAAGAGGAAAAAGAAACTGGAGTTCAAAAGAGGGCTTGGTTTTCAAATACAAACAATCCCAAAGAGCACTCCATTTTCCATAGCAGTTATCCAAAACTCCTTCTCTGTAATACTGTTGCAATTGATGAACCGGAGCTGCCCAAAGAATTATCGAATCAATTCATAAAAAAATTGAAATTGGTAAAAATAAAGGAAAATAGAGAGAGGAGGAATACAATAGCTACGAACCCAAACAAAAATGGTTTTCTACCCCTGTCGGCTTACCTCAATATTACCATTAATTTTGAACTGAGAAGAGTTTGAAATACCAAACAATAATGGTTAAAGTAAAATACCTCTACGAACCCAAGTTTCCAGCGGCGGCGGTGGGGAGAAGATGATGACGCGGACTGAAGAGGCAAACAATTTTATTTTGCAATGGCGGAGAGAAGAGTCAAAGTTGATTTCGGCAAGTGGGAAATTAGGGAAAAAAATTGCAGAACAAACTTGGGGAAATTGGGGGAAAAAAGTTGGGAACTTGGTGAAAATAATCGGGCAAATCTGAACACGATTAAACGATTCGTTTAAGTTGGACATTTTGCGGCGTTTAACATAAAACGCCCCTAACAATATGGCTAAACCTAAAATCGGTGTCGTTTACATATAGTCAGAAACATAATTGCGGCGTTTTTAGTAAACAACGCCACTAAAAGCAAATATAAAAACGACGTCGTTTTAAAGTTCACCTTATTTACGGCGTTCTATTTAAAAGCGCCATAAAACAAAGCTTAAAACGGCATCACTTTTGCACAAACCGAAACATATTTGCGGCGTTTAACTTAAAAACGCCACTAAAAGCATAAGGTACAAACGCCATCGTTTTGCCTTAAAACATATTTGCGGCGTTTTTACACCAAAACGCCACTAATATGAACATGAAAACGCAACGTTTTCTCTTAAATCAAACGTAATTGCAGCGTTTCTCGTGAAAAACGCCACTAAACCTAACCCTTATTATGGGCGTTTTCAAAAAAACGCCACTATTGTTGTGTTTTTCGCCAAACCCCAAACCCCAACCCCCAATACATAACCCTAAATTATTTAATATATAATTAACTCTTTTACAATTATATAATAAATTATTTAATGTATAAATTAAAAAAATTAACCCCAAACCCCAATACATAACCCTAAATCCAAACTCTAAACCCTAAACTCTAACACATAACCTCAAACCCTAAATTATATAATGATATTTTTAATATTAAAATTTATATTACCTATTTTACAATCATATAATAAATTATTTAATATATAAATTAAGGATAAAAATTTGAACCTATTTTAAATAAATAAACATTGGGGTGATGGATACATATACCATTCGGGGTTATGGGAAGACAGTTTCACAATAAAATGAAGGATCAGTGAATGATAGTGGGATCCAACAGCTTCGAGATTATGGGATTCTAGGGATTATGGGGATTTGAATTAGGGGATATCGATTTGAGAGATTTTGGTTTCGGGATTTTGGGAAATTTTTAATTGGGGAATTCTTGGGGACTTAGGAAATTTAGGGTTTGAAGAAATAATAATAGGGGTTATGGGATATTGAAATTATTATTTTAGCAGCGCAGAAAACGGCGTTGTTTTGTGTATGCAATTTCTAAATAACAAATTATAAAACAATAAACCATAAACCATAAATTATAAATCACAACCCCTAAACACTAACCCTTATCCCCTAAACCCTAAGCCACAAACATAAACCATAAACCCTTAAGCCCTAAACCACTAACCCTTGACCCTTAACCCTTAACCCCTAACACTTAAACCTAAATATCGTTAAATGCCCCAAGAGCTTAAACCCTAAACCTCAACTAACAAACTTCAAAACACTAAACCTATACACCAAAATATCAAACCCTAGATCAATTTTAACAGCTTTGTAACTTAAATGAAAACTCTTAAACAGTTTAGTTAGCAATTTGTAAGTTTTCATAATAAAGTAAAAAATGCAATCTCACCCCTAATGCCTAATAGCCAACCCTGAAATAGAATGTTAATGCTTATATAGACCCTAAAATAAATTATTTTTTATTAATAACACTAACCCCTAATGCCTAAAAGCCAACCCCTAAAACCATAACCCTTAAATTATTTATTTTTGCGGCGTTTTTAAAAACGCACTAATCATTTAGCGGCGTTTTTTCCGTATGCCGCTTAATGTTTCTAACTTTTAGCGGCGTTTTTGAAAAAGCGCCGCTAATGCTCTGACTTTTAGCGGCGTTTTTAAAAAAGCGCCGCTAATGCTCTGACTTTTAGCGGTGTTTTTGAAAAAGCGCCGCTAATGCTCTGACATTTAGCGGTGTTTTTGAAAAAGCGCCGCTAATGTTATGCCTTTTAGCGGCATTTTTGAAAAAGCGCCGCCAATGCTCTGACTTTTAACGGCGTTTTTCAAAAAGCGCCGCTAATGCTCTGACTTTTAGCGGCGTTTTTCCAAAAGCGCTGCTAATGCTCTGACTTTTAGAGGCGTTTTTCAACGTTACCGCTAATGCTCGAGTTTTAGCGGCGTTTTGGAAATAAACGCCGCTATTTATCCTTTTTAGCGGCGTTTTGGAAATAAACGCCGCTATTGCTCATTTTTTTGCGGCGTTTTCTTTCAAACGCCGCTAATGTATCATATTTGCAGCGTTTTTTTTAAAACGCCACTAAAAACGCCGCTAAAAGTCTGTTTTGGTGTAGTGTTAGATGGTTGTTTGATGTTTCATGATAGGATTTGTGTACCTAAGAATGATGAATTGATCCAGAAGATATTAAATGAAGCATATAGTGGTTATTTGTCAGTACATCCAGGCAGTACAAAAATGTACAATGATCTGAAGAAATATTATTGGTGGCCGGGAATGAAAAAGGACATCTCGTAGTATGTAACAAGATGTCTGATTTGTCAACAAGTGAAAGCTGAACATCAAGTGCCTTCGGGATTGCTTCAGCCAGTGATGGTTCCCGAGTGGAAGTGGGATCGGATCACCATGGATTTTGTGACGGGGTTGCCTATGACTCCGAAAAAGAAAGATGCTGTGTGGGTTGTCGTTGATAGATTAACGAAGTTGGCTCACTTTATACCGGTGCGTGTTGATTATTCACTGGACAAGTTAGCGGAGTTGTATATTGCGGAAGTGGTAAGATTACATGGAGTGCCTGTATCCATTATCTTGGATAGAGATCCGAGATTTACTTCGATGTTTTGGAAGAGGTTGCAGGAGGCTTTGGGTACAAGGTTAAATTTTAGTACTGCATTCCATCCGCAAACTGATGGTCAGTCTGAGAGAGTAATTCAAGTTTTAGAGGATATGCTCCAATGTTGTGTACTAGAGTTTGAAGGTAGTTGGGAAATGTAACACCCCAAACCCGGTCAGTACACCACGACCGAATCTGGTATGTTACGGGGAAAATCGTATTTGAGAGGTTAGGTTTCCGGTGAAAGGTTTAACGAAAACTCTTTGATGTATCCGTACTTGTAAAAAAAAAACCTTGGGCATGATTGTTTTAAAATCGGTAGTGCATTTTGAAGACCCGGGAATTTGAAAGCTTAGTTGAAAAGTAAGTTTTTATCATTTAGAAGGCCGAGAAATTCCTTTTAGTTACTTAAAAACATTTTGAACTTAGTGTGGAAGATCACAAGTTTAGAAAATATTTGAGTTGTGTTCATTTAAAGATTTTAATGTGATACCCATTGGTAAAGTTTAAAACATATCGCTTTGTAGTCTTGAAAACCGTTTCATTCCAAGTTTTATCCATTATTAACCCAGTAATTTATTAATGCTAAATTGAAATCAAATTTTAAGCATATAAATAATCAAAGCATAATTTTAAAAGGCCATTTACAATCCCAACAAAACCAAATGAAAATAAATGAAATAAAGTACCAAGTGCTTAAATCAGTGCAAACCGACTTTATTCATGGCATGGTCACCTCGAGTCCACCCTTTACCCATGTCCGCGATCTAAGTGTCACCTGAAATGATAAGGAGAAGGTGAGTCGCAAGACTCAAAGTGCATAAATCCCCTCCCGATTAATACAACATACTAACACACACAATACAGAGCAATGTCATTAATGCACCCAATCCTAGCCATCCACAACACCTTTTCTACCCCGTGTGGTACCAAAACCACCGTGACCCAAAGTCACGATATCCATAAGTGTGGTGCCAAACCACTGGTGACCCAAAGTCACGAAGAATCCAATGATGGGGCCAACCCATCGTGGTGATACCAAATCATGGCGACGATCCCATATCTCAAAAGTGGGGCCAACCCACGGTGGTGTTAACCACGAGGGACGAGTCGCTATGAGGTGCCAAACCTCGTGTCCCAAAGACACGAATGTGATACCAAATCTTTGGTGACCGAAGTCATGAATCAAGTGATGGGGCCAACCCATCGTGGTGATACCAAATCACCTTTGGCGCCAATCCCGTATTATCAATCGTGGGGCCAACCCATCGTGGTGCTAAGCCACCGGGACGAGACGCTATGAGGTGCCAAACCTCCGTGACCTAAAGTCACAAAATAATTTGTGGTACCAAACCACCGGAGGTGCCAAACCTCCGTGTCCCAAAGACACGGATATCATATTCCCCCTCCTCTCATATCACCCATTATCATACCGACTCATGTAAAGTATGCAAATCATACAAATCATGCTACATGTTTAATGTTGCATCTCATAACACATACATCATAGGTCATGATCTCAAGTATATCAACAATAGAACTCGTAATGAAACGGACTTACCCGAATCCGTGCACATACCCAATCGGGTATCATATCAATCAACCATACTGTTTGGCTTTATTAAACAATCAGATTATTAAGCATATTACTAAGCAAAGAGTGTGTTAGTTTACACACTGTTAAAACGCAAGCCTTAATCCCAAGGAACCGATCTAAGACCCTCGATTATCTTGCTCCTATAATTGGCCACATATGAGATTAGCACCTAGGCCATTCGGCCAAAACCATTAAACCAAAGGGGTTAACGTTTGAACCCTTACCTTACACTTGATTTGGTTTCCTACCAAATCCCGAACCAAACGATGGTTCTTCTTTATGCACACGGCACACCCTATTAAGAGGAAAGATTAATCCTTTGAAACTTTGACTTAATGAAACTAAAAGAGTGGACTAAAAGAACCAACCCTTACCACCACTTACCAATCGATTAACAGAGGAAGACAGCTCCTCTTGCTTGCTTCCAAAATCCTGGATGCCCTATGATAAAATCGATTCCAACATAAAAGATTAACTCCTATCACCAAAGGCCAAAATTGGCTCTTAACCAAACCAAAATCGACAAAGAACAAGGGAGAAGAGAAATGAACATTCGGCCAACCACTTACCTTGCTCTAAACCCGATTGGACACCACACACAAGAGAGATCACACCATACCAATATTCAGCCAAGACTTAAACAAAAAGGAGAAGAAGATTCGGCCTTACACAAAGAAGGAGAACACAAGAGAAAGATGAAAAGAAAGGGGTTGATATTCGGCCAATAACAAAAATGGGAAAAAGAAGAAGAGGAAGGAAAGTACTTTCGGTTTTGAAAAGAAGAAGGAATGGAGAAAATGTTTTGGGGAATAACTTTCAGCTATCAAGGTTTCAAGAGAAGAAAGGAAGAAAGTATGAGAAGAATAGGGTACTAATTTCGGTTTACACAAATGAAAAAGAAAGAAAGATGGAAGAGAACATTCGGCTATCAAAGAATATCAAGAGAAACAAGCAATTTTAAGCAAGTATGTGCTTGGACTTTCGGTTTCAAGAAGAAAATGCAGAAACTCACTTGAAATTTCGACTTGCTTTTGAAAAAGAAGGATTTTGGCTTACACAAATTTGACCAAAAATGCTCCAAAATGCCAAAAAGAATTTCGCCCTCTCCACTTACCCACTTACCAAAACCGCCACTCTGCCCATGAAGCACCCAACATTCGGCCACTACCTCCAAACACTCCCAACCACTAATTCAAACTAGTTTGAACTAGTCAACCTCCACAATTTACTCTCCACCCACCATTTGAACAATTTGACTTGGTCTATGGCGAGTTTGAATCGCCCACAACTTCTCTTCTTCTCCTGCCAGTCAAAATGGAAGCAAAAATATGAGACTTCTGCAGCTTGAACACGTGGACCTCCTTCCCCGCAAGTGACGCCAAACCCAAGCTCCAAGTGGTGCCTAACTTGCCACTCTACTAGCTCAATTCTTGTTCTAACATTCTCCTAAAAATATTTATAAACCCCACTCATTCAGCTCCCTCACCTAAAGCTTAAAACTAAAGTTTCCCCAACCACTCAAAGCTTACACCAAGCTTACAACTAAGCCCCAAAACAATTGAAACACAACATTGCAGGCCAAATACATGCAAACAATGCAATAATCAAAATAGCCCCTAACCCGGGATATTACAGGAAAGATACCTACCCTTGGTCGAATTTGCTTACAACAACAGTTATCAGTTAAGTATACGAATGGCACCGTATGAAGCCTTGTATGGTCGTAAGTGTCAGACTCCTTTGTATTGGACCGAGCTTACTGAGAAGAAAATTCATGGGGTCGACCTGGTTAAAGAGACTGAAGAAAAGGTGAAAGTGATCCGGGATTGTCTGAAAGCTACTTTAGACCGACAAAAGTCGTATGCGAATTTGAAAAAAAAGGAAATCGAGTTTAAAGTGGGCGACAAGGTATTTCTGAAAGTGTCCCCGTGGAAGAAAATATTTAGATTTGGTCGAAAGGGTAAACTGAGTCCGAGATTCATAGAGTCGTATGAGATTACCGAAAGGATTGGGCCAGTGGCATACCGGTTGGCTTTGTCAGTAGAGTTAGAGAAAATGCACAATGTGTTTCATGTATCGATGTTAAGGCATTATCACTCTGATCCTTTCTTCAACAGAAATTGAGGTACGACCGGATATGACATATGAGGAAGAGCCGATTAAAATCTTGGCTCAAGAGGTTAAACAGTTGAGGAATAAAGACATAGCCTTAGTAAAAGTATTGTGGCAAAAACACGGTGTAGAAGAGGCTACGTGGGAACCGGAAAAAGCCATGAGAGAGCAATATCCAAACCTCTTTACTTGTAAGATTTTTGAGGGCGAAAATCTCTAAAGGGGGGAGAGTTGTAACAACCCAATTTTGGGGCTAGTCGGAACAGTGGTCTTGGGACCACTAAACCGAGGTTGAGGAAAATTATTTTGATGTTATTTTATGCGTTATAGCATTAATATATGACTATGTGAAAATTTTGGTACTTTAATTTTAATGATTGCATGCTTAATTTTGAAAAAGGACTAAATCGCATAAAGTGCGAAAGTTCTATTTTTCAAGGTAGAAGTACCTAATAACTATAGAATGTAAATTAGAGGTCTTCAAAGTGCAAATAGGCCATTTTGGAGTGTGATGGCCGGCCATGTAGTATGGGGAGACAAGAGCATTTAATGTTTGGTCAAAATTAGGTGAGAAAAGATGAATAAAAATATGGTAAAAAGAAAAACTATCATCTTTCACTATTCACTCATCTCTTTCCACCAAAAATTGAAGAAGAAATAGAGCTCTTGGGGGTTCAAACTTTCAGCCACTCAATTCATATTCAAGTAAGTGATTTAGGTGGTTTTAATTGATGATTTTTGTGTTTTTGGAGTCCCCAAAGCTTAAGCTAGCTAATGAGGGGACTAATTTGAGATATGGTTGAAAGTTTAGGGACTTGCCATGAGAGTAGTTATGTTGTTAGCTGAGTTTTTATGGAAGAAAATAAATGTTAGGGAGATGAGAAACAACTTTTGTGAAAGATGTTAGCATGAAAACACCTAAATAGGACTTGAATGCAAATATTTAAATTGTGTCATAAACGCAAGAAATAGTTGGAATGGTGAGTAGTTGTAAGAGAAATAAATGTTTAGCTAGGCTTTTTTATTGAGAAAATGTGATAAAAAAATGATTTACGAGCCTAGGGGCAAAATCATAATTTTGCCATAGTACAAGGGCAAAATGATCATTTTTGCCTAAGTGTAGATTTTGGTGTATTATGGTCATAGAATGATCTAAATGAATGGATTTTATTGTTATAGATCAAGAAGAGCGCGGAATTAACCTTGACCGGGGAAAAGGCAAGGTTACGGATTAAATCGTTAGTTGACACGTTTTGGATCGAGGTAAGTTTATGTGCAAACTATACATTTTATATACATACATTGTCGTTGTTGATTGGTGCATGGCATGATTGAGAACATGTGTGATTCAAGTGGATTGAATGCGGTAGTTATTGTATAATTATTGTATGAATGACGAAATAGTCATATAAACGTGTAATAAACACTTGATGGTGGGCTATGTGCGATACCACCTAGTTATTTAATTACGATGGGCTATGTGCGATACCACCGTAACTAACCTTTTCGGTGGGCTATGTGCGATACCACTGTAACTAACCTTTTTGGTGGGCTATGTGCGATATCACCTTAATAAAGACTGATGGTGGGCTAAGTACGAAACCACCGAGTAATTTGATTATGAGTAATTGATTAAGAGTTTGTGATGTGTTATATTATGTGACATTGTGGTGCTAAGTGCAGGGAAGCATGCTAATGAATGTATACATTAAACTTGTGATAAGGTTGGAATTTGGGAATGGAAGAAATGAGTAAGCTTGATTATGAATGTGGATTGTTCCTTGTTTAGTATGTAATGCTATAATGTTATATTGTTTACATGTAAACTTACTAAGCTTAATGCTTACTCCCCCTTTCTTTTCCCTTGTTTTATAGAGTTTAAGAGCTGAGCCGGGATACGCCGATAACCAGAAGATCGCCCACACTATCAACTCATCTCTGTATATCTAGACTTAGTGATTTTGTGTATGGCATGTATAGGGGCTAGACTAGTTAGATTATTTTGTTATTTTGGCCAAGATGTGTTGGCCCCCTTTTAAGATAACTATTTTGTATATTGTCATGGTTGATGTCTCACTTTGTCATTTATGAAAATATGAAGATATTCATGGAAGTTCCTATTGCAAATTATGAGTGTTTATTGATATGTTGAATTTAGTATTTAGATGTGTCTTTGGGTCATGAATTACGTTGAATGGAATTGGAGTGTGTATGTATGCAATGTAGGGTGGCAAAGGGCTTGGTAGATAGCCTTCTAATCGTTCACATGGGTAGAAACACGGGCGTGTGACTAGACCTTTGGGAGGCACGGCTAGCACATGGGCGTATGCCCAGGCCGTGTGAAGTCTGCACCTTGCATTTAGAATTTAAATCGCCATACGGCTAAAGCACACGACCGTGTGTATAGGCCGTGTGGATATGTCAGAATGCAAGGTTTGGCACACGGGCCAGGACCACGAGCGTGCCAAGGCCGTGTGAAGTTAGTCAGTGTCGACCACGGGTGGAAGACACGTGCATGCCTTAGGAGCACGGGCGTGTCCCTAAACTCACACGGGCGTGTGGCTGCTGATTTGTTGAAAGGTATCTTGAATTCGTAATAGTTCCCGGGATAGTTCCAGTACCTCTAGGTAGTAAGTTTAGGGCCTCCTAGGCCAAGTATATGTAAGGGATGGGTTTAAACAAAATTTTATAACCCTACTCGAGATGTTTAAGCAAGTTTAGTTAGGTAATGCCTCAAACCCTGTTCCGGCTTCAATACGGGTAAGGGGTGTTACAAATAGTATACACACACTTCTACTTCTGACCCATTAACGGCTCTTGAGGCATTAATGAGGGAGCATGTTACTCGCACATAAGCTATTGTTCAAGGAAATTCATCTTCTTTTCGAGAATTGGAGGCACAATCGGGATAGCTTGCTTCGAATCTGAATACTAGACCACAAGGCTCCTTATCGAGTGACACCGAAAACCCCAGCCCGAGGGGAAAGAGCACTGTAAAGCTATCACTCTTAGGAGTGGTAAACAAACTGGTGAGCCGTTTATCGATTCTACTGTAGCATCCCTAAATATTGGTGACGTAAGCCCTGATGGAAAGGTTGATTATGAAGAACTTGTTGATGTACCAGACAAAGAAGTACCACAAACTGTCATTCACATGCCTTATATTCACCCTCAAAATTGTGGACGCAACCAAAGGTATCACCGCAACCGGATGTCATTCCACCTATTCCTTTTCCACAAAGATTCAAGAGGAATAAAAATGATAAATAGTATCAGCAGTTTCTGGATACACTGAAACAACTACAGATTAACATTCTTTTAGTGGACACTTTGGTACAAATTCTGAGTTATGGGAAATTTTTGAAAGACCTCTTGTCCAAGAAGAAAAAACTCACTGATGTTGGAACTATTGCACTCACAGAAGGCTGTAGTGCTGTCTTGACAAACAAGTTACCCCCTAAATTGAAAGATCCTGGCAGTTTTACCATTCCATGTTCAATTGGCTATCAATATTTGGGCAAAGATTTATGTGATTTGGGAGCTAGCATCAACCTCATGCCACTATCTACTTTTAGAAAGTTGGGAATTGGTCATATGAAACCCACTGTAGTGACATTGCAACTGGCAGATCGATCTTTAGCTCAACCTGAAGGGCAAAGATGTTTTAGTTCGTGTGGATAAATTTATTTTTCTGGCTGATTTTATCATACTTAACTGTGAAGCAGACAAGGAGGTTCTCATAATCTTTGGATGACCATTTTTAGCCACTGGCCAAATTCTCATTGATGTTTATAAAGGAGAACTTACCATGCGACTGAATGATGAGCAAGTTACCTTCAGCGTTTTTGAGTCTGTTCATCACAAGGATAAAGCAGAGTGCCATACTATCGATGTGCTTGATGATTTGATTGAGGAAGAATTCAACAACCAAAGCACAGTCCTTGCTAAAGAAATTGCAGCGACATCTGAGGCTAAATCCATAGACAATTGTGATAGCACGGTTGACGCTAATACTGTTGAAGTCAAGCATAGATGGAAATTTGAATCCTTAGACCTAACCAACAGAACCACTCCAATTTTCAAACCATCAATTGCAGAAGATCCCACTCTGGAATTCAAACCATTACCTCCTCATCTTAAATATATCTTCTTGGATGATCACAATACTTTTCCAGTTATTGTCTCTGCAACACAAGAAAAGAGATTGACTCACATTCTCAAGCAGCACAAACGAGCTATTGCCTGGAGTATTGCGGATATTCAAGGTATTAGTCCTTCTTTTTGCATGCACAAAATCAAGTTAGAAGATGAAAGCCAGTAATCAATTGAACCGCAAAGAAGGTTAAACGAGAAGATGAAGGAAGTGGTCAAGAAAGAAATCATAAAATGGCTTGATGCAGGAATTGTTTACTTGATTTCTGATAGCAAGTGGGTGAGTTTAGTGCAATGTGTCCCAAAAAGAAGTAGCATCATAGTGGTTCGCAATGATAAGGACGTATTGTAACATCCCGGTTTAGGGCTTAGTCAGAATAGTGGTTTGAGACCACAAATCCGAGGGTCATGAATGAGTTTTTGAGGTTGATATTATGTATGCATGCTAGTGTGAAAGTTTCATGAAGCAATTTTGTGAAATTATGGTTGAATTGTCCAAAAGGACTAAATTGCAAAAGTTGCAAAATGTGTGTTTCTAGAAGCTATATGTGTGAAATAGCTTTAGATTATTGATTAGAGGTCCTTAAATAGCAATTTATCCAAATTCTAATTTTTGGACAAAAATGGGCATGGATGAGTTAAAATTGAAAGTTTATCAAAAAGGGCATTTTGGTCATTTATCAATTAAGTGATTAAAATAGGTGAAAAGATGATAGAAATTCATTCATCTTCTTCCCATAGTTGTCGAAAATTTGAGAAGCCATTGTTAGGGTTCTTTCAATTTTTCAAGCTTGCTAGTAAGTGCTCCTAAGCCCAGTTTTTGATATTCTTCGTATTTTTGAAGTCCTAGTAGCATGAGTAAGCTATTTATAGCTATTTGGTGAGCTATTATGGATGTTCAAAAATGTACATATGTATGACATGCATGTATTTTGATGTTTTATGGAAGAATATGAAAGCTTGATGTAGTAGAAACATCTTTTGCTAAGTGATTTTCCATGAAAATGCATGTAGGGACTTAGTTGTGAAAATCTTAAGTTTGGTCATACATGGGTGATTTAGTGAGAATTGTTGAATGCTTTAGTTGAGTAAGTGGTTCGGCTAAGCATGAAAGGCTAGAAAGTTGAATAAAAATCACTTTACGAGCCTTTGGGACTAAAGTGTAAATATGAGAAAGTTTAGGGGCAAAATAGTAATTTTGCTAAAGTATGAGATGTGGGTCAATTTAGTCAATGTGTGTATTGAATAAGCTAATTTATTAATTATAGATCAAGAAAGATGAAGCCCGGGTCGAAACCGAGGCAAAAGTAAGGTGGTGGACTAAATTGCACATTTCAATACTTTTGAGTATCGAGGTAAGTCTATGCATAAACAATGCATTCATACTCACAATTTGTAAATGCTAGCTAGGGTGTAGCATGAATGAGAATGAATGAGAATGAATGAGAATGATTGGGAACCTATGTGGTTCAAGTAGAATGAATGTAATATAGATGTGAATGGATGAATAATTAGGTAAATAGACTTGTGCATGTGTTGTGATAATGCTAGATGGTGGGCTAAGTGCGATACCATCCAAATGCATATTGACGATGAGCTGGCTATGTGCGATGCTATCGTTAGGTATATCATTTAGTGGCTATGTGCGAGATCACGATGATTACCTTTGTGGTAGGCTAAGTGCGATACCACCTTATAAATTGATTGTGGTGTGCTAAGTGCGAAACCACCGAGATATTGGCTGTGTGGATTAATTGTGTATATTAGTTGTGTGGAATAGCTGTGTGGATAAGATATGTGGATGAGCTGTGTGGATAAGTTATGTGGATTGACTGTGTGGATGTATTACGATAAATAATGATGTGTTGTATATTATGTAAATGTGATATTGAATGCAGGGGTGCATTTCAATGGTTATGAGTATGTGACTCATGATGTGTTGGAAATGTGGTAAGGGATAGAAAGAGTAAGCATAGTTGTGAATTACTTGTTGGTATAATGCTAATAGTTGCTTAGCTTATACTATGTTGCTTATTTGTTTATGTGTAAACTTACTAAGCTCAAAGCTTACTCTCTTTCTTTTCCCTTGTCTTATAGATAAAAAGCGTTGAATCGAGATACGAGGATCATCAGAAGATAGCCCACATATCAGCACACTTTGGTACATGAAACTTAATGTTTTGTATATGGCATGTATAGGGGCTAGATAAGTTAGTAAATTTTGTTGTAAATGGCTAAGATGTGTTGGCCTATAGATGGATAGCTTATTTTCTATAATGCCATGGTTGTTGGCTATTACATTATATGAAAGAAAGATGTAGTTTTCTATGTGAGAATGCACTTCAAATTGAGTTGATTATGATGGTGTTAGATGAGTATATGTTGTGTATGTTAGAAGGGTGAAAAGAACTTGACACTTGGTCTTGTTCTTGACCATGTGGATTGACACACGGGCGTGTGTCTAGACCATGTGTGACACACAGTTAGCCCATGGGCGTTTGCTGTGGCCGTGCGTCCCCTGCATGTTAATATTTGAAAACAGAATAGACCACGGACTAGTCACACGGGCGTGTGCCTAGGGCGTGTGGGATTTATCAGTGTTGGCCACGGGCTAGCCACACGGGCGTGTGTCTAGACTCTAGGCCTTGCGAGGGAAGTCAATGTTCACCACGGTTGGGGAGCACGGGCGTGCCATGGCCTTGGGGCATTTGGCAGAATGCTTGGGTTTTTAGGCACGGTCTGGGGACATGGGCGTGTGTGCTCATGCACGGGCGTGTCTAATCTTGCACGGGCGTGTGAGACCTGTATAAAAGAGAAAAATTTTAAGGATCGTAAAAGTTCCAGATTAGTCTCGAGAGCCCTCGTGTGTATGAGTGATGCCTCGTAAGTCGAGAATGAGGTTATAGCGAGTAATGACGTTGAGCCTAAATGGCGATTAAGCGGTTTGAGTTCGGTAACGCCTCGGGCTCGGTTCCAGATCTATGGTTTAGTCAGTTCTAGGACTACCGTAGTGGGTGTAAGAGTCTAGCTATACATGGCATAAGTGTACGATGATAGTGTGGTGGTTTCTGATGATTTTAAATCTTTTTTTATATAGAATATGGATTCCGATCCATTGACTGCTGATGAAGCAGCTAGTAATGCGCCGGCTCCTGCGCAAGGAACCGTGCCGGTGCAAAGTGGACCCGAGGCGAGGGATCAAGGGGAAGAGGCACGAGAAGCCTTTCTCCATATGATGAGTGATTGGTACTCGGACTACGTTCGAGCGAACCCTAACGCTCAACCTCCTCCACCTTCTCCTATACCTCAGCCAAATCCAGTGGCTCCTCTAGGTATGGATGTAGTGAGGATATCGAAACCCCCGATGGATAAGATTAGGAAACACGGGGCTGTGGAGTTTAGAGCTAAGGTAGATAATGACCCAGAGAGGGCGGAGTTCTGGTTGGAGAACTCGATGAGGGTGTTCGATGAGCTCTCATGTACACCTGAGGAAAGTTTGAAGTGTGCTGTATCTTTGCTGAGAGACTCGGCATACCATTGGTGGAAGACGCTGACATTAGTGGTCCCGAGAGAGCGGGTAACGTGGGACTTCTTTCTGGAAGAGTTTCGAAAGAAGTACATAAGCGAGATGTTTACTAACCGAAAAGGGAAAGAATTCCTTGAGCTGAAGTAAGGAAGGATGACAGTAGCTGAATACGAGCGTGAGTTTGTTAGGCTTAGAAAATACACTCAAGAATGTGTGTCGACAGAGACCATCTTGTGCAAGAGGTTCAAAGATGGGCTGAATGAGGATATCAAACTCCTAGTTGGTATTTTGGAGTTGAAAGAATTCGTGGTATTAGTTGAGAGGGCAAGTAAGGCCGAAGAGTTGAGTTCAGATAAGAGGAAGGCTGTGAGTGAAGCACGAGATGCGAGAAAGAGACCGATGGGCAAGTCGTATCAAGCCCAGTCGAAAAGATCCAAGGAAGTGAATCCTCGGACGTCAGCCTCAGTGGGATATTCGCCTCGAGACTTGGACAATACTCGTCAGGGTTCGAGAGTCCGAGCCCCCTCGATGGAAAGTGTGGGCAATACAAAGAGTAAACCGGAGTGTCCAAGTTGTGGTAGGTATCACACCGGAGAGTGTTGGGGAAATAGTTGGAAATTTTACAAATGTGGTTCCCCTGACCACTTTATCTGTAACTGTCCCGAGAGGGATGATAAGGAAGTGAGGCAAGAAGTGAGACCTAGTGATATGTCTACGAGGGGTAGACCACCAAGGAACCCAAGAGGTGGGGCTAGTGGTAGAGGTGAATCCAGGGACTCTGCTGTGAGACCAGAGGGTCGGGCACCTGCGAGGACGTATGCCATTCGCGCTCGCGAAGAGGCATCCTCCCTTGATGTGATAACGGGAACTTTTTCTCTCTTTGACACCTCTGTTATTGCTTTAATAGATCTAGGGTCTATTCACTCTTATATTTGCATGAGATTAGCATCTAGTTTGAGTATGACCGTTGAGTCTACGGACATTGTGATTAAGGTGTAAAACCCATTAGGAAAGTATGTGTTAGTGGACAACGTGTTTAAAAATTGTCCTTTGTTGATTGAGAATCATTGTTTTCTGGCAAACCTTATGTTGTTACCGTTTGATGAGTTCGACTTAATCCTAGGCATGGATTGGTTGACTACCCATAGTGTTTTAGTGAACTGTGGTAGTAAGTACATTGAATTGAAATGTGAGAGTGGAGATGTAGTTCGGGTTGAATCAGGTGGATTGGACAGTCTACCCGTGATGATTTCTTCCTTAGTGGCTGAGAAATGTTTAAGAAAAGGGTGTGAGTCCTATCTTGCGTTTGTGTTGAATACTCAAGAGATTGGAGTAGAGTTTGAAACAGTGCTAGTGGTATGTGAGTACCCAGATGTGTTTCCGGAAGAGTTACCCGGATTACCTCCAGTGAGAGAGGTCGAGTTTGGAATTGAGTTGGTTCCGGGAATGACACCTATTTCGATTGCCCTGTACAGAATGGCACCTGTAGAGTTGAAAGAACTGAAGGTTCAGTTACAAGAGTTGACAGATAAGGGTTTTGCAAGACCGAGCTACTCGCCGTGGGGTGCTCCGGTATTGTTTGTGAAGAAGAAAGATGGGTCTATGAGGTTGTGTATAGACTATAGACAACTGAACAAGGTGACGGTTAAGAATAAGTATCCTTTACCAAGGATTGATGATCTTTTCGATCAACTGAAGGGAGCTACAGTGTTCTCCAAGATAGACTTGAGGTCTGGTTATTATCAGCTCAGAGTGAAAGAGCAAGATGTGTTGAAAACTGCGTTTTGGACAAGGTATGGCCATTATGAGTTTTTGGTTATGCCGTTTGGTTTGACGAATGCACCTGCAAATTTTATGGATCTGATGAACCGTATTTTCAGACCATATGTGGACAAGTTTGTGGTTGTCTTTATTGACGACATATTGATCTATTCTCGGGATGAGAACGATCATGAAGAGCACTTGAGAATTGTCTTGCAAACTTTGAGAGATAAGCAGTTGTATGCTAAGTTTAGCAAGAGAGAGTTTTGGCTCTAAGAGGTCAGATTCCTAGGACACATGGTGTCAGGTGATGGTGTCAGAGTTGACCCGAGTAAGATATCGGCTGTTATGGATTGGAAACTGCCGAGGAACGTGTCAGAAATCAGAAGTTTCTTGGGATTAGCGGGATATTACAGACGTTTCGTAAAGGGGTTCTCTGTGATTGCTACCCCGATGACGAAACTATTGCATTAAGATGTCAAGTTTGAATGGACTGAGACATGTCAACAGAGCTTCGAGAGACTGAAAACAATGTTGACTGAGGCACCAGTTTTGGTTCAACCAGAATCGGGGAAGGAGTTCGTGGTATATAGTGTTGCGTCGTTTAATGGTCTCAGTTGCGTGTTGATGCAAAAGGGTAAGGTAGTCGCTTACGCCTCGAGGCAGTTAAAACCGCACGAGAAGAATTATCCGACTCACGATTTGGAGTTGGCTGCGATTGTGTTTGCGTTAAAGATTTGGCGACATTATTTGTATGGCGAAAAGTGTCGAATCTTTACGGATCACAAGAGTTTAAAGTATTTGATGGATTAGAAGGATCTGAATCTGAGACAGAGACGGTGGCTTGAATTGTTGAAAGACTATGAGTTAGTCATTGATTACCACCCGGGAAAAGCGAATGTGGTTGCGGATGCCTTAAGTAGGAAATCCCTGTATGCTCTAAGAGTTATGAGAGCGAGTTTAGCATTGTCTAATGATGGTGCTATTTTGGCAGAGTTGAGGGCTAGGCCACTATTTGTTCAACAAATATGTGAAGCTCAGAGAAATGACAGCGGGATGCAAGCTAAGATAGCTAAGTGCAGATCAGAAAGTGATTCTGATTTTCAAGTGGATTTGAATGGTTGTCTGATGTATCGTGACAGAATTTGTGTTCTTAAAAATGAGGAGTTGATTCGAAAGGTTTTGTATGAGGCCCATAGTGGATGTACAACGATTTCAGAAAGTTGTATTGGTGGCCGGGTATGAAAAGAGATATTTCAGAGTTTGTGGCTAAGTGTCTGATTTGCCAACAAGTGAAAGCTAAGCATCAAGTGCCTTCGGGATTGCTTCAGCCAGTGATGGTTCCCGAATGGAAGTGGGATCGAGTTACCATGTATTTTGTGACGGGGTTGCCGATGACTCTGAGAAAGAGAGATGCTGTGTGGGTTGTTGTGGATAGATTGACGAAGTTGGCTCACTTTATTCCAAAGACGCGCTGATTATTCACCGGATAAGTTAATTTGAGTTGTACGTGGCAGAGATAGTGAGATTGCATGGTGTACCTGTGTCTATTATATCAGATAGAGATCCGAGGTTTACTTCGAGATTTTGGAAGAAGTTGCAAGAGGCCATGCGTACGAGATTGAATTTCAGTACTGCGTTCCATCCGCAATCCAATGGTCAGTCTGAAAGAGTGATTCAAGTTCTTAAAGATATGCTTCGATGCTGTGTGCTAGAATTCGAAGGTAGTTGGGAGAGATATCTACCTTTGGTTGAATTCACCTATAACAATAGTTATCAGTCGAGTATACAGATGGCACCGTATGAGGCTTTGTATGGCCGTAAGTGTCGGACTCCTTTGTATTGGACTGAGCTTAGTGAGAAGCGGATCCATGGGGTTGCTCTAGTAAAAGAGACCGAAGAGAAAGTGAAAGTGATCCGTAATAGTCTGAAAGCTGCTTCGGACCGACAAAAGTCGTATACGAATTTGAAAAGAAAAGAAATTGAGTTTGAGGTAGGCGACAAAGCATTTTTGAAAGTATCGCCGTGGAAGAAGATTATGAGATTTGGACAAAAAGGGAAATTGAGTCCAAGGTTCATAGGGCCGTATGAGATTACAGACAGAATTGGGACTGTAGCTTACCGGTTGGCTTTGCCGGTAGAGTTGGAAAAGATTCATAACGTGTTCCATGTGTCGATGTTGCGACGGTATCGCTCCGATCCTTCACATGTGATTCCTTCAACGGAAATTGAGATAAGACCGGATATATCTTATGAAGAGGAGCCGATTAAGATCTTGGCTCGAGAAGTGAAACAGTTGAGAAATAAGAGCATAGCACTAGTGAAAGTGTTATGGCAGAAACATGGTGTGGAAGAGGCTACGTGGGAAACGGAAGAAGCTATGAGAGAGCAACATCCAAATCTCTTTACTGGTAAGATTTTCGGGGACAAAAATCTCTAAAGGGGGGAGAGTTGTAACATCTCGGTTTAGGGCCTAGTCAAAATAGTGGTTCGAGACCACAAATCCGAGGGTCATGAAAGAGTTTTTGAGGCTTATATTATGTATGCATGCTAGTGTGAAAGTTTCATGAAGCAATTTTGTGAAATTGTGGTTGAATTGTCCAAAAGGACTAAATTGCAAAAGCTGCAAAATGTGTGTTTCTAGAAGCTATATGTGTGAAATAGCTTTATATTATTGATTAGAGGTCCTTAAATAGCAATTTATCCAAATTCTAATTTTTGGACAAAAATGGGCATGGATGAGTTAAAATTGAAAGTTTATCAAAAAGGGCATTTTGGTCATTTAATCAATTAAGTGATTAAAATAGGTGAAAAAATGATAGAAATTCATTCATCTTCTTCCCATAGCTGCCGAAAATTTGAGAAGCCATTGTTAGGGTTCTTTCAATCTTTCAATCTTGCTAGTAAGTGCTCCTAAGCCCGTTTTTTGATATTCTTCGTATTTTTGAAGTCCTAGTAGCATGAGTAAGCTATTTATAGCTATTTGGTGAGCTATTATGGATGTTCAAAAATGTACATATGTATGACATGCATGTATTTTGAATAGAAGAATGTGAAAGCTTGATGTAGTAGAAACATCTTTTGCTAAGTGATTTTCCATGAAAATGCATGTAGGGACTTAGTTGTGAAAATCTTAAGTTTGGTCATGCATGGGTGATTTAGTGAGAATTGTTGAATGCGTTAGTTGAGTAAGTGGTTCGGCTAAGCATGAAAGGCTAGAAAGTTGAATAAAAATCACTTTACGAGCCTTTGGAACTAAAGTGTAAATATAAGAAAGTTTAGGGGAAAAATAGTAATTTTGCTAAAGTATGAGATGTGGGTCAATTTAGTCAATGTGTGTATTGAATAAGCTGATTTATTCATTATAGATCAAGAAAGACGAAGCCCGGATTGAAACCGAGGCAAAAGCAAGGTGGTGGACTAAATTGCACATTTCAATACTTTTGAGTATCGAGGTAAGTCTATGCATAAACAATGCATTCATACTCACAATTTGTAAATGCTAGCTAGGGTGTAGCATGAATGAGAATGAATGAGAATGAATGAGAATGATTGGGAACCTATGTGGTTCAAGTAGAATGAATGTAATATAGATGTGAATGGATGAATAATTGGGTAAATAGACTTGTGCATGTGTTGTGATAATGCTAGATGGTGGGCTAAGTGCGATACCATCCAAATGTATATTGACGATGAGCTGGCTATGTGCGATGCTATCGTTAGGTATATCATTTAGTGGCTATGTGCGAGATCACGATGATTACCTTTGTGGTAGGCTAAGTGCGATACCACCTTATAAATTGATTGTGGTGTTCTAAGTGCGAAACCACCGAGATATTGGCTGTATGGATTAATTGTGTATATTAGTTGTGTGTAATAGCTGTGTGGATAAGATATGTGGATGAGCTGTGTGGATAAGTTATGTGGATTGACGGTGTGGATGTATTACGATAAATAATGATGTGTTGTATATTACGTAAATGTGATATTGAATGCAGGGGTGCATTTCAATGGTTATGAGTATGTGACTCATGATGTGTTGGAAATGTGGTAAGGGATAGAAAGAGTAAGCATAGTTGTGAATTACTTGTTGGTATAATGCTAATAGTTGCTTAGCTTATACTATGTGTCTTATTTGTTTATGTGTAAACTTACTAAGCTCAAAGCTTACTCTCTTTCTTTTCCCTTGTCTTATAGATAAAAAGCGTTGAATCGAGATGGTAGTCTGCTAGCCGAACTTCAGGTGATTTTGTACATGAAACTTAATGTTTTGTATATGGCATGTATATGGGCTAGATAAGTTAGTAAATTTTGTTGTAAATGGCTAAGATGTGTTGGCCTATAGATGGATAGCTTATTTTGTATAATGCCATGGTTGTTGGCTATTACATTATATGAAAGAAAGATGTAATTTTCTATGTGAGAATGCATTTCAAATTGAGTTGATTATGATGGTGTTAGATGAGTATATGTTGTGTATGTTAGAAGGGTGAAAAGAACTTGACACTTAGTCTTGTTCTTGACCATGTGGATAGACACACGGGCGTGTGTCTAGACCATGTGTGACACACTGTTAGCCCACGGGCGTGTCTTTGTGGGCGCAAGCGCCCCCGCATGTTAATATTTGAAAACAGAATAGACCACGGACTAGTCACACGGGCGTGTGCCTAGGGCGTGTGGGATTTATCAGTGTTGGCCACGGGCTAGCCACACGGGCGTGTGTCTAGACTCTAGGCCGTGCGAGGGAAGTCAGTGTTCACCATGGATGGGGAGCACGGGCGTGCCATGTCCGTGGGGCATTTGGCAGAATGCTTGGGTTTTTAGGCACGGTCTGGGGACATGGGCGTGTGTGCTCATGGACGGGCGTGTCTAATCTTGCACAGGCGTGTGAGACCTGTATAAAAGAGAAAAATTTTAAGGATCGTAAAAGTTCCAGATTAGTCTCGAGAGCCCTCGTGTGTATGAGTGAGGCCTCGTAAGTCGAGAATGAGGTTATAGCGAGTAATGACGTTGAGCCTAAGTGGCAATTAAGCGGTTTGAGTTCGGTAACGCCTCGGGCCCGGTTCCCGGCATAGAACCCGGGTAAGGGGTGTTACACGTATTACTACCAGCACGTATCCCCATGGGATGGCGAGTTTGTATGGACTATCGTAAATTAAATATAGCCACAGGGAATTGCTATTGCACTAGAGGATCAGGAGAAAACAACTTTCACCTGCCCCTTCGGTACTTTTGCTTTTCGTCATATGCCTTTCGGTCTTTGCAATGCACCAGCCACATTTGAAAGGTGTATGAAGGCAATATTCTCAAATATGATTGAAGACTCTTTAGAGGTTTTTATGGATTACTTTTTAGTTTATGGGAATGATTTTGATCATTGCACTGACAATTTGGATAAAGTACCGCAGCGATGTAAGGACACTCATCTTGTCTCGAATTGGGAAAAATGTCATTTTATGGAAACTGAAGGCATTGTGTTGGGCTATCACATCTCTAATCAGGGTATTCAAGTAGATAAAACTAAGGTGGAAATCATCGAGAAATTACCCCCATTGACAAATGTGAAAGGAATTCGTAGCTTTCTTGGACATGCAGGATTTTACCTACGGTTTATTAGGGATTTTTAAACGATTGCAAAACCATTGTCCTCATTGCTGGAACATAATCGAAAATTCCTCTTTGACGAGGCATGTCTAGATGCCTTTATTTAGTTAAAGAAGTAGCTGGTTAATGTCCCCACTATCGTTGCGCCTGATTGGTCTCAGCCTTTCGAAGTTATGTGCAATGCAAGTGACTTCGTCGTGGGTGCAGTGCTAGGACAACGCAAAGGAAAAATTTTTCACGCTATCTATTATTCCAGCAGAACTCTTACAGAAACTCAATTCAATTATACCACCATAGAGAAAGAATTGCTAGCCGTTGTGTTTGCTTTCGACAAGTTTCGTTCTTATCTTGTAGGCGCAAAAGTTACGATATTCACTGATCATTCGGCGTTGCAATATCTGTTTGCGAAAAAAGATGCCAAACCAAGACTAATATGATGGATTTTATTATTGCAAGAATCTAAGATTGAGATAAAAGACCGCAAGGGGGTTAGAGAATCAAGTTGCTGATCATTTGTCTAGATTGGAAGTTTGTAGCAAAGACAGGAAAATACCTCAATTTATCAACACATTCCCAGATAAGATGTTAGTCGCTGTCGATGTAACTTCTTGGTATGCAGATTTGGTTAGTTACTTGGTGTGTGGTAAGCTCCCATTGAGTATCAACGGCCATAAAAAAGAATGATTTCTTCGTGACGTAGTGAAGTACCATTGGAACGAGCCGTATTTATTCAAAGTATGCAATGACAACATCATTCGGTGTTTTGTTCCGGAAAAAGAGATGCTTTCAATCCTGAAGCCTGTCATGATGCTTCTTATGGAGGCCATTTCGGTGGTATGAGAACTGCTGCTAAGGTTCTACAGTCAGGATTCTACTTGCCATTATTGTTCAAGGATGCTCATAATTTTGTGAATCAAGGCAATAAATGTCAGTGCACTGGTTCTATTTTCTGACGTAATGAAATGTTGCAACAACCAATTATGGAAGTTAAATTGTTCAATGTTTGAGGAATGGATTTTATGGGACCATTTCCAAGTTTATTTGGAAATCTTTACATTTTAGCCGCTGTTGACTATGTTTCAAAGTGGGTGGAGGCTATTGCTATCCCAAAGGATAATGCAAGGATAGTGCTCAAATTTTTTCACAAGCATATAATTACCCATTTCAGCACACCAAAGGCCTTGATTATTGATCAGGGTACACATTTCCATTGAAACCAAATGGTAGCTACATTAAAGAGATATAGAGTCAATCACGGAATGGCCACTACTTATCATCCACAAACCACTGGACAAGCTGAAATTTCAAATTGACAATGTAAGAACATTCTTGAGAAGGTTGTGAAACTTTCAAGAAAAGATTGGTCTTCCCGATTGGATGACGCTCTATGGGCTTTATAGACAGTATACAAGACTCTTTTGGGGATATCGCCATATCAATTGGTTTTTGGGAAAGCATGTCACTTTCCAGTTGAACTGGAACACAAATTACTGTGGGCAATTAAACAAGTGAACATGGACTATGACACTTCTAAAAAGAAAAGGCTGTTGGACATCACCGAGCTAGTGGAGATTTGAAGAAATGCTTATGAAAATGCTACGATTTATAAGGAAAAGACCAAACGATGGCATGAAAATATTATTTTGTAGCGACAATTTACCACAGGACAACCAGTTTTATTATTCAACTCTCGACTTAAATTACACCCAGGTAAATTGCGTTCACGTTGGTCTGGTCCGTTCGAAGTTGTCGACGTATTTCCCCATGGTGCAGTCACAATTTGAGATTTATGATGGACACCAGTTCAAAGTCAATGGACAGAGATTGAAACATTATTTTGGAAATAAAAATCAAGAGCAGGCAAGAACCATTAATTTGGTGCAAACATTTTAAATTTTTAATTTATTATTCTGAGGTTTCATCTTATTTTATTCCTGTTTTGTAAAGCTTGTTTTCTTTCCTTTTTGCAGACTAATAAGGTACTAATGTCGACACAACAAGATTTGGTTGTCAACGCATTCCGTACCACTGTGTTACCATTAATCAGAATCAAGGGAACTTCAATCTTCAACGTTGGATCAAAACCCACCCAGCCATTTGATCCATTTGAGCAGGCACAATTATTATTGGACGCCACTCTTTCCGCTAGTTTTGTATCTATTCAGAAAACATCGTGACTCTACATCTTCCTCTTTCACCCTTATAAAGTCTACACCACTGTGCCGATTGCAAAACATCCAAGCAGCCATTTTTATTCTTTTTCCTCACTCAAGATCCCACCTTTTTCACTTAAAATCATCTTTCCTCCACAAAAGATGGCAAGAATAAGAGGTTTGACCAAGAAAGCCAATAGACCTACTGAAGAACATGCATCCTCCGCCATCGCAGTTCGCGAGTCAGAATCCCCTGGGCCAGTGCAGAAAAAGGAACCAGTAATCTTTTTGAATAAAGTGGCAAGGGAACGATTTCAAGATAATATGTTTCGCTGAAATTTTCACCTCGAACAAGGTATTTCCCTGTCAAAATAACAGGAGTTGGGCAAACAAATTCACCGAACCATTTCTAAACTGAAATGGGGAAAAATCTGCGTACACCCTGGAAGCTATTCCCCTTCCCTGGTACATGAATTCTATGCCAACCTCTATGACCAAGATTTAGAGTTTATTTTTGTTAGTGAAGGTCTACTCCTATGGAATGCCAACACAATCAATGAGCTGTATAACCTTACTATCGATGTTGACAAACACTTCGATTTCTTTGTGAAAGTGATGGACGAGGAAAGGGACTTGTTCGTACAGGATTTGTATATTGAAGGAGCACGGTGGACAAGGTCGAATCCAAAGAATTTTACAATGCATCGCCGTTTCTTAACATTGCATAGCAAAATATGGTTTCACTTTGTTAACTACAGACTACTACTGTCTACCCACAGCACCACCATCAACCTTGACAGAATGTGTCTGATACATTCTATTATCAAAGGTAGAAAAATTGATGTAGGCGCAATCCTTCACCGAGAAATTACTGAATGTGCTGCCCGGCATACCGGCATTTTGGTTTTCCTATCATTGGTAATGTCATTTTGTTGGCAGAAAGGCATTGTGCCCCGGGAAGATGAAGAAATCATGGAGAATAAGGGTCCAATTAATGAAGCCTCTATCGAGAGGATGGCTCATGGAACAGAAACACTAATACTGAAAGAGGCAGGAACCGACAAGACAAAGAAGAGCAAAGCCAAAGTCGACACTAAAGGAACAACCCTGTATACAGAGACATACTTATGGCACAAGATGAAAGTTGTTGAGAAAATGGTTACTTCCATCAGCAATAGGAAAATAAAACTTGTCGCTACAATTGAGGACATGGAGAACACTCAGAATCTGTTTTATGCTTATACTAAAGCTTGGAACAGTTCCATTGTAGCTGTAATAGCCTGATTTAGGGCCTAGTCAGAATAGTGGTTGCGAGACCATAAATCTGAAGTAGAAATGTGCGTTTTATGATTTTTATGAGGCTTATGATGTGGTTACATGATTGTGTGAAAATTTTATGAGGAAATTTTATTTATTAGTGATCAATTTGTCCATTAGGACTAAATTGCAAAGATTTGAAAATATGAGATTCTAGGAGATTTAAGTACGAAATAGAATTATAAAAATTACTAGAGGTCCTTATTTACCAATTAGACCATTAAATGTCAATATGGACAAAAATAGACTTGGGAAGGAAAAATCTCAAGAAAGGACCTTAAGGGCATTTTAGTCATTTGGTTAATTAATGAATTAAAAAGGGAAAAATAAGTCAAAATCTTGTCCATCTTCTTCTTCTAAGTGCTGAAATTTTCAAGGAGACATAGCTATGGTTTCTTCAACTTCCAAGCTTGATAGTAAGTGCATCCTAGCCCCGTTTTTAATGTTCTTCATATTCTTGAGATCCTCGTAGCTCGATTTAGCTATTTCTACCATTATTTTGAGTTAGGGTTTATGTTAAAAAATTTACCCATGTATGACATGCATGTATTTTGATGTTTTAAGGAAGAATATGAAAGTTTGATGTGTGATAAACATCTTTTTCTAAGTGATTTTCATGAAAAATGCATAAAAGGACTAAATTGTACAAGTTATAAAAATGGTCATACATGAGTGAAATAATGGAAATTGGGGGCTGTTGTAGTTAAGAAAATAATTCGGCTAGGCTTAAAATACAAGAAAGTTGAATACAAATCATTTTACGAGCCTAGGGGCAAAAGTGTAATTATATGAAAGTTTAGGGGCAAAATTATAATTTTTGCCAAAGTATGATTCATGAGTCAATTTAGTCAATGTGAGTATTAAACAAGTGAAATTATTATTATAGATCAAGAAACACGAAGCTCAGACTGAAATCGAGGCAAGAACAAAGTGTTGGACTAAATCAAACATCTACACACATTTTGAGTACCGAGGTAAGTTTGTGTGAAATTAAAGTTTCATAGTGTTTTTATATTTTAAATTGCTTGATCTTATGATAACGAATATCATTTCATGAAAATCGACTAATGAAGCCTCATTGAGAAAATGATGAGAATATATTAAGTTGAAGTCCCGGTTGAAGATTCGGAATAACGAGGATACCTATGTCACGACATGAGATAAGAAAGGTCCCGTATAAGACCATGTCTGCGACATGGCATCGGCACTGAATGTAGGTGCCGTATAAGCCCATGTCTGGGACATGGCATCGGCACCGAATGTAGGTCCTGTGTAAGACCATGTCTGGGACATGGCCTCAGCACCAAAGGAAGATCTCGTGTAAGACCATGTCTGGGACATGGCAACAACATCTATGTACGATCTCGTATAAGACCATGCCTGGGACATGGCATCGACATCGAGTTAAGAGATCCCGTGTAAGACCATATCTGGGATATGGCATCGGCATCAAGAGGTGATCCCATGTAAGACCATATCTGGAATACGGCATTGGCATTGTGATACATGTATGATGAGATTGAGTATCCTCCGACATTCTGAGTAGTTCAACGGGTAAAAAAGCTAAGTTTGCAAAGATGACAGAGAGCTAAGCTCTACAAAGATGACAAAGAGTTACATTTAAGTTAAGGATGATAATGATTTAAGTTTATGTTCAAGATAGCATAAGTGCTAAATTATGTGATGAAGTGACACAGGTACCATGAGTAAAACACGAGTTATGAAACCGTAATGTGATATGTGATGGGTAAGCATAAGTATGAGTAAGTATGTCAAAGTACTTGAGAACTTGTGTTGTTATTGTTCTATGAGATGAATGGATTTTACCATGAGTACTTATGGTTCTATTTTAATTCATGCAAACTTACTAAGCTATATGCTTACCCCTCTCTTATCCCTTTTCCTTGTAGTATCGCCAAGCTAGCTCAGGGATCGTAGAACGTCGGAGCTCGGATCACAATATCAATCATTCTTTTGGTATAGTAAAGTTGATTTATTTTGGGTATGGCATGTATAGGAACTTCGTCATCTTGTGTTATGTCATACTTGAAAGCCAAAGTGTTGGCTATTAATGTTATACACTGATTTTGTAAATGGCCATTAGGAATTGGCCGATATTTGTCAAGTTTTATATCTTAATGATGATGAGTTTTATGAAGTGAAAGTTTATGCAATTGGTGGAGTAAAATGTGAAGTGTATGAATGATGATAAGTGATTCTTCATAGTGTACTATTGCCATGTTATGTGTTGCTTGTGTTGGTATATGTGTGTTTATGTTACAGGGTGGCAATTGGCTTGGGAAATAGCCTTTTAATTGTCCACACGGGTAAATACACGGGCGTGTGTCTAGGCCGTGTGTGACACACGGTCAGCCCCATGGGTGTGCTGATAGGCCGTGTGTCCCCTGCATCAAATTTGTGAGATTTCGATTCGCCACACGGGCCAGCACACGGGCGTGTGCCTAGGCTGTGTGCCCTTAAGAGCTTGCTGATGTCATAAACAGAATACCCAGGTTTTTCACACACGGGTGAGGACACGGGCGTGTCTAGGCCGTGTGAGGGACACGGACCACAGACACGGGCGTGTGTTTGGCTGTGTGAAAACCCCTGTAGGTTTGAAATGAAAAATAAATTCCACACGGGCTAGGAACATGGGCGTGTGTGACCACACGGCCTGCCCACACGGGCGTGTTCCATTCCACACGAGCGTGTGGCCCTGTTTAGGCAAAAATTTTCTAAGTGCGCAAAAGTTTTCGGTATAATTTCGAAACCTTCCGTATGTATGTTTAGGGCCTTGTAGGCCAATAATAAGAAGGTTATGAATATGAATGAGAAGCTTTAAGTTGAAATGAAATGTTATAGCCCGATGTTGTATGTTTAAGCAAGTTAAGTCTGGTAATGCCTCGTATCCTGTCCCAACGTCGGACACGGGTTAGGGGTGTTATAGTATCCACATTAAGCCAATTGAGCCCATCTTCAATACTAGACTTCCTAGTGTTTCCACCAATCATTAGGAACTATGAGCATTCATCTGCGACTGGCGACTTCGAAGACCAAGATCGATCGGTGGCATCTCTTCCCATCGTGCAAGTCTCTGATAATGACAAAGATGAAGAATCCAGGGACATTGAGGAATGTCTGCGTAAGATTGATAGCTTGTTCGAGGATGTTATTTTTGCTGATCAAGAGGACACTGTTGTTGAGAAGGAAATTGATGCTACCGAAGAAGAAGTTATTGTCGAAGCGAAAGTTGTTGCTGAAGAAGAAAAAGTTGCTAAAAATAAGAAAGAAAAAGCAGAGGAAGATTTTGTTGAGAAGGTTGTTACCGCACCCGGATCTGTGGGTGCCAATATTGATAATTTGGAGCAAATTGGAGCGAGACTGGCGGAAGTTGCTGAGGTCACCAATAAGGGGAAATGCAATTCATGGGCAATAGTGGTCTACACTGGACCACTCCAAGTGGCTTCTCCTACATAAATAGTAGCCGATGATGCTAAGGCTGAGCCAGGAACTGATGAGCAATCCGAAGGCCGCGCAAAGCCCAGCGGAAAGAAAAAGAAGTGCTCCAAGGATAAAAAATGAATGAAGGAAGAGAAGAAAATGAGGAGAAAGAAGCATCATGCAGCCACATCGACGGCTGCGGATATCTGAGTTAGTTTGTTTTAAGCTTTAGTTATAGTATTCATGCATTTCATGTAGATGTATGTTTTATTTTGATAAGTATTCATTGTCATTGCATTTTCATTGTCATTACATATTCCTGTCAGTGCATTGGGGACACTGCAATCTTTAAGTTTGAGGGAATGCATATGGAATTGGAAATACACCCACATTTCAATTTTTTTTTGAAGCATGCAAGGTTTATGCACAATTGTTCGAAATTCTTTTTGTTACATTCGATGCTTAATTCTTGGATCATGTGAATTGTCAATGAATGAGTTGGATAAATTTGACTGAGTGTTGTATCTTCAATACTTTGACGAATGATTTAGGTTGCATTAGTAATAAATGACTAGTAGCATTCCTTGAATCTTGAATGAAACTGCCTTCTACAGCTGCTTATATCTAGATAGTTATAAATAAGTGAAACTCCAAAGTGGGTGTATTGTGGAATGTTAAAAAGGGAACACTCCAATACAAGCGTTAGAAAAATGAATCTGGCCAAAGGTCATCGCTGCATGAGTGTGTGTCAGTGCAATTGCGTACTCCCTGGGAGTTTTTTGCACCCCATCGTTACTTCTCAGGAACAAGGGTACAGTAATGCAACGATATCCCTTATTCCGTAAAAAAAAGTCATTCATAATTATAAATACTTGGTATTGTACAATAAATACAGTATTGGTAGATAGAATTTAGGATTTAAAGCATGATGCTGGCTTTGATGAAAGTGCAATCTTACTCATTCATGCTTATGTATTGTCGATGCAATATTCTTTCATCTGAATGTAACTAATTCATTGGGATTTTAGGTGATTTAAGTCACTAGAATGTTCATTTGCCTTACCTAGTAATGTTTTGTTGCCTTGCTGGCTTCTATTTTACTTGAGGACAAGTAAAAATTCAAGTTTGGGGGTGTGATTGTAGTAGAGAGAACATATGTTTTCTCCTTACTTATTGTCTAAATTGTTCCCATTTTGTTACCCTTAGCATACATTTTAGCATGTTCAGCTTAGTAAATTGCATTTTATAACTCAGTAAATCCTAGCCTATTTTATCTTTAATTTTGCTATCTTTCTGCACTAACATCACTGCATAGTTAATTCAAAATGGCATTCAGAATTGTCGCCACAGCTGACAGATATCCGCGATGTCGCTGTATGAGTAAATTTTAGATGGCATTCAGAATTGTCACCGTAATTGACAGCTGTCTAATAAGATCCAACCATGAGTGAGCTATTCAATCCAGTGTAACTATGCTGTACGAACAAGGAAAGAAGAATTCAGAGAGAATGACACCTATACTGTTGAGGAAAACATAAAAGGATAACGTGAGAAGAATGAAAGGGGGAATTTTTGGTGGGCCACCATTCTCTTACCCTATTTTGAAGTTTGCCGCTATGGCAGCTTGAGCTTTCCTTGGGAGAGCTAACGTGAAGACTGATGCAGATCCACTCTTGACGAGGAGATCTAAGTGTAGAATAATGGGAAATGGATAGATTCAATCGAGTAGCCTAGGAATAGTATTCTCCATTCGATTCTTTCTCATTTTTTTGAAAACACTGGTGATTACTTTATGTTTTCTACTGTATGGAAGTACAATGAATGCTTTGTTAAATGTTATCTTATTAAATCTTATTTTTGTTATTTAGTCTTGGGGGTTTGAATGTTCTAAACACGGAAGTGTTGTTGCAGTCACTAACACTGGAAGGTGTAGTGATAGTTTGAGCTAATAAGCTTGTCAGCGGAAGTTGAATAAGGGCTAATGGAATTTAGTCCACTTGTTCTTAATAGTGCCCTATTGCCATCATCGGAAGGGGAGGTTAATGTGCATAGTTAAGTCTCAGATTAAACTAAAGAGTTGTATCTGGTAAGATATACATTAATTTTATTGCATCGACAATCACCTATCTTTTATACTGTGTGAGTACTTAGTATACAACTAAAGATTCTTGTTGGGGATCTCAGTTTATCCATAGCATACTTTATCTTATTGTTTTTGAGTTATTTCTTCGACAACTATGCTTACAATTTACCTCATTTCTATCTAGTTATTGCACCGACATTAATAGAAAAAAGACAACCATCCCTGTGGGATCGATATCCGACAGACTCACATCTGTCTATTATACTTGCATTGACAGTGTATGCTTGCACATAATTATTGTGACGTTTATAGCCGATCAATATCTCAAATTTTGCCTGTAATTTAGTTTTCAAGTTCTTTTTTTTCTCTTAGGGTTTAGATTTTTTTTCAGTTCTTGTCACTCTTGTTCTTCGGAGAACTTGATTTGTAGACACAATCAAACATTTGAGGATTTCTACACTTCATCAATCAAATATAATTAGGATTCTCTAAAATTTATTCTTGATTTATTTTTCATGCATATCTTTATCATCAAGTTTAGTATGTTTATGGATCCCATAAAGAACTAATCCTCTTATGGGGGACTAGCGAGTGGAGGTGTGATTTGTAACATCCTGAAAAGGGCCTATGCATTTTCAGTTTAATTGTGTGAACTGACATGTCTTATGTGTTATGAATGTATTCTGAATATTTTTGGAAACTAGGAAATGTAAGGAAATGATTTAGAAATGATTCAAAAGAGGAGAGCGAACATTTCTGGAAACTTGGAAATGAAAGGAAATGTCAAGTTTAAAGAGGAAAACGAAAATTTTTGGAAACTTGGAAATGTAAGGAAATGTCATAGAAATGTTATGTTTCAAAGTTCAAAAAGGGGAAACTAAGGCAAGGTGGTCTTAAGAGAAAATGTATGTGAAATATGACATACAAATAGCCTTGGTAAATGGCTACAAGGCACCACTTAGGGCCTAGCAAGTGACGCCATGTCCAAAGAGAAAGGGCCAAGGTTCGAGTCACATAGGAAGCAAAATAAAAGATTTTTATTTTGCTACAAGGAGAAAGGAGTTGGACGGCATGAAGGCTCTTAAAAGAGGAGTTTTATCCTCTTTAAATTTCGGTTAAATAGGTGGATAAATGAGGATAATTATTGGTATAATTAAAAGGATTATTTCTTTTAATTTTAAATTAAAAGGATAAAGCTATCAAAATAGAAGAGTGGTGGCCAAGTAAGGGAGTCTTGGCCTAGTAATTTTGGCACAAGGAGGAGAACTAAGGCCATTCATTCATTCTCTTCCTCTCGCCGAATTTTCCTAGCAAAATCCTCTCTTCTCTGCTATCTTGTCAAAACCGAAATCTCTAGCAAAGCAAGCCAATTTCTTCACCTTTCTTCTCTTCCTTTTTCTTTTTCTCTCAACCTTCCAAAAGCCGAAGGTTGTGAGATCATCATCTAGCCATAGCCAAATCCTCAAGGTTGAAGTGAAGGTGCAATCGATTTCTTCAAATAAGGGTAAGATCCAAGTTTGGTTTCCATTCTTTTATATTGTAGACTTATCAAAATTTAGGGACTAATCCCTATTATTGATTTGGTAGAAACATGGAAGGATCTTTCGGGATTATCAGAGTAGGCGACTAAAAGGAGGATTTTTCGGGATTTAAAGCTTCAAGGTAAGACATGTGAATATTCGGCCAAAGGCCATTAATTATGTTTAAGGATGAAATCGGATCTAACATGAGTCCATAGGTATTTCGACAACTCCCTAAGCAAGTGAATCCTTTCGGGACTTTAGAATCCACAAGGTAAGCATATAAGGTATTCGCCAAGGCCTATTTTTGGTATTTAGAACTGTTTCTTATTTATTTAAAAAGTGGAAACCGACATAGCTAAGTGATTTAATGGCTAGCCGATTTCAAGAAGGAACTCAGCAAGTTTTCGGATTTGATCGGCACAAGGTAGGTTTTGGTTACAATAATCCTTCTGGATTCAATCTTATGGCCGAATAGGCTTTTACTAAATAGTAAGGGATTGACCAAATGTAGGGATTAAGGATCTAAAGCGATAGATCGTTTTTTTTTTTTCAGGATTTCAAGGAATACGCTAAGTTAACTGTGTGTGTACCTCACACTACTTCTTAATTTATTTATGGCATTATTTAATTTGTATGTGACTATAAGAATGTGCAAGAATATGGCTAAGGTACCGTGAATGGTACAAAGTACCTGTGCACGTATCCTACTCCTACTAGGATTATGAAACATGTTATATTTAATATGTGATAAGAATGTGAAAGTTGGCATGTTAATGCATAATATATGTTATGGGGCACATGGGTTATTGAAAAGGGGAAGTGAATGTGGTGACCTAAGACCACGAAATCTGAATGTGGTGACCTAAGACCACGATAATCGAATGTGGTGACCTAAGACCACGATATCTCGAGTGTGGTGACCTAAGACCACGAATACTCATAAGGGCGATGAGCACGTCGATCGCAATGATCGCCTCTCGATGGTGTGTAGCGGATGGAGGGTCGACTTAGTAGTCCCCACTGTGTGCAAAGTTGGTACGGGATGTGTAGCGGATGGCATATAGGTTTGGGTTAGGATTACATCATTATTTTGATCTATTATGTGAATTGATATGTGATGTGATTACGTATGCCTAAGTTGTTAAGATTTAGTGTTGTAGTACACATTGAGTCTGTTGACTCACCCCGCTGTGGGAACATGTTTCGTGTGATGAGCAGTGATGGACCGAGGCAGCAGAACTTGTGGTGGCTATGCTCACTTGAAGTTTTATTTAATTTGGACATTTTAATTTATTTAAGCACTTTATAAATTTTATTTTGGGTTTTATTTGATGTAATAAGGCCATAGTGAACTATGTTAATTTCATTTCTATTTGCTATGTGACTGAAATTTTATTAGAGCTTAAGTCAATTTAGTTTAAGAATAAACTTTAAATATTTTGTCACTCGAGGTAAATGGGTTTTTAACATAAAACAAACTTGTTTTCAACTCAAGCCCAACCCACAAACAAACTTTCTTCAAAACCCACGCTTTTTCAAAGGTAATAAAGGAAATGTGAACTGGTTTTCTTCAAGGAACATACGAGATCCGGGCCAAGGCTCGTGGGCCGGGTTTGGGATGTTTTAGTTTGCATCAGAGTCTGCTTCAAACTCTCGGCCTAAGGTTTAAGGCCCAAAACATTTTCGAATCCAGCCCAAATAAGTTTTATAAAAATATTTTATGAAATTAGCAGGTTTTCTGGCATGGCACCCAAGTCTCCGACCCGAGGTCCACCAGGTGAGTACCCCTATCCCTTGTGTGATTTTTAATATGATCTGTAGAAGGGTAGAAATGTAATGGAACGTAGAATAGTATGATAGGTACTTGAACCGTAGGTCTAGTCTACTCAAACACAAATACATAAGACTTAAATGCCTAAACAAACCTATGGCTAAGTCGCCGAGTTAGGGTGTGGTAACCCCTGTGCGCATATCTAGGATTGGATTCGGAAGAGCCTGGTATTTAAGCAGTCCTAGTGACTCACTTCCTCTTCGCTAGAATCCTACCTGGTGCGTAGCTTCGGTTCACCCTAACCAAGAAGACTCAGTGGGTGTGGCAACTTCTATGTGCGCATGTCTAGGACCGATTTTGGTGGGAGCTTGGTACTTAAGCAGTCCGCGTGACTCACCTCCTCTCCACTCGAATCCTACAGTGCGTAGCTTTGGTTCACCCCACCAAGAGGACTCGCCATAGGCTAAACACAATAACTAAAACCCGAAAGGGAACTAGCCGTGTTTTTATAAAAAAAAACCTAGTTCTAAAACTCTTAAAATTACCCTTTTTAATTCGTGAGAACTATTTTTACAAAATTTTTGAAAAATTTCCGAATTGCAAAATTACTAAAATACCCTAGCGGTAAAATTACGAAATGCCCTTAGTTTATGAAATTTCCAAAATACCCCGAGATTCAAAATTTCCAAAATACCTGGATTTCAAAATTTTCCAAAGTACCCAGGGAATTCAAAATTACCAACACATTCTTATTGACAAAATCAACAAGGAACCTTATCTTGAAAAACTACGAAAATACCAGAGGACAAATTAAATTAAAATACCCCGGTAGTGGAAAAACAACAACAATGGAAACTACAACATTTCTCGAATGAACGGAAGTTCATAATTGATTGATGGATGTATGAATGCAAAGACTGTGTGCATGTATGAATACGAAAGAACCACTCCTAAAATTTCTTTTCATAAAACTTCTTTCGGGTAATAAGTGAAACAAGCACTAATTCATAAAACTTTTTAATCGGATCGCGGCGGTAGAAATGAGCTCTAGGGGACGTGGTCGTAACGCACGAGGACGCCGGTAGAGGTAGAATGACCGTGTGTCGAACCCGTTAGATCAGTCGTGGGTCTAATAAGCGAGATGCCACCACCACCCCCGTTGTTGGTGTTGAGCAGCAAGCAGCACGCATGGGGATGATCGTGTCGCAGTCGCGGCCGCGAGTTCTAGAGTTAGTGGCTGGTGCAGAGAGGAAATTCGAGGAGCCCTAAGTCGATACCGAGCGACTTCGTGCCAACGAGCCGAGGTGTTCCGTGGAGTGTCGGGAGTGGCACCCGCATCACCGAGTATTGGTTGGAATCAACCGAGCGGATCATGGATGAACTAGATCTAACCCCGAAGAGAAGGTGAAAGGAATGGTGGCGTTCCTACGCCGATAAAGCGCACTCAATAGTGGCTCACGATTCGTGATGGTGCCACACCGAGGATCCGACATGGGACTATGTTAAGACGGCTTATCGGAAGAAGTATGTCGGCACTCCGTGATAATTGATGAGCAAAGGAAGGCATTTATGGGGCTGGTTCAAGGAACAAGTCCGTGGCGAGTATGAAGTCGAGTTTCGAGGTCGAGCCGTTATGCTCGAGGAGTGGTGGCTACGAGCATGAACGGTGTGTCCGATTTGAGGACGGTTTGAGGATGATTTAAGGTCGTTGATAGCTCCGCATCAGGAACGAGAGTTTTCTGCTTTAGTAGAGAAAGCTAAGGTAGCTGAGGGGATTAAGGATTCTACAAAGCGGAACTTCGATCGCAGCAGTGCGTAAAAGAGGCTTTGGTTCGTCAGATCATCTCGGGAATAAAAGGCCTAGAGTTGATAGGCCGCGAGGTCAGCAAGCTGCTACATGAGGGCAGTATCGTCCTTGTGACCAGTTTGGGAAGAAACACTTAGGAGAGTGTTGGAAAAAGACGGGAGGATGTTTCAAGTGTGGGTCTAGGGACCACATGATTAAGGATTGTCCAAAGAAGCCGGAGGAGAGTCGACCAGCAGCTCAGAATGTTCATCAGGCTGGTAGAGGTGGACAGCAGCCCCAACATGGTCGTGGTCCGAATAATAGAGGTAATGGTGCTGGCAGAGGATGAGGAACACCGGGCAGAGGTGCTGCTAATACTGAGGCAAGGCAACCGGGTTTGGTTTATGCTGTTCACCGGAGGGAGGATGGAGACGCGCCGGACGTCATAACCGGTACGTTCCTTATATTTGGGAAACCTTATTATGCTTTGATTGATGTGGGCTCGACCCATTCCTATGTTGCATGTAGTGTAGTGGAAACACTAGGCCTAGACTCTGAACTCTCTGATAGGCAGATGACTGTAGTAAGCCCATTAGGCCAAACTGTAGTGGTGGATAAGATCTTTCGGAGTGTACCCCTAGAAATTCAGGGAGTAAACTTTCGGGCTGACTTAATGGAGTTACCCTTCGGAGAATTTGACCTCATACTTGGGATGGACTGGCTAGTAGAGCATCAAGCCGTGTTGGATTGTGCGGCTAACCGAATGGAACTAAGAACCCCGGAGGGTGAGGTGATTATCATGATAGGAGAAAGAAGAAACTACTTGTCTAATGTAGTTTCGGCACTAAAGGCTGAAAGGATGGTTCGGAAAGGCTGCAAGGCATTTTTAGCCTTCGTAAGTGCGTTAAATGGAAAGGAGGAAGGAGTCAATGGAGTTAGAATGGTAAGGGACTTCGTGGATGTGTTTCCAGAGGAATTACCAGGAATACCCCCATATAGGGAGGTGGAATTTGGAATAGACTTGCTACTAAGAACAGCTCCTGTGTCAATCGCCCCATACCGAATGGCGCCAAAGGAGTTAGTTGAGCTCAAGGCTCAGATTCAAGAATTGCTAGATCGTGGGTTCATCCGACCCAGTGTTTCTCCATGGGGAGCACCGGTCTTGTTTGTGAAGAAGAAAGATGGGACTATGCGAATGTGCATAGACTATCGTCAGTTGAATAAGCTGACCATCAAGAACAAGTACCCTTTTCCAAGGATAGACGACTTGTTCGATCAGCTTAAGGGGGCCGTCGTATTTTCAAAGATCGATCTAAGGTCTGGATATCATCAGTTGAAGGTGAAGGAGGCAGATATCCATAAGAGGCGCCTTTAGGACAAGATACGACCATTATGAGTTTGTAGTAATGCCGTTTGGGTTGAACGCTCGGTAGCGTTCATGGATATGATGAACCGAGTCTTCCAACCCTACTTGGATAGGTTCGTCGTCGTGTTCATCGATGACATCTTAGTATACTCGAAGTCAGAGGATGAGCATGATGAGCACCTACGGATAGTGCTACAAGTATTAAGGGAAAAGAAGCTCTATGCCAAATTCAGCAAGTGTGAATTTTGGCTTAAGGAGGTGGCATTCTTAGGACATGTGGTATCCGCAGAGGGAATAAGGGTGGATCATAGGAAGATCGAGGCAAGTGTTGGATTGGAAACCACCTAGGTCCGTGGCTGAAACCGAAGTTTCTTAGGTTTGGCAAAGCTATTACAGGAGGTTTGTAGAAGGGTTCTCGCCAATAGCCGCGCTTTGACAAAGTTATTGAGGAAGGAAGTACCCTTTGTATGGATGGATAGCAACAGCAGAGCTTTGAGAAGCTCAAGAAGGTCTTGATCAAGCTCCAGTGTTAATTCACGGAGGCGGAAAGGAGTTTATGGTATACTGTGACGCTTTGCATACGGGATTAGGGTGTGTTCTAATGCAAGATGGAAAAGTGGTCGCTTATGCGTCTCGACGATTAAGGCCTCATGAGGTTAACTACCCAACTCATGACTTGGAATTGGCAAAGCAGTGGTCTTCGCTCTTAAGGTGTGGAGGCATTACCTTTATGGAGAAAAGTCGGTGATCTACACGCACCACAAAAGTCTAAAGTATCTCACGACTCGAAGGAGTTGAACCTAAGACGGCGAAGGTGGGTGGAGCTATTAAAGGATTATGATTGTTCGATCGAGTATCACCTGTGCAAGGCGAATGTGGTAGCAGATGCCTTAAGTCGGAAAGTGGTGCTCTCGGATCTAAGGGCGATGTTCGTACACTTAAGTTTGTATGATGATGGAAGTCTGCTGGCAGAATTGCAAGTCAAACCTACGTGGTTGAATGAAGTAAAGGAAAGTCAATTGTTGGATGAGGACTTAAGTGCTAAGCTACAGCAAGTACAGAACGGAGAGTTAGAAGATTATGGTGTTAACAATGAGGGAGTATTGTGCTTCAAGGAAAGGTCCGTATGCCAAAAGACGAGGAGTTAAGACAAAGGATTCTTCGGGAGGCGCATAGTAGCCCATATGCTATGCATCCCGGAGGCACTAAGTTGTACATGGATTTAAGGTAACAGTTCTGGTGGCCTGATATTAAGCGGGAAGTTACTAAATTCGTGGGGAAATGTCTGACGTGTCAGCAAGTTAAGGCTGAACACCAAGTTCCATCGGGATTACTTCAGCCAATCGAGATTCCACAATGGAAGTGGGCAAGAATCACCATGGACTTCATTAGTGGGCTTCCCCTTACGCCTACTAAGAAGGACTTGGTATGGGTAATAGTGGACCGTTTGACCAAGTCCGCGCATTTCATTCAAAGAAGAGTGGATTATTCTTCTTGAAGTTGGCCAAATTATATGTAGCGGAAATTGTGAGGTTGCACGAGTACCGGTATCGATCATCTCCGATAGGGACCCAAGGTTTACGTCTCGGTTTTGGAGGGCACTTCATCAAGCTTTAGGCACTAAGTTAGACTTCACTACGGCTTTTCATCCACAATCGCAGGCGCACCGAACGGGTTATACAAGTGTTGGAGGATATGTTGAGAGGTCGTGTGTGATGGATTTCCGAGGAAGTTGGGAAGACTATTTGCCTTTAGCCGAAGTTCGCCTACAACAACAGCCTATCGAGGCTAGCATTCGGATGGCACCATATGAAGCGTTGTATGGTCGGAAATGTCGAACACCTACTTGTTGGACCGAGTTAGAGAACGCCGAGTTTTGGGCCCGAGTTAGTGGCGTAAATCGAAGAGAAGGTTGAGATAATCGTGGCACGGTTAAAAAGCCTCGATAGGCGTAAGTCGTGACGCAGACCTTAAACGGAAGGAAATAGAGTTTGAAGTGGGAGATCAAGTGTTTACGAAAGTCTCGCCTTGGAAGAAGGTGATGTGGTTTGGTCGCAAAGGGAAGTTAAGCCCAAGGTTTATAGGGCCCTACCGAGTGTTGAAGCGAAGTTGGACCAAAGTGGCATATCGATTAGAGTTGCCATCGGAGTTGAAGCAGATGCACGACGTATTCCATGTTTCCATGCTACGGTGATATCGATCGGATCCATCTCACGTAGTACCGGTTGAAGAGGTGGAGCTAAGGCCAGACTTATCCTACGAAGAGGAGTCGATTCTGCATTTTGGAACGAGACGTGAAAGTGTTGCGGAGGAAGTCAGTTCCTCTAGTCAAAGTGTTATGGTGCAACCATGGATCGGAGGAAGCTTCGTGGGAGCCAGAAGAGGCAATGCGACGGCAATACCCTCAACTATTTTAGCTAGGAAATTTCGAGGACGAAATTATTTTAAGGGGGGTAGAACTGTAACATCCTGAAAAGGGCCTATGCATTTTCAGTTTAATTGTGCGAAATGACATGTCTTATGTGTTATGAATGTATTCTGAATATTTTTGGAAACTAGGAAATGTAAGGAAATGATTTAGAAATGATTCAAAAGAGGAAAGCGAACATTTCTGGAAACTTGGAAATGAAAGGAAATGTCAAGTTTAAAGAGGAAAACGAAAATTTTTGGAAACTTGGAAATGTAAGGAAATGTCATAGAAATGTTAAGTTTTAAAGTTCAAAAAGGGGAAACTAAGGCAAGGTGGTCTTAAGAGAAAATGTATGTGAAATATGACATACAAATAGCCTTGGTAAAATGGCTACAAGGCACCACTTAGGGCCTAGCAAGTGACGCCATGTCCAAAGAGAAAGGGGCCAAGGTTCAAGTCACATAGGAAGCAAAATAAAAGATTTTTATTTTGCTACAAGGAGCAAGGGAGTTGGACGGCATGAAGGCTCTTAAAAGAGGAGTTTTATCCTCTTTAAATTTCGGTTAAATAGATGGATAAATGAGGGATAATTATTGGTATAATTAAAGGATTATTTCTTTTAATTTTAAATTAAAGGGATAAAGCTATCAAAATAAAAGAGTGGTGGCCAAGTAAGGGAGTCTTGGCCTAGTAATTTCGGCACAAGGAGGAGAACTAAGGCCATTCATTCATTCTCTTCCCTCTGCCGAATTTTCCTAGCAAAATCCTCTCTTCTCTGCTATCTTGTCAAAACCGAAATCTCTAGCAAAGCAAGCCGATTTCTTCACCTTTCTTCTCTTCCTTTTTCTTTTTCTCTCAACCTTCCAAAAGCCGAAGGTTGTGAGATCATCATCTAGCCATAGCCGAATCCCTGAAGGTTGAAGTGAAGGTGCAATCGATTTCTTCAAATAAGGGTAAGATCCAAGTTTAGTTTCCATTCTTTTATATTGTAGAATTATCAAAATTTAGGGACTAATCCCTATTATTGATTTTGGCCGAAATATGGAAGGATCTTTCGGGATCATTAGAGTAGGCGACTAAAAGGAGGATTTTTCAGGATTTAAAGCTTCAAGGTAAGACATGTAAATATTCGGCCAAAGGCCATTAATTATGTTTAAGGATGAAATCGGATCTAACATGAGTCCATAGGTATTTCGACAACTCCCTAAGCAAGTGAATCCTTTCGGGACTTTAGAATCCACAAGGTAAGCATATTAGGTATTCGGCCAAGGCCTATTTTTGGTATTTAGAACTGTTTCTTATTTATTCAAAAGCCGGAAACTAACATAGCTAAGTGATTTAATGGCTAGCCGATTTCAAGAAGGAACTCAGCAAGTTTTCAGGATTTGATCGGCACAAGGTAAGTTTTGGTTACAATAATCCTTCGGGATTCAGTCTTATGGCCGAATAGGCTTTTACTAAATAGTAAGGGATTGACCAAATGTAGGGATTAAGGATCTAAAGCGATAGATCGATTTTTCTTTTTTTTTTTCGGGATTTCAAGGAATACGCTAAGTTAATCAGGTGTGTACCTCACACTACTTCTTAATTTATTTATGGCATTATTTAATTTGTATGTGACTATAAGAATGTGCAAGAATATGGCTAAGGTACCGTGAATGGTACAAAGTACCCAGGTACGTATCCTACTCCTACTAGGATTATGAAACATGTTATATTTAATATGTGATAAGAATGTGAAAGTTGGCATGTTAATGCATAATATATGTTATGGGGCACATGGGTTATTAAAAAGGGTAAGTGAATGTGGTGACCTAAGACCACGAAATCTGAATGTGGTGACCTAAGACCACGATAATCTGAATGTGGTGACCTAAGACCACGATATCTGAGTGTGGTGACCTAAGACCACGAATACTCATAAGGGCGATGAGCACGTCGACCGCAATGACGCTTCGATGGTGTGTAGCGGATGGAGGGTCGACTTAGTAGTCCTCACGGTGCAAAGTTGGTACGGGGATGTGTAGCGGATGGCATATAGGTTTGGGAAGGGATTGCATCATTATTTTGATCTATTATGTGAATTGATATGTGATGTGATTACGTATGCCTAAGTTGTTAAGATTTAGTGTTGTAGTACACATTGAGTCTATTGACTCACCCGTTGTGGGAACATGTTTGGTGATGAGCAAAGTGATGGACCGAGACGGCAAAACTTGTGGTGGCCATGCTCACTTGAAGTTTTATTTAATTTGGACATTTTAATTTATTTAAGCACTTTATAAATTTTATTTTGGGTTTTATTTGATGTAATAAGGCCATAGTGAACTATGTTAATTTACATTTCTATTTGCTATGTGACTAAATTTTATTAGAGCTTAAGTCAATTTAGTTTAAGAATAAACTTTAAATATTTTGTCACTCGAGGTAAATGGGTTTTTAACATAAAACAAACTTGTTTTCAACTCAAGCCCAACCCACAAACAAACTTTCTTCAAAACCCACAATTTTTCAAAGGTAATAAAGGAAATGTGAACTGGTTTTCTTCAAGGAACATACCAGATCCGATCAAGGCTCGTGGGCTGGGTTTGGGATGTTTCATGATTGATTAATTACTATGTAGAGTTTTATTAGTGGATCAGCTATTCGGGAGAGGAGGAGCTTAAACCCAAGGCTTGATGACCCTCGGAAGTCATTTAGGTAGAAATTAATCCAAAATTGGTTTGGCCTATCCGTGAACAACTTAGCCCTGATCCGGCCTAGACTGTGAGGTCGAGAGATACATAGTTCTTCTGACTCGTTTGTTTAGTGGAAGATCAAGAGATCCTACTAGGGTAGCGACTAGTTGATTGAATAGAAACTTGAAATAGTAATTATTTATGATCACCAAAGCAAGCTAATCACCCATGTTTTCATTTGATTGAGTTTAGAAATTAGTTTTCTGAAGTCCCTTTTATTTATGTAGTTTTGAATTCTTTATTTATAAAAACCCCAAAAATATTTCTTTTATGTTTTATCATAATATAATTTATTTAAACTACTAATTAATTCTATTTGCATTTAGGTTAACTTTAATTTAGTACTCGCCTCCCTTGGGTACGATCCTCGGAGTACTTACTTACTTCGTTGTAAAACTATATTACAACCTGACCCGTATACTTGCGGACACCGCCTCAAATCTATATCTTTAGTTGTAGTGTTCAAACTCTGGACATTAGCACATCCAGAGGTGGTTAAGTTGTTGGCGCCGTTGCGGGGGAGGCAATGTTACTGAATTAGTTTTAATATTTTCATTGAATAGAATAATTAGGAAATTTTTTAATTATAGATACGCATTGTATTTTTTTACTAATTTAATTTACTAACTTCTTTCTTTTTCTTTTTCAATTTCAATATATGCCTCAGAGGAGAGGAACACCTATTTAGTCAATCATTGATCCATACAGACTAATCCAGTGAAATCATTCAAATATGGATGAAACATATCACATGTGGTTTAACGATGAGGTGATCTTTGACAATGAAGTATATGAGGAGGAAGTATAAGAAGAATGGGAGATCATGGAAAGTAAAAAATTATTCATGATAGAACTGAGCCAACACGAAAACAAAGTCTCAACGCACCAGTGGAGTAATGATCAAGGTACTGATGTAGTTGAACATGCATATGAGTTCACTGGTAATTTGTATGAGGCACTTGAAGAAGATCATGATATGCCAAAAAATTCAGACAAGCCTCCCTATGATTCATATGAGATGCCTTCATTCGAAACCAATAGGATGGAAAACTCTGAGGTATTATCAAGCATGTCAGCTATGATGGCGCAAATGATAAAAATGATGCAAGAAATAATACCCCTGATAAGGTGCCAACTGATAAGGTCAAGGATTTTGATTCATTCTCATTCGACAATGGTAGCAAGGCTTGAGTAACAAAAGATTCACGTAACAGGGAAAGGAGGAACTCGAGGCAATAATACCCCAGAAAACAATTTGGGGTTGGCTCGGATTTGGTACTAAATGGCTCGCAATGTGGATGTCATGTCGGTCAAAAATAAAGCAAAAAAATTGGAATCGACCAAAGTGGGTGGTTCATATACATTGACAGAAAAACAAACGACAGATCAAGGTGTCGAGAACCAATTGGAAGTTCTTCTATAGTGGCAACACGGATTATCCCAACTTTAAAGAACTTCTATTTCTTGTTCTAAATTTTGTTTCATATTTTTTTTATTACTTTAGTTTTATTTTATTAATTTCTTTTCTTTTATATTATATTGCATGTTTGAAATTTCTTGTCATATTATTTTCTTATAGGTACTTTCTATCCGTTTGGAGCAAATCAATCTTGATGCCAATACAACAACAAGGATTCAACCCTCTCAGGGAAGTTTTCTTGTTTGAGCTTTAATCATTTACAGTAAGGGCAATGTAACTCTAAAGTGTGGGGGGCAGTATGTCAGGACTCATTTATATTAGGATTTAGTTTTATTTGAATTGTTTAGAAGTAGGATATGTATGTACCAAACACCTTGAAATTCAAGAAGAGGGGCCAAAACAGAGTCGATGTCGCAACACAGAACCTCCGTGTCATAACACCGGTTATAGGTTTAAGGAATCAAGCAACGCAGCTCGATGTCGCAACATAGCACCTCTATGTCTCGACAAATTGATCAGTTTACCCCAAAATCCAAAATTTTCAAGGTGTGTCACGACATCGAACCCAGAGGTCATGACATCGATAGCCTGCCAGGGATGTCGCGATATAGAACCTTAATGTCGCGACATCGCTACAATTTTCTCCAGGGTCGACCCGACCCGTCTCGCAATCCATCAAATTTTAACCTTATTTAACCCAATTTTAAACTTAAAAATACCAAAAATTTAAACCCAGAACACTTTTAACTTGTTTTTAAACACTCATTAACCTTAAACTCTTTCTAAAACCTCCTAAATCTCTAAATCCTTAAAACCCCTCTTTTCTTTTTTGCCTTCTTCTGCTTCTTTTTCTTGTATTTTCACTTGGTGCAGGAAAAATACTCTAGATCAACAAGGAATTGCAATGAATCTTCACATGGAATCACAAGCTTTTCGACCAGGTTAAGGGTTCCAACTAGAATTTTACTATTCCATTGCATCAGTTCTTATTTACTTTGAAACATATTGCTTGATCTCAGTTAGTTCTTTTAGTTAGAATACTATTAAAAATGTCTTCCAGAAAAAATAGAAGAAATAGCGAACAAGAAACATCAGTGGTTGAAAATCCCTCAGATTTTCTAAACTCGAATGTTGAACAGTCTTTTCAGAACTTCAAGGAAAGACGTTTATAGAAAAAGGGGTTTCGAATCATCGATGATTTTATGAAAAGAAATTTTGTCGTTGGTCCAATACCATAGGTGGGAACACTTTTACGTAAACCCTAAAGATCTCGCTATAGTCCCAATAGTACAAGAATTTTATGCATCATTTAGGGATAGGGAGTTTAGGAGACCATACGGTGCAATTTGGAAAAGTGTCAGTACGGGGCGTTGTAAATTGTAATTTATATAGGTTTTTTCTAATAGTTTTTACCACCTTTTTACTTAAAAAATAATACTAATCCCGAGTATTTGTTAATTAATTTAGTGAATTTTGCTTAAACCTCGATAATGGACATGAATTTATAAAATATGAAAATTTGTGCTTTATTACATGAATTTGGGGATAAATTAAATTATTTCATGTTATTTATTAATGTGTTATATTCAATTGTGCAGTGGGACCATGAAGTTGATTTAATAAAGAGCTTATTATAAAGTTGCATGAAAATGAGCTATTTATTTCCTATGTTGGGCGGGAAAACTATGCTAAATGGTTCAACAAGGTGTTATTTTGACCCAGTTAAAATGATGCTACATGGTAGACAAGTCCGATTATTTAATGGGTCACAGAACTGTCTAATAATGGGGAGTCAAGCCCAAATTTGGCACAAGCATGTTGGCTGCCCAAAAATCTATTTTGGGATAATTACTGGAGGTCCTTACATTTGGAAAATCATTGGAAATCAACACACAAAGATTGCCCTTGAAATCGTCCAACCCATGCCTAAATTTAGCATGATTCTATGCCCAAATAAAAGAACCATCATCCACCTTCTTCCACAAAATGTGGTCAGCCAAGCAATGGAGAAAATAGAGGGATTCCAATAGCTTTTAGTAAACTCTACGATCTACTTCAAGTATAAATACCCCCACTCATTCCCCATTTCAATCATCCTACATCCCTACATCCCTCATTCTTTACACTCTCAATCATCATTCATTCTCTCATTTCCTCTCTTCATTTCCATGCATAGCATCCCATATTTTCTGTTTTAGCCAAAAACCTTGATAAGATTATCTCTTAGCCAGCCACCTTGAGGAGCCATTAGCAAAGGAGAAACACAAGGATCAAAGGAAAACATCTTCAATCAGAGTTCACGAGACTGCTGATTCGATAGAGTTTATTCTTCCTTTACTTTGTTATTTTGATTTTAATCATGTTTGCAATGTGCTTTATTATCTTATCATCAACAATGGTAGCTTAATTCTTTTTAGCTACGATGATTGCATTTATTTAATGAAGTTTGTTTAAATCATGTCTATAGTGTTTGTGTCTTAGTCGATCATGTTTTCAATTAAACTCAAGTATGTATTTCATTCATACGTGATTGGATGCATTAGAATTAGCTGAGCAATCCTAACCAGACGACGACTAGTAGACACAATAATTAAAATGTGCATGCTTAATTTAGATCTTAACCGACTAAATTAAAGGTTCATAATAACTTTAACGAGCTCTATTATCTTGCATAGTTTTTAGGATTATGTGATTAAACTATTTCAAACCTAACCCATCCCTGTTACTTCACATGAATCTTAAGAAACTCTTAGTTTAATGTGATTAGTAAAATACATGTTTTACTAAGTAAAAGATTCTGAAAGGACTTAATTCAGTTTCCAAACTCATGAAAGATCGAGTTGCCATGGAATAATTTTCAAACACTATTAAGCATGATAAAATAAGCTAAGTTAAATGATGTAATTATCCTAGCCTATTCATGTTATTGATTGTTAAAGTTTGTGTTTTTGCTAAATTCATTCATACGTTTCATTTCATACTTCACATTTAATTTAAATTGCATTAGGGATATATCTTTCATCTAGATAATTTAATTTAGTTAATCACCCATCACTCAAGATGTTGTGTTTTTATCATCAAATTGTTAACTTTAATTTTGCAATATATTGATTAACATACACAATCCTTGTAGAGACAAAAACTCTTTTACTTACTTATTACTTGATAACGATTGTGTACACTTGCACAAATCGAGTGTTACAAGTTTTTGGCACCGTTGCCGGAGACTATTACCTTAATTATTTTTGTGAAATTATTCTTTACAATTTAGTTTTTATTTTATTTTTATTTAACTCCTAACTATACTAATTAATTCTTTATTCTTTATTTTTTGTGATTTATTTTCAGGAGTTTATGAGCATAGATCGAATTATCAATTTATTACCAGTAGACCTTGAAATTGAGCAGACATTTAGACACAGAAGACATGAATGATTAGCCCAAAGACAAGCCAAAATGGGCCTTGGAAATCAAAATGATGGACAAGGAAATGGAACCAATCATATGTGCAATCCCATCCTTATTGCTGATGATAGGGATCATGCCATAAGGCAGTACGTTGTGCCACTCTTTAATGAGTTAAATCCAAGAATTATGAGACCGAAAATTGACGCACCATAGTTTGAATTGAAGCCTGTAATGTTTCAAATGCTTCAGACCATGAGCCAGTTCAATGGAATGCCCATGGAAGATCTACATCTTCACCTTCGGTTATTCATGGAGGTGAGCGATTCCTTTAAAATAGCCGATGTAAATGAAGACGCATTGAGGTTGAAGTTGTTTCCACACTCGTTGCAAGATCGAGCACGAGCATGACTCAATTCGTTGCCACCTAGCTCAATTTCTACTTGGCATGAATTAGCAGAACGTTTTTGGTTAAGTATTTCCCACCTAGCAAAAATGCAAAGTTGCAAAATGATATCACCACTTTTCAACAATTGGATGGTGAGTCCTTGTACGAGGCGTGAGAAAGATTCAAAGAGTTCTTCGTAAGTGTCCTCATCATGGATTCCATATTGCATCCAGTAATAGATGTTCTATAATGGTCTCAATGCACAGATAAGGTTGGTGGTAGATGCTTCTGCAAATGGTGCTCTCTTGTCGAAGTCTTATAATGAGGCTTACGAAATCATCAAGAGGATAGCTAGTAACAATTACCAATGGTCGACAAGTCGAGCAACTTCAGGAAGACGAGTAGCTGGAGTGCATGAAGTGGACGCGCTTACATCACTCTCAGCTCAGGTATCTTCTATATCTTCAATATTGAAATAGTTTACTAGTAATGGTTTTAATCCTTTTGCAGCCTAGCCACCAAGTCAATTTGATGTTGTTTCCTGTGTATATTGTGGGGATGACCATTCTTTCGAGAATTATCCATCAAATCCTAAGTCGATTTATTACATAGGGAATCAACACCAAAATAGAAGTGGACAAGGACCACAGCCCAACTTCTACAATCCTTCATGGCGTAACCATCTGAACTTTTCTTAGAGTAACCAAGGAAATGGACCGAACACTTACATGCAGCATAGACCCAATAAATCCTAAGGGTTTAATCAACAAGCTCCAAAACCACCACAAGTTGAATCATTTAACTGTTTGGAGAACTTGCTAAAGGCGTACATGGCGAAGAATGATGCCTTAATCCAAAGTCAATCAGCAACACTAAAAAATTTGGAGAACCAAATGGGTTAGTTAGCTACGATGCTTCGTAACTGATCGCAAGGAACCTTGTCGAGTGATACAGAAAATCTAAGAAATTTGGGTAAGGAACATTGCAAGGCAGTGGCTCTACGAAGTGGTAAGACTTTGGAGCCCAAGATGATTGAGGTTGAACCTAATGAGAATGAGGAAAGTCAACCATCAGTTGAAATTCTTCACTAGGAGAGCTAGAACTTACAAAGGCTGATGAGGTAAAATCTAACCCAGTGAATTTTGATAAGCTAACACTTTCTTTAGATGTAGATTTATCTCCTAAAAAAAGTTTTCTGATTCAACCCAAAGTTCCATCACCTCTGTACCCTTAAAAGTTCCAACCAAATAAGCAGAACCATGAGGTGCAATTCAAGAAGTTTTTGGACGTTCTAAAGCAACTTCACATCAATATCCCGTTGGTAGAGGCTTTAGAACAAATGCCAAATTATGTCAAGTTCATGAAGGACATTCTTTCGAAGAAGAAGAGAGTATGAGACTGTAGCACTAACGAAGGAGTGCAGTGCGTTCTTACAGAACAAGCTACCTTCGAAACTAAAGGACCTTGGAAATTTTACCATACCCTGTAATATCAGAGAATATTACTGTGGTAAAGCTTTGTGTAACTTAGGAGCAAGCATCAACTTGATGCCCAAATCTATTTTCATGCTGTTGGGAATAGGTGAAGTGAGACCCACCATTGTGACACTTCAATTGGCAGATTGATCTTTAGCATACCCAGAAGGAAAGATCAAGGGAATTTTGGTAAGAGTAGATAAGTTTATTTTTCCTGCTGATTTCATTGTCTTGGATTTTGAAGCAGATAAGGAAGTGCCAATCATCTTGGGGAGACCTTTCTTAGCCACGGGAAGAACGTTAATAGACATGCAAAAAGGTAAACTCACCATGAGAGTTCAAGACGATCAGGTAACATTTAATGTTCTTAAAGCAATGAAGTTTCCAAATCTGGCGAAGGAATGTTCAGTGATGGAAGAGTTAGAAACTTTAGTTTCTATGGAATAGGAACACTTTAGGGTCTAAGCCATTGGAAGATGAAAAAGGTAATGAAAATATGGCTTTGATGGAAGCCAATATGAGGGACTATATTTAACTGGCACGGATTGAACCATTGGACTTGAAGCTAGTGAATACATGCAACTCGAGTTGTTAATCGAGGAACCACCTAAACTTGAACTTAAGGTACTTCCTTCTGATTTGAAATATGTTTATTTAGGTAACAGTTTTACTTTTCCTCTAATTATTTCAGTAGAACTGACAGAACAACAAGAAGAGCAACTGATTGCTATTTTAAAGAAATTTAAAAGGGCAATCAGTTGGACCATAGCTGATATTCGAGGACTAAGCCCTTCCTTTTGTATGCATAAGATTATTTTAGAAGAGGGTGAAAGAGGTAGAATCGATGGATAAAGGAGACTCAACCCTATCTTGAAAGAGGTAGTTCGAAAGGAAGTTATCAAATGGTTAGATGTGGGAATTATCTACCTCATCTCATATAGTTAATGGTTAAGTCCGGTACAGTGTGTACTGAAGAAAGGCAAGATCACGATTGTTGAGAATGAACGTAATGAGTTAATCCTGACGAGGATGATCACGGGGTGGAGAATCTATATAGACTATAGAAAATGGAACAAAGCTACTCGAAAGGACCATTTCCCTTAGCCATTTATGGATCAAATGTTAGACCGACTGGCAGGTAACGAATTTTATTATTTCTTAGATGGATATTTGGGATATAACCAAATAGTTGTAGCCCTAGAAGACCAACACAAAACCACTTTTACTTGCCTGTACGGTTATAAACGGAAAAATATATAGGATTTTTCCTATATAATTTATCACCTTTTTACTTAAATTTGTTGTTAAAACTAAGTAATTGTTTAATAAATTAATGAAATATGTGAAAATATGAAATTAGAACATAGAAATTATTAAAATGTGACTTTATGCTTTATTATATAGTTTTCATGCATAAAATGGCTTATTTTATATTAGATTGAGCATATTATATTTTTAAGACATGAAGTGGGCCATGCATGATTAAATTAAATAATAAAATATAAAATTATATTTAAGAATTTATTTTTAGATATTTAATTAATAATTTTGGTTGTAATTAATTATTTAAATTGGATAAATTTTATTCTTTGGTCATCTAATTTATTGATTTATTTTGGACAGGTCCGATAGCTTTGTTGGATTACAAAACTGTCCAACTTTGAGACCGAGTCAACCCAATTTTCGGCTACACTTGGCTGTCCACATAAACCACTTTTTGGTTTAATTGCACAAGGTCCTTGCAATGTTGAATAAATTAGAGATTTGCCTGAAGATTTGCACTTGACCAAGTCTCAGTCCTGAGTTGTTGTGTCACTTAAATTGAGCAAAAATAAAAAAAAAAATCAGCTCAATTTCCTCAATTCATGGCCGACCACCCTTTGAAGATGCTTGAAGAGATGGAACCTCCTATTTTTGGCAAACTATCCCCCTCTCCTCACCTATAAATAAGACCCCCTTATTCATTCATTCATCATCCCTCATCCTTCATCATTCTCTCTTCTCTCTCAATTCTCTTAGCATTTTCCATTTCCCACGCCTAGCATCATCTCTTCATAAAGATTTTAGCAATTAAATCTTCTTAAATAGCCCTTGGTCGGCCACCTTGGAGAGCCATCAGCAAAGGAGCAAAGTGAAGGAGCGAAGAAGCCTCGTCGATCAGAGTCTTGGGTGACAGCCACTTTGATTTGGGTTTAATCTTTCTTTTCTTTGATTTAATCTAAAAATGTTTGCTATGTGTTCTTTGTTCTTGTTTACAACAATGTTAGCTTAATTTTATTTAAGCTAGGATGATTGCTTTGATTAAATAATATTTATTTGATTCATGCTTATAATGTTTGTGCCTCAATCGATCATGTTTTCAATTAAAATCAAATATGTATTTCGTTCATACGTGATTGAAGTGCACCTGAATTAGCTGAGCAATCCTGACTAGACGACGGCTAGTGGACACATAGTTGAAATGTGCATGCTCAATTTAGATTCTAACCCGATTAAATTGCAAGTTGCATAACAACTCTGACCAAGCTCTGCTATCTGTATTGTTTTTAGATTTGTGTGATTAAACTGTTTCAAACCTAACACGTCCCTGTTACCTCACACGAATGCTAAGAAACCCTTAGTAAATAAGGATCAGTAAAATTCGTATTTACTAAGTAAAGGATTCCGAAAGGACCTAATGTGGTTTCCAAACTCATGAAAGATCGAGTTGCCATGGAATGTTTTTCCGAATGTTATTAAGCATGTTGATAATAAATTGAGTTTAATTAAAGTAATTGTCCTAGTTTATTTATGTTATAATTGGTGCAAATTGTGTTTAATTTTGCTAAAATCTATTTCATTCATATCGTTTGCATATTTAGGATAATTTGCATTAGGGATCATTGCATTTAGTTTAATATATTTAATTTTAATCATCACTTCTCAATCGTATTGTGTTTTTATTTACCAAATTGTTAATATAATTTTACAAATTAAGAGACTTAGCATAAATACAATCCCTGTGGAGACGATAACTCGATACTTACTTATTACTTGATAACGATTGTGTACACCTGCACAAACCTACACGTTACAAGTTTTTGGCACCGTTGCCGGGGATTGTTATCTGTTGCCATAATCATTTTTTCTGTGAAATTATTTACTTCCAATTTGGTTTATTTCGAACATTACTAACTTATTCTTTATTTTTAACTTTGTGATTTTCTTTTGAGGTGTTTATGAGCATAGATCGTATTATTGATTTACTCCATGTAGATCCTGAAATTGAGCGAACTTTCAGACAAAGAAGATGTGAACGAACAGCTCAAAGACAAATCGAGATAGACCTTGGAAATTAGAATCAAGACTAAGGAAATGAAGCTGATTGTGTACAAAATCCATCCTCATTGCCGATGATAGGGATCGATGCATCAGACAATATGCTGTGCCACTTTTCAGTGAGTTAAATCCAGGAATTAGAAGGCCAGATATTGAGGCAACCCAATTTGAATTGAAACCAGTGATATTTCAAATGCTCCAAATGGTGGGCCAATTTAGTGGTATGCCCATGGAAGATCCACATCTCCACCTTCGATTGTTTATGGAGGTGAGTGATTCATTTAAGATAGCCGGTGTGACTGAAGACGCACTGAGGTTGAAGTTATTTTCGTACTCGTTGCGAGATCGAGCATGAGCATGGCTCAATTCATTACCACCAAGTTCCATATCTACATGGCAAGAATTAGCAGAGAGATTTTTGGTTAAGTATTTCCTGCCTAGCAAAAACGCTAAGTTGAGGAACGAGATTACAACTTTCCAACAATTGGATGACGAGTCTTTGTATGAGGCTTGGGAGCGATTCAAGGAGTTACTTGGTAAGTTTCCTCATCATGGGATTCCTCATTGTATCCAGTTGGAGACATTCTATAATGGTCTCAATGCACATATAAGATTGATGGTAGATGCTTTTGCGAATGGTGCAATTTTTTCTAAGTTTTATAATGAGGCTTATGAGATCATCGAGAGGATCGCAAGTAATAACTATCAATGGCCAACAAATCGAACAGCTTCAGGAAGACGTGTAGCTAGAGTTCATGAAGTTGACGCCCTTACTTCTTTATCAGCTCAGGTATCGTCTATTTCCTTTATGTTAAAGCAGTTTACCGCTAATAGTGCTAATAATTTTGCAGCTCAGCCACCAAGTCTGTTTGAAGTAGTTTCTTGTGTGTACTATAGGGAAGGTCATTCTTTTGAGAATTGCCCATCAAATCTCGAGTCAGTGTACTATGTGGGCAACAACCATCAAAATAGGAGTGGACAAGGACCCTAGTCCAACTTCTACAATCCTTCATGGTGTAATCATCCTAACTTTTCTTGGAGTAACCAAGGAAATAAACCGAACAACAACTTATTGCAGCATAGACCCAACCAATCTCAAGGGTTTAATCAGCAAGCTCCAAGACCACCTCAAGCTGAGGCATCAAACGGTTTGGAAAACTTGTTGAAAGCGTACATGGCAAAGAATGACACTTTGATCCAAAGCCAAGCACCAACACTGAAAAATTTGGAAAACCAATTAGCTACGGAGCTTCGTAATAGACCGCAAGGAACCTTGCCGAGCGATATTGAGAATCCAAGAAATTTGGGTAAAGAACATATCAAGGTAGTGGCATTGCAAAGTGGTAAAATTCTGGAACCCCGACTGATTGTTGTTGGAGATAAGCCCGTTGAGAAAAATCAACCAACTGTTGAAATTCCTACACCAAAGGAATCATAATCTGCAAAGACTGACAAGGTAAATCCTAACTTAGTGAATTCAGATACTTTAACATCTTCTTTGGATGCAGATTTACCTACTCAGAAGAGTTGTCTGATTCAACAGAAAGTTCCATCACCTCCATATCCGCAAAGATTGCAGCAACACAAGAAGAAACAAGAGGTGCAATTCAAGAAGTTTATGGATGCTCTGAAGCAGTTACACATCAATATTCCGTTGGTGGAGGCTTTAGAACAAATGCCAAATTATGTGAAGTTTATGAAGGATATACTGTCCAAGAAGAAACGACTGAGTGAATATGAGACTGTTGCCTTGACAAAGGAGTGCAGAGCTTTCTTGTAGAACAAATTTCCATCGAAATTGAAAGACCCAGGAAGCTATACTATACCCTGTAACATTGGTGAATCTTACTGTGGTAAAACTTTGTGTGATTTAGGAGTGAGTATCAACTTGATGCCTAAGTCTATTTTCAAGATGCTAGGGATAGGTGAAGTAAGACCTACAACTGTGACGCTTCAGCTAGCGGATCGATCTTTAGCATATCCCTAGGGAAAGATCGAGGATGTTTTGGTGAGAGTCGATAAATTTATTTTTCCTGCTGATTTCATTGTCTTAGATTTTAAAGCAGATAAGGAAGTTCAGATCATCCTTGAGAGACCTTTCTTAGCCACAAGAAGAACGTTAATTGATGTGCAGAAAGGTGAACTCACCATGCGAGTTCAAGACGATCAGGTAACCTTTAACATTCTTAAAGTAATGAAATTTTCTGATCCGACAGAAGAATGTTCAGTAATGGAAGAGATAGAAACCTTGGTTTCTATGGAAAGCAATTTTGAAGAAGATCCATTGGAGAAAGCCTTAGATCTTGACCCTTTAGAGGATGAAGAACGTGAAGAAAACATGGTTTGGATGGAAGCCAATCCGAGAAATTTTATTCAATCCACACGTTTTGAACCGTTGGAGTTAGAAGTAAAAGAATTTCTGCAACCCAAGTTGTCAATTCAAGAACCACCTAAACTCGAACTAAAGGTACTTCCTTCCCATTTGAAATACGTTTATTTAGGTGACTTGTAGCACCCCATACCCGGGTTCTACGCCGAAACCGGGCCTGAGGCGTTACCGAACTCAAACCACTTGATTGCCACCTTGGCTCGTCGTAACTACTCTCTGAAGTCACTTCAACAACCTCATTCTCGGCTTACGAGGCCTCACTCATACACACGAGGGCTCTCGAGACTAAACCGGAACTTTTTCCAATCTTAAAATTTTCCTCTTTTATACAGGTCTCACACGCCCGTGCATGGACACACACGCCCATGTCCCCCAACCGTGCCTAAAACCCCAGCATTTTGCCAATGCCCCACGGCCAAGGCACACGCCCGTGCTTACCACCCGTGGTGCACACTGACTACCTTAACACGGCCTAGAGTCTAGACACACGCCCGTGTGGCTAGCCCGTGGCCAACACTGGTTAATCCCACACACCCTAGACACATGCCCGTGCGGCTGGTCCGTGGTCTATTCTGATTTAAAATACTAACATGCAGGGGACGCATGGCCAAAGCACACGCCCGTGGGCTGACCGTGTGTCACACACGGCCTAGACACACGCCCGTGTGTCTATCCACATGACCAAGAACAAATCTATTTGCTAGCTCTTCTCACCCTTATAACTTACACAACATGCACTCATACAACACATCCATAATCAACTCAAATTAAAGTGCAATCTCACATAGAAAACTACATCTTTCTTTCATATAATGTAATAGCCAACAACCATGGCATTATACAAAATACACTATCCATCTAAAGGCCAACACATCTTAGCCATTTACAACAAAATTCACTAACTTGTCTAGCCCCTATACATGCCATATACAAAATATTAAGTCCAATGTACCAGAGTGTGCTGATAGTGTGGGCGATCTTCCAAATGATCCTCGTATCTCGATTCAACGCTTTTAATCTATAAGACAAGGGAAAAAAAAGGGAGTAAGCTTCGAGCTTAGTAAGTTTACACATAAACAATTAAGCATCATAGTATAAGATAACCCACAAATAGCATTATACTGATATATAGTATACCATTGTGCTTACTCTTTCTATCGCTTACCACATTTCCAACTCATCATGAGTCATATACTCATAATCATTAAAATGCACCCCTGCATTAAATATCACATTTACATAACGTTCAACACATCATTATTTCTCGTAATACATCCACACAGTTTATCCACATAACTTATCCATACAACTTATCCACACAGCTTATCCACACAGCTAGTTCACATAACTAATCCACACAGCTATTACACACAGCTAATGCACATAGTTAATCCACACAGCCAATATCTCGGTGGTTTTGCACTTAGCACACAATAATTGATTAATAAGGTGGTATAGCCTACCACAAAGGTATTCATAGTGATTCAGCACATAGCCCACTAGACGATATACCTCACGATAGCATCGCACATAGCTAGCTCATCGTCAATATGCATTAGGATGGTATCGCACTTAGCCCACTATCTAGCATTATCACAACACATGCACGAGTTTACTTACTTAATCATCCTACTTAAACCACATAGGTTCTCAATCATTCTTGATTATACATTCATTCAAAATTTCTACTACATTCATCCCACATAGGTTCTCAAACATGCTACACACTAGCCAGCATTAACAATTTGTAAGTATGAATGCATTATTTATGCATAGACTTACCTCGATACTCAAAAGTGTGGAAATATGTAATTTAATCCACCACCTTGCTTTTGCCTCGGTTACGATTCGGGCTTCATCTTTCTTGATCTATAATAAATAAATCAGCTTATTCGATACACACATTGACTAAATTGACCCACATTTCATACTTTAGCAAAATTACTATTTTGCCCCTAAACTTTCTCATATTTACACTTTAGCCCCAAGGCTCGTAAAGTGATTTTTATTCTACTTTCTATCCTTTCATGCTTAGCCGAACCACTTACTCAACTAAAGCATTCATTAAATCTCACTAAATCACACATGTATGACCAAACTAAAGTTTTTCACAAACTAGTCCCTACATGCATTTTCATGGAAAATCACATAGCAAAAGATGTTTCTACTACATCAAGCCTTCATATTCTTCCATAAAACATCAAAATACATGCATGTCATACATATGTACATTTTTGAACATCCATAATAGCTCACCAAATAGCTAAAAATAGCTTACTCAAGCTACTAGGACTTCAAAAATACGAAGAATATCAAAAACCGGGCTTAGGAGCACTTACTAGGAAGCTTGAAAAATTGAAAGAGCCCTAACAATGGCTATTGGAATTTTCGACAGCTTGGGGGAGAAGATGAGTGAATTTTTTTCATCTTTTCACCTATTTAATCACTTAATAACTAATTGACTAAAATGCCCTTTTTGATAAACTTCAAATTTTAACTCATCCATGCCCAATTTTGTCCAAAAACTAAAAATTGAGAAAATTGCTCATTAAGGACCTCTAATTAATAATATAAAGCTATTTCACACATATAGCTTCTAGAAACACACATTTTTCAACTTTTGCAATTTAGTCCTTTTGGACAATTCAACAACAATTTCACAAAATTGCTTCATGAAACTTTCACACTAGCATGCATACAAGGCATAAACCTCAATAACTTATTTATAACCCTCGGATTTGTGGTCTCGCACCACTATTTCGACTAGGCCCTAAATCGGGATGTTACAACTCTCCCTTTAGAGATTTTCGCCAGAAAATCTTACAGTAAAAAAGAGGTTTGGATGTTGCTCTCTCATAGCTTCTTCCGTTTCCCACGTGGCCTCTTCCACGCCATGTTTCTGCCATAACACTTTCACTAGTGCTATACTCTTATTTCTCAACTGTTTCACTTCTCAAGCTAAGATCTTAATCGACTCCTCTTCATAAGACATATCCGGTCTTATCTCAATTTTCGTTGAAGGAATCACATGTGAAGGATCAGAGCGATACTGTCGCAACATCGACACGTGGAACACATTATGAATCTTTTCCAACTCTACCGGCAAAGCCAACTAGCATGCTACAGGTCCAATTCTGTCTGTAATCTCATACAACCCTATAAACCTTGGAGTCAATTTCCCTTTTTGTCCAAATCTCATAATCTTCTTCCACGGGGACACCTTCAAAAACACTTTGTCGCCCACTTCAAACTCAATTTCTTTTCTTTTGAAATCCGCGTACGAATTCTGTCGGTCCAAAGCAGCTCTCAGACTATTACGGATTACTTTCACCTTCTCTTCTATTTTTTTCACTAGATCGACCCCATGGATCCGCTTCTCACTAAGCTCGGTCCAATACAAAGGAGTCCGACACTTACGACCATACAAAGCCTCATATGGTGCCATCTATATACTCGACTGATAACTGTTATTATAGGCGAATTCGACCAAAGGTAGATATCTCTCCCAACTACCTTCGAATTCTAACACACAGCATCAAAGCATATCTTCAAGAACTTGAATCACTCTTTCAGACTGACCATCGGATTGCGGATGGAACGCAGTACTAAAATTCAATCTCGTACCCATGGCCTCTTGCAACTTCTTCCAAAATCTCGAAGTAAACCTCGGATCTCTATCCGATATAATAGACACAGGTACACCATGCAATCTCACTATCTCGGCCACATACAATTCAGCTAACTTATCCAGTGAATAATCAACACGAACTGGAATAAAGTGAGCCGACTTCGTCAATCTATCCAGAACAACCCACACAGCATCTCTCTTTCTCGGAGTCATCGACAACCCCGTTACAAAATCCATGGTAATCCGATCCCACTTTCATTCGGGTACCATTATTGGTTAAAGCAATCCTGAAGGCACTTGATGCTCAGCTTTCACTTGTTGACAAATTAAACACTTTGTCATATACTCTGAAATATCTCTTTTCATACTCGTCCACCAATACAACTTCCTCAAGTCATTGTACATTTTCGTACTGCCCGGATGTACTGACAAATATCCACTGTGGGCCTCATGCAAAACCTTTCGAATCAACTCCTCATCCTTAGGAACACAAATTCTGTCACAATACATCATACAACCATTCAAATCCACTCGAAAATCAGAATCACTTTTTGATCCGCACTTAGCTATCTTAGCTTACATCTCACTATCATTTTTCTGAGCCTCACATATCTGTTGAACAAATAGCGGCTTAGCTCTCAACTCTGCCAAAGTAGCACCATCGTCAGACAATGCTAAACTCGTGCTCATAACTCTTAGAGCATACAAAGATTTCTACTCAGGCCATCCGCAACCACATTCGCTTTTCCCGGGTGGTAGTCAATGACTAACTCATAGCCTTTCAACAACTCAAGCCACCGTCTTTGTCTCAGATTCAGATCCTTCTGATCCATCAAATACTTTAAACTCTTGTGATCCGTAAAGATTCTACACTTCTCACCATACAAGTAATGTTGCCAAATCTTTAACGCAAAAACAATCGCAGCCAACTCCAAATCGTGAGTCAGATAATTCTTCTCGTGCGGTTTTAGCTGCCTCAAGGTGTAAGCGACTACCTTACCCTCTTGTATCAACACGCAACCGAGGCCATTAAACAACGCATCACTATAAACCATGAACTCCTTCCCCGATTCTGGTTGAACCAAAACCGGTGCCTCAGTCAACATTGTTTTCAATCTCTCGAAGCTCTGTTGACAAGTCTCAGTCCATTCAAACTTGACATCTTTATGCAACAGTTTTGTCATCGGGGTAGCAATCACAGAGAACCCCTTTACGAAACATCTATAATATCCCGCTAATCCCAAGAAACTTCTGATTTCTGACACGTTCCTCAGAGGTTTCCAATCCATAACAGCCGATATCTTACTTGGGTCAACTCTGACACCATCACCTGACACCATGTGTCCCAAGAATCCGACTTCGCGGAGCCAAAACTCACTCTTGCTAAACTTAGCATACAACTGCTTATCTCTTAAAGTTTGCAAGACAATTCTCAAGTGCTCTTCATGATCGTTCTCATCCCGAGAATAGATCAATATGTCATCAATAAAGACAACCACAAACTTGTCCAGATATGGTCTGAAAACACTATTCATCAGATCCATAAAAATCGCAGGTGCATTCGTCAAACCAAACGGCATAACCAAAAACTCATAATGGCCATACCTTGTCCGAAATGCAGTTTTCAACACATCTTGCTCTTTCACTCTGAGCTGATAATAACCAGACCTCAAGTCTATCATGGAGAACACTGTAGCTCCCTTTAGTTGATCAAAAAAATCATCAATCCTTGGTAAAGGATACTTATTCTTAACCGTCACCTTGTTAAGCTGTCTATAGTCTATACACAACCTCATAGACCCATCTTTCTTCTTCACAAACAATACCGGTGCACCCCACGGCGAGTAGCTCAGTCTTGCAAAGCCCTTATCTGTCAACTCTTGCAACTGAACCTTCAGTTCTTTCAACTCTACAGGTGCCATTCTGTACGGGGCAATCGAAATCGGTGCCGTTCCCGGAACCAACTCAATTCCAAATTCAACCTCTCTCACTGGAGGTAATCCGGGTAACTCTTCTGGAAATACATCTGGGTACTCACATACCGCTAGCACTGTTTCAAACTCTACTCCAACCTCTTGAGTATTCAACACAAACGCAAGATAGGACTCACATCCTTTTCTCAAACATTTCTCAGCCATTAGGGAAGAAATCATTACGGGTAGACTGTCCGATCCACCTGATTCAACCCGAACCACATCTCCACTCTCACATTTCATCTCAATAAACTTACCACCACAGTTCACTAAGACACTATGGGTAGTCAACCATTCCATGCCTAGGATTAAATCAAACTCATCAAACAGCAACAACATAAGGTTTGCCGGAAAACAATGATTCTCAATCAACAATGGACAATTTTTACACACTTTGTCCACTAACACATGCTTTCCTAACGGGTTTGACACCTTAACAACTATGTCCGTAGACTCAACGGTCATACTCAAACTAGATGCTAATCTCATGCAAATATAAGAGTGAGTAGACCCTGGATCTATTAAAGCAATAACAAAGGTGTCAAAGAGAGAAAAAGTACCCGTTATCACATCAGGGGAGGATGCTTCTTCGCGAGCGCGAATAGTATATGTCCTCACAGGTGCCCGACCCTCTGGTCTCACAGCAGAATCTCTGGGCGCACCTCTACCACTAGCCCCACCTCTTGGGTTCCTTGGTGGTCTACCCCTCGTAGACACATCACTAGGTCTCACTTCTTGCTTCTCTTCCTTATCATCCCTCTCGGGACAGTTACAGATAAAGTGGTCGGGGGAACCACATTTATAACATTTTTGACTGTTCCCCAACACTCTCCGGTGTGATACCTACCACAACTTGGACACTCTGGTTTACTCTTTGTATTCCACACCTTCCATCGATGGGGCTTAGACTCTCGAACCCGAACGAGTATTGCCCAAGTCTCGGTGCGAATAACCCACTGGTGTTGTCGTCCGAGGATTCACTTCCTTGGATCTTTTCGACTGGGCTTGATACGACTTGCCCATCGGTCTCTTTCTCGTATCTCGGGCTTCACTCACAGCCCTTCTCTTTTCTGTACTCAATTCCTCGGCCTTACTTGCCCTCTCAACTAACACCACAAACTCTTTCAACTCCAAAATGCCAACTAGGAGTTTAATATCCTCATTCAGCCCATCTTCGAACCTCTTGCACAAGATGGCCTCTGTCGACACACATTCTTGAGCGTATTTGCTAAGCCTAACAAACTCACGCTCGTATTCCGCTACTGTCATCCTTCATTGCTTCAACTCAAGGAATTCTTTCCTTTTTCAGTCAGTAAACCTCTAGCTTATATACTTCTTCCAGAACTCTTCCAGAAAGAAGTCCCACATCACCCGCTCTTTCAGGATCACTAACGTCAGCGACTTCCACCAATTTTATGCCGAATCTCTCAGCAAAGATATGGCACACTTCAAACTCTCCTCAGGTGTACATGAGAGCTCATCGAAAACCCTCATTGAGTTCTCCAACCAGAACTCCGCCCTCTCTAGGTCATCATCCACCTTAGCTCTAAACTCCTCAGCCCCGTGCTTCCTAATCTTATCCACCGGGGGTTTCGATATCCTCACTACATCCATACCTTGAGGAGCCACTGGATTTGGCTGAGGTATAGGAGGAGGTGGAGGAGGTTGAGCATTAGGGTTCGCTCGAACATAGTCCAAGTACCAATTACTCATCATTTGGAGAAAGGCTTCTCATGCCTCTTCCCCTTGACCCCTGACCTCGGGTCCACTTTGAACAGGCACGATTCCTTGCGCAGGAGCCGATGCATTACTAGCTGCTTCATCAGCAGTCGATGGATTAGAATCCATATACTATATAAAACAAGATTTAAATCATCAGAAACCACCACACTATCATTATACACTTATGGCATGCATAGCTAGACTCTTACACCCGCTACGGTAGTCCTAGAAACGGCTAAACCATAGCTCTGATACCACTAAATGTAACACCTTATACCTGGGTTCTACGCTGGAACTGAGCCCGAGGTGTTACCGAACTCAAACCACTTGATCGCTACCTAGGCTCGTCGTAACTACTCTCTGAAGTCACCTCAACAACCTCATTCTCAACTTACGAGGCCTCATTCATACACACGAGGGCTCTCGAGACTAAACTAAAACTTTTTCCAATCTTAAATTTTTCCTCTTTTATACAGGTCTCACACGCCCGTGCAAGATTAGACACGCCCGTGCATGGACACACACGCCCATGTCCCCCAACCGTGCCTAAAACCCCAGCATTCTGCCAATGCCCCACGGCCAAGGCACACACCCGTGCTTACCACCCGTGGTGCACAATGACTACCTTAACACGGCCCAGAGTCTAGACACACACCCGTGTGGCTAACCCGTGGCCAACACTGGTTAATCCCACACGCCCTAGGCACACGCCCGTGCGGCTGGTCCGTGGTCTATTATGATTTAAAATACTAACATGCAGGGGACGCACGGCCAAAGCACGTGCCCGTGGGCTGACCGTGTGTCACACATGGCCTAGACACACGCCCGTGTGTCTATCCACATGACCAAGAACAAAGATATTTGCTAGCTCTTCTCACCCTTATAACTTACACAACATGCACTCATACAACACATCCATAATCAACTCAAATTGAAGTGCAATCTCACATAGAAAACTACATCTTTCTTTCATATAATGTAATAGCCAACAACCATGGCATTATACAAAATACACTATCCATCTAAAGGCCAACACATCTTAGCCATTTACAACAAAATTCACTAACTTGTCTAGCCCCTATACATGCCATATACAAAACATTAAGTCCAATGTACCAGAGTGTGCTGATAGTGTGGGCGATCTTTCAAATGATCCTCGTATCTCGATTCAATTCTTTTAATCTATAAGACAAGGGAAAAGAAAGGGAGTAAGCTTCGAGCTTAGTAAGTTTACACATAAACAATTAAGCATCATAGTATAAGATAACCCACAAATAGCATTATACAAACATATAGTATACCATTGTGCTTACTCTTTCTATTCCTTACCACATTTCCAACTCATCATGAGTCACATACTCATAATCATTGAAATGCACCTCTGCATTAAATATCACATTTACATAACGTTCAACACATCATTATTTCTCGTAATACATCCACACAGTTTATCTACATAACTTATCCACACAACTTATCCACACAGCTAGTTCACATAACTAATCCACACAGCTATTACACACAGCTAATACACACAGTTAATCCATACAGCCAATATATCGGTGGTTTCGAACTTAGCACACCACAATTGATTAATAAGGTGGTATCGCACTTAGCCTACCACAAAGGTATTCATAGTGATTCAGCACATAGCCCACTAGACGATATACCTCACGATAGCATCGCACATAGCTAGCTCATCGTCAATATACATTAGGATGGTATCGCACTTAGCCCACCATCTAACATTATCACAACACATGCACGAGTCTACTTACTTAATCATCCTACTTAAACCACATAGGTTCTCAATCATTCTTGATTATACATTCATTTACAATTTCTACTACATTCATCCCACATAGGTTTTCAAACATGCTACACACTAGCCAGCATTAACAATTTGTAAGTATGAATGCATTATTCATGCATAGACTTACCTCGATACTCAAAAGTATGGAAATATGTAATTTAATCCACCACATTGCTTTTGCCTCGGTTACAATTCGGGCTTCGTCTTTCTTGATCTATAATGAATAAATCAGCTTATTCAATACACACATTGACTAAATTGACCCACATTTCATACTTTAGCAAAATTACTATTTTGCCCCTAAACTTTCTCATATTTACACTTTAGCCCCAAGGCTCGTAAAGTGATTTTTTATTCAACTTTCTATCCTTTCATGCTTAGCCGAACCACTTACTCAACTAAAGCATTCATCAATACTCACTAAATCTCACATGTATGACCAAACTAAATTTTTTTCACAAACTAGTCCCTACATGCATTTTCATGGAAAATCACTTAGCAAAAGATGTTTCTACTACATCAAGCCTTCATATTCTTCCATAAAACATCAAAATACATGCATGTCATACATATGTACATTTTTGAACATCCATAATAGCTCACTAAATAGCTAAAAATAGCTTACTCAAGCTACTAGGACTTCAAAAATACGAAGAATATCAAAAATCGGGCTTAGGAGCACTTACTAGCAAGCTTGAAAAATTGAAAGAGCCCTAACAATGGCTATTAGAATTTTTTGCAGCTTGGGGGAGAAGATGAGTGAATTTTTGTCATCTTTTCACCTATTTAATCACTTAATAACTAAATTACCAAAATGCCCTTTTTGATAAACTTCAAAATTTAACTCATCCATGCCCAATTTTGTCCAAAAACTAAAAATTAGGAAAATTGCTCATTAAGGACCTCTGATTAATAATCTAAAGCTATTTCTCACATATAGCTTCTAAAAACACACATTTTGCAACTTTTGCAATTTAGTCCTTTTAGACAATTCAACCACAATTTCACAAAATTGCTTCATGAAACTTTCACACTAGCATGCATACAAGGCATAAACCTCAATAACTCATTTATAACCCTCGAATTTGTGGTCTCGCACCACTATTTTGACTAGGCCCTAAACTGGGATGTTACATGACTATTCCACTTTGCCTGTGATTATTTCAGTAGAACTGACGAAAGATCAAGAGGAGCAACTAATTGCTGTTCTAAAGAAATTTAAGAAAGCAATTGGTTGGACCATAGCTAATATTTGAGGTATAAGCCCTTCTTTTTGCGTGCATAAAATTATTTTAGAAGAAGGTGAAAGAGCTCGAATTGATGGGAAAAGGAGGCTCAATCCTATTGTGAAAGAAGTTGTGAGAAAGGAAGTGATCAAATGGTTAGATGTAGGAATCATCTATCCTATTTCAGATAGTTCGTGGGTAAGTTCGGTCCAGTGTGTGCCGAAAAAAGGTTGAATCACGATTGTTGAAAATGAGCATAACGAGTTGATTCCAACGAGAACTGTTACTGGTTGGAGAATTTGTATTGATTACAGAAAGTTGAATAAAGCCACTTGGAAGGACCATTTTTCGTTGCCTTTTATGGATCAGATGTTAGATCGACTAACAGGTAATGAATTTTATTATTTTTTAGATGGCTATTCGGGATATAACCAAATATTTGTAGCTTTGGAGGACCAACATAAAATAAACTTGTCTATAAGGTACGTTTGCTTTTAGGTGAATGCCTTTTGGTTTACGCAATGCACCTGCAACATTTCAACGATGTATGATGGCAATATTCACTGATATGGTTGAAAACTTTGTTGAGGTTTTCATGGATGATTTTTCTATTTTTGGTAACACTTATGATATTTGTTTTAGTAATTTGGATAAGGTACTGAAGAGATGCGAAGAGATGAATCTTGTCCTTAACTGGGAAAAATGCCATTTTATGGTTAAGGAAGGGATTGTCTTAGGGCATAAAATCTCAAAGAGAGGAATTGAAGTCGATAAAGTAAAAGTGGACGTAATTGAAAGATTACCGGCCCCAATTAATGTGAAAGGAGTCAGAAGTTTCTTAGGCCATGCCAGTTTTTACCGAAGTTTATCAAAGATTTTTCGAAAATTTCTAAATCGTTGTGTTTGTTGTTAGAGAAAGATACAATGTTTGATTTCAACAAAGCATGTTTGGAAGCTTTTGAAGATCTAAAAAAAGGGTTAATCTCAGCCCCAATAATCATTACACTTGATTGGAACTCACCTTTTGAGTTAATGTGCGATGCAAGTGATTATGCCGTTGGAGCTGTGATGGGTCAAAGAAGAAACAAAGTGTTTCACCCTATTTACTATGCAAGTAAAACTTTGACGGAAGCCCAACTCAATTATATGGTAACTGAAAAGGAACTCTTTGCTATAGTATTTGCTTTTGACAAGTTCCGCTAATATCTTATAGGTACCAAAGTTACAGTATTTACTGACCATGCGGCCATTAAATACTTGCTCACAAAGAAAGACACAAAACTGAGGCTAATTCATTGGGTACTTTTTCTCCAAGAATTTGACATTAAGATCCAAGACAGAAAAGGTGTCAAAAATCAAATAGCTGATCATCTGTCGAGGTTAGAGCAAGATGAGGTAACTCGATCATGTGTGCCTATCAATGAGAATTTCCCAAATGAACACTTATTTGAGGTAAGTCAAATTCATGAAACACCTTGGTTTGCTGATTTTGCCAATTATCTTGCATGTGGAATAATTCCTCGAGAAATGACATGCCAACAAAGGAAAAAAATTCCTTCATGATAGTCGGTATTATTTTTGGGGGGATCCATTTTTGTTTAAATAGTGTGCAGATAATATAATCCGAAATTGTATATCTGAAAGTGAGATTGCTGAGATCTTGTATCATTGCCATTCATCTCCAAGTGGGGGACACTTTGGTGGTTCACTAACTGCAACAAAGATTTTGCAAGCAGGGTTCTTTTGGCCTACACTATTTAAAGATGCTTATGCTTATGTGAAGAACTGTGATAAATGCCAAAAGACCGAAAATATATCAAGGAGGAATGAGATGCCCTTGAAAAACATTTTGGAGATTGAATTGTTCGACGTATGGGGCATTGACTTATTAGGCCCATTTCCTTCTTCGTATGGGAACAAATACATCTTAGTTGCTGTGGACTATTTATCCAAGTGGGTTGAAGCTGAAACATACCCTACAAATGATGCTAAGGTAGTCATGCGATTCCTACATAAGCATGTGTTTGCACGATTTGGGACACCAAGAGCTATTATTAGTGATGAAGGTTCTCACTTTGTGAGCAAATGGCTTAAGTGGTTGCTTGAAAAATATGATGTGAAGCACAAGATTACTACTGCCTATCACCCCCAGCCCAATGGGCAAGTTGAGAGAGTGAACCATGAAATCAAAGGTATCCTTGAAAAGGTAGTACACCCTAACAGAAAAGATTGGTCTTGAAGGCTCGATGATGCATTATGGGCCTATCGAATAGCATTTAAGAGTCCGTTAAGAATGACTCCTTATCGGTTAGTCTTTGGAAATGTAACAGTCCGGCTGATACCCTAGTCAGAATAGTGGTTTCAGGACCACAAATCCGAGTCTGAATATTATTTTAATATTAATTTCTGTGCCTATGATATGTGATTAAGCATGTGATAAATTTCTGTGAGTTAATTTGTCTGTCTGTGTGATTAATTGAGCAAAGGACTAAATCGCATAAATGGTAAAAGTAGCTTTCTATTTGATTGAGTGGCCTAATTGATGTGTCTTCTGATAAATGAGGTTTTATGTTGTAAATTGGTCATTTAGTACGATGATGGACGGCATATTGAATTTATATGGTTTTTGTTTATTAATTATAAAGTTAAAATAATATAAAACATGTTATATGTTATAATAATAAAAACAAATGAAATGGATAGTGGATTGTTCATCCATTCACCACCAAAAATAGAAAAAGAAAAAAGGTTTTAAGCTCTTCAAACATTCGTCTATCATAAGTCTCAATTCAAGGTTAGTTTTGATTCAATTTTTGATAATTTCTACGTTTCTGTAATCGTTGCTTCTTGCTCTACAAAACCCATGTCTCAATTTTATGAATTGATGAAGATTTTGCAAAGTGACATGAATGAACATATGAATTTTGTGATGTTTAATAGTGTTATATGAAAGCTATATGTTAGATGAACATATGTTGTTCTTGAATTTTTGATGAATTTAGCTAATTAGGGCTAAATTGAGAAAATAGCAATTTAAGGGACTAAACTATGAATTTGAGGGAAAATATGGGTTTGTATGATATATATAAGCATTCGGCTAAGCATGAGCATGTGATGATTTTGTGTATTTCATGTTTTGAGAAAAATGGACTAAATTGAAAAAATATGCAAATGTGAGGGTTAAGTTACAAATAACCCTAAATGTGTGATTTTGGATTGAAATGAATATGTTGGTTAATAAAAAGGGTTAAATTTGAATATGTTTAGATCAAGAATCGAGGAAAACAGACTTAGATCGCGGGAAAGCGAAAGTAACTGAGTAACCGTTTCTATTTCCTTTAAATCGAATCCGAGGTAAGTCGATATACAAATAAATGTATTTTTATTGAATTATTTGAATGCGTATGATATGTGAAATACTATGATCATCCATTGAGATGGAATGTATGTGAAATTTGAATTAGCTAATAAGTCGATAAACTGATAAAGTCCGAGAAGTCCCGTGTGAACCTAGGAATAGATAGGATTAGCTATGTCATGACATAGGTGTCGGTTCTGTGACATCATGTAAGACCACGTTTGGGACGTTGGCATTGATTGGTGATTCCGTGTAAGACCACGTCTAGGACGTTGGCATCGATATGTGACTTACGTGTAAGACCATGTCTGTGACATTGGCATCGTATTGATTCGTATAAGACCTTGTTTGGGATAGAGGCATCTATATCTGAGTACATGTAAGACCTTGTCTGGGACGTTGGCATTGTATGACTATTCCGAGCTTTCTGAATATCCTATTTAGTTCTGAACGGTTCAACGGGCAGGTCTGAGAAATGAACAACTCTGTGATTTGTACATCTGTTTCAGGTACGTTTGAAAAGTACACTATATGTGTATGAAAGGTAAGTATCTATATGAACTTACTATGATGAATATGTGCAATGGAATGATGAGATGATATGTGAAATTATGCTGAGATGAACTATGTGTATATGTGGTAATGAGTTGAAGTATGTGATAAATTATGGCTAAACCATTGAGCCAAACTCTATGTGAGATGTATATGCTATGAGAACTATTATTGTCATTGAATAAATATGCTATATGCCTTTTAAGTTAAATTTATTTGTATATGGCTTACTAAGCTTTTGGAAAGCTTACACTGCGTGTGTGTTTTCTCTGTTTTATAGATCGTCAAAGCTACTGAAGGCTCGGGGACCGTCGAGGATCATCATCACACTACGCAAACTCATTTTGGTATCTTTTGGAAATGTATATAGTTAGATACGGCATGTATAAGCTAGTTTATGGTGTAAGTTTGATGTATGAACTTAGCCATGTGATTTGGCCAGCTATGTGTTGGTAATATGCTTTAATGAATATGATAAATGGTGCATGTTTTGGTATGGTTTGATAGCATATGAAATGGTTAAGTTTATGGTAAGTGTATGGATGAATTATGCTTGTGTATACATGAGTATTAGTCTTGTAAATTGGTATGAATGGAATTGGATTGGAATGTGGAGATTGGATGATTATTTTGATATGTTCTTGGTTGTCAAAAGTGCATGAGATGTATTGGTATTTTGCTTGTAGGTTTGACCCTAATGTGGGTGGCATTTTGGCCTTGCAAATGGCCTATTTTGCCACACGGTTGTGGCATACGGGCATGCCTAATGACCGTGGGTGTAAGTCAGTATTTAGCTAAGAGTGCACGGCCATAGCATACGGGTGTACTTGGTAGCCGTGTGGTTTAGTCAATATCGACCACGGCCAAGGTACACGGGAGTGCTTGGTGGCCGTGGAGTAAAGTCAGGTTCGACCACGGGGAAGACACAGGGGCGTGTCTAGCAGCTGTGGGAGGCACGCGGCCTGCCCACACGGGCGTGTAACCCCTGAAACTTAGAAAAGTTTTAAATTTTTGAGAATTTTTGTAAGAGTTCGGTATAGTCCCGGCCCTACTCTAAAGTATGTTTAAGGTCTCATTGACCTGTAAAAGGGACTCTTTGATGTGAAATGATATTTTGTAATATTAATTATATATAAAAGTTTCTGATCTGTCTGGTAATACCTTTAACCCTAATCTGGCGACGAATACGGGTTAGGGGTGTTATATTTGGTTGGTATCAGAGCTATGGTTTAGTTGATTCTCGGACTAACGTAGCGTGTCAGAGTCTAGCTATACATGCCATATATCTGAACTGTGATAGTGTGATGAATCCTGACGTGTAAAATGTGATTTTCGTATAGTAATGGATCCCGAAAGAGTCGTAGCTGATGACGTAGAAAGTAATGCGCCTGCTTCCGCTGAAGGGACAGTGCCCTCTGATCCGAGACCGGCTACGAGCGGTCAAAAGGGAGAAGCTAAACAAGCTTTCTTCCAGATGATGAGTGAGTGGTTCACTCAATTCGTAAGAAATAACCCGACTGTTTCATAACCTCCTCCCCCGGTTAATCCCCCTCAGACTACAGTTGTGCCGCCGGTTATGTATCCGAATTTGTTGAATAAGCCTCCGGTTGAAAGATCTATAAATGTAGGGCTAAAGAGTTCAGGGCTACCAGTGATGACGATGCTGAGAAAGCTGAGTTCTGGTTAGAAAATACAATTCGGGTATTCGATGAAATGTCTTTAACTCTAGATGAAAGTATTAAATGTGTTGTTTCGCTATTACGAGATGCAGCCTATCAGTAGTGGAAAACCCTAATTTCTGTTTTTCCGAAAGAACGGGTGACATGGGACTTCTTTCAGATTTAGTTTCAAAAGAAATATATCAGTGAGAGATTCATCGATCAGAATTGAAAGGAATTTTTGGAACTGAAACAGGGCCGAATGTCTGTTACGGAATATTAACGAGAGTTTGTTAGACTGAGTCAATATGCTCGTAAATGTGTATCATCTGAAGCTATAATGTGCAAAAGATTCAAATATGGCCTTAATGAATATATCCGTTTACTAGTCAGGATTTTAGAGATAAAAGAGTTAGTTGTGCTAGTTGACCGAGCGTGCAAAGCTAAAGCACTCGAGAAAGATAAAAGAAAAGTGGAGTTTGAAGCTAGAGATGTGAGAAAGAGATTTCAGAGTAGATCATTTCAGCCTGCTTCGAAGAAATTCCGAGATGAGCATAGTCGTTCAAAGGCTAATGTGGGACAATCGAATAGAGATTGAGCTAGATCACAGTTGAGCTCCAAAACTCCGGCAACTTCAATAGCGAGTGCTGGAAATGTCCGTTCTGAAAGACCCGAGTGTAAGCATTGTGGAAAAAGGCATCCAGGAAATTATAGATTGAATGACCGGGCTTGTTTCAGATGTGGATCGTTAGATCATTTTGTTCGAGATTGTCCAGAGTCTATTGAACAAGCGACTGTTCAGAATCCGAGATCTGATAGTGCACCAGTGAGAGGTAGACCTTCGCGTAATGTCAGAAATGTCAATGGTAGTCAGAAAACTACCAGAGATACTGTTGCGAGATCCGAAGCTAGACCGCTTGCCAGAGCGTATGCTATCCGAGCTCGTGAGGAAGCTTCATCTCCTGATGTTATATCTGGTACTTTTACACTTTATGATACTTCTGTGATTGCATTGATAGACCCTGGTTCTACACATTCGTATATATGCATGAATTTAGTATTCAGTAAGACTTTGCCTGTAGAGTTTACTGAGTTTGTTATAAAAGTATCGAACCCCTTAGGTAAAAGTGTTCTTGTTGACAAAGTATGCAGGAACTGCCCTTTAATGTTTCGAGATATCTGTTTTCCTGCTGATCTAATGCTATTACCATTCGATGAGTTTGATATCATTCTGGGTATAGACTGGTTGACATTGCATGATGCTGTTGTAAACTGTAAGAGAAAAACTATTAATTTGAGATGTCTGAATGATGAAATAGTCAGAGTTGAGTCTAATGATTTGAACGGATTACCTGATGTAATATCTGTATTAGAAGCTCAAAGCTATATAAAAAAGGGATACGAGTCATATTTTACTTATGTGATTGATTCGAAAGTGCCTGAAAAGTAAGTTGATTCGGTGCCAATAATCTTTGAGTTCTCTGATGTTTTCCCTGAAGAATTGCAGGGATTGCCTCCGATTCGTGAAGTTGAATTTGGTATTGAATTGTTGCCTGGTACTACACCTATTTCGATAGCTCCGTATAGAATGGCGCCAACAAAGTTGAAAGAGTTAAAGTCACAGTTGCAAGAGTTGACTGACAGAGGGTTTGCTAGACCAAGTTTCTCACTGTGGGGTGCTCCCGTTCTATTTGTGAAAAAGAAAGATGGCATGATGAGAATGTGCATTGATTATCGTCAGTTGAACAAAGTGACCATAATGAACAAATATTTGTTGCCCAGGATTGACGATTTGTCTGATCAGTTAAAAGTAGCTACTGTGTTTTCGAAGATAGATCTGAGATCGGGTTACTACCAGTTGCGAGTAAAAGATTTAGATATTTTGAAAATTGCCTTTAGAATAAGGTACGGGCACTATGTAACGCCCCGAATTTGGGCCTAGTAGAATTGGGCCTATTGGGCCTTGGGCATGGGAGCGTTTAAAATTTTTTCAGAATAAGAGAACGGCACTAGTGCAAGTTGGACCTATTAGGTGAATGATTTTGGAAGGTTAGGGGGCTTCCATGAAGTCCTGGGTTCAAACCTGGGCTTTAGGAAAAAAATTGGTTTTAGGTGAATAAAGCCCTGGGGGTAAGTAAGTAGGCTTTAAGAATAAATTGTGGGAAAAATAAGACACAAAAGGAGTTGTGGTCTAGTGGCAAATGGCGCCACATGGGAGACAAGGAAGTGACGCCATAGAGGAAGCAAGGGGTCCAAGGTTCAAGTCTTGGCGCTTGAAATTCATTTTGTTTTTCTTTTAAATGAACTTAGACTTTGGCCCATAGGCTTATATTTAGTTGCGCATGTTCTAAGTCACAAAAAAAGAAGCTTGTGTTGTGGTGGCATGTATCGTCTGGAGCATAGGAGAGGGCAAGGGTTCGAATCTCATGTCAAGCAAGGGAGTGTTTATTTTGCGGATTGGACGGCCAGAGTTTGTATTGGATTTAAACTCTGCTGAAGGTGGGATCCCACATTGGGAAGCTAGCTTGAGGATAGGCAAGAAGTTGGCTTTAAATAGAGCAAACCATGAGGAGAGTAAGCATACCTTTCTTGGCTTATCCCTTTCGCTTTGTGGCGTGCTCGTTTGGGTTAGGCTTTGGATCATTCGTTGATCTGTATGCCGTTGGGTCACGGTGGTGGTGAGCGAAGTTGACCGACACACCCCTTGGGGGTCAAGGGTGCAATCATTGTTGGATTCTGCGCAGAATAGTGTTCAGAGCGCGGATTAACTTTAGATTCCTATCAGGTGTGTATTTCGCACTACTCTAGCTATAGAGCGGCAAATACCGAAATGCCGGTCACACGGAGATGGTAGTCACACGAGCGTGCAAGCGCACGTGTGGGAGCTTCGACGCGATAGTTGAGGGCATCATGAGTGTTCTTGTGGGTATAGGCTATTTGGGCCACGATGGGCCGAAAGGGGCCATGTGGGCCAAATGGGCCCGTGGGCCCATATGAATATATTGTATGACTGTGTAGTAGATATTGGACTGGACTATGTGAATCTAATATCTGTGGCTAGATTTGGGCTAAATGGGCCACACGAGCGTGTGGGCCCATTTGGGCCGAGAATGGGCCCTAGGCCCATTCGCATCGTTATCTCTGTTTAGAATACCCTTGGTTTACAAAATTACCAAAATACCCTTGATGGGTAAATTACCAAAATACCCTTGATGGGTAAATTATCGAAATACCCCTGAGGGTTGAATTACTGTTTTAACCCCAACCGACCAAATGACTGTTATACCCTTAGTGGTAGTCTAAATGGTGTTTGTGTGACATTTATATAACTGTATATGATTGTGATACACTGCATACATGTCATATTGTATTGGGTTGGGTTTTATGATTTGGAGGAAGTATCGTTATAGTGGCATCGCCACATTTACCATTATAGTGGCATCGCCACGTAATCTGATTATGGCTCTGTGCCAACCTAAACATGGCTCTATGCCATCCTGATTATGTCTTTGTGCCAATCGTATTTACCCGTGGCTATGTGCCTAACATATATATTGACGACTCTGGGTCGATCACATTTACCCAAGGCTGTGTGCCGATTATATTACCGTCGCTGATGGCTATGTGCCAAACATAATACAGTAATTGATGGCTATGGGCCAATTATGAGACCGTTCATCGAAGGCTTAAAGTCGATAAATACTAGTGACTAGGGCCGCACCATTGGAGAGTTTGGCTGGGTGGGTCGACATGGTCCCGACATGGAGAGATTGGTTGGTACGGGTGGAGAGTTTGGTTGTTATGGGTTGGGTTACATGTCCATTGCATTGATATGATTTTGGGGCTTAGGCCCAGATTGTTACCGAGTAGGGCTTAGGCCCAGACCAATACTGTAAGGGCTCAGGCCCAAACTGTGACCGTAATAGGGGATTGCACACTGAGTTTTTGTAAACTCACCTCGTTTTTAATTGTGCAGGTAATCCTCAGCCATAGTGGATTTGGAGCTGCGAGAGACTCGGAGGTGGTCACACGTCCAATATGTTTTGGGTTAAACTTAGCGATTTTAGTTTAATTTATTTTATTTTGAATTATTAGGTTAATAATTTTGTAATAAGGCCATTAGGATTTCTTTTTAACTTTTATTTGGTATTTCTTTTGATTGCAAACTGCTAGTCTATTAAACACAGGTTTTAAAATAATAACTACTGTTTTTGAAATATCACGTTTCCACAACTGTTTATATCAAACTTCCGCAACAAACAAGGGTTTAAAAATAATAATATTTTTGCAAGGGAATGACTTTAAGCAAATCTTGTTTTGTTAATAAGCAACGAAAATTGAGATTTTTAAACGGTAGAAGGTTTTAAATTGAAGAAGGGTTTTCAATGAAAACATGGTTTTTGAAAAACACCTTAACGTGACATGCCAGATTTGGGCTTAACTTCTAGGCCGGGTTTGGGGTGTTACATTTAATGGTATCAGAGTCAAGTTGCAAAACTCGACTGTGGATTGGGTTTTCAAAATTGAATTTCTGAAAGTATTGTTTCAAAAAGGTTTGAAAAGAGTTGAAGTTTTTGAAATGTTGTATTGACTGTTTTTCTGAAAGTGTGGTTCACCGAGTCTCCGGCGCCGAATTCGTAAGTTTTTTAAAACCTTTATCTGCTGTTATGCAATAGGAAACACTGTGATTACCTAATATTAGACTGTACTAAGATGCTTAAATTTAGATTTTGTATTTATTCTGTGTGATGTTGTGGATATGGAATTGTATTTGTATGATATCTATCCGCTCTAGTGACTAGGTATTTTGGGTGTGCGTAAGAGGTAATGTTTTAGAATTAGAGTGCGTACCGGAAGCGCGGTTGTGTAGTTTGGGTTGTGCGACTGTTCTAAGAGTTGGAAATTTCGATGATGAAATTTCTTTAAGGGGGTAGAATTGTAACGCCCCGAATTTAGGCCTAGTAGAATTGGGCCTATTGGGCCTTGGGCATGGGATCGTTTAAAATTTTTTGAGAACAAGAGAATGGCACTAGTGCAAGTTGGAGCTATTAGGTGAGTGATTTTGGAAGGTTAGGGGGCTTCCATGAAGTCCCGGGTTTAAACCTGGGCTTTAGGAAAAATTTGGGTTTTAGGTGAATAAAGCCCTAGGGGTAAGTAAGTAGGCTTTAAGAATAAATTGTGGGAAAAATAAGACACAAAAGGAGTTGTGGTCTAGTGGAAAATGGCGCCACATGGGAGACAAGGAAGTGACGCCATAGAGGAAGCAAGGGGTCCAAGGTTCAAGTCTTGGCGCTTGAAATTCATTTTGTTTTTCTTTTAAATGAACTTAGACTTTGGCCCATAGGCTTATATTTAGTTGCGCATGTTCTAAGTCACAAAGAAAGAAGCTTGTCTTGTGGTGGCATGTAACGTTTGGAGCATAGGAGAGGGCAAGGGTTCGAATCTCATGTCAAGCAAGGGAGTGTTTATTTTGCGGATTGGACGGCCATAGTTTGTGTTGGATTTAAACTCTACTGAAGGTGGGATCCCACATCGGGAAGCTAGTTTGAGGATAGGCAAGAAGCTGGCTTTAAATAGAGCAAACCATGAGGAGAATAAGCATACCTTTCTTGGCTTATCCCTTTTCGCTTTGTGGCGTGCTCGTTTGGGTTAGGCGTTGGATCATTCATTGATCTGTATGCCGTTGGGTCGCGGTGGTGGTGACCGAAGTTGATCGACCCACCCCTTGGGGGTCAAGGGTGCGATCATTATTGGCTTCGCACGCAGCATGTGTTTGAGCGCAGATTAACTTTAGATTCCTATCAGGTGTGTATTTTGCACTACTCTAGCTGTAGAGCGGCACATGCCGAAATGCCGGTCACATGGCAATGGTAGCCACACGAGCGTGCGAGCGCACGTGTGGGAGCTTCGGCGTGATAGTTGAGACCATTATGAGTGTTCTTGTGGGTATAGGCTGTTTGGGCCACAATGGGCCGAAAGGGGCCATGTGGGCCCAATGGGCCCGTGAGCCATATGAATATATTGTATGACTGTGTAGTAGATATTGGACTGGACTATGTGAATCTAATATATGTGGCTAGATTTGGGCTAAATGGGCCACACGAGTGTGCAGGCCCATTTGGGCCGAGAATGGGCCCTAGGCCAATTCGCACAGTTAGCTCTGTTTAGAATACCCTTGGTTTACAGAATTATCGAAATACCCTTGATGGGTAAGTTACTGAAATACCCTTGATGGGTAAATTACCGAAATACACTTGATGGGTAAATTACCAAAATACCCCTGAGGGGTGAATTACTATTTTAACCCCAACCGACCAAATGACCGTTATACCCTTAGTGGTAGTCTAAATGATGTTTGTGTGATATTTATATAACTGTATATGATTGTGATACACTGCATACATGTCATATTGCATTGTGTTGGGTTTTATGATTTGGAGGATGTACCGTTATAGTGGCATCTCCACATTTACCGTTATAGTGGCATTGCCGCGTAATCTGATTATGGCTCTGTGCCAACCTAAACATGGCTCTGTGCCATCTTGATTATGGCTTTGTGCCAATTGTATTTACCCGTGGCTATGAGCCTAACATATATATTGACGACTCTGTATCGATCATATTTACCCAAGTGTGTGTGCCGATTATATTACCGTCGCTGATGGCTATATGCCAAACATAATACAGTTACCGATGGCTATGTGCCAATTATGATACCGTTACTGAAGGCTTAAAGCCGCATAAATACTAGCAGCTAGGCTGCACCATTGGAGAGTTTGGCTAGGTGGGTCGACATGGTGCCCACATGGAGAGATTGGTTGGTACGGGTGGAGAGTTTGGTTGTTATGGGTTGGGTTACATGTCCATTGCATTGATATGATTTTGGGGCTTAGGCCCAGATTGTTACCGAGTAGGGCTTAGGCCCAGACCGATACCGTAAGGGTTCTGGCCCAAACTGTAACCGTAATAGGGGATCGCACACTGAGTTTTCATAAACTCACCCTGTTTTTAACTTTGCAGGTAATCCCTAGCCGTAGTGGATTTGGAGCTGCGAGAGACTCGGAGGTGGCCACACGTCCAATATGTTTTGGGTTAATCTTAGCGATTTTAGTTTATTTTATTTTATTTTAAATTATTGGGTTAATAATTTTGTAATAAGGCCTTTGGGATTTCTTTTTAACTTTTATTTGGTATTTCTTTTGATTGCAAACTGCTAGTCTATTAAACACATGTTTTAAAACAATAACTACTATTTTCAAAATATCACGTTTCCGCAACTGTTTATATCAGACTTCCACAACAAACAAGGGTTTAAAAATAATAATATTTTTACAAGGGAATGACTTTAAGCAAATCTTGTTTTGTTAATAAGCAACGAAAATCGGATTTTTAAACGGTAGAAGGTTTTAAATTGAAGAAGGGTTTTCAATGAAAACATGGTTTTCAAAAAATACCTTAATGTGACATTCCAGATTCGGGCCTAACTTCTAGGCTGGGTTTGGGGTGTTACACATTATAAATTTTTAGTTATGCCATTTTGATTAACAAATGCTCCTGCTGTTTTTATGGATCTGATGAACAAAATTTTCAAACCGTATCTAGATCGATTTGTTGTTGTATTCATAGACAATATTCTGATTTATTCACGGGATGAGATTGATCATGCTGAACATCTGAGAATTGTGTTAAAAACTCTGAGAGAAAAGCAATTGTATGCGAAATTTGGCAAATGCAAATTCTGGTTGCGTGAAGTCAGTTTTCTGGGACACATTGTATCGACCTCTGGAATAAGAGTCGATCCGAGCAAGATCTCTGCTATACTGAATTGGAAACCTCCGAAGAATGTGTCTGAAGTCTGAAGTTTTCTGGGATTAGCTGGTTATTATCGTCGGTTTGTAAAAGGATTTTCAGTGATAGCTACTCCGTTGACCAAATTGCTTCAGAAAGATGTGAGATTTGAATGGTCTGATAAATGTCAGAAAAGTTTTGATCAATTGAAAACTCTGTTAACGGAAGCTCCAGTGTTAATACAGCCAAAATCAGTCAAAGAATTTGTAATATACAGTGATGCTTCGTTAAACGGTCTAGGATGTGTACTGATGCAAGAAGGCAAAGTAATAGCTTATGCCTCGAGACAACTGAAGCCTCATGAAAGGAATTATCCGACTCACGACCTTGAGCTAGCTGCGATTTTGTTCGCAGTAAATATTTGGCGTCATTATCTGTTTGGTGAGAAATGTCACGTATTTTCAGATCATAAAAGTTTAAAATATCTGATGACTCAAAAAGATTTGAATCTGCGACAGAGAAGATGGCTAGAGTTGTTGAAAGACTACGAACTTGTGATAGATTATCATTCAGGTAAAGCTAATGTTGTAGCCGATGCACTGAGTCAGAAATCGCTGTCTGCATTGCGTGCTTTGAATGCCCAGTTAGACCTGTCTGATGATAGTTCCGTAATGGCTGAATTGAAAGCTAAACCGTTGTTTTTACAATAGATATGTGATGCTCAGAAATTTGACAACGAAATGTTAGCAAAACGAGCTCAGTGTGATTCGAATTCTGATTTTGAATTTAGAGTTGTTGATGATTGCTTGAGATTTTGAGACTGTATCTGTGTTCCGAGAAACTCTGAGTTGTTACAGCTAATTCTGAGTGAAGCTCATAGTAGTCGCCTATCTGTTCATCCGAGAAGCACTAAAATGTATCACGATTTGAAGCAACACTACTGGTGGTCAGGTATGAAACGAGATATTTCTGACTATGTGTCGAAATGTTTAATTTGTCAACAAGTAAAAGCTAAACATCAGGTTTTGTCTGGGTTGTTACAACCGATTCTGATTCCTGAGTGGAAATGGGATAGAGTGACAATGGATTTTGTTTCTGGACTGCCTCTGACTCCGAGAAAGAAAGATGCGATTTGGGTTGTAGTTGATAGATTGACGAAATCTGCCCATTTCATTCCAGTGAGATCTGATTATTCACTTGATAGATTAGCCGAGCTTTACATTTCTGATATTGTGAAATTGCATGGGGTACCACTATCCATTGTGTCAGATAGAGATCCGAGGTTTACATCGCGATTCTAGAAGAAATTACAAGAAGCTTTAGGCACGAAACTGCATTTCAGTACAGCTTTTCATCTGCAAACGGATGGTCAATCCGAGCAGATCATTCATATTCTTGAGGATATGTTAAGATGTTGTATCCTTGAGTTTAATGGTACGTGGGAACAATATCTGCCATTGATTGAGTTTGCGTATAATAATAGTTTTCAGTAGAGGATTAAAATGGCACCTTATGAAGCTTTGTACGGACGTAAATGTCGTACACCTCTGTATTGGACCGAGCTCAGTGAAAATAAGCTACACGGGGTTGATTTGATAAAAGACACTGAACAGAAAGTAAAAGTAATCCGTATTGGTTTGAAAGCAGCATCTGATCGTCAGAAGTCTTATGCGGATTTGAAACGAAAAGAGATTGAATTTGAGATCGGTGACAAAGTATTTCTGAAAGTGTCTCCGTGGAAGAAAGTACTCCGATTCAGACGTAAAGGCAAGTTGAGTCCGAGGTTCATCGAGCCATATAAGGTTATTGAACGAGTTGGGCCAGTTGCGTATAGATTATTGTTGCCCTCTGAGCTAGAAAAGATACATAATGTATTCCATGTTTCGATGCTCCGTAGATACCGTTCTGATCCGTCACATGTGGTTACTCCGTCTGAGATTGAAATCTGATCTGATATGACTTATGATGATGAACCAATCCGTATTTTAGCTCGTGAAGTGAAAGAATTGCAAAACAAGAAAAATTCGTTAGTGAAAGTGTTGTGGCATCGACACGGATTAGAAGAGGCTACGTGGGAACCTGAAGATTCAATGAGACAGTAATATCCGAATATGTTTAATGGTAAGATTTTCGAGGACGAAAATCTCTAAGGGGGAGAATTGTAATAGTCCGATTTATACCCTAGTCAGAACAGTGGTTTTGGGACCACAAATCCGAGTCTGAATATTATTTTAATATTATTTTTTGTGCCTATGATATGTGATTAAGCATGTGATAAATTTCTGTGAGTTAATTTGTCTGTCTATGTGATTAATTGAGCAAAGGACTAAATCCCATAAATGGTAAAAGTAGCTTTCTATTTGATTGAGTGGCCTAATTGATGTGTCTTCTTATAAATGAGGCCTTATGTTGTAAATTGGCCATTTAGTAAGATGATGGACGGCATTTTGAATTTATATGGTTTTTGTTTATTAATTATAAAGGTTAAAATAATATAAAACATGTTATATGTTATAATAATAAAAACAAATGAAATGGATAGTGGATTGTTCATCCATTCACCACCGAAAATAGAAAAATAAAGAAGGTTTTAAGCTCTTCAAACATTCGACTATCATAAGTCTCAATTCAAGGTTAGTTTTGAATTGGTTTTTGATAATTTCTACGTTTCTGTAATCGTTGCTTCTTGCTCTACAAAACCTATGTCTCAATTTTATGAATTGATGAAGATTTTGCAAAGTGATTTGAATGAACATATGAATTTTGTGATGTTTAATAGTGTTATATGAAAGCTATATGTTAGATGAACATATGTTGTTCTTGAATTTTTGATGAATTTAGCTAATTAGGGCTAAATTGAGAAAATAGCAATTTGAGGGACTAAATTATGAATTTGATGGAAAATATGGGTTTGTGTGATATATATAAGCATTCGGCTAAGCATGAGCATGTGATGATTTTGTGTATTTGATGTTTTGAGAGAAATAGACTAAATTGATAAGATGTGCAAATGTGAGGGTTAAGTTGCAAATAACCCTAAATGTGTGATTTTGGATTGAAATGAATATGTTGGTTAATAAAAAGGGTTAAATTTGAATATGTTTAGATCAAGAACCGAGGAAAATGACTTAGATCGCAGGAAAGCGAAAGTAACCGAGTAGCCGTTTCTGTTTCCTTTAAATCGAATCTGAGGTAAGTCGATATACAAATAAATGTATTTGTATTGAATTATTTGAATGCGTATGATATGTGAAATACTATGATCATCCATTGAGATGGAATGTATGTGAAATTTGAATTGGCTAATAAGTCGATAAACTGATAAAGTCCGAGAAGTCCTGTGTGAAACTAGGAATAGATAGGATTAGCTATGTCATGACATAGGTGTCGGTTCTGTGATATCATGTAAGACCAGGTTTGGGACGTTGGCATTTATTGATGATTTCATGTAAGACCACATCTGGGACGTTGGCATCTATATGAGACTTACGTGTAAGACCATGTCTGGGACATTGGCATCGTATTGATTCGTATAAGACCCTGTTTGGGACAGAGGCATCTATATCTGAGTACATGTAAGACCTTGTTTGGGACGTTGGCATTGTATGACTATTCCGAGCTTTCTGAATATCCTATTTAGTTACGAGCGGTTCAAGCGGGCAGAGTCGAGAAATGAACAACTCGTGATTTGTACATCCTGCTTCGTGAATCGTTTGAAAAGTACACTATATGTGTATGAAAGGTAAGTATCTATATGAACTTACTATGATGAATATGTGCAATGGAATGATGAGATGATATGTGAACTTATGCTGAGATGAACTATGTGTATATGTGGTAATGAGTTGAACTATGTGATAAATTATGGCTAAACCATTGAGCCAAACTCTATGTGAGATGTATATGCTATGAGAACTATTATTGTCATTGAATAAATATGCTATATGCCTTTTAAGTTAAATTTATTTGTATATGGCTTACTAAGCTTTTGGAAAGCTTACGCTGCGTGTGTGTTTTCTCTGTTTTATAGATCGTCAAAGCTACTGAAGGCTCGGGGACCGTCGAGGATCATCATCACACTGCGCAAACTCATTTTGGTATCTTTTGGAAACGTATATAGTTAGAAATGGCATGTATAAGCTAGTTTATGGTGTAAGTTTGATGTATGAACTTAGCCATGTGATTTGGCTAGTTATGTGTTGGTAATATGCTTTAATGAATATGATAAATGGTGCATGTTTTGGTATGGTTTGATAGCATATGAAATGGTTAAGTTTATGGTAAGTGTATGGATGAATTATGCTTGTGTATACATGAGTATTAGCCTTGTAAATTGGTATGAATGGAATTGGATTGGAATGTAGAGATTGGATGATTATTTTGATATGTTCTTGGTTGTCAAAAGTGCATGAGATGTATTGGTATTTTGCTTGTAGGTTTGACCCTAATGTGGGTGGCATTTTGGCCTTGCAAATGGCCTATTTTGCCATACGGTTGTGGCACACGGGCGTGCCTAACGACCGTGGGTGTAAGCCAGTATTTAGCTAAGAGTGCACGGCCATAGCACACGAGTGTGCTTGGTAGCCGTGTGGTTTAGTTAGTATCGACCATGGCCAAGGTACACGGGAGTGCTTAATGGCCGTGGAGTAAAGTCAGGTTCGACCATGGGGAAGACACAGGGGCGTGTCTAGCAGTCGTGGGAGGCACACGGCCTGCCCACACGGGCGTGTAACCCCTGAAACTTAGAAAAGTTTTAAATTTTCGAGAATTTTCGTAAGATTTCGGTATAGTCCCGGCCCTACTCTAAAGTATGTTTAAGGTCTCATTGACCTATAAAAGGGACTCTTTGATGTGGAATGATATTTTGTAGTATGAATTATCTATGAAAGTTTTCAATCTGTCCGGTAATACCTTTAACCCTAATGCGGCGACGGATACGGGTTAGGGGTGTTACAGGAAAGACATGTCATTTGCCATTAGAGTTGGAGAATAAAGCTCATTGGGCGTTGAAGTAGTTGAACTTTGATCTTAAGCAAGCCGGTGAGAGAAGGATGTTAGAACTTGATGAGTTGGAAGAGCTGGGGTTGTTTTCCTATGAGAATGCCAAAATGTGTAAAGAAAGATCAAAGAGATGGCATGATAGTCATATACAACCTCACGAGTTTAAAGAAGGTCAGAAGGTTTTGTTGTTTAATTCAAGGTTGAAGTTATTTCCTGGGAAGCTTAAATCCCGATGGAAAGGACCCTATACCATCTACCAAGTTTACCTGATGGAGCTATTGAATTATACAACAATTACGGAGGTACGTTTAAAGTTAATGGTCAACGTCTCAAACACTACTGGGATGGTGAAGTTGAGCGAGTTGAATCCCCGTTCAAATTAACAAACCCTTGATTTTTCATAAACTTGTTTTGTAAATAAATAAATAATTAGAACTTATTTTCTTAACTCATTACATTTAATTAATTCTGTCTAAGGAAATTGGAACTTAAGCAGGACCACTGTGACCCCTCCAACCTTTCCTGGGAATTAATTTAATGTAATTTGTTAAGAAGAAATTTTCTAATTAAGATTTAATTTTTTTTTCATTTGTTCTATTTAAATTTTAAATTTTTATGTTAATAAAGGGGGTCAAATTTGGCCCAAGTACCAATCAGTTTTTTTCTTGAGTAAGTTTATAAATACAGTCTGAGTTTGAGGCCCAAGACAACAAAAAGGAGGGAAAAAATCCACACTTTGCCGCCACTCCCATTACTTGCCGCCTAAGTAACCCTAATGTAGCTAAATTTTGTTCTACATGTTGCCCTAATTCTCCCCTATATAAACCCCTCTCCATTTTACTAATTTTCATATCCCTCAAAGCAATTTGCTTAAACCTTAAAAAAATCCTTAAATCTCCCTTTTGTGCCGTCAACCTCAAATCATGAAAGAAACCCTAGTTCTCTTCCCTTTTTGTCGAAACCATCTATTTTTGTCGCAAGAAGATTGCCGAAGCACCGTCGTTGCTACTGTAGATCGCCATTGTCGTTACCGTACACCGCTATTGCTGTCGTACACCATCATCATCGCCGTACCATCCTTGCCATCGCAAGATTTTTTCCGTAGCAAGTTCTACCCACTTTGCCGATTTCTCTTTTCTCCCTTATGCAGAAACTTTGCCGAATTTTTGGGAAAAGATACCATGTCTCGCAAAAGAACCAGATCTTCAAAGACTACTCCTGAAACCCAATTTTGATTGATGAAGAAGTGAAAGAGAGATTTGATTCAATCTTCAAGCATCAACCTATGATGCCAAAAAAAGGTTTTGACTTGAAGAGTAATGATTTGATGGTTGTTCCAATACGGATTAGAAAGAAAATCAATGCTCTCAAGTGGGAATGATTTTGTGATCTCGTTCACTTCCTGATGATGAACTAGTTCGAGAATTCTATGCTAGTTTGACTATGCAAGATGCTATTGAGGTCATCGTTCGAAAGAAAAAAAGGTACCTCTTACTTCTAAATCAATCAATTATTTGTTTAACTTACTTGATGCTGAAGAAGATGAGTATTGCCCTATGATGAACAATATCAATTGGGGTTTTCTTCAACAAGTGCTTGATGTTGTGACAAATCCGGGATCCAATGGATTATAAGAAAGTATGGGAGCCATTCTTGTCGAAGGGAATACCTAAAACTAGTAGCAAAGGTATGGTTTTATTTCATTCGCTACAGTTTTATGCCTATCTCACATAGTTCCACCATCTCGATGGAACGGATGCTTTTGTTATATGCAATATTGACAGAAAAGTCCATTAATGTTGGGAAAATTATTCTCAAGGAGATTCATGATTGTGCTAAAAAAAAGACAGGAAGTGCTTATTTCCCATAATTAATCACTTCACTTTACTTAAAGGCCTATGTTAAAACACAAACAAATCTGAAGGGGCGATATGTACAAGGGTGCATAACAAATTATGATCTTGAAAGGTTAGTAAAGAGGGTACATGAGCTGAATCAAGGCGAGCAAGAAGAGCTAGCTGAGCCAGACACCGAGGAGTCAACAAATGAAACGAAAACTAAAGCTAATTCAGTTACAGACACTGAAGAGGAAGAATCTGATAAGGAACCGAACAGTCCTATACCAGTTGAAGGAGCTGCAAACCTTGAACCAAGGGTTGAGCTAGAAGAAGAACCAGTCAAGCTAACTGTTGAACCTGAATCTACAACTCCTATGCCGACTTCTGCAAGTGCTTCAAGGAAATCAATGTTGTCAGTTCTGATGGATATGTGCAAGTTCATGGACAATCAACAACAAAATTACTAGAAATATGCAAAAATTAGAGATGACTCAATTTGAAATACTTTTAAGAATATCTCTAATACTTTTGTTCCTGAGTTCCCAAATGCTATCTTTGAGACATGGACAGAAGTTACTGACTATGCAAGCGGAGATGGAGCTAAAGAAGACAAGGGGAATGATTCAGAAAAATAAAAGGGGGGATTCTTGTCTTGTTATTTATTTAATTTCTTTTAGGTCTTTAGGAATTTATTTCTTTCGTAATTAGGATTTAATTTTTGCAGAATAAAACATAGCAAGCATGAATAAACTTAACACTTCTTTAGAAAGAAAAAGACTAAGTGATGTGGTAATGGGAATGAACATGTCTAGGATTGGGTTATTAGGAAATACTTGGTATTTAAGCAGTCTTAATGACTAACCTCTCTTTCTTTACAACCCTACCTAGTGTTTAGTTTTCATTCATTACTTTGTTCTTGCAATGAGGACATTGCTTCTTTTTAAAGGGGGGTAAGGCAAATAAATAGCTCAACTTTTTAAAATTTTCAAGTATGTTTCAATCATTTCTTTCATAAGTATGTTTTAACAAATGAATGTTTAGAGACATTTTTTGTTAATTAGATAGTTTGTATACAAATATGAATGATGATTATATCTGAGTGAAAGTATGTTATCATGAAGAATGGAATGCTTGTATGATCTTAGTCGTAGTAATGTTTGCCATGAAAACTTAGTTTCTCTTGAGATTAGACATGCATGAAGGTTTATATCTTTAGAATTGACTTAGTAACTTTCTTGAGGCAAAATCTTAGGAGACATAAAAATCTAAAATGATATAGGCACTATTTCTTTGGATTGTTTGAGCCTTTTTAAGTCAACCCTATGATATTCGACCCTTGAAACTGTAATTTTGAGCTTAAAGGCCTATTTATTGCAATGAACCTACATTATAAGCCACATTACCATCTTTTTAAGTTATCCTAATTTTGTGCACCCATCTTAACTAAAGTTGTCTTGGTAATCAACATTTGTGGAAATTTTCAAAAAGATGTATATGCTCATGCTTTAAAAAAAAGATGAAGAAAGAGCGAAGAAAAGTTTGCTCAGTCTCCAAAATGAAAAATGTATGAGTTTGAGTTCAAAATAAGTTTGGGGGTGTTCCAAAGGTTCACTTAAAGAAAAAGGCTGTATTTCGAGAAATCCAAGACAAAGTTAAAGGTTAAGATTTTGAAACCAAAATGTCTCATCTCTTAAAATCCCTACCTTTAACAGAGCCCCACTACAACCTTATAAAAGACCTACTGATTTGATGATTATGTAACCTACATTAGTGGAGAGGAAGTACTAAGTTCAACATATGAAGATCATAAATAAGCGTTATGATTGTTTGCTTGATTGATAAGAAATTATGTTGAATGAAGAATGTTATTTGTGGCTATGACATACATACAAACTATGATTCATGTTGGCATATTTTGAAACTTAGTATAAAATTCTAAAAATATTTGCATAAGAATTACTTGTTAATAAAGAAGATCTATGAACATGAAGTTATTAATGCATGATTATGGGACAAAGATTGATGCTGCTTACACAGTTAGCAATTTTGCCTTAGCAAGACTTTATGTTGTGCATAAACATTGCTCGGGATGAGCAATGATTTAAGTTTGTGGGTGTGTAAACAGAAAAAAATATAAGATTTTTCCTATATAATTTATCACATTTTTACTTAAATTTATTGTTAAAAATAAGTAATTGTTTAATAAATTAATGAAATATGTGAAAATATGAAATTAAGACATATAAATTATTAAAATGTGATTTTATGCTTTATTATATCGTTTTCATGCATAAAATGGCTTATTTTATATTAAATTGAGCATATTATATTTTTGTAACACCCCAAACCCGACCTAGACGTTACGACCGGATCTAGCATGTCACATAGAAGGGTTATTTAAAAACTGTGCGTTCGTTAAAAAGTTCGTATTCTTTTTTAAACTTCGAGCTTTGTTGTTTGTGAAACTTAGATTTTTTTTATGGTTTTCTTGTAAAAATGTTCTTATTATTATTATTTCCGAAAACTTTTTTATAGCAGAAATTGGGTTCAGTGAATTGTGAAGATGTGATATTTTGAAAACAGTTGTTGTCGTTTTAAGAAAACTCAGTATTCAAACATTTAACAATCTAGAAGTAACCGAATTGAAAGTTAAAAGAAAAATAAAAACCAATAGCCCTATTACATAAAGTTAAACCCAAATTAAAATAAGCTTAAAATAAAGCAAAAATGAAATTTACTAAGGTTCGTGAGAAGTACTCCGACGTATGGCCACCATAGAGTCCTCCGCAGCTCCAAACCCTCTAATGCTGGGGATCACCTGCAAGGTTAAAACAGAGGGGGTGAGTTACGAGAACTTAGTGTGTAATCCCCTAATCGGTCATTAACTGGGCCTGAGCCCATACAAAAGCAGACTGGGCCGAAGCCCTATTCGGTAACAGACTGGGCCTTAGCCCTATAAACATGATAAAGCAGATAATGTATGCAGCCCAACCTAATAATCCATCCGCTACACACCCCGCATCAAATTTCTACACACTGTGGGGACCAAGTCAACCCACCCGATTTACACACAAATATGAAGACAAGCTGCTAATCACAGAATTTGTGGCGGAGCCACCAGAATAACAGAATATACGTGGCATAGCCACTATACAGAATGTGCCAGAGCCACCAGAATAACAGAATATAGCAGAGCCACCAGAATCACTTCCTCCGATCATCAATATCCCAATCCCATGCAGAATGTCATGTATGCAAGCATATATCAAAATGATGTGTGAAATAAATTACCATCATAACCAGTTAAACAGAATACACACAATCATACTAATCAACCCTTGAGGGTATAACAGTAATTTTACCCACCGAGGGTATTTCAGTAATTTACCCTCTAGGCGTATTTCGGTAATTTACCCTCCAGGGGTATTTTTGTAATTTTGCATTCAACGGCCTTTCCGAAGGCCTACTGTCGTCTCGAGCTACACAGAACCCTTTTTGGGTCTCTACGGAACTATTGGGCCTAAAATCCATTTTAGGCCCAAATGGGCCCAGACGCTCGTGTGGCCCAAAAATCATGGTTTCGGTTTCAGATTTACAGATTTTGCATTCGGACCTGTCACTTGATAGTTTTCCAACAGTTTTGCCCAAGTAGGCCGGATAGCCCTTTGGGCCCACTTGGCCCGTTTCAGCTTGATCAGGCCCATTACAGCCTCGGTTTCGCGAGAGTGATCGCGACACTCTCAATGGCTCATCGTCATTATTCGTATTTCGGTTACCACTATGAGCGCTCACACGCTCGAGTGGTCATAGTTGTCGGTTTTGCGACTTTTCAGCTTTTGGGCCGATTCTCAAAGCACCACAAGCATTCATCATCGAAATGGGTGTGAGATTACACACCTGATTACATAGAGTACTATACACTCACGATCATCGTCACCTATACCAAATATAACACACAATTAACTCTATAACAATAGAAATGAAAGATCTTAAATCTGAATACCCAACTATGCGATTTACTAACACTTGCCTTCACTAGCGTGCTCAACCGCGATTTGCCTATCTAAACCAGATGCCGACGTCCTTCCACAACCCAGCGGAAAGTCCCGAACCACTGACACACTACGCCGCTTAAACTTGGGAGCAGGGGTCATGATTCCACTTCCATTAGGCACCCTTCATGATCCCCCCTCAGATCGGCTATTACCTGACTCCATGAAGAACTCTCGATTAGCAAAGTTCCACCAAAAATTGCAGTTGCTCAAGGTTTCGGCTTCCACACAAAAAGAGAGCAGACGAGACTTTAGATGGAGTAGAGTACTCAGGTTCGGTCTTAAACAAGAAGAAGGCCAAGATGAGAGATTCGGTTTTACTGGAGGGGAAAAGAGCGTAAAGAAAGGAAATAAAGGAAGAAGAACATACTACCTTTTTAATCAAGAAAGAATCGATTAGGCAATGAGGATTCGGCAGACAAAAGAACACTAAGCTTCCAGCTACCCAGTATTCGGTTAAAAGAATCAAAGTAGAAGTAGGATGGCAATTGATTTATGAAGAGAGAAGAAGTGGATGCAAAAAGGGAATAGGTGAGTAGTAGAGGATTCGGCTATTAGCAAAACAAGAGAAAAAACCGATTCAAATGAGAAAAAGAGGAAGTTCGACTTATCGAGAGGAATGAGTAGAAGAACAATGAAGAAGAAGAGGGGTTTCAGCTATGGTGAACACAAGAGAGAGAAGGTGAGAGGAGAGTAGAAAAGAATGTGCAAAAAGAGGTGGAAAGGAGAGATTCGGCTATGACCACCGGGTATTAGCAACAACCTCAAATTGAAGAAAAGAGGAAAGGAAAAGTATTCGGCTAACAGGAAATTGCAATGAACCCAAAATGACCCGAAATGCCTACAAAAGAAAAGTGACCAAAATGCGAAAATGCTAGGGAGAGCTAGAGAAATTCGGCACCCTTCCTACCCTTGACCGAATGCACTCTTCCAATGCCAAGTCTCTTGTCCAATTTTCCCATTCACTTCCCCATATTCGGCCAGCTCTTCCCACACCATAATCTCATGATTTCCTCCATAAATCTCTCCCCAATTCACTCTCCATCTCCCATTCGAAATCACCCAACCACCTTGACCAATTCAAACACTCCTCCATCAGTATTTGATTCCAACACAACCTCTTGTCATCTCCTGAGCAAAATAAAAGCCTCCAACTTGCCATCTGTGGGATTCGAACACCTTCCCTCCTTACTCTGCCAATGACGCCACAGCCACCTTGCCACTAGACTCCTTGTGTCTCCTAAATGCACCCAATTATTCTTAAGTCCTACTGCCATCAGCCCTATCCACTAAAAGGCCAAAAAGAAAAAAAATTTCCTATGGCCTAACTTGAACCCGGGACTTCATAGACACCCCGTAACCTTCTAAAATCACCTTTCTAATAGGTCCAGCTTGAAATAATGCCGTTCCGATATGAACGACTTATCAATAAAAAGAGTTTGTGAGCATGATTTTGTTGATGCATGGTTATTTGTAGATATTGATGTTGCTTAGACTTAGTGCAAAACTTTCCTTAGCTAAAGTTGTGCTTTAGGTGAAACATTACTCGGGACAAGCAATGGATTAAGTTTGGCGGTATGTAAACTCTAATTTATATAGGTGTTTTCTAGTAGCTTTTACAACCTTTTTACTTAAAAATAATACTAATCCCGAGTATTTGTTAATTAATTTAGTGAATTTTGCTTAAACCTCGATAATGGACACGAATTTATAAAATATGCAAATTTGTGTTTTATTACATGAATTTTGTATATAAATTAAATTATTTCATGTTATTTATTAATGTGTTATATTCAATTATGCAGTGGGACCATGAAGTTGATTTAATAAAGAGCTTATTATAAAGTTGCATGAACATGAGCTATTTATTTCCTATATTGGACGACAAAACTATGCTAAATGGGTCAACAAGGTGTTATTCTGACCCAGCTAAAATGATGCTACATGGTGGACAAGTCTGATTATTTAATGGGTCACAGAACTGTCCAAAAAGGGGAGTCAAGCCCAAATTTGGCACAAGCATGTTGGCTGCCCAAAAATCTATTTTGGGATAATTACTGGAGGTCCTTACATTTGGAGAATAATTAGAAATCAGCACACAAATATTTCCCTTGAAACTGTTCAACCCATGCCTAAATTTAGCATGATTCTATTCTTAAATAAAGGAACCATCATCCACTTTCTTCCATAAAATGTGGCCGACCAAGTAATGGAGAAAATGGAGGGATTCCAATCCCTATTTTTTATAAACTCTACCATCTACTTCAAGTATAAATACCCCCACTCATTCCCTATTTCAATAGTCCTTCATTCTTTACATCCCTCAATCATCAATCATTCTCTCATTTTCTCATTTCCTATATTCATTTCCACGTATAGCATCTCATATTTTCTTTCTTAGCCAAAAACATTAATAAGATTATCTCTTGGCCGGCCACCTTGAGGAGCCATTAGCAAAGGAGAAACACAAGGATCAGAGGAAAACATATTCAATTAGAGTTAATGAGACTGCTGATTCGACAAAGTTTATTATTCATTTACTTTGTTATTTTGATTTTAATCTTGTTTGCAATGTGCTTTATTATCTTGTCATCAACAATGGTAGCTGAATTCTATTTAGCTAGGATGATTGCATTTTTTTAATAAAGTTTGTTTAAATCATGTCTATAGTGTTTGTGCCTTAGTCAATCATGTTTTCAATTAAACTCAAGTATGTATTTCATTCATACGTGATTAGATGCATTAGAATTAGCTGAGCGATCCTAACCAGACGACAACTAGTGGACACAATAATTGAAATGTGCATGCTTAATTTAGATCCTAACTCGACTAAATTAAAGGTTCATAATAACTTTAACGAGCTCTATTATCTTGCATAGTTTTTAGGTTTACGTGATTAAACTATTTCAAACCTAACCCGTGCCTGTTACTTCACATGAATCCTAAGAAACCCTTAGTTTAATGTGATCAGTAAAATGCATATTTTACTAAGTAAAAGATTCTGAAAGCACTTAATTCAATTTGCAAACTCATGAAAGATCGAGTTGCCATGGAATAATTTTCGAACACTGTTAAGTATGATAAAAATAAGCTAAGTTGGATGATGTAATTATCCTAGCCTATTCATGTTATTGATTGTTGAAGTTTGTTTTTTTTGCTAAATTCATTCATAATTTTAAATTTGTACTTCACATTTAGTTTAAATTGCATTAGGGATCAATCTTGCATCTAGACAATTTAATTTAGTTAATCACCCATCACTCAAGATATTGTGTTTTTATTATCAAATTTTTTACTTTAATTTTGCAATATATTGATTAACATACACAGTCCCTGTGGAAACGATAACTCTTTTACTTATTACTTGATAACGACTTTGTACACTTGCATAAACCGAGCGTTACAGGCGTAAATGTGCTCGTCACCCCTAGAGAGACATGTGAATTTTATAATGCTTCATATTATGAATTCAGTTTTGTTGAAGAAAGTGATTTGGAATATTTTACGGATATTAATATGGATGACATTATAAACTATCTAACAAAAGGTAGGGGTGAATGGAAGCATCACTCAGGTACTGATATTCCCACTTCTTTTAATCAAACAATTTTGTTTCCTGTCGCTAAAATATGGATACAATTTTTGTTCACTCGAATTGCTCTTGCATTCAATGTCTCTAATGTCAATACTTTTCAAGCGGTTTTGTTATATGATGTTTTGCAGAAGAAACAAGTATACATAGGGACATGGATCTACCATTACATGAAAAGATGTATTAGCGGTTAGAAAGTGGGAGTTTTCTTTCCCCCACTTAGTGACGTCTTTGTGAAAAATAGCCGGAGCTCCAATGAAAACTACTTACTAGTTCATTAAGCTATCCAAAAGTATCATAGGGGATACACTATACACAATATACGAAGCTTCAACTAAAATAAATAAGGGATTGGAACAAACGCCAGAAAGAAAAGATGGATGTTCCGACCTCGCTAAAATAAAAAGCAAAACTGGGATTTCAAAAAGAAATTAGCGAGATTAGCATTCCAAAAATGGGATGGATGATAAGATGGATGCAAGAAACAGGCCCAGTTCTTTAAGAATTTACGCGACAGAACAATATGAGAGTACCAAATATCCACCAAACATGTTTGGCCCAATACATTCCCATCATGACGTAGAAGAGAGAGGAAGTGAGGAAAAGGAGGATAGCAAAGATGATGAAGTTTTCTACTTAGGAACCTCACATGAAAGAAGCTTGTAATTTACGAGATTGTAGCAAACAAAGGAAGGAAGCACCCACCATTAGACAATGACAATGTCACGATCAATCGAGTAACTTCTTTCCTTATCTATAGTGGTGCACATTATGGACAATGTTCTATCTAAAGTATGTGGGGGTAACATAGGAAATTTTTTTTAATTTTTTACTCTTTTCTTTTAATTTCTATTGTCAAATGTGTGCTTGAGCTTGTAGAAATACAAGTGATTGGTTTGGAACATTTATATAGACTGATTGTATTTACTATAAATTTGACATGATAGCAGATAATTTTAAATTTTTTATTATTACACTACTAAGTTCTGTATATGACACTGTAAATAGGAATTGAGCAATTGAATGTACCAAAGGATATAGAGAATACAGGGAAACGAGCTTGCTAGTATGTATAATAGATTGTTGAATTTGTGATTGTTTGATTGATTAAATTTGTGAGTATTAAGATACCTAGGGATGACCTAAGGCATTGTTTGGTATACACCTAGAGCCAAAAAGCTAACCCTATTTATTCATCTTTAGTACCTATATTTTAGCTAGAATACACTTCTTGATGAACCTTCAAAGAAAACCTGAGCCAAAAACGTTAATTTGTATTTACCCTTTTTTCTTGGTCCTGAACTGCACGACTATAGATGTCTGGCCATACGTATTGAGGGTTAAGTAGATACACCACCGAAGATTTTGTAAAAATAAGAGTGAAATAGGAAGAAACAATGCGATATAGTGATTATAGGTTAGCCATTAAGTGCCGATTTAAAGAAATTTTCAAAAAGAAAAGCAAAACGAGTAGAAAAGTACTTTGAAAATAAAAATAAAAGCATTTGTGAGTGAGACTTACTGAAAGATAAAAAAACATGTGACAAAGTCACAAAAGTATAAAAACTCATTCATTATTGCATAAAAACTCGTGAGCTAGCTGTAGTTGCTATGTTACGTTGTGACTTCCTATATGGAAAAATAAGGAATGGGAGAGAAGAAGAAATAAGGTGGTGAGCAGATAAAGGTCACTAAGGGGGAGAATAGGGAACAATACGATGTGCCAAACTGTTTTCATGCTTGAAACTATTTTGATGCTTACTGTTTTTGAATTCCATACATGTCCTAAGCCTTAGAATGTTACAAACCGAAAAACCCTATGTGATCTAGGTAGACTTCTTCATAAATTGACATCATATCAAATAATTACATTTATGAACATTTGTATTATGCTAGGATAATCAAATTACCTATATAATTTATTGATGGATCTATACATATCAAAACCTTAATGTTTGTATACTTTGTAATATACTGAACTTAGGTGTTTAATATTAAAAGTGGTAAGTTGTTTACATATCATGTCAAGATTATGCATAAATATGAAATACCCATTTATGTATTACGAAGCCAATGTTTGTACTATATTTGCTCAAAGGTCGTCTCTTAATTGTTTGTTTTTGTTTTCTTTGCTTGAGGACAAGCAATGACTTAAGTGTGGGGGAGTTTTATTTGTCGTAATACGATGTAGCAGATTAAACTAGTTTTCACCCTTGAGGAGCTTGAATATAAGCACTTTTATTATGTTTTAGTCAAGTTTTTATAGTTTAGTTTACATTCAATAAAAATTTTATTTTGAGTCTTTTATTGACATTAGGGGCTGAATGAGGCCTAAAGGAGAGCTAACGTACTTAGTGAGTGTGCAGGAGACCATACAAGAGCATAGGAACTCAATATTGGTCTCTATGTTGCAATACGGGGAGTTTGAGGTCGCAACATAGGGAGTCAAATGCAAGAACTGCGATACTACATTTGGTGTCGTGACATAACCATAGGATGTCGCGACACACCCCTAAAGTCATCCCTGAACTACACATACTGTCCTCGATGTCACAACACAGGAACTAGGATGTCGCGACACAGGCATGTACGGGAGATAAATATGAGTCAAGGGCATTTTGGTCTACACAATCAAAAGTTAAACACGAGAGTGTCAATTAACCTAGGGTTGAGGACGACGACAACCCTAACTCTATAATAAGGCTTCTAAACACTTGTTAAAGGACCATTTTTCATATTCTTAATTTTCCCTGTAATTTAGTTTTCAATTTCTTTTATTTCTCTTAAGGTTTAGATTTCTTTTTAGTTCTTGTTACTCGTGTTCTTTGGAGAACTTGATTTGTAGACGCAATCAAACGTTTGAGGATTTTTGTGCTTTATTAATCGAATATAATCAGGATTCTCTAAACTTTATTCTTGATTTATTTTTAATGCATATTTTTAACGTCAACTTTATTATGTTTATGGATTCTATGAGGAAATAATCCTTTTATGGGGGGTTAGCGAGTGGAGGTGTGAGTTATTAATTGCTATATAGTGTTTTCTTAGCGGATCAGCTGTTCAGGAGAGGAAGAACTTAAACCCTAGGCATGACGACCCTAAGAAGTCATTTAGGTGGGAATTAACCCAAAACTGGTATGACCCAATCGTGAACACCTTAGCCCTGAACCGGTCTAGACTATTAGGTCGAGAGATAAGTAGTTCTTGCCGCCTCTCTAACAGCCCATTTTCAGTGGTGTTAGAAACAATGGTTTTGAGACCACAATTCTGATGAGTAAATTATTATTTATTTAGTGTCTACGGCACATTAATAAGGTCTTACTAAAATTTCGTTAAGAAAATTTGACGTTTGAATGGTTAATTAGGTGAAAAAGACTACATCGTAAAAGGTGTAAAAGTTGAGTTTTATTAGTTAAAGGGGTTAAATGGCTATGAAACCTTAAACTAAAGGACTTGAATGGTAAATATACCAATTAATGAGTTAGTGGATATGCATGGATAGGTTTTAATGAAATTTCCAGGAATTTTTAAGGTTAAAATTGTAATTTGATAATTAGGTTAAAAGATTAAGTTAATTAAAAGCAAAATAAGTTATCATCTTCTTTCTTTTTTTTTTTTTTTCAATTGAAAATCACCATTAAAATGGGGAGAAGCTTTGGTTTGATTTCCTTTATGCATGGTATGTAGTTTTGTCTTGTTTTTAATGATTTTATGTTTTCGAGATCGTTTTAGCTTAGTTTAGCTAATCTGGGGGTTAATTTGCAAAGTTGTTAAAGGTTGAGGGACTTTCCATGAATTTTTTTGAATAGGTTTTGATATTTTTTGATAGATTATTAATATTTGTTGATAAATTATTAATATTTGTTGAAAAATAAACATGTTTTGTTAAGTGATTTTTGATGAAATTTGGAATTAGGGATTAAATGGTTAAAAGTGAAAATGTATGGGTTTTAGTGTGAATTTTTGATAAATATGAGTTTTTCTAAGGTCCCTTACAACATGGGTTAAGTTTGAATTAAGTTGAAATGGTTAGATTCTAAGTTATGAGCTTAAGGACTAAATTGTGAAGAGTTAAAATGTTAAGGGACAAATTTGTAATTTTGCATAAATATGAATTATGGATTAAATTGAATTATATAATTACTTAATTAATGAAAATATTTATTTAGGTCAAGATAAACTACAATCAGACCTAAACCGAGGAAAAGCTAAAGCTTTGGATTAGCTCGACTAAACTACTACACCTCTAATTATCGAGGTAAGTTCGTGTGAACTATAAACGTTTTAATGTTATATAAATTGAATGTTTACTATATTTTTTTAATGCAAATGAATTAATATACGAATATGTTCATGCTATTATGAATTGACGGATATCGAGTCCCTGTTGAACCTTTAGAATTCTTAGGATACAAATGACATGTCATTAGGGATTTCATGTTTCGAGTGCTGGTCTTGAATGTCCTACCGATGGCTGAGATCTTGCATTTGTTGCAGATACTCCATAGCTCGTGAGAGCAACATCGTGTAGCTTACATTCTGACCACAGATCGTGTGAGCAGACCCATTTCATAACTCGTGTGAGCAATGATGTAAAGGAAAGGTTACGATTATATGTAAAGGCACACTATGTGTGAGCTTTCCTGAGTATCCGATGTAATTCTCGATGGTTCAACGGGTATAAAAAGGAAATGAAATGGTAAGTATTCAAAGGAAATGAGTCATGAACTTATGAAAATGATTTATGAACTAAATGTTGTGATTACATGTGTAAATCTACTTATTTTATGGATGAATGCATTTGAATCATGTACAAGAGTACTAACTTGTGAATTTGATGATGTTGTATAGGCTTATGTTAAGCTTATGGTTTTAGTTGATATATCACTTATGCTATATACATTATGCAAATGACTTTGTAAGTTGTGTTTAAGTTTATACGAGCTTACTAAGTACTCGTTGCTTACGTAGTTTCTTTCCTTTGTTTTATATATTATCGAAAGCTCGACCGGTTGGAAGCTCGTCGGAGACTTATCACACTATCCAGCAGCTATTTTGGTAGATTTTGTGTATTTTGGCCAAGGTTAATAATGGCACGTATAGGATGTTTTGTAATGGTGTTTTGGTATGCTTATGGTGTGAAGATTATGTTCGGTTGATGGACTTGTAGTGCTTGTTAAGTTACCATCTGTTGGTATTGAAATGCATGGTTTTCGGTAAGTTGATGATGGCTTGGAAATGGTCTTTTGTGACATGTTTTGGCATTTATTTGAACTAGGTCTTTATGCATGAAATGAGGTAATGTTAACTTGATTTGGTAAATGATGTTTGATGCAATTGTGGTGTCTTTGAATGGCCCATTGGTTAGGTAATTTGAGATGATTGAAATGGCATGTTTATGTATGTTTGAATGGTGTTTGAACCCCTTGAATGTGTGCCTAAATGGTTTAAAGGATTAGGTATGAAATGGACTTGTAATGGCTTGATTTTAGGTAAGTTTTGGGTTCACATGGCCTGGGACATGGGCTGTCACACGGCCATGTGTCATCTGAGAATTTCTTAGTGTTTCAAGTCAGTGAGTTACATGGCCTAGCACACGTTGTGGCACATGGGCGTGTGTGGCAACTCAGAGAGTTACACAGCCTGGCACACGGGCGTGTGATATGGCTGTGTGACCTTAGTTAGTGAGTTACACGGGTGAGGACATGGGCTGGGACACGGACGTGTGTCCCTTGTTCAAAAGTTACACAGCCTGAGGTGATGTCACACGACCAAGCCACACGGCCGTGTGACCCCTGTTTTTCAATTTTTACATGTTTTTTTTAAACCTTATGTTTTGTTTCAAATTAGTCTCGAATTGCTTCTAAGTTATTTTTAGCGCCTCGAAGGCTCGATTTAGGGACAAAATGTATATGAATGAATGGTTTATAATATGTTTAGTTATCAAATGTTATGATGTTGTATGATTTTCAGTTGATCGGTATTACTTTGTAACCCTAATCTGGCGACGGATAGGGGTTAGGGGTGTTACAAACTGATCGTGTGTCAGAGTCTTAAAAATTTATATAATGAATGATCTAGCCTAGAAACTAACTATGACAATGATTCAGGAAAGCGCACCTATCGAACAGTAGTATAGTTTAGCGGCAAGACCGGATTGTCGAACCCAAGGGAACCAAAAGTATTAATACTAACTTTCTTTCTATTATTTAGCCTAAGAATTTAAGTGAATTATTGTTTAATCTAAAATTAACTAACTACTAAGCTAAAGATGCTAAGACGAAGGGAATGAATTAGGGAAATACTTGTGGAAAAAATCAATTGATTAAGATGATACCCAAGGAAGAATCCACCTAGACTTCACTTGTTATCTAACTCTGAACTAGACGATTTATTCACTTGACTTGATCCGTAGGATTCCCTAATGTATATTAATACCTCCGTCGAGGCTACTAACGTCTAACCCTAGGTTGATTACTTGAAATCTCTTTCCAATTAAAACCCCTAGAATTGCATTAACTCAATCTATGCACTCCCATATTAGGTTTGACCCTAATCCGGCAGATTTTCATCACCCTATATCTAGGCGCACGAGCAACTCCGCTTAACTATGCTAGATCTACTCTTAGACAGGGACTTTTGCTCCACTGCCTAAGCACATCAATACTTGAATCAATATCCTGAAATATCAAAACAAGAATTAAGAACACATAATTAAGAACAAATCAAGTATTTATCATATAGTTCAGAAAACAATAACAAGATCCGTCTTAGGTTTCATCTCCCTCAGGTATCTGAGGGTTTAGTTCATAATCATAAAAATATACATCTCAGAAGAAAAGATAAAACAAAACATAAGAAAAACTCTAAAACCCTCTGAAGGAATTGATGGAGAGATCTTCCGTCTCGAGTATGACTCTGGCTTCTTGAGATGAATCAAATGGCTTTCTTCGAGTAAATCCCACGATTCTGACCTCTCTGGCTCGGCTCTTTGGCCTAGCTGGACGCCCCCTAAAGGTTGGCCTTTAGGGTGTTTATATAGGCTTTTGAAATGTGTTTCTTTTCCTCTAAGTACCCTAATCTGAATAAAATTCTTCTTTTCCACGACAGGGACACGCCCATGTGGCACGCCCGTGTGAATCGGCTTCAGGCTGTGTTCGAGCCTGCTAAAGGGGCACGGCCGTGTGGTGAAACCCCAGGCCGTGTCGATTTCTCACTTTGGCCCATTTGGCCCGTTTTAAGCCCGTTTTTCGTTCTTTTTGTAACACCCCAAACCCGACCCAAACGCTACTACCAGATCTGGTATCCTACGGGGTTTAACGTTAAAAACTTCACTTGGATGATTTTCAAAAATTCAGTTTGTTTATTTAGGTATTTGCTAAAATAAGTGATATTTGAAGAAAACCTTTGCTTTTTCTTTGAACGTGTTTGAAAATCCCATATTATTACTTCTTATAGATAAGTCTTTGAACATAAAGTTAAATTTTAAAAAAAAAAAGAATAAAGACATTAACAAGTATAATTTAAACCTAACCTATGGAGCCTTATTACATAAATAGTCCCAAAATTGAAAACTTAAAGGAAAGCTGAAAATAGTCTATGAAAATATAAGACTTGATGGCCCCTTGAGTCTGTCTCGGCTCCCATGTCCACGATCTACTGCTCATCTGAAAAGTCAGGGAAAATAAAGGGGTGAGTCACCAAGACTCAGTGTACAAATCCCGAAAACACATAAAAAGGCTTGAGGCCCACAAACACATTATGGGCCTTGGCCCATACACAATGGCAACAAAATAATCACATGCTGCATGGCCCAACCCAACCTAAAAGTCTATCCTCTACACACCAGCCCGTACCAGCCATCACACCTCGGGGATTTCTACAATCAACCCACCAACCGCTACACACCATATCGATAGTCACGCTGTCAATTATAACGCTGATCACCATGTGACCTTATAATCCACTGTGGCAGAGCCACCGATCACTGTGTGACCTTATAATCAAGTGTGGCAGAGCCACCGATCACTGTGTGACCTTATAATCAAGTGTGGCAGAGCCACCGATCACTATTGTGACCTAAGTGTACATATCGTGGTTTAACCACCGATCACTAGGTGACCTTTTAACATGCTCTCTTCCCTTCATCATATCAACCCCATCCCATGCATACATCCATGCGAAGCAAAATAACATACAACCTAAAAGATCACAGTCTATCACATACATCGATACACAGAGAAGTTTCTATGATTACGTACTGGCATCCCTTGCCTACCCTTTTCGGGTAATCTGACATCCATCTGACCTTTTTCGGCTTTTAGCCCATAACATATATAGTGCAGATTAATTAGTGTGATAGAGATCTACACACACGATTCTGATCAAGATGATACTTTCTATGTCAACACTATCGATGGCCGATACGATCGCTAAGCGCCTTTGGTTTTGTTCTCAAGTCTGGTCCACAACCCGGTGGCCAATCTCGAAGCTAGCGACACTGTTCGTTTCTTAAACTTAGGTGTTGGATTTACGGGTCCAATCCCCTCCTTCGCCTGATCGACATTTGATTCCATCAAAAGACCTTATTAGTTGCTACCACCCCTATATGGTTATTAATCCGTAACACAGGGTTAAGACCATAAATACAATAAACGAGCCTAACGAAAATCTAAAGAGAACCCCTTACCTTGAAATCCCGAAAAGAGGTATGGGTCTCAGAGACTAGCGATTTTCGGCTTTTTGGATCTAGATGATTTGATCTATTTCGATTCCCGAAATGTTGCCCCAAGATGAGAACACAAGAACAGTCAAAACGTTACTCCAAAGTTAATCTTATCACATCAATTAGCCTTTCGGCTTTGGCCTCCAAAAACCAAAAGAGAAAGGAAGAACAGAAGAAATCGACACTTACCTTAACACAGAGAATTCGGCAACTCCTAGAGAATTTCGGCTTTTGAGAAGATCAAAAAGAAAGATGGTGCAAAGGAATCTATGGAGGTTCGACTTAATGAAGGAATCAAAAGAAAAAGATGCAGAGGAAGATTATGAGGTTTCGGTTTGTAGGAGAAAGCAGAGAAAAACAATGGACATTCGGCTTTAGCATAAAAGTGGAGATGAGAGAATGGAATTAGGGGTTTCGGCTTTAGCAGAGAATGAGAGAAGAGAGTTAGAGAATAAAACCCTAATACCGAAAATAAAGTAGTATTCACCTCCCCTAAAGAGAATTTCAGCTCTTACCAAACAAATGTCGAAAATGCCTATTTTGCAAACTAAAAACCCATCCTATCAATAGGGAAATTTGGCACCCCTTAGCCATACAAAACCGATTCCCCCTTCCCACCTAGAGTTTGAAAATCGGCCACCACTCGACTTACGGATAACTCCTAGATTTTTCTCCTTATCTCCATCGATCACTCATCCTCAAGTGGCATGGATAACGCCACCTCTTCCTTCCTTTATCCGCCACATTATCAGCCATATTATCCACATTATCCCACTCATTAAATCTCCCTGTTTTTAAGCATTCCAACCGACTCCAACTCCCTCTCTTTTGACGCCAAAAACATTTAAAATAAGTGGGTAATACGACTCGAACCTTGGACCTCCTTATTGCTTATCACGCCACCTCAAAGCCCCTAAGTAACGCCACTGACCACTGGCCACAAGCCCATTTGTGTGTCTTACTTTACAGATAATATCTTTTAAGCCCCTATTCTAACTAGCTTTCCACTAGAGTGCCCAAGCAGAAAATTTGACTAAAGCCTGGGCCCAATTCCTGAGCCCAATCTGAACCCCTTAAACACCCTAATTACACATTAGAGATAACATAAACATCACAGCACACTAAACGAAAAGGCCCATTAATTCAGGATGTTACAGTTGTACCCCCCTTAAAGAAATTTCGGCCTCGAAATTACTTGATTAGAATAGATGCGGGTATTGCTGCCGCATCGCTTCCTCTGGTTCCCAAGTAGCCTCCTCAAGTAGCCTCCTCAGAACCGTGATTCTGCCACAAAACTTTAACCAACGGAACCGTCTTTCTCCGTAATACTTTGACATTACGATCCAGGATTTCCTCTGGCTCCTCTTCAAAGGATAAATCGGGTCTTACTTCGATTTCTTCCACCGACACCATGTGGGATGGATCCGAACGGTAACGTCTTAGCATAGAGACGTGGAATACATTGTGAATCTAGCTTAGCTCAGAAGGTAGCTCAAGCTTATAAGCTACTGGTCCCACTCGTTTCAACACCGGATAAGGTCCGATAAATCTGGGACTTAATTTACCTTTCCATCCAAACCTCAGTACTTTCTTCCATGGCGACACCTTCAAGAACACCTTGTCACCCACTGCAAATTCTATGTCCTTACGCTTCAGGTCAGCATACGACTTCTATCGGTCTGACGCTTCCTTTAATCGAGCCCGAATTAACTCTACCTTCTCCACTATCTCGGTAACCAATTTCGGACCCAAAACTCGACGTTCTCATAATTCCGTCCAACAGGTAGGTGTACGACACCTCCGCCCGTACAATGCTTCATAGGGCGCCATCTGAATACTAGACTTGTAGCTGTTGTTGTACGCAAACTCTGCCAATAGTAAGAACTCTTCCCAACTACCCCTGAAGTCAATGACACATCCTCTTAACATGTCCTCTAAGATCTGGATTACCCGCTCAGACTGTCTATCGGTCTGAGGATGAAACGCCGTACTGAAATCCAACTTCGTACCCAACGCTTGATGCAACGCCTTCCAAAATCGTGAGGTGAACCTAGGGTCCCTGTCCGATATGATTGATATTGGTACCCCATGCAACCTCACTACCTCCGCTATGTATAGCTTAGCCAATTTCTGTAGAGAGTAATCGACACGTACTGGTATGAAATGAGCAGACTTCGTCAAGCGGTCAACAATCACCCAGACCGAATCTTTCTTAGTTGGCGTGAGGGGTAGCCCACTAACAAAGTCAATTGCAATCCTTTCCCACTTCCATTGTGGAATCTTCACCGGCTGCAACAACCCTGATGGTAACTGATGTTCCGCCTTTACCTGCTGACAGGTCAAACACTTCCCACAAATTTGGTCACCTCTCGTTTCAAACCCAGCCACCAGAACTGATCTCGCAAATCTCGATACATCTTACTTCCTCCAGGGTGCATAGCGTATGGACTACCATGCGCTTCTTACAAAATCTTATGCCTCAACTCAGGATCTTTCGGCATACACACTCTCCCTTGAAAACATAATAGCCCTTCCTCATTCACACTAAATTCTGTTGATCCTTCACTTGATCCTACTGGAAACTTCTCCTTTAGCAACTCGTCAGTCTAGCTTTTCTTCTCCTTAACTGGTGACCCAAGAGGGTTTCACATGAAGTTCAGCTAATAAACTCCCATCATCATATAGACTAAGGTGAGCAAACATTGCTCTCAAGTCAGAGATTACTTTACGACTCAGAGCATCCGCCACCACGTTGGCTTTACCCGGATGGTACTCGATCGAGCACTCATAATCTTTTAACAACTCGATCCACCTCCTTTGCCTTAGATTCAACTCCTTCTGGGTCAACATGTATTTTAAGCTCTTATGATCGGTACAAATGATAGATTTCTCCCCGTACAGATAATGTCTCCAAATCTTCAAAGCAAAAACCACCGCCGCCAATACCAAATCATGGGTGGGATAACATGCTTCGTGCGGTCTTAATTGCCGAGATGCATACGCAACAACCTTTCCACCTTGCATCAACATGCATCCCAGTCCCGTGTGTGAAGCATCACAGTAAATCACAAACTCCTTCCCAGCCTAAATTTGAATCAATCACCGGAGCCTCGTTAAAATCTTTTTAACTTCTCGAAACTCTCTTCTTTGCTTATTAGACAAAACAAACAGAACCCCTTTCCGTAATAAACTTAGTCAACAAGTGCTTGCAATCAATGAAAATCCTTCAACAAACCTTACGTAATACCCGGCCAAACCAAGGAAACTCTGAATTTCTGCTACCGACTTAGGCGACTTCCAATCCAACACCGCTTCAATTTTCCGAGAGGTCAACCCTAATCCCCTCCGCCGACACAATATGACCTAGAAAAGTAACTTCCCTTAGCCAAAATTTCAACTTACTAAATTTGGCATTCAAGCTCGCTTCTCCTCGAATCTGCAGAACCACCAGAAGATGTTAATCATGCTCCTCTTCCCATTTTGAATAAACCAAAATATCATCTATAAATACCACGACAAACTGATCCAACCAATACTCAGCTGTACTCAGGGCTATACCGGAAATTCCCCTAAACATTTCTCGCCCCATTGGCTCTAAGTCACTCCGACCACATTTTCGGGCTCCTCGCGCCATGCATGCGCCTTGAAGAACCCTCTCTAAAACCCTTAACATCGCACGAGATACCGCATCATCTTGGCCGTCTGGTCTTGAAATTCCACCTCCGCAATGGGTGGTACCCGGCATCTCATATCGGTCCCATAGCGAGATCCTCATCGGTTACGACACGACTGTAACACCCCAAACCGGACAAGACACCACGTCCGAATGCGGTATGCTACTGGGAAAGCGTTTTGGGAAAACTAGATTTTTCGTTTAAAAGTGGAGTGAAAACACAGAGTGTTTGAAACAAATTTGAGTAGTCTTGTTTGGAAAACAGTTGATGTATTTGAAACCCGGAGATTTTGAAAAAAAGACATAGCCAGAATGTGTAGTTAAAGCGAGTTATTACCATTTAAAACCTTATTAGTTTCTCAGTGATACATAAAACACTTTTGAACTTAGATGAATTTCAAGTTAGAATTGGAAACCAGTTGAATTTGTTTGTCAAAAAGACTTAGTGTGATACCCGATGGTATAGTTAAAAACACGTCGCGTCATAATTTTGAAAACATTATCTTTCCAGGTTTTAGTAAAACTTATACCGGCTTATTTTGTTAAGGCGTATTAAATCTAATTAAAACATCAACCAACTTAAAACATAAATTTAAAGGCCTTTTACAAAACCAAATAAGAACCCAAATAAAAGTAAATAACTAAAGTACCCAAAAATTATAGAGTCTGAGTAAAGACTTTATTCAGCATGGCATAAGCACCTCGAGTCCATCCCGGCTCCAAGTCCGCGCCTACGAGTCACCTGAAATGTCAAAGGAGAGGGTGAGTCGAGTGACTCAGTGTGTAAATCCCGCTCCCAAAGAATCAACATGCTAACACACATCATACAAAGCAACATGATTAATGCAACCCGATCCTAACCATCCGTATCTCCTTTTCTACCCCGTGTGGTACCAAACCACTGGTGGTGCCAAACCACTGGTGACATATAGTCACAATGTGCTACCAAAGCACTGGTGTCCCAAAGACACAATATCCGTCAATGTGCTACCAAAGCTTTGGTGTCCCAAAGACACGGTTGTGCTACCAAAGCACCGTGACCGAAGTCACGAATCCAATGATGATGGGGCCAACCCATCGTGTGATACCAAATCACTAGCAGACGATCCCATATCTCTAGTGGGGCCAACCCACGGTGGTCAAACCACAGGGACAAGTCGCAATGAGGTGCCAAACCTCCGGTGTCCCAAAGACACAATGTGCTACCAAAGCACCGGTGGCCGTAGTCACAAATCACGGTGATGGGGCCAACCCATCGTGTGTTACCAAAACATGGCGTCAATCGTATAATCATCGTGGGGCCAACCCACTGTGGTCTTGAGCCATCGGGACGAGACGCTGAGGTACCAAACCTCTGGAGGTGCCAAACCTCTGGTGACCCAAAGTCACAAAGTGTGCTACCAAAGCACTGGTGCTCGTCAGCACAATATATCACTGCTCCCTCCTCTCGTATCACCCATACATATCATGCTCATGTAATCATGCATATCATACAATCATGCATGTCATACAAATATATATAATCTCATATCCCATGTCACATATAACCATAACCATGGTATCATGTAAATCATTAATAAATTTATAACAATAGTGATACTGACTTACCCGAATCCAAACTCATACCCATGAGGGTATCATAACAGTCAGCACTGTTCCATTAGTCATCACACAGGTTATTAACAATATTACTAAATATAAGTGTGTTAGTTTACACACCTGATAGCTACGAGTCTAAAATCCCAACGAACGATCTATGTCCCTTGACTATCAAGCCCCTAAAACAATCGGCCAACATAGAATTAGGCACTATGACATTCGGCCAACAACCACATAGACCAAAAGGATTAATGCTTGAACCCTTACCTTGCAAATGTTTGGTTTCCTACCAAACCGAACCAACTAATAGCCCCTTTGATAATCGGTCACCCCTAAAAGAGAAGCGTACACACTTGAATAATCTTAACCAAGTCTAAGGATTGAACTCACAATAATATTCCAATTACTTACCCCACACTTACCAATTGGTTAACAAGGAACAACGATTTCCTTGCTTGCTTCCTTACTCCATCGATCCTATACAAGATGATTACCAAAGGTTAACATCCTTCCATAACTAAAATTAACACATTGAGATCAAAGAAATGACCATTCGGTCAAGAGCTTACCAATACCAACCGATTGAAACAAAGCCTCCAAAACACCACTGATATTCGGCCAAGAGACTATTAGGGAAAGGGAAATATTCGGCTATATTGAAACTAGGAAAGAAGGAATCGGCACAAGGTGTTTAACACCTTTAATATTCGGCTTGAATGGAGGAGAAAGAAAAGAAATATGAGAAGAATGTAGTTTCGGCAATGGCAATTTGAGAAAGGGAAAAGTGAGTAAAATTGGAAGTAGTTTCGGTTTGCCAAAGGAAGAAATGAAGGGAGTTTTGAAAGGTGATTTCGGCTAGATGGTATTGAAAAGGGAGAATGAAAATTAAGAGAACCCAGTAAAAGATTTCGGCTTGCTCAAGGTTTTCAACAAAGAAAGAAAGTGTAGGTGGGATGTTAGGTTCGGCTTAGTTCAATTGAACAAGAAAAAGGATGGAAAAGGCTTGAAAACTTTCGCCACACAACTAAAAAGGCAAAAGACTTGGCTAAAGAGAGCTTGACCTCCAGGTTTCAAAAGGAAGAAAACAAAAGAACACCCTTGCGAATTCAGCTAAACCGACAAAATGAGAGCTTTCTTGCCTACCAAAGTTTGACCGAAATGTACCCAAAATGCAAGAGTACAATCGGCATCCCCTAATCCACACTAAGCCGTCCATAACCCCACTCCCCACTCCCTAAAATTCGCCATGATCCCCCAATTCACTCCACTCCACACATTTCAAATGTGTGGACCAAGTCACACTCCACTATTTACTCTCCACCATCCTTTTGATTGTGAAGACTTGGTCCAAGCTAGAGTTTGATTTGGCTTCTACCACTCCACCATGCCGTCCCAAAAAGCAACCAAAATGGGGAATCTCTTTGCTCGAACACTTGGACCTCCACTCCTTGAAGATGACGCCACACCTAGCTCCCAAGTGTCCCATGCCTTGCCACTTTGCCAGCTCCTTATTTATGCTTTAAAACTCCAATTAAAATTCTTAAACCCCAGCTCTTCCAACTCCTCTCACCTATGCCCAAAAATCAAAATTTTCTTACTCACTCGAGGAGCATACACCTAGGCTATAATTAAGCCCCTAAGACATAAAAATAGCAACATAGCACACCACATACAGGCAATAACATGCAACATCAAAATAGCCCCTAACCCGGGATATTACAGTTCTACCCCCCCTTAAAAAAATAATTTCGGCCTCGAAATTACCTGGTCAAAAGAGTTGCGGGTATTCTTTGTCTCATCGTATCCTCGGGTTCCCACGTCGCCTCCTCTACGCCATGATTCCGCCAAAGTACCTTAACCAAAGGCACAGACTTCCTACGTAGAACCTTTACATCTCGATCAAGAATGCATGCATGTGTTCTTCTTCCATAGTCAAGTCCGGATTCACCTCGATCTCTTCCATGCTACCACATGCGACGGATCTGAACGATATCTCCAAGCATCGAAACATGAAAAACGTCGTGAATCTGACTAAGCTCCGCTGGCAACTCAAGCTGATACGCTACTGGTCCAACTCGTCTCAAAACCTTATACGGCCCAATGAACCTCGGACTTAGCTTGCCTTTCTTTCCGAACCTTAGCACCTTCTTCCAAGGCGAGACCTTCAGAAACACTCGATCCCCAACAGCAAACTCTATATCCCTCCGCTTAAGATCGGCATAAGACTTCTGCCGGTCCGAAGCTTCCTTCAATCTAGCTTGAATCAACTTAACCTTGTCCTCAGTCTCAGCTACCAACTCCGGTCCCAACAACTGACGTTCACCCAACTCTGTCCAACATGTAGGTGAGCGACATTTCCTACCATACAACGCCTCATACGGAGCCATCTTAATGCTCGCAGTAATCGTTGTTGTAGGCAAACTCACCTAATGGTAGAAACTCCTCCCAACTACCTCTCGAAATCGAACACAACCTCTCGCATGTCTTCTAAGATCTGAATAACCCTTTCGATTGTCCGTCGATGCTGGGTGAAAAGCCGTCTTTGAAATCCAAACGAGTACCCAATGCTTGATGCAATACCTTCAGAACCTTGAAGTAAACACGGGATCCCTATCCGAGATTATCAAAGCGGCACACCGTGCAACCTCACTATCTCTCGAAACATACACAGCTAGCTTGCAGTGAGTAGTCAACCCTCACCGAATAAAGTGAGTGATTTAGTCGACGATCCACCACTACCCAAATCGAATCCTTCTTGCTTGGCGTAGCGGTAACTCCACCGACAAAATCCATGGTTATCCTTTCCCACTTCCATCGAGGAATCTTTACTGGTGAAGCAAACCCGACGGCAAGCGATGTTCAGCCTTGACTGGCGACAAGTCGACACTTCCCAACAAACTCTGTCACCTCTTTCTTTGAGACCAGGCCACCAAAATCGCTCTCTAAGATCCTTATACATCTTGCTACCTCCGGGATGCATAGCATGAGGATCGCTATGTGCGTCCTGAAGAATCTTCGCCTCTCACTCAACATCTTTGGGCATACAAGCCTTACCTTGAAAACACGTAACCTCATCACTCGACAAGTTGTAACCCTCCAAACCACCATCTTGCACTTGCAACCTTCGCGCACTCAGAACCTCATCCAACAACTGTTTCTCTCTGATCTGCTCAACCCAAGAAGGCTTAACTTGCAACTCTGCCAAAATACTCCCGTCGTCATACAAGCTCAAATGGGCAAACAAAGCTCTTAAGTCTGAAACAACTTTACGGCTCGCGCGTCGCCACCACGTTAGCCTTGCCCGGATGATACTCAATAGAACAGTCGTAATCCTTCAGTAACTCAACCCATCTACGCTGCCTCAAATTCAAATCCTTCTGAGTCAGTAGATACTTCAAGCTCTTATGATCCGTGTAGACTATTGATCTCTCTCCATATAAGTAGTGCCTCCAAATCTTTAAGGCGAAAACTACAGCCGCTAGCTCCAAATCGTGCGTCGGATAGTTGACCTCATGTGGCCTCAGCTGCCGGGAAGCGTAAGCCACAACCTTACCTTCCTGCATCAGCACACAACCCAGACCCGTATGTGATGCATCGCAATACACGGTAAATTCCTTACCAGCCTCAGGTTGAATCAGAACCGGAGCCTCAGTCAAAATCTTCTTTAACTTATCGAAGCTTTCCTGCTGTTTCTCAGTCCATACAAACGGAACCTCTTTCCTTAACAACTTGGTCATCGGCGCTGCTATCAACGAGAAACCCTCAACAAACCTTCGGTAGTATCCGGCAAAACCAGAAAACTACGAATCTCAGCCACTGACCTAGGTGGCTTCCAATCCAGAACTGCCTCAATCTTGCGAGGATCTACTCGAATACCCTCTGCAGACACTACATGACCCAAGAACGTCACTTCTCTAAGCCAGAACTCACACTTACTAAACTTAGCATAGAGTTGCTTTTCCCTCAAAATCTGTAGCACCACTCTCAAATGCGCATCATGCTCTTCCTCTCGCCCTTGAGTATACTAAGATGTCGTCTATAAAAACCACCATGAACCGATCCGAGATCTGCTGAAACACCTATTCATCATATCCATAAACGCTGCCGGTGCGTTAGTCAACCCGAATGGCATTACCAGAATTCGTAGTGCCCATACCGAGTCCAAACGCTGTTTTATGGATATCGGCCTCCTTAACCTTTAATCGATGGTACCCGGATCTCGGTCGATCTTCGAGAATACCGCGAGCACCCTTCGGTGATCAAACAAATCATCTATCCGCGCGCAGCGGATACTTGTTTTTAATCGTCACTTGTTCAACTGGCGTAGTCTATGCACATCCGCATCGTACCATCTTTCTTCTTAACAAAGAGTACCGGCGCACCCACGGCGTAAACACTTGGCCGATAAAACCTCGATCCAATAACTCCACGGATCTCGAGCCTTAAGCTCCACCAATTCCTTTGGTGCCATCCTATACGGAGCAATAGACACCGGCGCCGCCCCGCAAACAGATCAATCCCAAACTCTACCTCTCGATCTGGCGGCAAACCCGGAAGCTCTTCAGAAACACATCAGCCAAATTCCTTCATGAGACGGACCTTCTCAACAACAGACTCTTTAGCCTCCAAGGCATACACATGAACCACGTATGCTTCGCACCCTTCCCGACCATCTTCTCCGCTTCAGAGCGGATACCACATTTGATAAGTAATCCCTCCTATTACCTATCATAGCCACCTCAACGCCATCAACCGTCTTAAGAACCATACGCTTAGCCGCGCAATCCAACCTTGCCTGGTACTTAACCAGCCAATCCATCCCGAGAATCAGATCGAATTCCCCAAACGGCAGTTCCATTAGATCAGCAGCAAATACTACCCCTTGGAGTTCTAGGGGTACCTCTCTAAACAGTTTATCTACTACTACAGAGTGACCTAGAGGACTAATCACAGTCATCTGCCTAGAAGATACCTCAGAGTCTAAGTCCATTGTCTCTACTATACTATCGGCAACATAAGAGTGCGTAGAACCCACATCGATTAAAGCAATTATAAGGAGTACCAAAAATCAAAAACGCGTCGGTTATGACGTCCGGTGCGCCGCCCTCTCTCGGCGCCTCGCAAAGATACACCAATCCAGCCGTCTAGCATCGAACTACCACATTTACCTCTGCGGTGCTCCCGGCCCGACCAGATCCATAACCACCTCTGCCATTACCACGGCCCCTCTGCAGTGGCGGTCCATAACCTCTCGAAGGCGATTACGCCCCGACTCTCGGGATCGAATCCTGGCCATCCTACGCGGACAATCCCTAACGCGATGCTCCAGAGAACCACACTCGAAGCAACCTTTACCTCGAGTCCGGCAACCACCCCAATGAGATTTCCCCACATGGTTACACTGCGGCGGCCCCGCCTAGCAAAGCAACAAACCTAGCAGATCGATTTCGCCCACTCGGTCTAGCCCTCTTCTCGCGGATTGCGGGACGAACGAGAAGACCCAAAGCTCCTCTTAAGCCTACTTCTGTCCATGCTCTGCCTCACTGACTCCTTAACACCCTCAGCCACCTTAGCCTTCTCAACTAAGACAGCAAACTCGCGCTCCTGCTGAGGAGCAATCAGCAGCCTCAACTCGTCTCGTAGACCATCCTCGAAACGAACACACCTCTCATGCTCAGTGGCCACAATGCCCCCGGCATACCTACTCGACCGGGAACTCACCTGCGTACTCAAGCAACAGATTTACTCCCCTGAACCAGCCTCAGAAATGCCTTTCTCTGGGAGTCGATATAACTAGCCCCGATGTATTTCTTTTGATATGTAGCCCGGAAATAATCCCATGTCAAATCCTCAGCTGCCACACTGTCTCGCACCGTGAGCCACCATTGGTATGACTCATCCCGGAGAAGAGATACGATACCCTTCAGCTTCTCTTCCGTCGTCAAGTCCAGATCATCCATGATCCGCTCAGTTGCCTCCAGCCAATATTCAGCAGTGCTAGGAGCAACACGTAAACACCTCGGAAGAATTCAGCCCCATTAGCCCGAGTCGCTCAGAAGGCGATTTCCTAACTCTGCACCACCACTAGCCCCACTACTCTTTCCAACACTCGCGAAGATCGCTCGTGTGACCGCTGCGTCCCGTCTCCGTCGATCTTGGAACTCACCACCTCCACGGTGGTGGCGAAGCCGGTATCTCATTTTACGAACCCCGACCGGATCCTACGGGCTCGAAACCGTCATCCTACCACGACCTGCGTCCACGACCACGTCCACCTAGCGCTCATGACTAATCTTCCTACGTATCTGGTTAAGAATTTTATGCATCAGTATTTATTCCACTTGTTTAAAAGCAAGTCTTATGAATATTTAAGGGGATTGTTCTCGCAAGTTCCACGAAATCCTATCGGTTTCAATCTCTAAGGTAGCATACCATTGCTAATCATCAAATCATGTCATATCCAATCGGATCACAAATAATAGTACTGCAGGTACTTACAGGCGGAGTGCAGGAGACTCGGTGCCATGCCTTTCAAACCATACTTTCCAAAACAAACACTTAAAGCAGACTTTTGAAAACCTTTTTGGGCCTCGGGCCGCAGTAAAGCCTTTGAACTGGCTCGATGCAAAAATGTAACACCCCAAACCCGGACAAGACACCACGTCCGAATGCGGTATGCTTTTACGGAAAACGTTTTGGGAAAACTAGATTTTTCGTTTAAAAGTGGAGTGAAACACGAGTGTTTGAAACAAATTTGAGTAGTCTTGTTTGGAAAACGATTGATGTATTTGAAACCGGAGATTTTGAAAAAGACATAGCCAGAATGTGTAGTTAAAGCGAGTTATTACCATTTAAAACCTTATTAGTTTCTCAGTGATACATAAAACACTTTTGAACTTAGATGAATTTCAAGTTAGAATTGGAAACCAGTTGAATTTGTTTGTCAAAAAGACTTAGTGTGATACCCGATGGTATAGTTAAAAACACGTCGCGTCATAATTTTGAAAACATTATCTTTCCAGGTTTTAGTAAAACTTATACCGGCTTATTTTGTTAAGGCGTATTAAATCTAATTAAAACATCAACCAACTTAAAACATAAATTTAAAGGCCTTTTACAAAACCAAATAAGAACCCAAATAAAAGTAAATAACTAAAGTACCCAAAAATTATAGAGTCCGAGTAAAGACTTTATTCAAAGCATGGCATAAGCACCTCGAGTCCATCCCTACCCAAGTCCGCGCCACGAGTCACCTGAAATGTCAAAGGAGAGGGTGAGTCGAGTGACTCAGATGTGTAAATCCCGCTCCCAAAGAATCAACATGCTAACACACATCATACAAAGCAACATGATTAATGCAACCCGATCCTAACCATCCGTATCTCCCTTTTCTACCCGTGTGGTACCAAACCACTGGTGGTGCCAAACCACCTGGTGACATATAGTCACAATGTGCTACCAAAGCACCTGGTGTCCCAAAGACACAATATCCGTCAATGTGCTACCAAAGCTTTGGTGTCCCAAAGACACGGTTGTGCTAATAAAGCACCGTGACCGAAGTCACGAATCCAATGATGATGGGGCCAACCCATCGTGTGATACCAAATCACTAGCGCAGACGATCCCATATCTCTAGTGGGGCCAACCCACGGTGGTCAAACCACGGGGACAAGTCGCAATGAGGTGCCAAACCTCGGTGTCCTAAAGACACAATGTGCTACCAAAGCACTTTGGTGACCGTAGTCACAAACCGGTGATGGGGCCAACCCATCGTGTGTTACCAAAACATGGCGTCAATCCCGTATAATCATCTCGTGGGGCCAACCCATCGTGGTATGCTTGAGCCATCTGGACGAGACGGCGAGGTACCAAACCTCTGGAGGTGCCAAACCTCCGTGACCCAAAGTCACAAAGTGTGCTACCAAAGCACTGGTGCTCGTCAAGACAATATATCATCGCTCCCTCCTCTCGTATCACCCATACATATCATGCTCATGTAATCATGCATATCATACAATCATGCATGTCATACAAATATATATAATCTCATATCCCATGTCACATCTAACCATAACCATGGTATCATGTAAATCATTAATAAATTTATAACAATAGTGATCTTGACTTACCCGAATCCAAACTCATACCCATGAGGGTATCATAACGATCAACCTTTGACTGCTCCATTAGTCATCACACAAAGTTATTAACAATATTACTAAATATAAGTGTGTTAGTTTACACACCTGATAGCTACGAGTCTAAAATCCCAACGAACGATCTATGTCCCTTGACTATCAAGCCCCTAAAACAATCGGCCAACATAGAATTAGGCACTATGACATTCGGCCAACAACCACATAGACCAAAAGGATTAATGCTTGAACCCTTACCTTGCAAATGTTTGGTTTCCTACCAAACCCGAACCAACTAATAGCCCCTTTGATAATCGGTCACCCCTAAAAAGAGAACTGTTACACACTTGAATAATCTTAACCGAAGTCTAAGGATTGAACTCACAATAATATTCCAATTACTTACCCCACACTTACCAATTGGTTAACAAGGAACACTGATTTCCTTGCTTGCTTCCTTACTCCATCGATCCTATACAAGATGATTACCAAAGGTTAACATCCTTCCATAACTAAAATTAACACATTGAGATCAAAGAAATGACCATTCTGGTCAAGAGCTTACCAATACCAACCGATTGAAACAAAGCCTCCAAAACACCACCGATATTCGGCCAAGAGACTATTAGGGAAAGGGAAATATTCGGCTATATTGAAACTAGGAAAGAAGGAATCGGCACAAGGTGTTTAACACCTTTAATATTCGGCTTGAATGGAGGAGAAAGAAAAGAAATATGAGAAGAATGTAGTTTCGGCAATGGCAATTTGAGAAAGGGAAAAGTGAGTAAAATTGGAAGTAGTTTCGGTTTGCCAAAGGAAGAAATGAAGGGAGTTTTGAAAGGTGATTTTGGCTAGATGGTATTGAAAAGGAGAATGAAAATTAAGAGAACCAGAAAAGATTTCGGCTTGCTCAAGGTTTTCAACAAAGAAAGAAAGTGTAGGTGGGATGTTAGGTTCGGCTTAGTTCAATTGAACAAGAAAAAGGATGGAAAAGGCTTGAAAACTTTCGGCCACACAACTAAAAAGGCAAAAGACTTCGGCTAAAAGAGAGCTTGACCTCCGGTTTCAAAAGGAAGAAAACAAAAGAACACCCTTGCGAATTCAGCTAAAACCGACAAAATGAGAGCTTTCTTGCCTACCAAAGTTTGACCGAAATGTACCCAAAATGCAAGAGTACAATCGGCATCCCCCTAATCCACACTAAGCCGTCCATAACCCCCACTCCCCACTCCCTAAAATTCGGCCATGATCCCCCAATTCACTCCACTCCACACATTTCAAATGTGTGGACCAAGTCACACTCCACTATTTACTCTCCACCATCCTTTTGATTGTGAAGACTTGGTCCAAGCTAGAGTTTGATTTGGCTTCTACCACTCCACCATGCCGTCCCAAAAAGCAACCAAAATGGGGAATCCTGCTGCTCGAACACTGGACCTCCACTCCTTGAAGATGACGCCACACCTAGCTCCCAAGTGTCCCATGCCTTGCCACTTTGCCAGCTCCTTATTTATGCTTTAAAACTCCAATTAAAATTCTTAAACCCCAGCTCTTCCAACTCCTCTCACCTATGCCCAAAAATCAAAATTTTCTTACTCACTCAGGCATACACCTAGGCTATAATTAAGCCCCTAAGACATAAAAATAGCAACATAGCACACCACATACAGGCAATAACATGCAACATCAAAATAGCCCCTAACCCGGGATATTACACAGCCATCCTACCCCTACCACGGCCATGTGCAGGACGTCCACGACCCCTTGTACTCATTCTACCGATTCGCGTTTATCTGATTAGAAATTTTATGAATTATTAATTTCTTTCACTGATTAACCACGAACAATCTTATGGACAGTAGTTTCAAGAGTAGTTCTTTCGAATTCGAAATTATATCCACGAGTTTCAGTCTCAAGTTTGTATCTCCTAGTTCTAGGAACCACATACATTCAACCATCATACATCAACATACAAGTAGCATCCATGAACTCACATTCATCACATAAGGGTATTTTCGTCATTTCACTACCTGGGGTTTTAGTAATTTTATCCTCTGAGGGTATTTTCGTAATTTCCTAGAATAGAGTATCTTGGTGTTTTTTTTTCGAAATAGAAATTTTTTGGTATATTTTTTTTAAAGCAGGGGTATTTTGGAAAATTTTAAATTTTTCTCTTTTCTTTTTTCAAATCGAGGGTATTCTGGTAATTTCACAAATTCCGATAATTTTGTAAATCGGGTGCTATTGTAAATCTAGGGGTTTTTGGGTAAATTTTCAAAAAATGGGTATTTTTAGTAATTTTGTGAAATAGGGTGGCTGGTCCCTTTTGGGTTTTAGTTATAAATTTTGACCCGTCAACAAGTCCTTGCGGCTAAGGTGAATAGTCACTACGCACCAGGTAGGATTCCAGCGAAGAGGAGGTGAGTCACTAGGACCGCTTAAATACCAAGCTCTCCCTGAATCCAATCCTAGACATGCGCATGCCTGTTGCCACACCCTAACCCAGCGACTGGTTTACGGACATGTTTAGTTAGATTAAGTTTTATGAATTTAAAGAATTGTTTAAACTAGGCCTAAAGTCCATTAATTCCTATCATACTAGTCTACGTCCATCAAGCCCATCAAACCCAACATGCATATCAAATCAAGAGTTAGAATACTTACTGCGTGGATCGGTGCTTGGTAGACTCGAAGGCCATATCTCAACCACAACATTTTACCAATTTATAAACTACTACTAGACCCATTTCACAGCCCGAGTTTTGCAACTGGGCTCTGATACCAAAATGTAACACCCCAAACCTGGTCCAAATGCTACGACCAGATCTGGTATGCTACGGGGTTTAACGTTAAAAACTTCACTTGGATGATTTTCGAAAATTTAGTTTGTTTATTTAGGTATTCGCTAAAATAAGTGATATTTGAAGAAAACCTTTGCTTTTTCTTTGAACGTGTTTGAAAATCCCATATTATTACTTCTTATAAATAAGTTTTTGAACATAAAGTTAAATTTTAAAAAAAAAATAGAATAAAGACATTAACAAGTATAATTTAAACCTAAGCTATGGAGCCTCATTACATAAATAGTCCCAAAATTGAAAACTTAAAGGAAAGCTGAAAATAGTCTATGAAAATATAAGACTTGATGGCCCCTTGAGTCCGCCTCGACTCCCATGTCCACGATCTACTGCTCATCTAAACAGTCAGGGAAAATAAAGGGGTGAGTCACCAAGACTCAGTGTGCAAATCCCAAAAACACATAAAAAGGCTTGAGGCCCACAAACACATTATGGGCCTTGGCCCATACACAATGGTAACAAAATAATCACATGTTGCATGGCCCAACCCAACCTAAAAGTCCATCCTCTACACACCAGCCCGTACCAGCCATCACACCTCGAGGATTTCTACAATCAACCCACCAACCGCTACACACCATATCGACAGTCATGCTGTCAGTTATAATGCCGATCACCATGCGACCTTATAATCAAGTGTCGCAGAGCCACCGATCACTGTGTGACCTTATAATCAAGTGTGGCAGAGCCACCGATCACTATTGTGACCTAAGTGTACATATCGTGGTTTAACCACCGATCACTAGGTGACCTTTTAACATGCTCTACCCCTTCATCATATCAACCCCATCCCATGCATACATCCATGCAGAAGCAAAATAACATACAACCTAAAAGATCACAGTCTATCACATACATTGATACACATAGAGAAGTTTCTATGATTACGTACCTGGCATCCATTGCCTACCCTTTTCGGGTAATACGACTGTCCATACAGACCTTTTTCCGGCTTTTAGCCCATAACATATATAGTACTGATTAATTAGTGTGATAGAGATCTACACACTGATTATGATCAAGATGATACTTTTTATGTCAACACTATCGGAGCCGATACGATCGCTAATCGCCTTTGGTTTTGTTCTGAAGCCGGTCTACAACCCGGTGGCCAATCTCGAACTGCTGACACCGTTCGTTTCTTAAACTTAGGGGTTGGATTTACAGGTCCAATCCCTTCCTTCGCCTGATCGACATTTGATTCCATCAAAAGACCTTATCAGTTGCTACCACCCACATATGGTTATTAATCCGTAACACAGGGTTAAGACCACAAATACAATAAACGAGCCTAACGAAAATCTAAAGAGAACCCCTTACCTTGAAATCCCAAAAAAAGGTATGGGTCTCAAAGACTAGCGATTTTCGGCTTTTGGGATCTAAAATGTAACACCCCAAACTCGGCCCAAACGCTACGACCAGATCTGGTATGCTACGGGGTTTATTGTTGAAAACTTTGCTTTGATGGTTTTTGGAAATCTCAGTTTCTTTATTTAGGCACTTGTTAAAAATAAGATATTTGATGAAAACCTTTGCTTTTTCTTTGAACGTGTTTGGGAAACCCATTTTATTACTTTTTACGACTTAAGTCCTTGAACATAAATTTTTAAACTGTAAACATTAACAAATATAAAGCGAAAACCTAAGCCATGGGGCCTTATTACATAAATAGTCCCGAAATTAAAAGTTAAAGGAAAATCCAAAATAGTTCATGAAAATAAATAAAATAAAACTTGATGGCCCCTCGAGTTCACCTCGGCTCCCATGTCCATGATCTACTGCTCATCTGAAAAGTCAGGGAAAAAATAAAGGGGTGAGTCACCAAGACTCAGTGTGCAAATCCCGAAAATACATAAAAGGCTTTAGGCCCACAAACACATTATGGGCCTTGGCCCATACACAATGGCAACCGAATATTTACGTGCAACATGGCCCAACCCAACCTAAAAATCCATCTGCTACACACCAGCCCGTACCAGCCAACACACATTGGGGATTTCTACAATCAACCCGCCAACCGCTACACACCATATCGACAGTCATGCTACCTATTCCTAACAATCTGGAATCAATTTAACGTGGCTTAGCCACCGATCACTATTGTGACCTAATTTTCTGATTCGTGGTTTAACCACCGATCACCAAGTGACCTATTAACATGCTCTTCCCCTTCATCGTATTAACCTTATCCCATGCATACATCCAAGAAAATTCAAAACAGTATACTACCTAAAAGATCACCGATTTTTTTTACATACATCGATACACACATAGAGAAGTTTCTATGGTTACGTACCTGGCATCCTTTGCCTACACTTTTTGGATAACATTTGTCCATACACCTTTTTTGGCTTTTAGCCCATAGCATATATATACAGATTAATTAGTGTGATAGAGATCTACACACCTGATTACAGTCAAGATGATACTTTCTATGTTGACACTATCAGAAACCGATACGACTGCTAACTGTCTAAGTGTAACATCCTGAAATTGGGCTTAATAGGATTGGGTCGATTGGGCCTTGGGCTTTAGGAAAAATTTGAGTATCATCTTGTTGCTTGTGCTAATTCAGGTATCAATTTTTGAGTGTTAGCATAGTCTTGTGAAGGCTTGATTCTATTTAGGAAGATAGAATAATTTTTAGTATGGTTTATTTAATGAAGTGGATTAAGTGAGCTTAGCACTTAAGTTAATTTAAGTGTTAATTAAAGCACATGAGGAGTTAGTGGCAAGGTGGTTATGATGCTTGGTTAGTTGCTTGAGGTTAGAGGTTCGAGTAGCATGATTAACATTTTGAAGACTTTATTTTTATCCTAGCATTGATGGACGGTCAAACCTTATTTATGATAGGTTGAACTCTCAACTTTTGGAAAGTTGAATATTGGTTTAAGGAAAGCATGAAATTGGGGATAAGAATCTTAAGAATTAAAGAAGGATGGGGGGACAAAAGGCTTGAATGTTGGAGAGTGTTTTGGAAACTCTATTATGGCCTTTAGTTTATGTATGTGGACGGCATTTTGGTCTAGGGGAGGGCTTGACCGATTTTTGATGGAGGCTTTGGTAGGTTAGTAGCTAGTTGGCCATTTTCCTAAGCATTTGAACACCAATTTCTTTTCTCTCCACAAACACTCCCTATAGCCGAATGTGTCTTGGACATAAGGTGAGTTTTTGGTATTAGTTTTGGCCTTCGATATTTGTTTCGTGTCATAACAGAAAATCCTTTTAGTTTTTGCAAATTTCTCCTAGTGCATCAAAGTGTAACAAAACCAAAATCATCATAGTGCTTGGCCGAATCTCTTTTGTTCACAACTTCTTTTCTATTCTTGTCATACTTGTTCAAAACCCACTTTTCTTTTATTTTCTCCGGGCGAAACTTCCTTCTCCCCATTTCTCTTTTCTTTCTTCCACTTTTGCTCAAAACCAAAAACATCTCTCTCTCATTTCAAATTCTTTCTTTCTCTTCCTTTTTCCTTTCTCTTTCTCCACTCTAGCCGAATCCTTTTTGTTGTTACAAATCAACCATATTGCCGAAACTTCCCATACTCTTTTTGTATTGTCTTAGCCGAATATCAATAAGGGTAGATCTTCATTTGGTTTTCTTCAATCGGTTTTGGAAGATAGGTAAGTGTACATGGCCGTATTTCCTTTCTCTTTTCTATGTCATTTTCTTGAGGGCAAAGGCCACTTTCTAATGCTTTTTGGTGTAGAGGCCGAAACTAATATGGTTCCATTTAGGGATTTCGGTAGACTTTTAGGTTCAAACGTGTGATCTCAGGTTTTAGCCGACTGTGCCAAAAAGGTGCGTAGTTATCGCACTGTTCTTTTGTTGTGTGTATGTGTTTTAATATATAAATATGTATATGATGTGCATGGTAGCCGAATTAATGGCTAAAAAGGGTGGATGCCTATGTTGGGTAATCAATTGACAAGGTCAGTATTTTATGATTTTAATTTACATATGATCTATGTATGAAAATGTGATGGCATGTGATGCATTATTGTCCAAGTGATATTGTGGCATGATACATGGGACTTGGGATGTGACTATCGAAGGAAAGGGTGTACTTTATGTACGTGGTCTGATGTTAGCCTTGTGCTACATTGGCGCTTGATGTTAGCTATGTGCTTCATCAAGAGAGGTGTTGGCTAGGTGCCCATCTCGGCGGTTGATAGCTGTGTGCATCACCGTGGATTAATTGATATGTGGGATCACTTATGTGATCGGTGGCTTAGCCACGGCCTTGAGCAGCAAGTCTGCCGAGGTAAGTTATGTGGGATCACTTAGGTGATCGGTGGATTAGCCACGGCCTTGGGCGGCAGGTGTGCCGAGGTTGGTGTAATGGATGGAACTAGGATGGGTTGGGCTTCATTTTGCATAATTTTGCATGTGGACTGTGTGGATATGGGCCAAGCCCATATGTGGGGACATGTGTAATAACTATGCACTGAGTCTGTGTGACTCACCCAATTTTTCTCAAACCTTACAGGTGATGCATAAAGCTTGGACCGAGTTGGAGTGGATACGAGGTGGCCCATGCAGAAGTTATTTTCCTTATTTTATATTATATATATATTTTCAGAATTTATGAATATTTGGTTATTGTAATAAGGGCCATTTAAAAGGTTTTGAAGTTTATTATTATGTTTTAAAGTGGATTGACAATTTTTATTATTTGGATATGTTATATTTTTAGCAACTCATATCTTAAAGATATATGTTAAAATTTCAAATCGAAGAAATTGTAACAACTTGATTTTATTTGGCTTTATAAATATACAATGTTTTATTAAAGACAATAAATTTTTTTATGTTTTCACTCTAAGTCAAAATATTTTTCAAACGTTTTCCGCAGTGGCATTCTAAATTCGGCCGTGGCGTATGGGCTGGGTTTGGGGTGTTACACTAAGATTTTGTTCTGATGCCGGTCCACAACCCGGTGGCCAATCCCGAACTACTGACACCGCTCGTTTCTTAAATTTAGGGATTGGTTTAACAGATCCAATCCCCTCCTTCACCTGATCGATATTTGATTCCATCCAAAAGACCTTTTCAGTTGCTACCATCATAACATATGGTTAAGATCATAAATACAATAGCGAATCTAACGAGAATCCACAGAGAACCCCTTACCTTGAAATCCCGAAAGAGATGGAGTTTAGAGCCTAGCGATTTCCGGCTTTTAGATCTAGATTATCTACTTCGATTCCTGATGTGTCGCCCAACACATAAACACAATAAACCAACGATCCATTAGCCTTTCGGCTTTGTCTTCCAAAAACCGAAAGAGAAAAAGAATAGAGCAGAAGAAATCAGCACCTACCTTTACAGAGAATTCGGCTTTGATAAAGAAATCGACGAAAAGAAAAGAATGGACAAGGGTATTTGACTTATGGAGATGAACACAATGAAATTTCGGCTTTTGCATAAAAGTTGAGATTAGAGAATAGGATTAGGGATTTCGGCTTAAGCAGAGAATGAGAGAAAACCCAAATGCCAGAATTGGAGAAGAGAATGGAAGAATAAAACCCTAATGCCGAAAATAAAAAGATATCCCCCCACAAACTTTCGGCACCTACTTCTTAAAACCCAAAAATGCCCCTTTTGACAACTTAAAATTGATCAACTAATAAGGGAAATTTTGGCACCCCCTATAGTATAACAAAACCGATTTCTCCTCCCCCTCAGTGTTGGAATTTTGGCCACCACTGTGACCAGCAGATACATCCTAAATTTCCTCCCTTATCTTTATCTGATCACATCTCTAAAAGAAGCCTAGATCACACCACCTCTTCCTCCCTTTATCTGCCATATTATTAGCATTATCCACTCCAGTAAATCTTCCTATTTTTAAGCCTTATTGCCGTCCCTCTCTATTCATTTAAATGCCGAAAATTAGCTAAAATTTAATTAAAAGAATTGGGCTTCATGCAACTTAAATTTGGGCCTCCCTATTTGACGCCACCTCCCTGCTCTCTATGTGGCACCACTTTGCCACTGGGCCACAAGCCCATTTGTGACCTAAAACACAGATAATATCTTTAAGCCCTATCTTGTCAGGCTTTCAACTAGAGTGCCCAAACAGCAAATTACACTAAGGGCTCGGCCCAACCACGAGCCAGTCCAAACCCTTAAGCATTCTATTTAACACCTTAGAGATAACATAAACATCATAGCACATTAAACGCAAAGGCCCATTAATTCAGGATGTTACAGTTCTACCCCCCTTAAAGAAATTTCTGCCTCAAAATTACCTGATCAGAATAGATGCTGGTATTGTTGCCGCATCGCTTCCTCTGGTTCCCAAGTAGCCTTCTCAGAACCGTGATTCCGCCACAGAACCTTAACCAACGGAACCGTCTTTCTCCGCAATACTTTGACATTATGATCCAGGATTCCCACTGGCTCCTCTTCAAAGGATAAATTGGGTGTTACTTCGATTTCTTCCAGAGACACCACATGAGATAGATCTAAATGTTAACGTCTTAACATAGAGACGTGGAATACATCGTGAATCTGGCTTAGCTCAGAAGGTAACTCTAGCTGATAAGCTACTGGTCCCACTCATTTCAACACCCGATAAGGTCCGATAAATCTGGGACTTAATTTACCTTTCCGTCCGAACCTCAGTACTTTCTTCCTTGGCGACACCTTCAAGAACACCTTGTCACCCACTGCAAATTCTATGTCCTTACGCTTCAGGTCAGCATAGGACTTTTGTCTGTCTGACGCTTCCTTCAGTCGAGCCCGAATTACCTCAACCTTCTCCTCTGTCTCGGTAACCAACTCCGGACCCAAAATCTGACGTTCCCCTAATTCCGTCCAACAGGTAGGTGTACGACACCTCTGCCCGTACAATGCTTCATAGGGCGCCATCTGAATACTTGACTGGTAGCTATTGTTGTACGTAAACTCTGCCAACGGTAAGAACTCTTCCCAACTACCCCTGAAATCAATGACACATCCTCTCAGCATGTCCTCCAAGATTTGAATTACCCGCTCAGACTGTCCGTCGGTCTGAGGATGAAACGCCGTACTAAAATCCAACTTCGTACCCAACGCTTGATGCAACGCCTTCCAAAATCGTGAGGTTAACCTAGGGTCCCTGTCCGATATGATTGATACTGGTACCCCATGCAACCTCACTACCTCTGCTATGTATAGCTTAGCCAATTTCTGCAGAGAGTAATCGACACGTACTGGTATGAAATGAGCAGACTTCGTCAAGCGATCAACAATCACCCAGACTGAATCTTTCTTAGTAGGCGTGAGGGGTAGCCTACTAACAAATTCCATCGTGATCCTTTCCCAGCCTCTGGCTGAATCAATACTGGAGCCTCCATTAAAATCCTTTTTAACTTCTCGAAACTCTCTTGCTGCTTATTAGACCAAATGAACGGAAACCCTTTCCGTAACAACTTAGTCAATGGTGCCGCAATTAAAGGAAATCCTTCAACAAACCTTCGGTAGTTCCCGACCAGACCAAGAAAACTCCGAATTTCCGCCACAAACCTAAGCGGCTTCCAATCCAACACTGCTTCAATTTTTCGAGGGTCAACCCTAATCCCCTCTGCCGACACGACGTGACCCAGAAATGTAACTTCCCTTAGCCAAAATTTGCACTTACTGAATTTGGTATATAACTGCTTCTCTCTCAGAATCTGCAGAACCACCTGAAAATGTGAATCATGCTCCTCCTCCAATTTTGAATAAACCAGAATATCATCTATAAATACCACGACAAATCGATCCAAGTAGGGTTGAAATACTCGGTTCATCATATCCATAAACGCTGCTGGTGCGTTAGTCAACCCAAATGGCATCACCGTGAATTCGTAGTGACCATAGCGAGTCCTAAAAGCCGTCTTATGAATATCCGCCTCTTTGACCTTAAACTGATGGTACCCTAACATCAGATCTATCTTTGAAAAGACTGAGGCTCCCTTCAACTGATCGAACAAGTCATTGATCCTCGGCAACGGGTATTTGTTCTTGATGGTCAACTTATTCAGCTGGCGATAGTCAATGCACATACGCATTGATCCATCCTTCTTCTTAACGAATAACACCGACGCTCCCCAAGACGACACACTTGGTCGAATAAACCCTCTATCCAGGAACTCCTGAATCTGCACTTTCAATTCCACCAACTCCTTTTGCGCCATCCTATACGGAGCAATAGATACTGGTGCTGTTCCCGAAAGAAGATTGATACCAAACTCCACTTCACGATCCGGGGGTAATCCCGGGAGCTCTTCTGGGAAAACATCCAGAAATTCCTTCACCGTCCTAACATCCCTGACAATTCGTTCCTTGGCTTCCAGAGCCTGAACAAACATTAGAATTGCCTCACATTCTTTCCTCACCATCCTTTCTGCCCTTAAGGCAGACACCACATTTGACAAACAGTTCCCCCTTTCACCTATCACCAACACTTCACCACCCTTGGGAGTTTTTAACACCATACGCTTGGCTGCACAGTCCAAATTTGCTTGATACTTCACTAACCAATCCATTCCTAAGATCAAATCGAACTCCCCAAACGACAGTTCCATTAGATCAGCCCAAAAAGCTACCCCTTAAACTTCCAGGGGTACATCCTTATACAGTTTGTTCACCACTACAGCTTGTCCTAAAGGGCTCACTACAGTCATCTCCCTAGAAGAAGTCTCATAATCTAAGTTCAAAGTTCCCGCTATAGCACTAGCAACATAAGAGTGCGCTGAACCAATATCAATCAAGGCAGTATAAGGCAAGCCAAAAATTTAAAACGTACCGGTTATAACATCCGGTGCGTCAGCCTCCTCTCGATGTCTGGCAGCATAGACTAACCCCGGCTATCTCGCCTCAGTGTTTCCCGCCCCTTGGCTTGGTGCTCCACGGCCCCGACCAGAACCGTTACCACCTCTGGCTAGACCACGACCTCTCTGTGGCTGCTGACCACCTCCTCCCGGCTGTGCATTCCCTTGGCCCGTGGGCCCTTCACTGCCTCGTTGCTGCAGACAGTTTCTAACTTGGTGGTCCGTAGATCCACACCTAAAGCACTTCCCACTGCCTGCCCAACACTCACCTACATGGAATTTACCACATCGAGCACATACGTGTCGACTAGAAGAAGCGCAGTCTCTCCTCCCGCCTCGGCCCATCTGACCTAGGCCTTTTCTGAGTACGCCCAACTGCCCCTGACGATCCAAAATTCCTCTTACTTCCACCGCTATCTCTATCCCGATTTAGTTTCGCTGTCCGTTTCACCTCCTTAGCTATCTTAGCTTTTTCCACAAGCACAGCAAATTCCCTCTCCCGCTGTGGAGCTATCAATACACGCAAATCATCCCTCAGACCATCTTCAAATTGAACACAATGTTCATGGTCTGTGGCCACCATTCCTCGAGCATAACGGCTAAGGCGTAAGAATTTCACTTCGTACGCAGCCACCGACCTATTTCCTTGCACCAAATTCAGAAATGCTCGACGTTGCGCATCCACATAACTTGTCCCAATGTATTTACTCTGAAACGCCGTTTTGAAGGAATCCCAGGTGATACGGTCAGCCATCGTACCATCCTTGACCGTAAGCCACCATTGATAAGCTTCGTCCTGCATGAGAGATACAACCCCTTTCAGTTTTTCCTCTTTCGTGAAATCCAGATCATCTATTATACGCTCAACTGCCTCCAACGAAGACTCGGTACTGCATTTCGGGGCTATTCAGAAATTCCCTAAACACTTCTGCCCCATTGGCTCTAAGTCGCTCTGACACAGATTTCCAAGCTCCTATGCCCATGCCTGCCCCAGCAACCCTCTCTAAAACCCTTAACATCGCCTGGGATACCGCATCATCTCCGGCCATCTGGTCCTGAAATTCCACCTCCGCAGCTGGTGGTACTGGCATCTCGTTTCTGCACTCCATAACGAGATCATACTGGTTCGCATACGACCATCCTACCCCTACCACGACCACGCGCGCAGACGCCCACGACCCCTTGTACTCATTCTACCGATTCGCGTTTATCGATTAGAAATTTTATGAATTATTAATTTCTTCCACTCGATTAACCACGAATAATCTTATGGATGATAGTTTTAAGAGTACTTCTTTCGAATTCGAAATTATCTCTACTGGTTTTAGATCACAAGTTTATATCTCCTAGTTCCACATACATTCAACCATCATACATCAATATACATGTAGCATCCATGAACCCACATTCATCACATAAGGGTATTTTCGTCATTTCACTACCCAGGGGTATTTTTGTAGTTCTTTCCTACAGGTATTTTTCAGTAATTACACAAAATAGGGTACCTTGGTGATTTTTGAAATAGAGATATTTTGGTATTTTTTTAAGTAAGCGGGGTATTTCGAGAGATTTAATTTTGGCAAACTGGGTACCTTTTGTAGATCTAGGGGTTTTTGGGTAAATTTACAAAACATGGGTATTATTGGTATTTTTGCCAACCGAGTTTTTTTCGGTAATTTCACAGATTTTGGTAATTTTACAAATTTGGGGTATTCTGGGAAATTTTCACAAATCAAGGGTATTTCGGAAATTTTACAAAACTAGGGGGTATTTTTAGTAAATTTGCAAAATAGGGTGGCTGGTCCCTTCCGGGTTTTAGTTATAAATTTTGGCCCGTCAACAAGTCCTCGTGGCTAAAGTGAACAGTCACTACGCACCAGGTAGGATTCCAGCGAAGAGGAGGTGAGTCACTAAGACTTCTTAAATACCAAGCTCTCCCTGAATCCAATCCTAGACATGCGCATGCCTGTTGCCACACCCTAACCCAGTGACTGGTTTACGGACATGTTTAGTTAGATTAAGTTTTATGAATTTAAAGAATTGTTTAAACTAGGCCTAAAGTCCATTAATTCCTATCATACTAGTCTACGTCCATGAAGCCCATCAACCCAACATGCATATCACATCAAGAGTTAGAATACTTACCTGCCTGGATTGGGTGCCGGTAGACTCGAAGGCCATATCTCAACCACAGTATTATACCAATTTATAAACTACTACTGGACCCATTTCACAACCCGAGTTTTGCAACTGGGCTCTGATACCAAAATGTAACACCCCAAACCCGGCCCAAACGCTACGACCAGATCTGGTATGCTACAGGGTTTATTGTTGAAAACTTTACTTTGATGGTTTTTGGAAATCTCAGTTTCGTTATTTAGGCACTTGTTAAAAATAATATATTTGATGAAAACCTTTGCTTTTTCTTTGAACGTGTTTGGGAAACCCATTTTATTACTTTTTACGACTTAAGTCCTTGAACATAAATTTTTAAACTGTAAACATTAACAAATATAAAGCGAAAACCTAAGCCATGGGGCCTTATTACATAAAGAGTCCCGAAATTAAAACTTAAAGGAAAACCCAAAATAGTTCATGAAAATAAATAAAATAAAACTTGATGGCCCCTCGAGTCCGCCTCGGCTCCCATGTCCACGACCTACTGCTCATCTGAAAAGTCAGGGAAAATAAAGGGGTGAGTCACCAAGACTCAGTGTGCAAATCCCGAAAACACATAAAAGGCTTTAGGCCCACAAACACATTATGGGCCTTGGCCCATACACAATGGCAACCGAATATTTACGTGCAACATGGCCCAACCCAACCTAAAAATCCATCCGCTACACACCAGCCCGTACCAGCCAACACACATTGGGGATTTCTACAATCAACCCACCAACCGCTACACACCATATCGACAGTCATGCTACCTATTCCTAACAATCAGGAATCAATTTAATGTGGCTTAGCCACCAATCACTATTGTGACCTAATTTTACAGTTCGTGGTTTAACCACTGATCACCAAGTGACCTATTAACATGCTCTTACCCTTCATCGTATTAACCCTATCCCATGCATACATCCAAGAAAATTCAAAACAGTATACTACCTAAAAGATCATCGGTTTTTTTTTACATACATCGATACACACATAGAGAAGTTTCTATGGTTACGTACCTGGCAACCTTTGCCTACCCTTTTTGGGTAACACGACTGTCCATACAGCCTTTTTTCGGCTTTTAGCCCATAGCATATATATACAGATGAATTAGTGTGATAGAGATCTACACACCTGATTACAGTCAAGATGATACTTTCTATGTCGACACTATCAGAAACCGATACGACTGCTAACTGTCTAAGATTTTTTTCTGACGCCGGTCCAAAACCCGGTGGCCAATCCTGAACTTCTGACACCGCTCGTTTATTAAACTTAGGGATTGGTTTAACAGATCCAACCCCTCCTTCACCTAATCGATATTTGATTCCATCCAAAAGACCTTTTCAGTTGCTACCATCATAACATATGGTTAAGATCATAAATACAATAGCGAATCTAACGAGAATCCACAGAGAACCCCTTACCTTGAAATCTCGAAAGAGATGGAGTTTAGAGCCTAGCAATTTTCGGCTTTTAGATCTAGACGATCTACTTCGATTCCCGATGTGTCGCCCAACACATAAACACAATAAACCAACGATCCATTAGCCTTTCGGCTTTGTCTTCCAAAAATCGAAAGAGAAAAAGAATAGAGCAGAAGAAATCGGCACCTACCATTATAGAGAATTCGGCTTTGATGAAGAAATCGATGAAAAGAAAAGAATGGACAAGGGTATTCGGCTTATGGAGATGAACATAATGAAATTTCGGCTTTTGCATAAAAGTGGAGATGAGAGAATAGGATTAGGGATTTCGGCTTAAGCAGAGAATGAGAGAAAACCCAAATGCCAGAATTGGAGAAGAGAATGGAAGAATAAAACCCTAATGCCGAAAATAAAAAGATATCCCCCCACAAACTTTCGGCACCTACTTCCTAAAACCCGAAAATGTCCCTTTTGACAACTTAAAATTGATCAACTAATAAGGGAAATTTCGACACCCCCTATAGTATAATAAAACCAATTTCTCCTCCCCCCTCGTTGTTGGAATTTTGGCCACCATTGTGACCAGTGAGATACATCCTAAATTTCCTCCCTTATCTTTTATCTGATCACATCTCCAAAAGAAGCCTAGATCACACCACCTCTTCCTCCCTTTATCTGCCATATTATTAGCATTATCCACTCCAGTAAAACTTCCTATTTTTAAGCCTTATTGCCGTCCCTCTCTATTCATTTAAATGCTGAAAATTAGCTAAAATTTAATTAAAAGAATTGGGCTTCATGCAACTTAAATTTGGGCCTCCCCAGTTGACGCCACCTCCCTGCTCTCTATGTGGCGCCACTTTGCCACTGGGCCACAAGCCCATTTGTGACCTAAAACACAGATAATATCTTTAAGCCCTATCTTGTCAGGCTTTCCACTAGAGTGCCCAAACAACAAATTAGACTAAGGGCTCGGCCCAACCCTGAGCCCAGTCTGAACCCCTTAAGCATTCTAATTAACACCTTAGAGATAACATAAACATCACAGCACATTAAACGCAAAGGCCCATTAATTCAGGATGTTACATAGATGATTTGATCTACTTTAATTCCCGAAATGTTGCCCCAAGATGAGAACACAAGAACAGTCAAAACGTTCCTCCAAAGTTAATCTTATCACATCAATTAGCCTTTCGGCTTTGGCCTCCAAAAACCAAAAGAGAAAGGAAGAACAGAAGAAATCATCACTTACCTTAACACAGAGAATTCGGCAACTCCTAGAGAATTTCAGCTTTTGAGAAGATCAAAAAGAAAGATGGTACAAAGGAATCTATGGAGGTTCGACTTAATGAAGGAATCAAAAGAAAAAGATGCAGAGGAAGATTATGAGGTTTCGGTTTGTAGGAGAAAGCAGAGAAAAACAATGGGCATTCGACTTTAGCATAAAAGTGGAGATGAGAGAATGGAATTAGGGGTTTTGGCTTTAGTAGAGAATGAGAGAAGAGACTAAGAGAATAAAACCCAAATGCTGAAAATAAAGAAGTATTCCCCTCCCCTAAAGAGAATTTCGGCTCTTACCAAACAAATGCCGAAAATGCCTATTTTGCAAACTAAAAACCCATCCTATCAATAGGGAAATTTCGGCACCCCTTAGCCATACAAAATTGATTCCCCCTTCCCACCTAGAGTTTGAAAATCGGCCACCACTCAGCTTACCAGATAACTCCTAGATTTTCTCCCTTATCTCCATCTGATCACTCATCCTCAAGTGGCATAGATAACGCCACCTCTTCCTTCCTTTATCTGCTACATTATCCACATTATCCCACTCATTAAATCTCCCTATTTTTAAGCATTCCAACCGACTCCAACTCCCTCTCTTTTGATGCTAAAAACATTTAAAATAAGTGGGTAATGCGACTCGAACCTTGGACCTCCTTATTGCTTATTACGCCACCTCAAAACCCCTAAGTAACGCCACTGACCACTAGCCACAAGCCCATTTGTGTGTCTTACTTTACAGATAATATCTTTTAAGCCTCTATTCTAACTGGCTTTCCACTAGAGTGCCCAAGCAGAAAATTTGACTAAAGCCTGGGCCTAATTCCTGAGCCCAATCTGAACCCCTTAAACACCCTAATTACACATTAGAGATAACATAAACATCATAGCACACTAAACGCAAAGGCCCATTAATTCAGGATGTTACACTTTTCATCCTTCTATGCTCTCCTGAGTATAAAACATGAAATTAAAGGATTAAGAGCACCAAATTCCATAATTAAAGGGATAAATCATCCAAAAGCATGCTAAATGTGGAGATAAAATATGTTACTATTACGGTTTATCAAATACCCCCACACTTAAGCTTTTGCTTGTCCTCAAGCAAAATTCTCAACTCACAATTAAAACATAATTTTCTTAATTCATAACCTTCATCAATATTGTCTCATCATAATTCAGAGGTAATTCATACATTGATAATTTAACCGGAAGGTTCCTAAAGATTCAAACAATCAAAGTCATAGTTTTTATAGTACGAAAAATAGGTGTTTCCCTTTACCTAAATAATTACCTCTGATTCAAAATCGACAAAAATTGACATCCTCCCTAAAGATTCACTCAAATCACTCGAAGTGTTTAAGGTTAAAAAATAAGCACTCAGAAGTCGAACATGAAAAGTTAATCCCATAGGCTTGCATGAAAATCAAATCTCCACCACTGTAAAATGATATGATACACAAATCAAAAGGTCTTTTATGGGTTGTAACGGGGCTTGGGTTAAAGGTGTGGATAAAGGCTGAATTAGAGGGTTAGTATCGAGATTGAATTGACAAATTACCTAACTAGAAACAACGAACTGAATATAAATAATTACATTAATTGGAAACTTATAATACTAATACTAATAACACGAGCTTCTTCTAAATATGTGAATTTAACTGTATAAGCTCACTTAATCACAGAACTAATAATAAATATACTTCGAATTTTTTTTAAGAACAAATCAAACAATAATAAGATAGAATTTAACAACTGATATAAAGAAAATAGTTAAGTAACCGATCAAATTAAATCTCAATATAGGGGTAGTCAAGAAGAATGGTGATAACAAATACAAAGGGTTTTGGGTTAATATTAGTGGGTGAGTCAATAAAATGGGTTGTTAGGATTAAAGGGGTTCACTAGGGGTTAATTATGATGGTAGGTTTTTAGTGGGGTAAGTGGGTTAAAACCTAAGTGCCTTTATCATCTTAGTATATCAAATCAAAGGTGTGGTCTCAACATGTATAATCGATGCAAGTTCTAGAATAACAAATCAATGTTGACACACTCATAATCAATAAATTGAGCACAAAAAGGAATGTATGCTCTAAAAGGCTCAAAATCTCACAAAAATTATGGGCTTTTTGATATCAACATCGTAAATTTCAAATTTCAAGGTAATAATTAGATTCAGGTAGACAACCTATCAATTTTTACTTCTGAAAAATAGACTTATCATGCTTGATTCTCTAGTCTCCTAAAGTTTAAATCATCACTGTACAATTAACTATGACTTAATCCAAAGCATATCAATGAAAATCATAAATCAAAGAAAGTTTCATTCTAACAGTAATATGAGAGAATTACTTAAGAACAAGACATAAATCAGGAATTTGAGAATAATGCAAAAAGTTAGGCACTTTTTCACGATAAAATTCATCCCCCACACTTAAGATGTACATTGTCCTCAATGTACAAAGATATATAAAATAATATAGTAGAAAATCAAAAGATAGGGATAGAAGTGAATCTTCCTGAATTTAGGATGGGTTCCTTGAGTTGGAAGTGTAGAAACTTGATTCGGAGGTGAAAGATAAGTTGGAGGAGGCGTCTCTGGTGGTGGTATGGTGGCTGGCCACAATCGCTGCACTAGATGAAGAAATTGGGTAGCTCATGAAGAAAAAAACCAAGAAATAATAAGAAAAATTCAAAATAAACTAATTATGTATTTAAGGACAAGGAAGATGAAGAGAAGGAAAATAAATGAGAAGAAAAAAGAAAATTAAAAACTAAATGGCCTCAAATATCCTTGGCTTGTCGAGTGGATGAAGCGGCCGGCATGAACTTATGTAGATCGGTCTCCCACAGGAAGATTGTGCTAGGATCCTTCCGTTTCTTCAACATGGATAATGTTAAAATGGAGATTTTGGGGTAGGAGAATGAGAGAAAATGGAAAGGTGGGAGAGTGTAAAGGGTATGGATGAAAGGGAATGGGTGAGAAAGGGGACAAGGGGTATTTTAAATAGAAGTTTCAAATATGGTACATCCCCACGCCCGTGTACTGTGGGCATGTTGGGTCACATGGTCGTATCGCACGGTCGTGTTGTGCTGTGTTCATTTTTCCCACGTCCGTTTCGTGGTCACCACGCCCATGTTTGATAAAACAGTGTCGATCACGACTGTATCGCACGGCCGTGGTGTTTAGTCGGAGCCCGTGTGATTTCCCTCAGTGTCAGCCACGTCTGTATCACACGGCCGTGGCCACTTATAATCGTCTGTGATCTTGGGAATCTTTCGTCATTGGCTCATACTACCTCTGCCATGTCAGTACGGATGTCCGTAGTATCCACACGGCCACGGCCACGGCCGTGTGGTATGGAAATCTACACTTTGGTTAGTTCATCGTTAGGTGCTAAAAAGGAAAAAATTAAAAGTAAAAATAGAAACGAAAAAGAATGAACAGAGTTAGTGCTTGGGTTGCCTCCCGAGAAGCGCTTGTTTAGAGTCTTAAGCTAGACTCACCTTTCATTCGCATAATCAGGGTGGTTTGAAGAGTTGAACATCCTCTCACATGCTATCAGTTCTACTATCATGATATAACTCGAGTCGAGTAGCATTTACTTTAAAAGTGCCGAAAATAGGGTTACTTACCTCGATTGTTCCGTATGGGAAAACATTGATTACCTTAAAAGATATTTCTTCGTTTGTATTAAGGTCTGAAGGAGATATTCGAGGGTCTGTTTTATCTAATAATACTTGATCTCCGATCTTAAATTTGTTTGTCCCATGGAATGGCGTTGGTTCTGCTGCGTGTATCCCTAATTTCTCTTTAAAATGTGTCTTCCACTCGTCTAGTTCATCGATCTGAAGCCTTCATTCCTCATGAGTTATTTCCTTGTTTGCATGAGGTCTAGGATCTGGCTCAGTTGTGTAGTTCCGTGGTGCTTCCTGTGAGGAAGGTTGAACAAATTGGTTATCAATTGAATTTACTTTCTTACCTCTATCACTCGATGTCCTAGCCGAGTCAAGAGCTTGAAGAGTGACTGTCTCATCGCCTACACGAAGTATGAGTTCACCTGTATCAATGTCAATTTTTGTTCTAGTAGTTGCTAAAAAGGGTCTTCCTAAAATTAAAGGGATCGTGTTGTCCTCATCCATGTCTAAAACAACAAAGTCTACTTGGAATACGAATTTATCAATTTTCATGAGTACATCTTCGATTATACCCCTAGGAATTCTAATAGTTTTATCAGCTAATTGAATACTAATCCTAGTTTGTTTGGGTTTCCCTAGACCTAGCTGTTTAAACATTTTATAAGGCATAACATTGATGCTCGCCCCTAGATCTGCTAAAACATTATCAATGGATAAACTACCAATTAAACATGGAATTGTAAAACTCCTTGGATCTTTTAATTTTTGTGGTAGTTTATTTTGTAGAATTGCTGAGCACATTGCGTTTAGCTCCACATGCGATGCCTCGTCTAACCTCTGTTTGTTTGTCAGAAGTTCTTTTAAAAATTTCCTTGAATCCGGCATCTGCGAAAGAGCTTTGAGAAACGGTAAGTTAATATGTAATTTCTTTAAAAGTTTAAGAAACTTACCGAACTGTTCCTCTGTGTTATCTTTCTTCATTGCTTCGGGATATGGTATGCAAGGTTGGTACTCTTTGATTATCGGTTTTGATTTATCATGACTTACCTCGACCTTACCTTTCTCTACCACATCCTCTTGCCTTTATTTGGGCTCATCTAACCCTTTACTATCATGAGCGGTTATGGCTTGAAGTTGCTCCTTTGGGTTAGTTTCAGTGTTGCTTGGCAATCTACTTTGTGGTCGTTCTGACATGATCTTGGTAAGTTGACCTACCCGATTCTTGATCTCTTGAATCGAGGCTTGTTGATTTTTAAGTGTTGTTTCGATGTTTTGGAAATGTGTTTCTGACACCGCTATGAATTTTGTCAGCATCTCCTCAAGGTTCAGCTTCTTTTCTTATGGGAAGGGCTGTTGTTGGAAGTTTGGAGGGGGTTGCTGTCTCTGATTTTGTAACACCCCAAACCCGGCCTAGAAGTTAGACCCGAATCTGGTGTGTCACATGGAAGTAAAAACCATCTTTGCGATTATTAAAAACTTGCTTGAGAAATACAGCCTCTTTGTTAAAACCAAAAACACTTAAGCAAATGTTAGCTACTTGAAAACGTAATAATCTTTAAAAACCTTTTTGGTGGCGAAAGCATATTTGAAATAAATAATTTACAAAAATGTGATGTTTAGAAATAGAGCTGCAGAAGTATTTTGAAATCGTTGCGGAAACGTAGATAAAATACAAGTATTTTTGAAAGATTGATTGATGAGTCAACAATCAAGGTAGTGAACTTTAAAACCGTGTCTTTTGAAAATACCGTTTGAAAGTTTGAGTGCAAACTTCCGTGTTAAAATATTTATAAAAGCTTATTATGAAATCCATTTGTTAATCGATTTTGGAAAACCTTTATTTAAGTTTTTAGAAAAATTTTTGTTTTAATCAATTTAAGCAAAGTAATAAGTATATCAACCATAAAGCAAATAATAAAACACACTCTAGAGGCCTTATTACAACTTAAACCAAAATAGAAAAATAATAAAATAAACGAGAATAGAAATTTAAAATTTCATTAACACCATTTCTGAAGTATCGCCTCCACCGAGTCATCCATGGGCCCAAGTCTTCATTACGGAGCATTACCTACAAGGGTTAAGAAAAAGGGGGGTGAGTTACAAGAACTCAGTGTGAAATCCCCTTACCGTCATCCACTGGGCCTGAACCCGCTTAGAAATATCTTAGGCCTAAGCCCATTTAAGATAATCTTGGGCCGAAGCCCAATTACAAAACAGTATATATATATGAATGCAAAGTATACAACCCAACCCATCCAACCAGTCTCTCCCCTGTACCAACCAGTCTCTCCTGTGGGGATCAAGTCAACCCACCCCGCCAGTCTCTCCAATTTGCAGTCAAGCTGCCATTTATACTATTTGTGGCTGAGCCACCAGAATCATATATGGTAATATAATCGGCACACAGCCTTAATCATTATGGCACAAAGCCATATTTAAATTGGCACATAGCCATTATCAAAATTTGTGGCAGAGCCACCGGTCTTCACTTCTCTTCATTCAAGTTTCCCATCCCATGCAATATATGAAGATGCAATATACATAGTAACATATAATATCCACATATAAATACAACCATTAATCTATAGAATATTTTTAATGAATCAGCCCATTAAAGCATTTTGTAACAAATCGGCCCACTAAAGCATTTTAACAATTCGGCCCATAGGGGCATTTCGGTAATTCGGTCCATAAGGACATTTCGGTAAATCAGCCCATTATAACAATCTATCAAATTGGCCCATAGGGGCATTTCAGTAAATCGGTAATTTTACCCACTAAGGGTAATTCGGTAATCTCGCAACCCAGGGGTATTTCGGTAATTTACACTCCAAGGGTATTTTGGTAATTTCGCAATCCCAGACTTAACTACTAATTTGGGCATAAAAATTTGAAACTGTCCATCTGCGTCATACTGACTAAATTGACTATAAATCGAGTTATAAAACTAGAAATTTAAATCCGTAAATTTTCCTTGAAACTAGACTCATATATATTCTTATTAAAATTTTTCCAGAATTTTTGGCTTAGCCGTTTAGTACAGTTTATTTCTTAAAGTTTCCCTTGTTTCACTGTTCAACAATTCTGACCTCTCTTACCTTAATTTCAAATATCTCACTGTACGGTTTTCATATACTGTTCCCACTTATTTCTATTGAAAATAGGTTCTCTAAGGAATCCATACATATAACTTATAACTCATAATTCACTTTGTACAATTTTAACCAATTTTTCCAAGACAGAACAGGGAACCAAAAAGTCCATCAGAACCAGTCTCACTAAAATTAAGATATCCCAGAATATAAATTTCCTCTTCCTCCTCTATTTCTTTCATATAAAAATAGACACAGTAAGCTTTAATTTGATATCTTTTTCGATTTCTAATTCATTTTATCCTATTTTTCGTGATTTTTCCAAAATCACGTCACTGCTGCTGACCAAACAGTTTCTTTGCAAAATATGGTTACTACTATGAACATACGCACTCCCGAGTGGTCTCGGATGCCGGTTTCTGATTTTCTTCGGTATTTCGACTGAATCATAGAACATTTCATACAAACATCAAGAGAGGTATGAGATTACACACCATTTCAAACATATATTCGGAAGGGTACGGGATTACACACCTTGATTACAAGTTGTGCTTTCTACCGTTTCAACACCACGAATGTGATCTCCCTCAGTGCACCAAAAATCGATCCTACCCTTTGGCTACTGAAATCCCGTCCTAACAATATTTGGTGAGCAAAAGATTTGTTAGCAATTATCCCACCTTTGATCAAAACAAATATTATAACCACGTTCTTACCCCACTTGCTTGACAAGTCGACGATAACGATTTGGTTAATACAAATCACTTGTGCTCCTTTACCTTGTTGAAAGCCCTAAATCCAACGATGACCATATCACAGAAAAGAATGTAACTCAGACCCAATGAGAGAGAAAGAAGAACACTCGATTATTAAGGAAAAACTCAGATGAAACAAAGTTATCGACAAAGAGAGAACTACTACTTACCGATTGTTAATTTCCTTGTAGCGCCACTCACTTAAATCACTACAAAAAGAGGATGATTTGATCACAAGGTAATGTTGAATTAAGAATAGAGAAAATGTTGATGAAAAGGTCAAAAGAAAAGAATGGATGGAGAGAAGAGTGCTAGATTGTTTCAGCTATCTAAGGGGAGATGAACAAAAAGGTGAGTGATTCGGCCAAACAAAGGAGAAATATGTACACTCAAAGCTTGAAGATTCGGCAAGAAGGAGAAGGAAATTTGGAGAGAAAAGAAAAATGACACAAAAGTTGCAAATTGGAGTTTTTGGCCAAAACAACACCAAAACTTTTTCCAATTGCCAAAGAAAATTCGGCTACCTCCCTCTACACCCAAAACCGTCCACATTCATGACCATAATGATCAAAAATTGGCCAACCACACTTTCCATAACACTTCCCTTGAAAAAGGCCACATGTTCCCCTTACTTTCCCCTTTCTCTTGATTTCTTTCCTCACCTTCATCCTTTCCTATTTTCCTTAGCCATCTTGCCAAAAATAAAAAGTCCACCTTGCCTTATTTACATGCTTGGCCGACACTTAGGGAAAGAGTACAAAAATAATAGTCAAAATTTGCACATAATGGGATTTGAACCTCTTACCTCCAAGTACTTCATGTGGCGCCATATCCTTTTTACCAAATGCTCAATTATGCTAGCAAATTGAATACTTATTTTCATAAGTATTGATGCCACTTACTATTTCTCCTAAATTGGCTTAAACACCAAATTTTACTAAAGCCCAATTTGAACCCGAAACTTCATAGAACCCCGTAACTTTCTAAAATCACATTCCTAATAAGTCCAACTTGAAATAATGCCGTTCTCAAATTCCCATGAATTTTAAAACGCTTCTACGCTCAAGGCCCAATGGGCCCAATCCTACTAGGCGCAATTTCGGGATGTTACAATTCTACCCTCCTTAAAGAAATTTCGTCCTCGAAATTTCCAACCAACTACTAAACGCATCGCTCAAATCACACCACTATGCTTTCGCTGCGCACTCTGATCTTAATAACACCAATGTACTTTTAACATAATCTTGAATCCTCTTTCACGCAACCAAACATCTAACCACGAAGCAAGCGATTTATCTACCACTTATACCTAAAATTTTCTACATTCAATCATCACGTCCAACCATAACGTACGACTTGATGGTGATGAAACAATCCCGAGCCTTATGCTCCTTAGACCCGCATCTCAAGCATGCTCCTGACCTCCTCCAAAGCATTCTCCGGATGGCGCCGCAATAATCGCAAGCGGAAAGTTTGGACGTGCCTTAACACGCTTTACGGAATGAGACTGTGACCCAAGAGAACCACGATCTCTTTTTTTTCTTACAGTCCACACACTCAACTCGAAGTGCTTCACCAATTCCTTTAACCTCTTCCAATACTTCCTTAACTATCTGAGTCAGCTCGTCAGCCCCAGCTCGATCATGAGATCCCGTCTCAACCACTGGCGATGCCAGCGCCTCCCTTTCGGAAACATGCCCCGATGCTGAAGATCTATCCTTAGCACCTCGGCCTCTACCACGTCCACATCTATCGCGTCTATGTCCTTTAACGCTCATGTTCACTAATGTCGACTTAATCTTATTACGAGTCTTATGAATCAGTATAATTATTCAATGTTTATTAAACAATGTTTTATGGAGTATAGGAAGTAAAGTTGTTTTCGTAGTACGTATCTAAGGTCTCAATTTCTATAGTTTCAGCTCCTAAAGCTAAGAGTTCTAGAGTATTTCTACAGTCATACCACAATAATCATAAATTGAAAACATAACTTACTTGACTTGGTGCCGAATACCCGTGGTGCCATACTTCTTTTAACACATATATCTATAATTTAAAATTCATACAGCTTTTGAAAACGCTTTTGAACCTAAACCACAGTCGAGTTTTGAAACTTGGCTCTGATACCATAAAATGTAAGACCCCAAACCTGGCCTAGAAGTTAGACCCGAATCTGGTGTGTCATATGGAAGTAAAAACCATCTTTACGATTATTAAAAACTTGCTTGAGAAATACAGCCTCTTTGTTAAAACCAAAAACATTTAAGCAATTGCTAACTACTTGAAAACATAATAATCTTTAAAAACCTTTTTGGTGGCGAAAGCATATTTGAAATAAACAATTTACAAAAATGTGATGTTTAGAAATAGAGCTGCAGAAGTATTTTGAAATCGTTGCGGAAACATAGATAAAATACAAGTATTTTTGAAAGATTGATTGATGGGTCAATAATCAAGGTAGTGAACTTTAAAACTGTGTCTTTTGAAAATATCGTTTGAAAGTTCGAGTGAAAACTTCCGTGTTAAAATATTTATAAAAGTTTATTATGAAATCCATTTGTTAATCGATTTTGGAAAACCTTTATTTAAGTTTTTAGAAAAATTCTCGTTTTAATCAATTTAAGCAAAGTAATAAGTATATCAACCATAAAGAAAATAATAAAACACACTCCAGAGGCCTTATTATAACTTAAACAAAAATAGCAAAATAATAAAATAAACGGGAATAGAAATTTAAAATTTCATTAACACCATTTCTGAAGTATGGCCTCCACCGAGTCATCCATGGGCCCAAGTCTTCATTACGGAGCATTACCTACAAGGGTTAAGAAAAAGTGGGGTGAGTTACAAGAACTCAGTGTGAAATCCCCTTACCGTCATCCACTGGGCCTGAACCCGCTTAGAAATATCTTGGGCCTAAGCCCATTTAAGATAATCTTGGGCCGAAGCCCAATTATAAAACAGTATATATATATGAATGCAAAGTATGCAACCCAACCCATCCAACCAGTCTCTCCCTCGTACCAACCAGTCTCTCTTGTGGGGATCAAGTCAACCCGCCCCGCAAGTCTCTCCAATTTGCCCGTACCAACCAGTCTCTCCTGTGGGGATCAAGTCAACGCACCACTTGATCTCCAATTTGCGATCAAGCCGCCATTTAAACTATTTGTGGTGAGCCACGAGAATCATATATGGTAATATAATCGGCACTGACCTTAATCACGATGGCACAAAGCCATATTTAAATTGGCACATAGCCATTATCAAAATTTATGGCAGAGCCACCGGTCTTCACTTCTCTTCATTCAATTTTCCCATCCCATGCAACATATGAAGATGCAATATACATAGTAACATATAATATCCACATATAAATACAACCATTAATCTATAGAATATTTTTAATGAATCAGCCCATTAAAGCATTTTGTAATAAATCGGCCCACTAAAGCATTTTAACAATTCGGCCTGTAGGGGCATTTCGGTAATTCGGTCCATAAGGACATTTCGGTAAATCGGCCCATTATAACAATCTATCAAATTGGCCCATAGGGGCAATTTGGTAAATCAGTAATTTTACCCACTAAGGGTAATTAGGTAATCTCACAACCCAGGGGTATTTCGGTAATTTACACTCCAAGGGTATTTTGGTAATTTCGCAACCCCGAACTTAACTACTAATTTGGGCATAAAAATTTGAAACTGTCTATCTGCATCATACTGACTAAATTGACTATAACTCGAATTAGAAAACTCGAAATTTAAATCCGTAAATTTTCCTTGAAACTAGACTCATATATATTCTTACTACAATTTTTCTAGAATTTTTGGCTTAGCCGTTTAGGACATTTTATTCCTTAAAGTTTTCCTTGTTTCACTGTCCAACAATTCTGACCTCTCTTACCTTAATTTCAAATATCTCACTGTACGATTTTCATATACTGTTCCCACTTGTTTCTATTGAAAATACGTTCTCTAAGGAATCTATACATATAACTTATAACTCATAATTCACGTTGTACAATTTTAACCAATTTTTCCAAGACAGAACAGAGAACCGCGAAGTCGATCAGAACCAGTCTCACTAAAATTAAGATATCTCAGAATATAAAATTCCTTTTCCTTCTCCGTTTCTTCCATATCAAAATAGACACAGTAAGATTTAATTCTTTATCTTATTCACTTATTAATACTTTTATCCTATTTTCCGTGATTTTTCAAAATCACGTCACTATTGCTGACCAAAAACTGTTTCCTTGCAACCTATGGTTACCACTACGAATATATGCACGCCCGAGTGGTCACGGATGTCGGTTTCCGGTTTTCTTCAGTATTTCGACCGAATCATAGAACATATCATACAAACATTCAGAGAGGTATGAGATTACACACCATTTCAAACATGTATTCGGAAGGGTATGGGATTACACACCTTGATTACAAGTTGTGCTTCCTACCGTTTCAACACCACGAATGTGATCTCGCTCAGTGCACCAAAAATCGATCCTACCCTTAGGCTACTGAAATCCCGTCCTAACAATATTTGGTGAGGAAAAGATTCATTAGCAATTATCCCACCTTTGATCAAAACAAATCTTATAACAATGTTCTTACCCCACTTGCTTGACAAGTCGACGATAACGATTTGGTTAATACAAATCACTTGTGCTCCTTCACCTTGTTGAAAGCCCTAAATCCAACGATGGCCATATCACAGAAAAGAATGTAACTCAGACCCAACGAGAGAGAAAGAAGAACACTCAATTATTAAGGAAAAACTCGGATGAAACAAAGTTATCGACAAAGAGAGAACTACTACTTACCGATTGTTAATTTCCTTGTAGCACCACTCACTTAAATCACTACGAAAAGAGGATGATTTGATCACAAGGTAATGTCGAATTAAGAATAGAGAAAATGTTGATGAAAAGGTCAAAAGAAAAGAATGGATGGAGAGAAGAGTGCTAGATTGTTTCAGCTATCTAAGGGGAGATGAACAAAAAGGTGAGTGATTCGGCCAAACAAAGGAGAAAGATGTACACTCAAAGCTTGAAGATTCGGCAAGAAGGAGAAGGAAATTTGGAGAGAAAAAAAATGACACAAAAGTTGCAAATAGGAGTTTTTGGCCAAAACAACACCAAAACTTTTACCAATTTCCAAAGAAAATTCGGCTACCTCCCTCTACACCCAAAACCGTCCACATTCATGACCATAATGGTCAAAAATTGGCCAACCACACTTTCCATAACACTTCCCTTGAAAAAGGCCACATGTTCCCCTTACTTTCCCCTTTCTCTTGATTTCTTTCCTCACCTTCATCCTTTCCTATTTTCCTTAGCCATCTTGCCAAAAATAAAAAGTCCACCTTGCCTTATTTACATGCTTGGCTGACACTTAGGGAAAGAGTACAAAAATAATAGTCAAAATTTGCACATAATGGGATTTGAACCTCTTCCCTCCAAGTACTTCATGTGGCGCCATATCCTTTTTACCAAATGCTCAATTATGCTAGCAAATTGAATACTTATTTTCATAAGTATTGATGCCACTTACTATTTCTCCTAAATAGGCTTAAACACCAAATTTTACTAAAGCCCAACTTGAACCCGGAACTTCATAGAACCCCGTAACTTTCTAAAATCACCTTCCTAATAAGTCCAACTTGAAATAATTCTGTTCTCAAATTCCCATGAATTTTAAAATGCTTCTACGCTCAAGGCCCAATGGGCCCAATCCTACTAGGCCCAATTTTGGGATGTTACAGATTTTCTTGACCTCCCCATGAAAAATTGGGGTGGTTCCTCCAACCTGGATTATAATTGTTACTATAGGGGTTATTTTGAGATCTAAAATTGTTACCCATATAGTGAGCTTGCTCGTTTTCAATGCTCAGATTGTAAAGTGGATATTCTGTGTTGCTCATTCCTTCTCCATTTGTATCGCACTGCATAACTGGATGTACCTATGAGGAACCATAAAAACTATCAATATTTTTATTTAAGAGTTCTACCTGATTGGATAGCATGGTTACTGCGTCAAGGTTGGAAACTCTGGCTATTTTTGTTGGCCTTGTCCTTGTGACTTGCCACTGATAGTTATTCAGTGACATCTCTTCTATAAACTCGTAGGCCGCTTCAGGAGTTTTGTTGTTCAGCGTTCCGCCAGCGGCTGAATCAATTAACTGACTGGTTGAAGGGTTTACACCATTGTAAAAGGTTTAGACCTATAGCCACAAGGGTAATCCATGGTATGGGCACCTTCTCAATAGATCTTTGTATCTCTCCCATGCATCATAAAGTGTCTCTAAATCCATCTGCACAAAAGAAGAGATATCATTCCTTAACTTAGCCGTTTTAGCCGGCGGAAAATATTTTAATAAAAATTTTTCGGTCATTTGCTCCCATGTAGTGATTGATCCTCGTGGAAGAGAATTCAACCACTGTTTGGCTTTATTCCTCAAAGAAAAGGGAAATAATCGAAGACGAATGGCATCATTAGAAACACCATTTATTTTGAACGTATCGCAAAATTCTAGGAAATTTGCCAAGTGATTGTTTGGATCTTCATCCTGCAAACCATCAAACTAAACAAATTGCTGTATCATTTGAATTGTGTTAGGTTTCAGTTCAAAATTATTTGCAGCAATAGTAGGTCTAACAATACTTGATTCAGTACCAACTAAACTAGGCTTAGCATAATCATACATAGTACGAGGATCATGATTTTCGGCCACCTCTAGAGGTAGCGGATTATTCTCAGCCATCTCTTCTGTAGTATTGTTCTTGTCTTCTTGCTCTTTTTCTATGTAAGTTAAGCTTCGCCTTATTTCTCTACAATTTCTGCGAAGGGTTTCTTCGATATCACTGTCGTAAATTAAGGGTCCTGTCGGGTTCCTTCTAGTCATAAACTAGAGGTACCTACAAGGAACAAATAAAATAAAGAATATTAGCAATGTTAAAAATAAAATAAAAGTAAATTGCAAATAAAAAAAATGGCTAAAGTAACAAAAATTGAGCGTTCTTAATATTTTAGTTCCCCGGCAACGATGCCAAAAACTTTGATCGTGTGTCAGAGTCTTAAAAATTTATATAATGAATTATCTAGCCTAGAAACTAACTATGACAACGATTGAGGAAAGCGCACCTATCGAAAAGTAGTATAGTTTAGCGTCAAGACCGGATTGTCGAACCCAAGGGAACCAAAAGTACTAATACTAACTTTCTTTCTATTATTTAGCCTAAGAATTGAAGTGAATTATTGTTTAATCTAAAATTAACTAACTACTAAGCTAAAGATGCTAAGACGAAGGGAATGAATTCGGGAAATACTTGTGGGAAAAATGAATTAATTAAGATGATAACCAAGGAAGAATCCACCTAGACTTCACTTGTTATCTAACTCTGAACCAGACGATTTATTCACTTGACTTGATCCGTAGGATTCCCTAATGTATATTAATACCTCCGTCGAGGCTACTAACGTCTAACCCTAGGTTGATTAATTGAAATCTCTTTCTAATTAAAACCCCTAGAATTGCATTAACTCGATCTATGGACTCCCATATTAGGTTTGACCCTAATCCGGCAGATTTTCATCACCCTATCTCTAGACGCGCGAGCAACTCCGCTTAACTATTCTAGATCTACTCTTAGACATGGACTTTTAGTCCTCTTCCTAAGTACATCAATACTTGAATCAATATCCTGAAATATCAAAACAAGAATTAAGAACACATAATTAAGAACAAATCAAGTATTTATCATATAGTTCAGAAAACAATAACAAGATCCGTCTTAGGTTTTATCCTCCTTAGGTATCTGAGGGTTTAGTTCATAATCATAAAAATATACATCTCAGAAGAAAAGATAAAACAAAACATAAGAAAAACCCTAAAACCCCCTGAAGGAATTGAAGGAGAGATCTTTTGTCTTGAGTATGACTCTGGCTTCTTGAGATGAAGCTACTGGCTTTCTTCGAGTAAATCCCATGATTCTGACCTCTCTGGCTCGGCTCCTTGGCCTAGCTGGACGCCCCCTAAAGGTTGGCCTTTAGGGTGTTTATATAGGCTTTTGGAATGTTTTTCTTTGCCTCTAAGTACCCTAATCCGAATAAAATTCTTCTTTTCCACGGCAGGGACACGCCCGTGTGAATCAGCTTCAGGCCGTGTTCGAGCCTGCTAAAGGGGTACGGGTGTGGTGAAACCCCAGGCCATGTCGATGAAACATCCCAAACCCGGCCCACGAGCCTTGACCGGATCTGGTATGTTCCTTGAAGAAAACCAGTTCACGTTTCCTTTATTACCTTTGAAAAACTGTGGGTTTTGAAGAAAGTTTGTTTGTGGGTTGGGCTTGAGTTGAAAACAAGTTTGTTTTATGTTAAAACAAACCCATTTACCTCGAGTGACAAAATATTTAAAGTTTATTCTTAAACTAAATTGACTTAAGCTCTAATAAAATTTCGTCACATAGCAAATAGAACAGAAATTAACATAGTTCACTATGGCCTTATTACATCAAATAAAACCCCAAAATAAAATTTATAAAGTGATTATATAAATTAAAATGTCCAAATTAAATAAAACTTCAAGCTGAGCATGGCCACCACAAGTTCTGCCGTCTCGGTACATCACTGTTCATCACCTGAAACATGTCCCCACAATGGGGTGAGTCAACAGACTCAATGTGTACTACAACACTAAATCTTAACAACTTAGGCATACGTAATCACATCACATATCAATTCACATAATAGATCAAAATAATGATGCAATCCCAACCCAAACCTATATGCCATCCGCTACACATCCCGTACCAACCCGCACACAAGTGGGGACTACTAAGTCGACCCTCCATCCGCTACACACCATCGAAGGCGATCATTTGCGGTCGGCGTGCTCATCGCCCTTATGAGTATTCGTGGTCTTAGGTCACCACACTCAGATATCGTGGTCTTAGGTCACCACATTCAGATTATCGTGGTCTTAGGTCACCACATTCACTTCCCCTTTTCAATAACCCATGTGCCCCATAACATATATTATGCATTAACACGCCAACTTTCACATTCTTATCACATATTAAATATAACATGTTTCATAATCCTAGTAGGAGTAGGATACGTACCTGGGTACTTTGTACCATTCACGGTACCTTAGCCATATTCTTGCACATTCTTATAGTCACATACAAATTAAATAATGCCATAAATAAATTAAGAAGTAGTGTGAGGTACACACCTGATTAACTTAGCGTATTCCTTGAAATCCCGAAAAAAAGAAAAAAACCGATCTATCGCTTTAGATCCTTAATCCCTACATTTGGTCAATCCTTTACTATTTAGTAAAAGCCTATTCGGCCATAAGACTGAATCCCGAAGGATTATTGTAACTAAAACTTACCTTGTGCCTGATCAAATCCCGAAAACTTGCTGAGTTCCTCTTGAAATCGGCTATCCATTAAATCACTTAGCTATGTCAGTTTCCGGCTTTTGAATAAATAAGAAACAGTTCTAAATCCCAAAAATAGGCCTTGGCCGAATACCTTATATGCTTACCTTGTGGATTCTAAAGTCCCGAAAAGATTCACTTGCTTAGGGAGTTGTCAAAATACCTATGGACTCACGTTAGATCCGATTTCATCCTTAAACATAATTAATGGCCTTTGGCCGAATATTCACATGTCTTACCTTGAAGCTTTAAATCCCAAAAAATCCTCCTTTTAGTCGCCTACTCTGATAATCCCGAAAGATCCTTCCATATTTCGGCCAAAATCAATAATAGGGATTAGTCCCTAAATTTCGATAAGTCTACAATATAAAAGAATGGAAACCAAACTTGGATCTTACCCTTATTTGAAGAAATCGATTGCACCTTCACTTCAACCTTCAGGGATTCGGCTATGGCTAGATGATGATCTCACAACCTTCGACTTTTGGAAGGTTGAGAGAAAAAGAAAAAGGAAGAGAAGAAAGGTGAAGAAATCGGCTTGCTTTGCTAGAGATTTCGGTTTTGACAAGATAGCAGAGAAGAGAGGATTTTGCTAGGAAAATTCGGCAGAGGGAAGAGAATGAATGAATGGCCTTAGTTCTCCTCCTTGTGCCGAAATTACTAGGCCAAGACTCCCTTACTTGGCCACCACTCTTCTATTTTGATAGCTTTATCCCTTTAATTTAAAATTAAAAGAAATAATCCTTTTAATTATACCAATAATTATCCCTCATTTATCCACCTATTTAACCGAAATTTAAAGAGGATAAAACTCCTCTTTTAAGAGCCTTCATGCCGTCCAACTCCCTTGCTCCTTGTATCAAAATAAAAATCTTTTATTTTTCTTCCTATGTGACTCGAACCTTGGCCCCTTTCTCTTTGGACATGGCGTCACTTGCTAGGCCCTAAGTGGTGCCTTGTAGCCATTTTACCAAGGCTATTTTTATGTCATATTTCACATACATTTTCTCTTAAGACCACCTTGCCTTAGTTTCCCCTTTTTGAACTTTAAAACTAAACATTTCTATGACATTTCCTTACATTTCCAAGTTTCCAAAAATTTTCGTTTTCCTCTTTAAACTTGACATTTCCTTTCATTTCCAAGTTTCCAGAAATGTTCGCTTTCCTCTTTTGAATCATTTCTAAATCATTTCCTTACATTTCCTAGTTTCAAAAAATGTTCGCCTTCCTCTTTTGAATCATTTCTAAATCATTTCCTTACATTTCCTAGTTTCCAAAAATGTTCAGAATACATTCATAACACATAAGACATGTCATTTCGCACAATTAAACTGAAAATGCATAGGCCCTTTTCAGGATGTTACAGTTCTACCCCCCTTAAAATAATTTTGTCCTCGAAATTTCCTAGCTAAAATAATTGAGGGTATTGCCATCGTATTGCCTCTTCTGACTCCCACGAAGCTTCCTCCGATCCATGGTTGCGCCATAACACTTTGACTTGAGGAACTAACTTCCTCCGCAACATTTTCACGTCTCGTTCCAAAATCTGAATCGGCTCCTCTTCGTAGGATAAGTCTGGCCTTAGCTCCACCCCTTCAACCGGTACTACGTGAGATGGATCCGATCGATATCGCCGTAGCATGGAAACATGGAATACGTCGTGCATCTGCTTCAACTCTGATGGCAACTCTAACTGATATGCCACTGGTCCAACTCGCTTCAACACTCGATAGGGCCCTATAAACCTTGGGCTTAACTTCCCTTTGCGACCAAACCTCATCACCTTCTTCCAAGGTGAGACTTTCAGAAACACTTGATCTCCCACTTCAAACTCTATTTCCTTCCGTTTAAGGTCTGCGTACGACTTACGCCTATCGAGGCTTCTTTTTAACCGTGCCACGATTATCCGAACCTTCTCTTCGTTTACGCCACTAACTCGGGCCCAAAACTCGACGTTCTCTAACTCGAGTCAAACAAGTAGGTGTTCGACATTTCCGACCATACAACGCTTCATATGGTGCCATCCGAATGCTAGCCTGATAGCTATTATTGTAGGCGAACTCAGCTAAAGGCAAATAGTCTTCCCAACTTCCTCAGAAATCCATCACACAACCTCTCAACATATCCTCCAACACTTGTATAACCCGTTCGCATGCCGTCCGATTGTGGATGAAAAGCCGTAGTGAAGTCTAACTTAGTGCCTAAAGCTTGATGAAGTGCCCTCCAAAATCGAGGCGTAAACCTTGGGTCCCTATCGGAGATGATCGATACGATTACTCGTGCAACCTCACAATTTCCGTTACATATAATTTGGCCAACTTCAAGAGAATAATCCATTCTTCTTTGGAATGAAATGCGCGGACTTGGTCAAACGGTCCACTACTACCCATACCGAGTCCTTCTTAGTAGGCGTAAGGGAAGCCCACTAACGAAGTCCATGGTGATTCTTGCCCACTTCCATTGTGGAATCTCGATTGGTCAAGTAATCCCGATGGAACTTGGTGTTCAGCCTTAACTTGGCGACACGCGGACATTTTTCCCACGAATTCGGTAACTCCCGCTTAAGATCGAGGCCACGTAATCGTTCCCTTAAATCCTCTGTACAACTTAGTGCCTCGGGATGCATAGCATATGGGCTACTATGCGCTCCCGAAGAATCCTTTGTCTTAACTCCTCGTCTTTTGGCATACTGGACCTTTCCCTTGAAGCACAATACTCCTCATTGTTAACACCATAATCTTCTAACTCTCCGTTCACGCACTTGCTGTAGCTTAGCACTTAAGTCCTCATCCAACAATTGACTTTCCTTTACTTCATTCAACCACGTGGGTTTGACTTGCATTCCGCCGATGAGACTTCCATCATCATACAAACTTAAGCGTGCGAACATCGCCCTTAGATCCGACACCACTTTCGACTTAAGGCATACGCTACCACATTCGCCTTGCACAGGTGATACTCGATCGAACAATCATAATCCTTTAATAGCTCCACCCACCTTCGCTGTCTTAGGTCCAACTCCTTACGAGTCGGCAGATACTTTAGACTTTTGTGGTCTGTGTAGATCACCGACTTTTCTCCATAAAGGTAATGCCTCCACACCTTAAGAGCGAAGACCACTGCCGCCAATTCCAAGTCATGAGTTGGGTAGTTAACCTCATGAGGCCTTAACTATCGAGACGCATAAGCGACCACTTTTCCATCTTGCATTAGAACACACCCTAATCCCGTATAAGCGTCACGGTATACCACAAACTCCTTTCCCGCCTCCCATTTGAATTAACACCTGGAGCTTGGTCAAGACCTTCTTGAGCTTCTCAAAGCTCTGCTATTGCTTATCCGTCCATACAAAGGGTACTTCCTTCCTCAATAACTTTGTCAAAGCGCGGCTATTGGCGAGAACCCTTCTACAAACCTCCTGTAATAGCTTTGCCAAACCTAAGAAACTTCGGATTTCGACCATGGACCTAGGTGGTTTCCAATCCAACAACGCCTCGATCTTTCTAGGATCCACCCTTATTCCCTCTGCGGATACCATGTCCTAAGAATACCACCTCCTTAAGCCAAAATTCACACTTGTTGAATTTGGCATGAAGCTTCTTTTCCTTAATACTTGTAGCACTATCCGTAGGTGCTCATCATGCTCATCCTCCGACTTGAGTATACTAAGATGTCGTTGATGAACACGACGACGAACCTATCCAAGTAGGGTTGGAAGACCCGATTCATCATATCCATGAACGCGGCTTGAGCATTCGTCAACCCAAACGGCATTACTACAAACTCATAATGGTCGTATCTTGTCCTAAAGGCGGTCTTATGGATATCTGCCTCCTTGTAACACCCCAAACCCAGTCAGTACACCACGACCGAATCTGGTATGTTACGGGGAAAATTGTATTTGAGAGGTTAGGTTTCGGTGAAAGGTTTAACGAAAACTCTTTGATGTATCCGTACTTTAAAAAAAAAAAAAAAAAAAAAAACCTTGGGCATGATTGTTTTAAAACCGGTAGTGCATTTTGAAGACACGGGAATTTGAAAGCTTAGTTGAAAAGTAAGTTTTTATCATTTAGAAGGCCGAGAAATTCCTTTTAGTTACTTAAAAACATTTTGAACTTAGTGTGGAAGATCACAAGTTTATAAAATATTTCGATTATGCGTTCATTTAAAGATTTTAATGTGATACCCGTTGGTAAAGTTTAAAACATATCGCTTTGTAGTCTTGAAAACCGTTTCATTCCAAGTTTTATCCATTATTAACTTGATAATTTATTAAGGCTAAATTGAAATCAAATTTTAAGCATATAAATAATCAAAGCATAATTTTAAAAGGCCATTTACAATCCCAACAAAACCAAATGAAAATAAATGAAATAAAGTACCAAGTGCTTAAATCGATTGCAAAATCGACTTTATTCATGGCATGGTCACCTCGAGTCCACCCGGCTCCATGTCCGCGATCTAAGTGTCACTGAAATGATAAGGGAGAAGGTGAGTCGCAAGACTCGGTGCATAAATCCCCCTCCCGATTAATACAACATACTAACACATACAATACAGAGCAATGTCATTAATGCACCCAATCCTAGCCATCCACAACACCTTTTCTACCCGTGTGGTACCAAACCACTGGTGGTGCCAAACCACCGGTGACCCAAAGTCACGATATCCATAAGTGTGGTGCCAAACCACTTTGGTGACCCAAAGTCACGAAGAATCCAATGATGGGGCCAACCCATCGTGTGATACCAAATCACCGGCGACGATCCCATATCTCAAAAGTAGGGCCAACCCACGTTGGTGTTAACCACGAGGGACGAGTCGCTATGAGGTGCCAAACCTCACGGTGTCCCAAAGACACGAATGTGATACCAAATCACCGGTGACCGAAGTCACGAATCAAGTGATGGGGCCAACCCATCGTGTGATACCAAATCACCGGCGTCAATCCCGTATTATCAATCGTGGGGCCAACCCTTTGTGGTGCTAAGCCACCGGGACGAGACGCTATGAGGTGCCAAACCTCGTGACCCAAAGTCACAAAATAATCTGTGGTACCAAACCACTTTGGAGGTGCCAAACCTCTGGTGTCCCAAAGACACGGATATCATATTCCCCCTCCTCTCATATCACCCATTATCATACCGACTCATGTAAAGTATGCAAATCATACAAATCATGCTACATGTTTAATGTTGCATCTCATAACACATACATCATAGGTCATGATCTCAAGTATATCAACAATAGAACTCGTAATGAAACGGACTTACCCGAATCGCGCACATACCCAATCGGGTATCATATCAATCAACCATCTTTGTTTGGCTTTATTAAATAATCGATTATTAAGCATATTACTAAGCAAAGAGTGTGTTAGTTTACACACTGTTAAAGCGCAAGCCTTAATCCCAAGGAACCGATCTAAGACCCTCGATTATCTTGCTCCTATAATCGGCCACATATGAGATTAGCACCTAGGCCATTCGGCCAAAACCATTAAACAAAAGGGTTAACGTTTGAACCCTTACCTTACACTTGATTTGGTTTCCTACCAAATCCGAACCAAACGATGGTTCTTCTTATGCACACGGCACACCCTATTAAGAGGAAAGATTAATCCTTTGAAACTTTGACTTAACGAAACTAAAAGGGTGGACTAAAACAACCAACCCTTACCACCACTTACCAATCGATTAACAGAGGAAGACGGCTCCTCTTGCTTGCTTCCAAAATCCTGGATGCCCTATGATAAAATCGATTCCAACACAAAAGATTAACTCCTATAAACAAAGGCCAAAATCGGCTCTTAACCAAACCAAAATCGACAAAGAACAAGGGAGAAGAGAAATGAACATTCTGCCAACCACTTACCTTGCTCTAAACCCGATTGGACACCACACACAAGAGAGACCGCACCACACCAATATTCGGCCAAGACTTAAACAAAAAGGAGAAGAAGATTCGGCCTTACACAAAGAAGGAGAACACAAGAGAAAGATGAAAAGAAAGGGGTTGATATTCGGCCAATAATGAAATGGGAAAAAGAAGAAGAAGAAGGAAAGTACTTTCGGTTTTGAAAAGAAGAAGGAATGGAGAAAATGTTTTGGGGAATAACTTTCAGCTATCAAGGTTTCAAGAGAAGAAAGGAAGAAAGTATGAGAAGAATAGGGTACTAATTTCGGTTTACACAAATGAAAAAGAAAGAAAGATGGAAGAGAACATTCGGCTATCAAAGAATATCAAGAGAAACAAGCAATTTTTGGCAAGTATGTGCTTGGACTTTCTAGTTTCAAGAAGAAAATGCAGAAACTCACTTGAAATTTCGGCTTGCTTTTGTCAAAAGAAGGATTTTGGCTTACACAAATTTGACCGAAAATGCTCCAAAATGCCAAAAAAATTTGACCCTCTTCACTTACCCACTTACCAAACCGGCCACTCCCCATGAAGCACCCAACATTCGGCCACTACCTCCAAACACTCCCAACCACTAATTCAAACTAGTTTGAACTAGTCAACCTCCACAATTTACTCTCCACCCACCATTTGAACAATTTGACTTGGTCTATGGCGAGTTTGAATCGCCCACAATTTCTTCTTCTCCCTAGTCAAAATGGAAGCAAAAATATGAGACTTCTGCGGCTTGAACACAGGACCTCCTTCCCTGCAAGTGACGCCAATCCCAAGCTCCAAGTGGCGCCTAACTTGCCACTCTACTAGCTCAATTCTTGTGCTAACATTCTCCTAAAAATATTTATAAACCCCAGCTCATTCTGCTCCCCTCACCTAAAGCTTAAAACTAAAGTTTCCCCAACCACTCAAAGCTTACCTTTGTAACACCCTGAATTAGGGGTTATTTGTAAATTAAATAAATTTCATGTGGACTTCAAGAAATAAATAAATATTATTTTATTTAGCATGATTTAGGGTCTAGAAATAACCCTGATTTAGGTCGAATTTGGGTTAAAAAAAAAGAAGAATTAAATTAAAGTACTTAAAAGGAGGGAGCTAGGTGGAGATAGGGTTTAAATAAAAATTGAGGGAAACATGACACAAGAATGCATTTGGTGTAGTGGCTTGGTGCGTCTAAGGGAGGGTTACAAGGGAGGAGGTTCGATCCGTGGAAGCAGCAAGGGGAATTGTTTTTTTGGCGTTAAAGGAAGGGCCCAGGTAAGGAAGGCCTTAAAGAAATTTTGGGTAAGGTTCATGGCATGAAAGTTTAATGAGGAGAAGTGGCAAAGGACGTTGGAGAGTGAGGGCTGCAGTGAGGACTCGGGTTCGACTCATGGTAGGCGCAATGACGTTGTTTTTTTTTAGGCTTTGGCGTTGAAAGGAAAAAGGGCCCAGTTATAAAGGCTTTATAAAAATGGAGAAGGGATTTGACATGAAAGTCAGGTTGGAAGAGTTGGTTTGGGGCGCTTAAAAGGAGGTTGCTGCCTGCTGCTGTGGACAGGTCGCTGGTTCGAATAATACCAGCAGCATCTTGGATTTTTTTTTATTTTTGTATTTTTTTCTTCTTCCTTCGTTGTGCTGGCGTATAAAGGGGGAATTTGGTTCAATTTAGGACTCCTAATTAGGCATATTTTTATGTCATAATTAGCTGGAAGAGGGGGAATTTTAGTGTTTTATTTGCTATTAAATTGTTGAGGGGATTAGGAGATTAAAGCTAGATTTATTTTGTGATAATTCAAGGCTAAAAATTATCACAAAATAAAGAGAATTTGGTGACTTTGGGACTCGTGAGGGTCTGTCCATAATTATTTTACAAAGAAAGAAGGGCCAAAAGTTCTTTAATTTTTCTCTTCTCTTTCTCACTTGTTCTTGCCAAAATTCCCCTAAGCAATTGCTCAATTCTCAGCTTCTTTTCTTCTTCTTTTACAAGCCGAAAACCCCTTGAACGCCTACCACCTTTTGCCAAAATCTCCCTGGACAAAGCGCCCAAAATCTCTCAAAATTCCAGCATCATCTCTTGTTTTCCTTAGCTGAATCTACTCCCCTATTTGGTGCAAGTGTTGGCCCGAACATCAAAGCAAAGGGTGCTCTTTTTCTTCAATCGATTAGAACAGGAAGCTTTCGGGAATTATTTTTCAAGGAAAGTCGGTAAGCACATTCGGCTAAAGGCCTTTCAATTAAAATTCTATGATTAAATGCCGAAACTAACGTATGCCATGGATTTAGGGACTAAGTTAGGCTTGGGATTTGATTGGAAATCAAATCCATTCAAGGGACAAAAATCTAGTGTTGTAGATCGGATCTTGGGATCTAGGAATTTGGTAAAAAACAGTGTGTAAACTCTTTACACACTTTATTATTAAACTTACAATATTATTGTCTTGTGTATGAATTTTGGTAGTGACCTATGATATGCTTGTGGGCTTAATCATGGATTAGGGTAAGTCCCCTAATTTGTGATTTTGATATATGATTTGTATGCCATCACATGATGATTAAATGCTATGATATGATTTATGAAATTTTTATTAAAGCATGTGATGGTGGGATTGATGAGAGGAGGGGATGAAATATGGGTATCGTCGGTGGTTTTGACCACAAGATGGGTTGGCCCCATCAGATTATTTGTGACCTATGGTCATCGGTGGTTTTGACCACAACGATTAATTATTTGCGACTAAGTCCCGGTGGTTTGGTACCACCGATGGTTTTGACCACATTTGATACATTGTGACCTATGGTCATCGGTGGTTTTGACCACACGATGGGTTGGCCCCATCATCCGATTTGTGACTCTAAGTCATCGGTGGTTACGACCACCGGTGGTTTTGACCACACGGGGTAGGAAAGGAGTATGGATGGTTAGGTTGGGTTGCATGTGCATGTTTATTAATGACTTGTGTATGAGTTATCTTCTTAGGGTGGGGATTACACATTGAGTCTTGGTGACTCACCCCTTCCTTTACCATTTTGCAGATGAGTAGAACGCGGAGATGGAGTAGGAGAGGACTCGAGGCGGCCATGCTTATCGTTGGATTTGATTTACCTTGCCATTGTTGAAATTAATTATTTTCTAAGTCTTTTATTTTTGTTAAGTTGTAATAAGGCCTCCTAGAATTATTTTATTATTGTTACATACTTTGAATATTTGTTTAAACTATTTAATTATGTTAATAATGAGTTCACATTTTTTTCCAAATCGAACGAAAAATGTTTTAAAGTACCGTCGGGTACATTTGAAAACTATAAACAACTCGACTTAATAAATATTTTTTAAACAACACTAAGTATGGTTTTTAACAAGAGACTTGAAGTTGAAAGATTTTAAACAAAACTTAAATCGGTTTTTAAATGGTTCTCAAATTGTTTTCTCTGTAGCAAACCAAATTCGGTCGTAATGTTGGGGCGGGTTTGGGGTGTTACAAATGGTATCGAGCCGGTTCAAAGCTCGGCTGTGGGGGGGCCCAAGGCCCAAAAATGTTTTAGTAGGCCTTTTGAATTGTTTTTGGGTTTTAAGCAAAGCGATGGCCCGAGTCTCCAGGCACCAATCCGCCTGTAAGTACATCTAAACCTTTTTGTGAAATATATTCTGTAGAAGGGTAGGAAGCATGGAACGTGGATAGTATGATAAGTGCTTTAAACTTTAGGACTAGTTACCCCAAACAAAGACATAAGACTTTAAAAGCCTAATTAAACAAACCTACGACCAAGTCGCCGAGTTAGGGTGTGGTAACCCTTGTGCGCATGTCTAGGATTGGATCAGGAAGAGCTTGGTACTTAGCAGTCCTCGTGACTCACCTCCTCTTCGCGGGATTCCTACCTAGTGCGTAGCTTCGGTTCACCCTAACCAAGAGGACTCGGTCTTAGGCTAAACACGTTAAATAAAACCCGAAAGGGATTAGCCATGTTTTATGGAAACTCTAGTTTTAAAATCATTAAAGCATCTCTTTTTAATAGTAGCGAGAATTTATTTTTGGAAAATTTTCAAAATATTTTTAACTTACCAAAATTACCAAAATGCCCCTGTAGACAAAATTACCAAAAATACCCCTGGGTTAGAAATGGGCAGAAATGTCCGAAGAGTGAATAAGTATGAAAGGTATTAGGGAATGGATGAGCCCTTCTGTGTGAACTAGGGTAGAAGATTTAAAACATTGTGTGATCGAAAGAATCTCTATTACACTCTCCTCATAAAATTTCTTCGCGGATAACCAAGTGAAACAAATACTAATGCATAAAACTTTTTAATCAGATTAAATCGCGACGTTAGAAATGAGTTCTAGGGGATGTGTTAGATTTGTTAAGATTAGAGTGCGCAGCATAAGCGTAGTACGGTGAGTTAAGATGTACGGTTATTCGTTAGTAAGTAATTTCGAGGACGAAATTATTTTAAGGGGGTAGAAGCTGTAACACCACGAATTAGGGGTTATTTGTAAATTAAATAAATTTCATGTGGACTTCAAGAAATAAATAAATATTATTTTATTTAGCATGATTTAGGGTCTAGAAATAACCTCGATTTAGGTCGAATTTGGGTTAAAAAAAGAAGAATTAAATTAAAGTACTTAAAAGGAGGGAGCTAGGTGGAGATAGGGTTTAAATAAAAATTGAGGGAAACATGACACAAGAATGCATTTGGTGTAGTGGCTTGGTGCGTCTAAGGGAGGGTTACAAGGGAGGAGGTTCGATCCGTGGGCGCAAAGAAGGGAATTGTTTTTTTGGCGTTAAAGGAAGGCCCTGGTAAGGAAGGCCTTAAAGATATTTTGGGTAAGGTTCATGGCATGAAAGTTTAATGAGGAGAAGTGGCAAAGGGCGTTGGAGAGTGAGGGTCTGCAGTGAGGACTCGGGTTCGACTCATGGTAGGCGCAATGACGTTGTTTTTTTAGGCTTTGGCGTTGAAAGGAAAAAGGGCCCGATTATAAAGGCTTTATAAAAATGGAGAAGGGATTTGACATGAAAGTCAGGTTGGAAGAGTTGGTTTGGGGCGCTTAAAAGGAGTTTTTTCTTTCTTTGTGGGCCAGTGTTGGTTCGAATAATACCAAAGACATCTTGGATTTTTTTTTATTTTTGTATTTTTTTCTTCTTCCTTCGTTGTCTTTGGCGTATAAAGGGGGAATTTGGTTCAATTTAGGACTCCTAATTAGGCATATTTTTATGTCATAATTAGCTGAAGAGGGGAATTTTAGTGTTTTATTTGCTATTAAATTGTTGAGGGATTAGGAGATTAAAGCTAGATTTATTTTGTGATAATTCAAGGCTAAAAATTATCACAAAATAAAAAGAGAATTTGACTTTGGGACTCGTAGGGGCTGTCCATAATTATTTTACAAACAAAGAAGGGCCAAAAGTTCTTTAATTTTTCTCTTCTCTTTCTCACTTGTTCTCGCTAAAATTCCCTAAGCAATTGCTCAATTCTCCAGCTTCTTTTCTTCTTCTTTTACAAGCCGAAAACCCCCTTGAACGCCTACCACCTTGTCGCCAAAATCTCCCGGATAAAGCGCCCAAAATCTCTCAAAATTCCAGCATCATCTCTTGTTTTCCTTAGCTGAATCTACTCCCCCTATTTGGTGCAGTGTTGGCCGAACTCAAAGCAAAGGGTGCTCTTTTTCTTCAATCGATTAGAACAGGGAAGCTTTCGGGAATTATTTTTCAAGGAAAGTCGGTAAGCACATTCGGCTAAAGGCCTTTCAATTAAAAATTCTATGATTAAATGCCGAAACTAACGTATGCCATGGATTTAGGGACTAAGTTAGGCTTCGGGATTTGATTGGAAATCAAATCCATTCAAGGGACAAAAATCTAGTGTTGTAGATCGGATCTTCGGGATCTAGGAATTTCGGTAAAAAAACAGGTGTGTAAACTCTTTACACACTTTATTATTAAACTTACAATATTATTGTCTTGTGTATGAATTTTGGTAGTGACCTATGATATGCTTGTGGGCTTAATCATGGATTCCGGGTAAGTCCCCTAATTTGTGATTTTGATATATGATTTGTATGCCATCACATGATGATTAAATGCTATGATATGATTTATGAAATTTTTATTAAAGCATGTGATGGTGGGATTGATGAGAGGAGGGGGATGAAATATGGACTGTCGTCAGTGGTTTTGACCACAAGATGGGTTGGCCCCATCAGATTATTTGTGACCTATGGTCATCAGTGGTTTTGACCACAACGATTAATTATTTGCGACTAAGTCCCGGTGGTTTGGTACCACCAAAGTGGTTTTGACCACATTTGATACATTGTGACCTATGGTCATCGGTGGTTTTGACCACACGATGGGTTGGCCCCATCATCCGATTTGTGACTCTAAGTCATCGGTGGTTACGACCACCGGTGGTTTTGACCACACGGGGTAGGAAAGGAGTATGGATGGTTAGGTTGGGTTGCATGTGCATGTTTATTAATGACTTGTGTATGAGTTATCTTACCGGGTGGGGATTACACACTCGAGTCTTGGTGACTCACCCCCTTCCTTTACCATTTTGCGGATGAGTAGAACGCGGAGATGGAGCCGGAGGACTCGAGGCGGCCATGCTTATCGTTGGATTTGATTTACCTTGCCATTGTTGAAATTAATTATTTTCTAAGTCTTTTATTTTTGTTAAGTTGTAATAAGGCCTCCTAGAATTATTTTATTATTGTTACATACTTTGAATATTTGTTTAAACTATTTAATTATGTTAATAATGAGTTCACATTTTTTTCCAAATCGAACGAAAAATGTTTTAAAGTACCGTCGGGTACATTTGAAAACTATAAACAACTCGACTTAATAAATATTTTTTTAAACAACACTAAGTATGGTTTTTAACAAGAGACTTGAAGTTGAAAGATTTTCGACAAAACTTAAATCGGTTTTTAAATGGTTCTCAAATTGTTTTCTCTGTAGCAAACCAAATTCGGTCGTAATGTTTGGGCCGGGTTTGGGGTGTTACATACACCAAGCTTACAACTAAGCCCCAAAACAATTGAAACACAACATTGCATGCCAAATACATGCAAACAATGCAATAATCAAAATAGCCCCTAACCCGGGATATTACAGTTCTACCCCCCTTAAAAATAATTTCGGCCGCCTCATCATATCCTCTAGTTCCCACGTAGCTTCTTTTACGCCATGATTCCGCCATAGCACCTTTACCAAAGGAACTGACTTTCTACGCAGAACCTTCACATCTCGGTCTAGAATCGCAGACCGGTTCTTCTTCCATGGTCAAATCCAGATTTACCTCGATCTCTCCACCGCTACGACATGCGATGGATCCGAACGATAGCGCCTAAGCATCGAAACGTGAAATACGTCGTGAATCTGACTTAGCTCTGCTGGTAACTCAAGCTGATAAGCTACTAGTCCCACTCGTCTCAGTACCTTATACGGCCCAATAAACCTCGGACTTAACTTGCCCTTCTTCCGAACCTCAACACTTTCTTCCATGGCGAGACCTTGAGAAAAACTTGATCTCCCACAAAGAAATTCTATATCTCTCGCTGAGATCGGCATAAGACTTACGCTCGTCCGAAGCTTCCTTCAACCGAGCTGAATAAACTTAACCTTGTCTTCGCCTCTGCGCAACCAACTCTGGTCCCAACAACTGACGTTCACCCAACTCCGTCCAACATGTAGGTGAGCGACACTTCCTACCATACAACGCCTCATATGGTGCCATCTTGATACTTGCTTGATAACTATTGTTGTAGGTGAACTCGGCTAATGCCGAAACTCCTCCCAACTACCTGAAGTCCAAAACATGCCTCTCAAAGCATATCCTCTAAGATCTGTATAACCCTCTCCGACTGCCCGTCAGACTGTGGGTGAAATGCCGTGCTGAAATCCAACCGCGTACCCAGAGCCTGATGCAACACTTTCCAGAACCTTGATGTAAATCTTGGATCCCTATCCGAGATGATCGATACTGGCACACCGTGCAGCCTCACTATCTCGACACATCTGGCTTTGCCAACCTCGAAGGGAGTAATCGACCCTCACCGAATAAAATGAGATGATTTAGTTAGACGATCCACAATTACCCAAACTGAGTCCTTCTTGCTTGGCGTAAGAGGTAATCCACTAAAAAAATCCATAGTTATCCTTTCCCACTTCCACTGGGGAATCTTCACTGGCTGAAGCAACCCTGACGGCAACTGATGTTCAGCCTTGACCTGCTGACATGTCAGACACTTTCCAACAAACTCTGTCACCTCTCTCTTCAGACCTGGCCACCAAAACTACTCTCTTAGATCCCTATACATCTTGCTACCTCTAGGATGCATAGCGTACGGGCTGCTATGGGCGTCCTGAAGAATCCTCTGCCTTAACTTGATATCCTTCGGCATACAAGCTCTCCCTTGAAAACACAGCACCCCATCACTAGACACATCACGTAACCCTCCAAACCACCATCCCGCACTTGCAACCTCCGCGCATTCGTAACCTCATCCACTAATCTGTTTCCCCCGATCCGCACAACCCAAGTAGGCTTAACTGCGCAGCTCTGCGCGAATAATACTTCCGTCGTCATACAAACTCAAATGGGCAAACATCGCTCTTAAGTCCGATACAACCTTACGGCTCAACGCGTCTGCCACCACGTTAGCCTTGCCCGGATGATATTCAATCGAATAGTCGTAGTCCTTGAGCAACTCAATCCATCTCTACGCCTCAAATTCAAATCTTTATGAGTTAAAAGGTACTTGAGACTCTTATGATGCGTGTAGACTATCGATCTCTCTCCGTACAAGTAGTGCCTCCAAATTTTCAAGGCGAAGACTCTCGCTGCTAACTCCAAGTCGTGCGTCGGATAATTGACCTCATGTGGCTCTCAGTGCCTAGATGCATACGCCACAACCTCCCCTTCCCGCATCAAGACACAACCCAATCCCGTATGTGATGCATCGCAATACACTACGAATTCCTTTCTGTCTCAAAGTTGAATCGAGCAGAGCCTCGGTCAAAATCTTCTTTAACTTGTCGAAACTCTTCATTGCTGTTTCTCACCCAAACAAACGGAACTCCTTTCCTTAATGACTTAGTCATCGGTGCTGCAATCAATGAAACTCCTTCTACAAATCTTGGTAGTATCCCGCCAAACCCGTAAAACTCGAATCTCGACCATCGACTTAGGCGGCTTCCAATCCAAAATCGCCTCAATCTTCCGAGGATCCACCTAATCCCCTCGGCCGACACTACATGACCCAAGAAAGTCACCTCCTAAGCGTAACTCGCACTTACTAAACTTAGCATAAAGTCGCTTCTCCTCAAAATCTGCAAAGCACCACTCGCAAATGCGCATCATGCTCCTCTTCCGACCTTGAGTACACCAGGATGTCGTCGATAAAAACCACAACGAACTTATCCAAAATCTTTGGAACACCCTATTCATCATATCCATGAATCTTTGCCGTGGCGTTAGTCAACCCAAACGACATTACCAAAAATTTGTAGTGCCCATACCGAGTGTAAGCGTTTGTCTTGTGGATATCCGCCTTCTTTACCTTTAATTGGTGATACCGGACCTTAAATCGATCTTCGAGAATACCGAATCACCCCGGTGATCAAACAAGTCATCTATTCGTGGCAAGCGGATACTTGTTTTTGATCGTCACTTATTCAATTGGCGGTAATCTATGCACATTCGCATCGCATCGTCTTTCTTCTTGACAAAGAGTATGGCGCTCCCCAAGGTGAAACACTTGGCCTGATAAAGCCTCGATCCAACAACTCCTGGATTTGAGCCTTTAATTCCACTAATTCCTTTGGCGCCATCCTATACGGAGCAATAGACACTGGCGCAGTTCCGGGTAGCAGATCTATCCCGAACTCTACCTCGCGATCCGGTGGCAAACCCGAAGCTCCTCCGAAACACATCAACAAATTCCTTAACCGTTCGGACCTCCTCACAAGCAGACTCCTTAGCCTCCAAGGCATACACATGAACCACATATGCTTCACGGCCCTTCTTCCGACCATCTTCTCACCTTGAGAGCGGATACCACGTTGGATAAGTAATCTCTTCTATTACCTATCATGACCACCTCATCACCTCACTGTCTTTAGAACCATGTGCTTAGCCGCTGTGAGCCCAACCTCGCCTGGTGCTTAACCAACCAGTCCATCCCCAGAATCAGATCGAACTCCCCAAACGGCAGTTCCATCAGATCAGCCACAAACACTACCCCTTGGAGTTCTAGGGGTACGTCTCTATATAGCTTATCTACAATACTGAGTGACCTAGAGGGCTAATTACTGTCACCTGCCTAGAAGTAGTCTCAGAGTCTAAATCCATGGTCTCTACTATGCTACTGGCAACGTATGAATGCGTTGAACCCACATCAATCAAAGCAAAGTATAAGGAGAACCAAAGATCAAAAACGCATCGGTTATGACGCCCGGTGCGTCGCCTCTCCTCGGCGCCTCATTGCATACACCAACCCAGTCGTCTTGCATTAGAACTACCCGCACCTCGCCCGGTGCTCGCGCCCCGACGAACCATTGCCTCTCTGTCATTACCACGACCCTTTACGGTGGCGGTCCATTATTCCCGAATCGAGTACGGCCACGACCTCGGATGAATCCTAGCCAACTTACGCGGACGGTCTCTCACACGGTGATCCAATGAGCCACACTCAAAACATCCTTTTCCACCGGTCCAAAGATCCTCCCCAATGAGATTTCCCACAACAGCTTGCACTGCATGCGGGTCCCTCGATTAGCGGCAATAGACCTACTGGATCGATTTGGCCCACTGCTTAGCCCTTTTTCGAGGATTACCCGATGACCCGGAAGATCCAAAACTCCTCTTATGTCCTTTCCTATCCACGTTTTGCCTCACTGCAGACTCCTTCACTCCTTCGGCTACCTTAGCCTTCTCAACTAGGACGGCAAACTCACGCTCCTGCTTGTGTGGAGCAATCAGCGATCTTAATTCATCTCTCGAGACCATCCTCAAATCAAACACACCTCTCGTGTTCGGTAGCCACAATGCCCCTAGCATACCGGCTCGATCTCAAGAATTTCGCCTCGACTCAGAGCACGCACTTGCTCCTCGAACCAGCCTCGAAATGCTTTTCGTTGCTCATCAATGTAGCTAGATCCAATGTACTTTTTTCTCGATATGCACTTTGAAATAATCCCAAGTAAGATCCTCATCGTAGTATCGTCCCGAACCGTGAGCCACCACTGGTATGACTCATCCGAAGAAGCGATACTACCCCTTTCGGCTTCTCCTCGCAGATCAAGTCCGGATCATCCATGATCCGCTCCGTCGCCTCCGGCCAATACTCGGCCGTCTTTGAGCAACACCGAAACACCTCGAAATACTTCCGCCCCATTTTCTCGGAGTCGCTCGGCCATAGATTTTCGAACACCTGCGCCTCCACCTACTCCAGCCTACCCTTTCAAAGACTCGCAAAGATCGCATGCGACATCTGCGTCATCCGATCCGATCTCGAAACTCACCACCTCCACGGTGGTGGTGGTACCGTATCTCATTCTCGACTTCGACGGACTCCTACAGTTTAGAAACCGTCATCCTACCCCGACCGCGTCCACGTGTATTACGACCCGACCTCGAGTGCTCATGACTAAAATCTCGACTTATCGATTTAGAAGTTTTATGCATCGCATTACCTTTTCCACTTTGTCTTTTAAAGCAAAGTCTTATGAATATTTCTTATTAAAGAAGTTTTGTTTTTCGCAAGTCCACTGAGTCCTATCGGTTTCGGTTTCTAAAGTAATCCACTATTGCTAGTCTTTCAATCATATCACACCCATCAATCACAAGAAATAGTAAGAGGTACCTACCTGGGCAGATTGGTGCCGGAGACTCGGTGCCATGCCTTTCAAACCATATACTTTAAAACAAAACACTTAAAAACCAATATTTAACACATTTTGGGCCTCGAGCCCACAGCCGAGCTTTTGAACTTAGCTCTGATACCACAAATGTAACACCCCAAACCCGGTCAGTACACCACGACCGAATCTGGTATGTTACGGGGAAAATCGTATTTGAGAGGTTAGGTTTCCGGTGAAAGGTTTAATGAAAACTCTTTAATGTATCCGTACTTGTAAAAAAAACCTTGGGCATGATTGTTTTAAAACCGGTAGTGCATTTTGAAGACCCGGGAATTTGAAAGCTTAGTTGAAAAGTAAGTTTTTATCATTTAGAAGGCCGAGAAATTCCTTTTAGTTACTTAAAAACATTTTGAACTTAGTGTGGAAGATCACAAGTTTAGAAAATATTTGAGTTGCGTTCATTTAAAGATTTTAATGTGATACAGTTGGTAAAGTTTAAAACATATCGCTTTGTAGTCTTGAAAACCGTTTCATTCCAAGTTTTATCCATTATTAACCCAAGAATTTATTAAGGCTAAATTAAAATCAAATTTTAAGCATATAAATAATCAAAGCATAATTTTAAAAGGCCATTTACAATCCCAACAAAACCAAATGAAAATAAATGAAATAAAGTACCAAGTGCTTAAATCAGTACAAAACCGACTTTATTCATGGCATGGTCACCTCGAGTCCACACGGCTCCATGTCCGCGATCTAAGTGTCACCTGAAATGATAAGGGAGAAGGTGAGTCGCAAGACTCGGTGCATAAATCCCCTCCGATTAATACAACATACTAACACACACAATACAGAGCAATGTCATTAATGCACCCAATCCTAGCCATCCACAACACCTTTTCTACCCCGTGTGGTACCAAACCACTGGTGGTGCCAAACCACTGGTGACCCAAAGTCACGATATCCATAAGTGTGGTGCCAAACCACCTGGTGACCCAAAGTCACGAAGAATCCAATGATGGGGCCAACCCATCGTGTGATACCAAATCATGGCGACGATCCCATATCTCAAAAAGTGGGGCCAACCCACGGTGGTGTTAACCACGTGGACGAAGTCGCTATGAGGTGCCAAACCTGCGTGTCCCAAAGACACGAATGTGATACCAAATCACCGTGACCGAAGTCACGAATCAAGTGATGGGGCCAACCCATCGTGTGATACCAAATCTTTGGCGTCAATCCCGTATTATCAGCGTGGGGCCAACCCACTGTGGTGCTAAGCCACTGGGACGAGACGCTATGAGGTGCCAAACCTCTGGTGTCCCAAAGACACGGATATCATATTCCCCCTCCTCTCATATCACCCATTATCATACCGACTCATGTAAAGTATGCAAATCATACAAATCATGCTACATGTTTAATGTTGCATCTCCTAACACATACATCATAGGTCATGATCTCAAGTATATCAACAATAGAACTCGTAATGAAACGGACTTACCCGAATCCGTGCACATACCCAATCGGGTATCATATCAATCAACCATACCATTTTGGCTTTATTAAATAATCAGATTATTAAGCATATTACTAAGAAAAGAGTGTGTTAGTTTACACACCTGTTAAAACGCAAGCCTTAATCCCAAGGAACCGATCTAAGACCCTCGATTATCTTGCTCCTATAATCAGCCACATATGAGATTAGCACCTAGGCCATTCGGCCAAAACCATTAAACCAAAGGGGTTAACGTTTGAACCCTTACCTTACACTTGATTTGGTTTCCTACCAAATCCCGAACCAAACGATGGTTCTTCTTTATGCACACGGCACACCCTATTAAGAGGAAAGATTAATCCTTTGAAACTTTGACTTAACGAAACTAAAAGGGTGGACTAAAAGAACCAACCCTTACCACCACTTACCAATCGATTAACAGAGGAAGACAGCTCCTCTTGCTTGCTTCCAAAATCCTGGATGCCCTATGATAAAATCGATTCCAACACAAAAGATTAACTCTTATCAACAAAGGCCAAAATCGGCTCTTAACCAAACCAAAATTGACAAAGAACAAGGGAGAAGAGAAATGAACATTCGGCCAACCACTTACCTTGCTCTAAACCCGATTGGACACCACACACAAGAGAGATCACACCACACCAATATTCGGCCAAGACTTAAACAAAAAGGAGAAGAAGATTCGGCCTTACACAAAGAAGGAGAACACAAGAGAAAGATGAAAAGAAAGGGGTTGATATTCGGCCAATAACAGAAATGGGAAAAAGAAGAAGAAGAAGGAAAGTACTTTCGGTTTTGAAAAGAAGAAGGAATGGAGAAAATGTTTTGGGGAATAACTTTCGGTTATCAAGGTTTCAAGAGAAGAAAGGAAGAAAGTATGAGAAGAATAGGGTACTAATTTCGGTTTGCACCAATGAAAAAGAAAGAAAGATGGAAGAGAACATTCGGCTATCAAAGAATATCAAGAGAAACAAGCAATTTTCGGCAAGTATGTACTTGGACTTTCAGTTTCAAGAAGAAAATGCAGAAACTCACTTGAAATTTCGGCTTGCTTTTGACAAAAGAAGGATTTTGGCTTACACAAATTTGACCGAAAATGCTCCAAAATGCCAAAAACAATTTCGGCCCTCTCCACTTACCCACTTACCAAAACCGGCCACTCCCCCCATGAAGCACCCAACATTCGGCCACTACCTCCAAACACTCCCAACCACTAATTCAAACTAGTTTGAACTAGTCAACCTCCACAATTTACTCTCTACCCACCATTTGAACAATTTGACTTGGTCTATGGCAGAGTTTGAACTGCCCACAAGTTCTTCTTCTCCCTGCCGTCAAAATGGAAGCAAAAATATGAGACTTCTGCAGCTTGAACACAGGACCTCCTACCCTGCAAGTGACGCCAAACCCAAGCTCCAAGTGGCGCCTAACTTGCCACTCTACTAGCTCAATTCTTGTGCTAACATTCTCCTAAAAATATTTATAAACCCCAGCTCATTCAGCTCCCCTCACCTAAAGCTTAAAACTAAAGTTTCCCCAACCACTCAGGCTTACACCAAGCTTACAACTAAGCCCCAAAATAATTGAAACACAACATTGCAGGCCAAATACATGCAAACAATGCAATAATCAAAATAGCCCCTAACCCGGGATATTACACTCCTTCACCTTCAACTGATGATATCCAGACCTTAGATCGATCTTTGAAAATACGGCGGCCCCCTTAAGCTGATCGAACAAGTCGTCTATCCTTGGCAAAGGGTACTTGTTCTTGATGGTCAGCTTATTCAATCGACGATAGTCTATGCACATTCGCATAGTCCCATCTTTCTTCTTCACAAACAAGACCGGTGCTCCCCATGGAGACACACTGGGTCGGATGAACCCACGATCCAGCAATTCTTGAATATGAGCCTTAAGCTCAACTAACTCCTTTGGCGCCATTCGGTATGGGGCGATTGACACGTGAGTCATTCACGGTAGCAAGTCTATTCCAAATTCCACCTCCCTATCCGGGGTATTCACAGTAATTCCTCTGGAAACACATCCTCGAAGTCCCTTACCGTTCTAACTCCATTGACTCCTTCCTCCTTTCCATCTAACGCACTTATGAAGGCTAAAAACGCCTTACACCCTTTCCGAACCATCCTTTCAGCCTTTAGTACCGAAACTACATTAGACAAGTAGTTTCTTCTTTCTCCTATCATGATAATCACCTCACCCTCCGGGGTTCTTAGTTCCATTCGTTTAGCCGCACAATCCAACACGGCTCGATGCTCTACTAGCCAGTCCATCCCAAGTATGAGGTCAAATTCTCCAAAGGGTAACTCCATTAAGTCAGCCCGAAAGTTCACTCCCTGAATTTCTAGGGGTACACTCTGAAAGATCTTATCCACCACTACAGTTTGGCCTAATGGGCTTACTACAGTCATCTGCCTATCAGAGAGTTCAGAGTCTAGGCCTAGTGTTTCCACTACACTACATGCAATATAGGAATGGGTCGAGCCCACATCAATCAGAGCATAATAAGGTTTCCCAAATATAAGGAACGTACCGGTTATGATGTCCGGCGCGTCTCCATCCTCCCTCCGACGAACCGCATAAACCAAACCCGGTTGCCTTGCCTCAGTATTAGCAGCACCTCTGCCCGGTGTTCCTCATCCTCTGCCAGCACCATTACCTCTATTATTCGGACCACGACCATATTGGGGCTGCTGTCCACCTCTACCAGCCTGATGAACATTCTAAGCTGCTGGCCGACTCTCCTCCGGCTTCTTTGGACAATCCTTAATCATGTTGTCCTTAGACCCACACCGGAAACATCCTCCCGTCTTTTTCCAACACTCTCCTAAGTGTTTCTTCCCACACTGGTCACAAGGACGACATCGCCTCCCTGTAGCGACTGTCGACCTCGCGCCTATCAACTCTAGGCCTTTTATTCCCGAGATGATCTGACGAACCAAAGCCTCTTTTCGCGCCTGCTCGGTCGAAGTTCCGCTTTGTAGAATCCTTAATCCCCTCGGCTACCTTAGCTTCTCTACTAAAGCGTAAAACTCTCATTCACGATGCGAGCTATCAACGACCTTAAATCATCCCTCAAATCGTCCTCAAATCGGACACACCGTTCATGCTCCGTAGCCACCACTCCTCGAGCATAACGGCTCGGCCTCGTAAACTCGGCTTCATACATACTCCGCCACGGACTTGTTCCCTGAACCAGCCCCATAAATGCCTTCCTTTGCTCATCAAGATACCGGCACCGACATACTTCTTCCGATAAGCCGTCTTAACATAGTCCCACGTCCGGATCCTCACCGTGGCACCATCACGAATCGTGAGCCACCATTGGTACGCTTCATCGCAGAGGAGCGCCACCATTACTTTCACCTTCTCTTCGGGGGTTAGATCTAGTTCATCCATGATCCGCTCGGTTGATTCCAACCAATACTCACGGCATGCGGGTGCCACTCGACACTCCACGGAACACCTCGACTCCGTTGGCACGAAGTCGCCAGTAATCGACTTCCGGGCCCCGAATTCTCCCGCACCAGCCACCAACTCTAGAACTCGCAGCATAGCTCGCGACACAAAGATCATCCTCTGCTCGTGCTTGCCGCTTCAACACTAACGGTGGGGTGGTGGTGGCATCTCGTTGTCAGACCCTTGACACGATCTAACGGGTTCCGACACGATCATTCTACCTCTACCGCGTCCTCGTATGTTACGACCACGTCCCTAGAGCTCATTTCTACCGTCGCGATCCGATTAAAAAGTTTTATGAATTAGTGCTTGTTTAACTTATTACCCATGAAGAAGTTTTATGAAAAGAAATTTTAGGAGTGGTTCTTTCGTATTCATACATGCACACGATCTTTGCATTCATACATCCATCAATCAATTATGAACTTCCGCTCATTCAGAGAAATGTTGTAGTTTCCATTGTTGTTGTTTTTCCACTACCTGTGGGTATTTTCATAATTTGTCCCTGTGGGTATTTTTGTAGTTTTTCAAGATAAGGTTCCTTGTTGATTTTGTCAATAAGAATGTGTTGGTAATTTTGAATTTCAGGGGTACTTTGGAAAATTTTGAAATCAGGGTATTTTGGAAATTTCATAAACCAAGGGCATTTCTCGCAATTTTACCGCTAGGGTATTTTAGTAATTTTGCAATTCAGAAATTTTTGAAAAATTTTGTAAAAATAGTTCTCACGAATTAAAAGGTTAATTTTAAGAGTTTTAGAACTAGTTTTTTTTTATAAAAACACGGCTAGTTCCTTTCGGGTTTTAGTTATTGTGTTTAGCCTATGACCGAGTCCTCTTGGTGGGGTGAACCAAAGCTACGCACTAGGTAGGATTCAAGTGGAGAGGAGGTGAGTCACGCTTGGTGCTTAAGTACCAAGCTCCCACCAAACCGGTCCTAGACATGCGCATGCAGGTTGCCACACCCATCGAGTCTTCTTGGTTAGGGTGAACCGAAGCTACGCACTGTAGGATTCAGCGAAGAGGAGGTGAGTCACTAGGACCGCTTAAATACTAGGCTCTTAGGATCCAATCCTAGACATGCGCACAGGGGTTACCACACCCTAACTCGACGACTTAGCCATAGGTTTGTTTAGGCATTTAAGTCTTATGTATTTGTGTTTGAGTAGACTAGACCTACGGTTCAAGTACCTATCATACTATTCTACGTTCCATTACATTTCTACCCTTCTCTGAGATCATATTAAAAATCACACAAGGGATAGGGGTACTCACTTGGTGGACCTCGGGTCGGAGACTTGGGTGCCATGCCAGAAAACCTGCTGATTTCATAAAATATTTTTATAAAACTTATTTGGGCTCGATTTGAAAACATTTTGGGCCTTAAACCTCAGGCTGAGAGTTTGAAACGGGCTCTGATACCAAACTGAAACATCCCAAACCCGGCCCACGAGCCTTGACCGGATCTGGTATGTTCCTTGAAGAAAACCAGTTCACATTTCCTTTATTACCTTTGAAAAACTGTGGGTTTTGAAGAAAGTTTGTTTGTGGGTTGGGCTTGAGTTGAAAACAAGTTTTTTTTATGTTAAAACAAACCCATTTACCTCGAGTGAAAAAATATTTAAAGTTTATTCTTAAACTAAATTGACTTAAGCTCTAATAAAATTTCGTCACATAGCAAATAGAACAGAAATTAACATAGTTCACTATGGCCTTATTACATCAAATAAAACCCCAAAATAAAATTTATAAAGTGCTTAAATAAATTAAAATGTCTAAATTAAATAAAACTTCAAGCTGAGCATGGCCACCACAAGTTCTGCCGTCTCGGTCCATCACTGTTCATCACCTGAAACATGTTCCCACAACGGGGTGAGTCAACAGACTCAATGTGTAATACAACACTAAATCTTAACAACTTAGGCATACGTAATCACATCACATATCAATTCACATAATAGATCAAAATAATGATGCAATCCCAACCCAAACCTATATGCCATCCGCTACACATCCCCGTACCAACCCGCACACCGTGGGGACTACTAAGTCGACCCTCCATCCGCTACACACCATCGAAGGCAGTCGCTGCAGTCGACGTGCTCATCGCCCTTATGAGTATTCGTGGTCTTAGGTCACCACACTCAGATATCGTGGTCTTAGGTTACCACATTCAGATTATCGTGGTCTTAGGTCACCACATTCAGATTTCGTGGTCTTAGGTCACCACATTCACTTCCTTTTTTCAATAACCCATGTGCCACATAACATATATTATGCATTAACACGCCAACTTTCATATTCTTATCACATATTAAATATAACATGTTTCATAATCCTAGTAGGAGTAGGATACGTACCTGGGTACTTTGTACCATTCATGGTACCTTAGCCATATTCTTGCACATTCTTATAGTCACATACAAATTAAATAATGCCATAAATAAATTAAGAAGTAGTGTGAGGTACACACCTGATTAACTTAGCGTATTCCTTGAAATCCCGAAAAAAAGAAAAAAATCGATCTATCGCTTTAGATCCTTAATCCCTACATTTGGTCAATCCCTTACTATTTAGTAAAAGCCTATTCGGCCATAAGATCTGAATCCGAAGGATTATTGTAACAAAACTTACCTTGTGCCTGATCAAATCCCGAAAACTTGTTTGAGTTCCTCTTGAAATCGGCTAGCCATTAAATCACTTAGCTATGTCAGTTTTTGGCTTTTGAATAAATAAGAAACATTCTAAATACCAAAAATAGGCCTTGGCCGAATACCTTATATGCTTACCTTGTGGATTCTAAAGTCCCAAAAGATTCACTTGCTTAGGAGTTGTCGAAATACCTATGGACTCACGTTAGATCCGATTTCATCCTTAAACATAATTAATGGCCTTTGGCCGAATATTCACATGTCTTACCTTGAAGCTTTAAATCCTGAAAAATCCTCCTTTTAGTCGCCTACTCTGATAATCCCGAAAGATCCTTCCATATTTCGGCCAAAATCAATAATAAGGATTAGTCCCTAAATTTCGATAAGTCTACAATATAAAAGAATGGAAACCAAACTTGGATCTTACCCTTATTTGAAGAAATCGATTGCACCTTCACTTCAACCTTCAGGGATTCGGCTATGGCTAGATGATGATCTCACAACCTTCAGCTTTTGGAAGGTTGAGAGAAAAAGAAAAAGGAAGAGAAGAAAGGTGAAGAAATCGGCTTGCTTTGCTAGAGATTTTGGTTTTGACAAGATAGCAGAGAAGAGAGGATTTTGCTAGGAAAATTCGGCAGAGGGAAGAGAATGAATGAATGGCCTTAGTTCTCCTCCTTGTGCCGAAATTACTAGGCCAAGACTCCCTTACTTGGCCACCACTTTTCTATTTTGATAGCATTATCCCTTTAATTTAAAATTAAAAAAATAATCCTTTTAATTATACCAATAATTATCCCTCATTTATCCACCTATTTAATCGAAATTTAAAGAGGATAAAACTCCTCTTTTAAGAGCCTTCATGCCGTCCACCTCCCTTGCTCCTTGTAGTAAAATAAAAATATTTTATTTTGCCTCCTATGTGACTCGAACCTTGGCCCCTTTCTCTTTGGACATGGCGTCACTTGCTAGGCCCTAAGTGGTGCCTTGTAGCCATTTTACCAATGCTATTTGTATGTCATATTTCACATACATTTTCTCTTAAGACCACCTTGCCTTAGTTTCCCCTTTTTGAACTTTAAAACTTAACATTTCTATGACATTTCCTTACATTTCCAAGTTTCCAAAAATTTTCGTTTTCCTCTTTAAACTTGACATTTCCTTTCATTTCCAAGTTTCCAGAAATGTTCGCTTTCCTCTTTTGAATCATTTCTAAATCATTTCCTTACATTTCCTAGTTTCCAAAAATGTTCGCCTTCCTCTTTTGAATCATTTCTAAATCATTTCCTTACATTTCCTAGTTTCCAAAAATGTTCAGAATACATTCATAACACATAAGACATGTCATTTCGCACAATTAAACTGAAAATGCATAGGCCCTTTTCAGGATGTTACATTCGATTTCTCACTTTGGCCTATTTGGCCCGTTTTAAGCCCGTTTTCCGTTCTTTTCATCCTCCTATGCTCTCCTGAGTATAAAACATGAAATTAAAGGATTAAGAGCACCAAATTCCATAATTCAAGGGATAAATCATCCAAAAGCATGCTAAATATGGAGATAAAATATGTTACTATTACGGTTTATCACAAACTCATTAGTTTAGTTGAAGATTGAGAGATCCTACTAGGGTAACGACTAGTTTATTGTATAGAAACTTGAAATAGGAATTAGTTATGATCACCAAAGCAAGCTAATCACCCATGTCTTCATTTGATTGAGTTTAGAAATAAGTTTTCTGAAGTCCCTTTTATTTATGCGGTTTTGAATTCTTTATTTAGAAAAACCCCAAAAATCATTCCTTTATGTTTTATCATAATATAATTTATTTAAACTACTAATTAATTCTATTCGTGTTTAGGTTAACTTTAATTCAGTACTCACCTCCCTTCGGTACGATCCTCAGAGTAATTACCTACTCCATTGTAAAACTATATTACAAACTGACCTTTATACTTGCAGACATCGCCTCAAATCTATATTTTTAGTTGTAGTATTCACACTCTGGATGTTAGTACATCCGGAGGCGGTCAGTAAATTTTCTTATAGTGCCACTTATCATCAATTAAAACTTAGAAAATCAATGAGCTAATATTTTCTTGCCACAATTTTGATATGTATGCAAAATAGAAAGACAGAAACGAAAAAGATATAAGAGTGAAATATGAAATTAACTTTATTCATTTATTCATTGTCCAAATACATAGAAAATAGTTACATGTTTACCAAAATATGGGCACATTTCCCAACATTCTCCCACTTGCCCTAGTGAAATAATGTGTCATGTTTCGTATTTCCATATCCTCGACGTGTTTGTTAAAACTCCTAGTTACAAGAGTCTTAGTAAACGAATCCGCAAGGTTATTTTCAGAAGTTATTTCATCACATCTACTATTCCTTCAGCTACTACCTCTCGTATCAAGTGATACTTTCGATCAATGTGTTTGGTCCTCTTGCGACTTACAATGTTGTAGCCTTTTCCATACCAGGAGTGTCTTTAAGATCAGTTAAGAACTTTCGAAGCCATATCACTTCTTTCATTGTCTTAGAAGCAACCACATACTCGGCCTCCATAGTAGAGTCAGTAGTGCAAGTTTGTTTTACACTTCTCCATACTATGGCTCTATCGCTTAGGACGAATACACTTCCTGATGTCAATTTCCTCAAATCTTTACAGGTTTGGAAGTCCGAGTCTGTGTATCCAATAGGAGTAAGGTTCTACCCAGAATAAACAAGTATATAATCCTAGTTCTTTCAAGATACCTTTATATATGATTTACAGCCTGCTAATGCCTAAGAACAGGAATCACCTAATATCGACTAACCATTCCCACTGCAAAACAAATATCTAGACGTGTGTAAAAAATTTCATACATAAGACTTCCAACTGCTAAAGCGTATGAAAACTTACTCATATGCTCTCTTTCTTCTATTGTCTTAGGACAATCATTCAAAGAAAGATAAAAGCCCGATGCAGTTAGCTGAGCGTATGGTTTCACACCGATCATTGTAAACCATTCTAGTACCTTATTGATGTATGAAGCTTGTGATAAAGATATCATTTTATTCTTTCGATCCCTAAGGATTCAAATTCCAGGAATATAACTAGCTTCACCCATGTAACAGCCCGTTTTTAGTCAAATCAAAACAATGGTTTTGGGACCACAAATTCGATGTCAAAATAATTATTTTATTATTATTTTAATTTCTACAGTATGATAATATGTTTGTGTGAAAATTTTGTTAAGAAATTTTATCGTTTGATTAGTCAATTTGATAAAAAGGACTAAATCACGTAAAGTGTAAAACTTGTGTTCTATTAGCTAAAGGTGTTTAATGGCTATAGAACTTTAAAGTGGAGGTCCTTAAGAGGTAATTAGACCAATAATGAGTTAGTGGACAATTATGAGCTTGGTTTTATGGAAATTATTAAGATTTTTAAAGGTTATATTAGTAAATTAGTTATTAAAGACTAAATAAATGAAATAAAAACAATTATCATCTTTTAGTCTTCATCCTCAACCGATTCTAGGCTTGAGAAGCCATTTTAATTCCTTTTCATTCGGCCAAGCTTATATGTGCAATTGGTGAGTGATTTTTATCCCGTTTTTAATGATTTCTATGTTTTTGAGATTGTTGCAGCTAGGTCTAGCTTACCCAGAGACTACTTTGCAAAAATGCTAAAGGTTTGGGATGTTTCCATTGATGAATATGTATGAGATTTAATGATTGATGATGGATTATGAATGTTTTATGATAGTTATACAAGTTTGGTTAAGTGATTTTTAGTGAAAATGCAAATTAGGGATTAAATTGTGAAATGTGCAAACTATGTGGTTAAAATGTGAAATAAATGAAAAATATGGGCTGATATGTGTACTAGGAAAATTCGGCTAGTATGGGTTGGTATTAAATTGCATGAATTTGTGTTTTTGTGAGATAAGGACTAAATTGTAAAAAAGTGAAATATTAGGGGCAAAAGTGTAAATTGGATTTAAAGTATATTTTGGACTAAATTGAATAGAGTGATGATTGAATAAGCTAAATTTGATTACATATAGATCAAGAAAAGTGAAATTCGGATATAGATCGGGGGAAAATCAAAGTACTCGACTAATCGACCCATTTCACCGTTTTAGCGTCCGAGGTAAGTTTGTATGTAATAAACATCGTTATAAATGTATGTTTTTAATGTTTTGATATTGTATGAATTATGAATACGATTCTACGGACACGCACGATGAAGATTCGACAAGTGTGAAATCCCGATTGAACCTTAAGAATGGATTAGGATACGAATGACATGTCATTAGGGCTTATTGAAATTATGTGATCCAGGTGCTGGTCCTATACGTCCTACCGGTGGCTGAGTAATCGACATGTGTTGCGGTTACTTGATAGCTTGTGTGAACAGCACCGTGTAGCTACGTCTTGACCCACAGCTTGTGTGAGCAGGCCCGTTGATAGCTCGAGAGTGAGCATATATGTGATATGAGATTGAGATAGCATTGGCTATGTATGTGGCACTTCGGTGCGAGTTTCCCGAGTATCCAATAGTATTTCTAATAGTTCAACAGGTAAATAAAAGATGTAGTTGAGTATGAGATTTATACGAGGTGGTACAGGTATGTACATGAACTGTATAAGCTTAAAACGAAGAAGTTGTGAAGTTATTATATAAGATTATGATTGAATATGTGAAAGGTTTGTTAGTTAAATGATCTATATGTTGTTATATTAAATTTGTTGAATTGTATATCTATGGTTAAATTAAGTTTATTTCATACGATCTTACTAAGCTATAAAGCTTACTTTGTGCATTTTACCATGTTTTATAGTGATTCCAAAGCTAGCTCGGATTCGGGGATCACCGGAGGCTTTGTCACACTATCCAACTATCAATTTGGTACTTTTGAGCTTATGTTTTGGTTATATGGCATGTATAGGATTATGGTCATTTTGGTATATGTGTTGGTAATGGATTTAGCCATTTGAATTGGCTTGTAAATTGCCATAGGAGTTGGCTTATTTTGGTATGTTTGAATCATGTATATAGATGTGTATATGGCTTGTGTGATGTTTTGAATGTTGGATATTTGATGCTTGTGGATAATTAGCATTATAGATATCTAATAGTTAAGTTTTGAATGATTGACATGCTAGAGAATATAGATCAAATGATGCATAGTTGATAATGGTCATATTGGTAATTTGAGAAAGTGAAGTTTGGTATGAATTTGGATGGCACATTGTGGTATTTGTGTTTTGTACTGGTTGATAATGAAATAGTATGGATTATGCTTGAGTGAAGTTGTTTGAATGCCTATTATATGCTATGTTTTGTGCCAATTGAGTTTGGTGTAGGTGTGCACAAGTTTGGGTGGCAAATTGGCTTGGTAAATAGCTTATTTTTGTCCACACGGGCGTGTGTCTCAGCTGTATATGATACACGGTCATGTACACGACTGTGTGTCCCCTGGTGTTGAATTAGAAACCAAGTCAGTATGCTCCACATGGCCTTACACACGGGCGTGTGACTTGGCCGTGTGGCATAAGTCAGTATACCCTACAGGTTTGGCACGGCCTAGCACACGGCCTGGTACACGGGCGTGTATTGCCATTTGTAGGGCACACGGGCGTATGTGTTGGCCGTGTGACCTAAGTTAGAGAGTTACATGGGGTCAGACACAGGCTGGGAAACGGCCATGTGCTCCCATTCTGAATGTCCACATGGCCGGGCCACACGGTTGTGTGTCCCCTGTTTTTTTGGAAAATTTTCTAAGTGATCTAAAAGTTTCTAAAGTTATCGGTTTAGTCCCGAACCTCCCCGAATGCATGTTTTGGGCCTCGTAGGCTCGTATTAGGGACAAAATGATTGGTTATGAATGAATTGTATATGAATTGACTAATTGTATGTGAAATATACGTTTAAATGTGTTATAAATTTGGTAATACTCTGTAACCCTATTCTGGCGCTGAATACGGGTGTGAGGTGTTACATTTATTAGTATCAGAGCTACGATTTAGTCGATTCTAGGACTAACGTAGTGTATGTGAGAGTCTAGCTATACATGCCATATATAACCTGTGATAGTGTGATGACTCCTGACAATTTAAACTGTGTTTTCGTATAGTAAATGGATCCCAATCGAGCTGTAGCTGACAATGTTGAGAGTAATGCGCCAGCTCCCGCTCAAGAGGCAGCACCGTTTGAATCTAGAAATGTATCGAGTTGTCACGGAGGAGAGGCTAAAGAAGCCTTTTTCCAAATGATGAACTAGTGGTTTACGCAATTTGTCCGGACAAATTCGGCTGCTCAACAACCTCCACCCCTACTTAATCCCCAACCTGTTCCATAGCTCCTCAACCTGTGGAACTTCTACGAGTAAATAAGCCACCAGTTGATAAAATTCGTAAATACGGGGCTGAAGAGTTCAGAGCTACCGTTGATGACGATCCCAAGAGAGCTGAATTTTGGCTTGAAAATACTATCCATGTATTCGATGAACTTTCATGCATGCCAGCTGAGCGTTTAAAGTGTGCCATTTCCTTATTGAAGGGCACTGCATATCAGTGGTGGAATACCTTAGTGTCTGTGGTACCGAGAGAAAGAGTGACATGGAATTATTTCAGACTGAGTTCTGAAAGAAATATATATGTCAGCAGTTTCTTGATCAAAAGCATAAATAGTTTCTAGATTTTTAACAGGCCTGTATAACAGTGACCGAGCACGAAAGAGAATTCGTAAGATTGAACAAGTATGCTCGAGAGTATGTTTCTACTGAAGAAATCATGTGTAAATGGTTCGTTGATGGATTGAATAAGGATATCAAACTTCTAGTCGGAATCCTAGAATTGAAAGAATTTGTTGTCCTGGTTGATAGAGCTTGCAAAGCCGATGAGCTTAGCAAAGAAAAGAGAAAGGCAGATTCAGAGGCAAGAGACTCGAGAAAAAGATTGATGAATAAGCTAAATCAATCTTCATCAAAGAAATCTAGAGATTCCTACACTCGTCCAAATGCTTCAATTGGATATTCGAACAGAGATCGTGGAAAACAATACTCAAGTCCTAAAGCTCAAGCTACATCAGTATCGAGTGCTGGTAGTGTGAGAAATTATAGACCTAAATGTCAACAATGTGGAAGACGACATCTTGGTGAATGTAAAATGAATAACCGGGCTTGTTTCAAATGTGGATCGCAAGAACATTTCATACGGGATTGCCCTAAATTAGATGAAACAGATAAGATTCAGAATGCAAGACCGAGTAACACAGTCACTAGAGGGAGACCACCCAGAAATGTGGGAAATATGACCAGTAGTAGAGGTGTGACAAAAGATTCGACTGCGAGATCCAAGGCCAGAGCACCTGCTAGATCTTACGCTATTCGCGCTCGCGAAAACGCGTCATCACCAGATGTTATCATCGGTACATTTTCTCTTTACGACACTAATGTTATTGCATTGATTGATCCTGGATCGACTCATTCGTATGTTTGTGAGAATTTAGTGTTTAGTAAGAAATTGCCTGTTGAATCTACTAAATTTGTGATTAAGGTATCAAACCCCTTAGGCAAGTATGTTCTAGTTGATAAAGTTTGCAAGAATTGTCCTGTGATGACTCGGGGTTACTATTTTTTGGCTGATTTAATGTTACTACCTTTTGATGAATTCGATGTAATTCTGGGTATGGATTGGTTGGCGTTGCATGATGCTGTTGTGAATTGTAGACGAAAGACTATTGAATTGAAATGTCAAAATAATGAAATTCTTCGAATTGAATTAGATGAATCGAGTGAATTGCCTGTAATGATTTCGTCTATGTCAGCTCAGAAATGTGTGAGAAAAGGTTGTGAAGCTTATCTTGCTTATGTTTTAGATACAAAAGTGTCTGAATCTAAAATTGAATCAGTGCCAGTTGTCTGTGAATATCCGGATGTGTTTCCTGAAGAATTACCAGGGTTTCCACCGATCAGAGAAGTTGAATTTGCTATTGAATTAGTGCCAAGAACTTTACTGATATCTATAGCTCTGTACAGAATGGATCCGACAGAATTGGAAGAGTTGAAAGCTCAGTTGCAAGAATTAATAGATAGAGGTTTTGCACGACCTAGTTTTTCACCCCAGGGTGCGCCAGTGTTATTCGTAAAGAAGAAAGACGGATCGATGAGAATGTGTATTGACTATCATCAGCTCAAACGGTAAAGAACAAGAATCATTTACTGAGAATAGATGACTTGTTTGATTAGTTGAAAAGCGCAACAGTGTTTTCGAAGATTGATTTGAGATCTGGCTATTATCAGTTGCGAGTTAAAGATTTAGATGTGTCAAAAATTGCGTTCAAAATGAGGTACGGACATTATGAATTTCTTGTTATGCCTTTCAGATTGACTAATGCTTCTACAGTTTTTATGGATTTGATGAATCGAATTTTTAGACCGTCTTTAGACAGATTCGTTGTTGTATTCATTGACGACATTCTGATCTATTCTCGAGATGAGTCTGAGTATGCCGAGCATTTGAGGATTGTGCTACAAACCTTGAGAGACAAGCAATTGTTCGCTAAATTTAGCAAATGTGAGTTTTGGCTTCGAGTAGTTGGATTTTGGGGACATATTGTTTCAGCTGAAGGTATACGGGTTGATCCGAGCAAGATTTCAGCAGTTATTGATTAGAAACCACCGAGAAATGTATCCGATGTCAGAAGCTTTTTGGGATTAGCTGGTTATTATCGACATTTTTTTAAAGAATTCTCGATGATTGCTACACCGATGACCAAATTGCTACAGAAAGATGTAAAATTCGAGTGGTCAATGAAATGTCAACAAAGTTTTGATCAGTTGAAAGCATTGTTCACTGAGGCACCCCTTTTGGTTCAACTTGAGTTGGGTAAAGAGTTTGTGTTTTATAGCGACGTGTCATTGAATGATTTGGATTGTGTTTTGATGCAAGAAGGAAAAGTGATAGCTTATGCCTCCAGACAGTTAAAGCTGCATGAAAAAAATTATCCAACGTACGATTTAGAGTTGGTCGCTATTGTATTTGCATTAAAAATTTAGCGACATCATTTGTACGGTGAAAAGTGCCATATCTTTACTGATCACAAGAGTTTGAAGTATACAATGACTCAGAAAGATTTGAATTTGTGACAACGAAGGTGGCTCGATTTGCTAAAAGATTATGAGTTAGTGATTGATTATCATTCGGGGAAAGCGAATGTAGTCGCAGATACTTATAGTAGAAAATCATTATTTGCTTTGAGAGCGATGAATACACAGTTATCTTTGTTTGATGATGGTTTAATTCTAGCAGAGTTGAAAGCTAAACCGGTTTTTCTTCAGCAAATTTGTGAAGCTCAGAAGTGTGATAATGATTTGCAAACCAAAAGAATGCAATGTGAGTCGACTAGAGATTCAGACTATCAGATTGGATCCGATGATTGTTTAATGTTCCAAGATAGAATTTGCGTACCAAAGAATTCTGAGCTCATTCAGAAAATTTTACATGAAGCACACAGTGGTTGTTTATATGTTCACCCGGGAAGTACTAAAATGTACATTGATTTGAAACAATTGTTTTGGTGGTCGGGTATGAAACAAGACATTTCAGAATTTGTATCGAGATGTTTAGTTTGTCAACAAGTCAAAGCCGAACATCAAGTGCCTTCGGGATTGTTACAGCCTGTGATGATACCAAGTGGAAATGGGATAGAGTTACGATGGATTTCGTATCGGGGTTACCCCTGTCTCCGAAGAAGAAAGATGCTATTTGGGTTGTCGTAGATCGACTAACAAAGTCTACACATTTTATTCCGGTACGTACAGACTATTCACTTGATAAATTGGTTGAATTATACATTTTAGATATCGTTAGATTACACGGGGTGCCAGTTTCTATTATTTTGGATAGAGATTCGAGATTTACATCGCGATTTTGGAAGAAATTGCAAGAAGCTCTGGGTATGAGGCTAAATTTTAGTACAGCATTTCATCCGCAAACTGAGGGCCAGTCTGAGAAAGTAATACAGATTCTCAAAGATATGCTTCGCTGTTGTGTGTTAGAATTCAAAGGTAACTGGGAGAGATTTTTTCCGTTGGTTGAATTTGCGTATAACAACAGCTTTCAATTGAGTATAAAGATGGCACCGTATGAAGCTTTATATTTTCTCAAATGTGAACTCCAATGTATTGGACTGAATTGAGTGAGAAAAAGATTCACGGGGTTGATTTAATTTGAGAGACTGAAGAACAAGTGAAAGTAATACGCGACAGTCTGAAAGCAGCTTCAGATCGAAAGAAATCGTACACGGATTTGAAACGCAAAGACATTGAATTTCAGATCGGTGATAAAGTATTTCTGAAAGTTTCTCCGTGGAAGAAAATCCTTCGATTCGGTCGTAAAGGTAAACTAAGTCCGCGATTTATCAGGCCGTATGAGATCATTGAAAGAATAGGGCCAGTGGCATATCAGCTAGCATTACCGTCAGAATTAGAAGAGATCCATAATGTTTTTTTATGTTTCGATGTTGCGTCGATATCGATCGGATCCATCACATATAATTTCTCCGGCAGAGATTGAAATTAAACCTGATATGACATACAACAAAAAAAAAACCAGTCAAAATTTTAGCTCGAGAGGTTAAAGAGTTGAGAAATAAACACAAAGCTTTGGTGAAAGTCTTGTGGCAACGTCACGGGGTCGAAGAGGCTACGTGGGAACCCGAGGAAGCTATGAGAAAACAGTACCCTAACCTTCTTGCTGGTAGGATTTTCGGGGATGAAAATCCCTAAGGGGGGACAGTTGTAACAGCCCGTTTTTAGTCAAATCGGAATCGTAGTTTTAGGACCACAAATCTGTTGTCAAAATAATTATTTTATTATTACTTTAATGTCTGTAGCATGATAATATGTTTGTGTGAAAATTTTGTTAAGAAATTTTATTGTTTGATTAATCAATTTGATAAAAATGACTAAATCGCATAAAGTGTAAAACTTGTGTTCTATTAGCTAAAGGTGTTTAATGGCTATAAAACTTTAAAGTGGAGGTCCTAAAGAGGTAATTAGACCGTTAATGAGTTAGTGGACAATTATGAGCTTGGCTTTATGGAAATTATTAAGATTTTTAAAGATTATATTAATAAATTAGTTATTAAAGACTAAATAAATGAAATAAAAACAATTATCATCTTTTTAGTCTTCATCTTCAACTGATTCTAGGGCTTCAGAAGCCATTTTCATTCCTTTTCATTCGGCCAAGCTTATATGTGGAAATGGTGAGTGATTTTTGTCCCGTTTTTAATTATTTCTATGTTTATGAGATCGTTGCAGCTAGGTCTAGCTTGCCCAGGGACTATTTTGCAAAATTGTTAAAGGTTTGGGATGTCTCTGTTGATGAATATGTATGAGCTTTAATGATTGATGATGGATTATGAATGTTTGATGATAATTATACAAGTTTTGTTAAGTGATTTTTAGTGAAAATGCAAATTAGGGATTAAATTGTGAAACATGGAAACTTTATGGTTAAAATGTGAAATAAATGAAAAATATGGGCTGATATGTGTACTAGGAAAATTCGGCTAGCATGGGTTTGTATTAAATTGCTTGAATTTGTGTTTTTGTGAGATAAGGACTAAATTGTAAAAATGTGAAATATTAGGGGCAAAAGTGTAAAGTGGTTTTAAAGTGTACTTTGGACTAAATTGAATAGAGTGATGATTGAATAAGCTAAATTTGGTTACATATAGATCAAGAAAAGCGAAATTCGCATCTAGATCGGGGGAAAAACAAAGTACTCGACTAATCGACCTATTTCGCAGTTTTAGTGTCCGAGGTAAGTTTGTATGTAATAAAATTCATTATAAATGTATTTTTTTAATGTTTTGATATTGTATGAATTGTTAATAAAACTCTACGGACACGCTCGATGAAGATTCGGCAAGTGTGAAATCCTGGTTGAACCTTACGTATAGATTAGGATACGAATGACATGTCATTAGGGCTTATTGTGATTATGAGATCTGGGTGCTAGTCCTGCACGTCCTACCGGTGGCTGAGTATTCTGGCATGTGTTGCGGTTACTTGACAGCTTGTGTGAGCAACACCGTGTAGCTACGTCTTGACCCATAGCTTGTAACATCCCAAATATGGGGTTATTTGGAATTTGATTATTTTCATATTGTTAATGGAAGAATAGAACTTAATTTAAGGCTTTGTGTTGGCTCGATTTGGTAGGAAATTTTAGTTTTTAACTTTTAAAAGAAGGGAGCCTTAGTAAGTGGGTGTTATAAGAATTAATGTGGGTATTTTTAACACTAAAAAGCCCTTGGTAAAGTGGCAAAAAGAAGCCCACTTAAGAGCTACATGTGACGCCACCAAGGAGTAAGGGAGAGCTTGTGTTCGAGTCACGGAAATCCCCTTTTTGTTCTTTATTTGGACGGCACAAGGGGGGGAGAGTTTTTCTCCCTTCAAACTCTTTTATTAGGTGTAATTATAAAAGGATAATAGAAGAGTTTTATTTGTTTAAATTATAGTAATAATGGGAGGATATTCAAGGATATTGGTTGGATTATTATTTGATTAAAGGGGAATTAATTCAAATTAATTTGAATTAATTTAAATGAGTGGTGAGGAGAGGTTGTAAGTGTTTTAGAAATCTAAACACTTCATGGAGAAGTGGACGGCAAGGCCACTAGGGAAGTGCCGAATGCCTATAAAAGCCCCAACCTACCACCTTGTTATTCTTTTCTTACATTTGAGCCGAAACCCTCAACCTTTCTTTCTTTATTTTACGATATTTTTCTCCATTCTCTCAAACCCTTGGCAAAAAACTCTCTACTTCTCTTTGCCGAATTCCCATCTTCAATCCCTCCTTTCCTTTATTTTCTTTCTTTGGCCGAACATCCACTCCTTTAGCCAACACTCTTATCACCCTCTCTTGCCATTAATTTCCTTCATAAAATCGATACACCCATATTGAAGTGTGGAATTCTCTTTTTCTTTTTGGTAGCATCTTGGCCGAATAGTAGAACCAGTATAGATCTCTTTGGATTTGCGTGGTCAATCGCTTTGGTGAAGGTAAGTTGTGCCGAAACTTCATGGGTTCCCTTCACTATTCTTTGTCGACTCTTATTTAGGGGTAAGTGCCGATTTCGGCGATGGCTAGCAAGACTTCTAAATGTTTTAGTGTCGATCTCTTCTAGGTACCCCAAGATCGTGAAAGCAAGCGACCCAAGCCCTAATCTCTAACATTCGATTTTGGTAAGTTTGGGTAAGGTCTATGTTGGTTTTCAAAAGCCGAAAAGCTTTGGTTATGAGTAATGTTCATTAATCGATTATTTGGTAAAGCAGATCTGTGAATCAAGTGCGGTGGATAGTAGCAAAGAGTTAAAGGTAAGGTTTTGGGATCAAAAGACAAACCCCTAGGATTGTTTGGGTTGGCCGAATAGGCCATGGTACTAACCCATGTGTTTGGCGAATATAGGGACCGAGTAGATCTAGGTGGCCGACATCTCTTTTCGGGATTTAGACGATTCAGTGGTGACAGGTGTGTACATACACACTTATAATAGTTAATAAAGTGTATTAAGTGTATGTTATGTGTAAATCTGCTCTATGTAGATATGGCAGTAGTGCCTTAATGGTACAAGCAAGGATCCTGGTAAGTCTCTATTTATATGAGATTGATAATAATGCTTTTGGGAAGCATGGATTATTTGATACATGTGATATATGTTTGTCCTGTTGTTAAGCGCTTGACATGGGTTGATGAGAGAGAGAGGCGGTGATATCGTCGACGAGCACCGGTGCTTTGGTAGCTGCTCGTGACTATATGTCACCAGAGGTTTGGTACCTCAGAGGTTTGGTACCTCATAGCGACTTGTCCTCGTGGTTAACACCACCGTGGGTTGGCCCCACTTGAGATATGGGATCGTGCGCGGTGATTTGGTATCACACGATGGGTTGGCCCCATCACCCGATTTGTGTCTCACGGACACGGTGCTTTGGTAGCACATTGTGACTATATGTCACCAGTGGTTTGGCACCACCAGTGTTTTGGTAACACATCGTGACTACGGTCACCAGTGGTTTGGTACCACATGGGGTAGACAAAGGTGTTTGGTTGGCTAGGTTGGGTACACGATACTCTGCATAATTAACTGTTATATGTTGTGTATGAAACGTTGTATTAACCGGGGGAAGGGTTACATACTGAGTCTTGGTGACTCACCTTCTCCTTTAACATTTTTCAGGTGACTCGTAGATGGCGGTGGAGGAGCCGGTTGGACTCGAGGTGGCCATGCAGTGGATTTAAATTTTATGGAACTTTAAATTTGCTTATTTTTACTTTGGTTGTAATAAGGCCTCCCTAAACTATATTTGTGTTATTTTCTTTTATGTGGGATATTTGCGTAAACTATACTATTAAATTGAACTAAAATCACATGTTTTCTTAAGTAACACGAAAAAGTTTAATCGTGCCATCGGGCACACATGAAACTGGCATAACAAACGGACTTAATTAAAATTCCAAATTTAATCTAAGGGTAGCTTTGACAAGACAACCGAAAACGAGGAGTTTTCAATGGAAATTAAATGTTTTTGAAATGGTGTTCACAAGGTTTTACTCAGTAACAAATCAAATTCGGTCGTAGTGTTTGGGCGGGTTTGGGTTATTCTGAATTAATATCGAGCCAGTTCAAAGCTCATTTGTGGGGGCCCAAGGCCCAAAAATGTTTTGCTAGGCCTTATGGAATGATTTTTGGTTTTTGAACAGCATGGCCCGAGTCTCGGCACCAATCCGCCTGGTAAGTATATCTAAACCTCTTGGTGAATTATATTACTGTAGAAGGGTAGGAAGCATGGAACGTAGATAGACTTATAGGACTTGGACCCTAAGGTTAGATTACTCAAACACACAAACAGAGCATAAGACTTAAAGAACTAAACCAACCTATGACTTAGTCAATGAGCTAGGGTGTGGTAACCCCCAGACGCATGTCTAGGATTGGATCCGGAAGAGAGCACGGTATTTAAGCGGTCCTCGTGACTCACCTCCTCTTCGCAGTATCCTACCCAGTGCGTAGCCAGTTCACCCTAACTCGGAAGGCTCGATGGTGTGGTAACCTCTGTGCGCATGTCTAGAAAGGTTCGGTGAGAGCTTGGTATTTAAGCGGTCCTCGTGACTCACCTCCTCTTCACTTGAATTTCGCACAGTGCGTAGCTTTGGTTCACCACGATCGGGAAGGCTCGGTCATAGGCTAAAAACAATGATTAAAACCCGAGAAGGGAATTAGCCTTGTTTTTGAAATGGAATGAATAACCAGACCCTAATGTTTTCAAAACTTGTCCAATAACCCTTTTGAACCCTAGAACACTACGTATACAATGTTTTTCTCGGAAAACTTGACTTGTGGAAAATTACGAAATACCCTTAGGAGTAAAATTACCAAAATGCCCCGACCCATAAAATATTGATTCGATGGTTTTGCCCAAAAATTTTAGCTAATATTCAATAACTTAGCTTTGGAAATCATCAACAAAATATCTTGGTTACGGAAAATTACGAAAATACCCACAGTAGGAAAAAGACGGAAATACCCTGGGTTAGAAATGGCGAAATGTCCAGATGTGTGAACTAGGATAGGAAATCGAAACATTGTTTGCTCGAAAGAATCTCCGATTAAACCTTATCCATAAAATTTCTTCATGAGTAATAAAGTGAAACAATGCTAACGCATAAAATTCTTCTTAATCAGTTAAAAGCGCGGTAGGTAGAATGAGTTCTAGAGGACGTGGGACGCCGTGGGCGTGGTAGGGGTAGGATGATTGTGTCCGAACCCGTCAGTCGGGACAAGGTTCGGAAAATGAGGTACCATCGCCACCACCACCTCCTACTTTTAGAGTGAGAGAGCCGAGAGCGGCCCGGTGGCGAGTCGGTATCGCAAGTCGTGTTGCGAGTCTTGGAGATGGTGGTGAAATTTGGTGGAAATGTTGGAGCTCGGAAATCTGTCCCCGAGCGACTCCGATCTAACTGAGCGGAGGTATTCCGAGGTGTGTCGGAGTGGCACCCAGCTGTGGAATATTGGCTAGAGTCAATCGAAAGAATCATGGATGACCTTGCTTTGACCGAGGAAGAGAAGTGAGAAAGGGGCGATGTCGCTTCTAAAGGATGAAGCGTATCGGTGGTGGCTTACGGTTCGAGATGGGGCTCTGTACCGATGATTTGACTTGGGAGTATTTGAACCGCCCATCGAAAAAGTATGTGGGCATTAGCTACACCGACGTGCAGAGAAAGGCTTTTTAGGATTAGTTCAAGGAACTAAGTCCGTGTCGGAATATGAGGCGGAATTTCTAAGGGGTGAGTAGATATGCGAGAGGCATCGTGGCTCACGAACATGAGCGCCGTGTATGCGCTTTGAGGACGGACTCAGAGATGATTTAAGGTTCTCGATTGCCCCACAAAGCAGGTTCGTGAGTTCTCATCTCTAGTGGAGAAGGCTAAGGTAGCCGAGGGAATCAAGGAGGCCGTGTGAGGCGAACTATAGTAAGAACAATCGGAAGAGAAGTTTTGGGTCATTTGGATCAGCGGAGTGCTCGAGAAAAAGCTAGGCCAAGTGGGCCCAATCAGCAACAAGGCCCACGATCGCTAATCAAAGGCCGACTCAGTGCAATCATTTGTGGAAAGACCCATTGGGGAGGTTGTTGGACCGGTGATAAAGGATGTTTTGAGTGTGGATCTTTGGAGCATCGCGTCGAGATTGTCCCCAAAAACTAGCTAAGAAGCGACCAGGAAGAGGCGAGAACCGTGCTCGGGATAGAAATGTAGGACCACGGAGGGTCGTGGTAATGGTAGAGGAAACAACGGTCCTAACCGAGGTCGTGGAACTCAAGGCGAGGTTGGGCAACATGCAGAGGCTAGGCACTGCCTTAGTTTACGTGGCCGAGGTGTCGCGAAGAAGGTGACGACCGGATGTCATAACCGATACGTTCCTAATTTTCGGTTTTCCTTATGTTGCATTGATTGATGTGGGCTCGACGCACTCGCACATTGCTTGTAGTGTGGTAGGAACTATGGACCTAGATTACGAAGCGCTTCTAGGAGATGGTATCGTAGTTAGCCCCTTAGGTCACTCCGTAGTCGTAAATAAACTTTATAGAGGCGTACCCCTAGAACTTCAAGGGGTAGTATTTGTAGGCGATCTAATGGAACTACCGTTTGGGAGTTCGATTTGATCCTTGGTATGGATTGGTTGGTTAAGTACCAAGCGAGTTTGATTGCGACTAAAGCGCATGGTCCATAAGGCGATGAAGGTGATGAAGTGGTTATGATAGGAGATAGAAGGAATTATCTATCCAACGTAGTGATCGCCTTGAAAGGTGAAAAGATGGTCAAGAAGGGTTGTGAGGCGTATTTGGTTCAAATCTGCGCTTTGGAAGCCAAGGGTTAGTAATTGAAAAGGTCCGAACGGTTGGGGAATTTGTTGATGTGTTCCCGGAAGAACTTCCGGGTTTGCCTCCGGATCGAGAAGTCGAAGTCGGTATAGACTTGCTACACGAACGGCACTTTGTGTCCATAGCACCATACCGAATGGCACCAAAGGAATTGGTGGAGCTAAAGGCTCAAATTCGGGAGCTCTTGGATAGAGGGTTTATACGACCAAGTATATCTCGTGGGGAGCTTTGTGTTGTTTGTCAAGAAGAAGGACGGTTCTATGCGGATGTGCATCGACTACCGTCGAGTTAAATAAGTTAACGATCAAGAACAAGTATCCGTTGCCTCGGATTGACGACTTGTTTGATCAAGCTGAAGGGTGCCTCGGTGTTTTCGAAGATAGACCTTAGGTCGAGTTATCACCAATTAAGGGTGAAGGAGGTGATGTTCACAAAGCGGCATTCCGAACTCGGTATGGGCATTTCGAGTTCTTGGTGATGCCATTGGGTTGACTAATGCGCGGCGGCATTCATGGACTTGATGAATAGAGTATTCGATGACTTGGACCGATTCGTCGTGGTGTTCATAGACGACATAATGGTTTATTCAAAAGACGAAGAGGAGCATGACAAGCATTTACGGATAGTTACGCAAGTATTGAGGGGAAGCGAGTTATATGCCAAATTCGGTAAGTGTGAATTTTGGCTTAGGGAGGTGGCTTTCTTAGGTCATGTAGTATCGGTGAAGGAATTAGAGTAGACCCTCGCAAGATTGAAGCAAAGTATTGGATTGGAAACCACCTAGGACGGTGGGTGAAATACGAAGTTTTCTGCAGGTTTAGCGAGGATACTATCGGAGATTCGTGGAAGGATTCTCTCTAATACTTGGTGCAGTTAACTAAGTTGCTAAGGAAAGGTGTCCCATTTGTATGGACGGAGAAGCAGCAAGAAAGCTTTGATAAGTTAAGGAAGATTTTGTGGAAGCTCGGTTTTGGTACTGACCAAGCGGGAAAGTTATTCACGTTTATTGTGATGCATCTCACACGGTTTGGGATGTGTGTTGATGCAGGATGGGAAGGTAGTAGCCTATGCATCTCGTCGATTAAGATCGCATGAGGTTAACTACCCAACGCACGACTTAGAGTTAGCAATGGTCGTCTTCGCTCTGAAGATATGGAGACATTACTGTATGGAGAGAAGTCGATGGTCTACACGGATCACAAAAGCTTGAGGTATCTTCTGACTCAGAAGGATCTGAATCTGAGACAGCGTCGATGGATTGAACTACTAAAGGACTATGATTGTTCAATCGAGTACCATCCGGGTAAAGCTAATGTGGTAGCTGACGCATTGAGCCGGAAGGTGGTGACGGACTTTAGAGCAATGTTCGCTCGGTTAAGTCTGTATGATGATGGGAGTCTTTTGGCGGAACTCCAAGTAAAGCCGACTTGGGTTGAGGAGGTTAAGGAAAAGCAGTTAGTGGATGAGGGCTTGAGCTCTAAGAGGGTACAAGTTCAAGACGGTGGTTTGGAGGGGTACAGTCTGTCTAGTGATGGAGTGCTTTGTTTTCAAGGGGCGAGTATGTATGCCAAAAGATACTGAAATTAAGACAGAAAATTCTCCAAGATGCACATAGCAGCCCATACGCTATGCATCCTGGAGGAAGCAAAATGTATGGAGACTTGCGAAAAAGCAGTTACGGTGGCACAGGTTGAAGCGTGAGATAACGGAGTTCGTAGGGAAGTGTCCGACGTGTCGCCAGGTTAAGGTGAACATCGGTCACCATCGGGACTACTTCAACCGATAAAGATCCTCAATGGAAATGGGAGAGAATCACCATGGATTTTGTTAGTGGGCTACCCCTACGCCCACCAAGAAGGATGCGATTTGGGTAATTGTGGATCGCGACTAAATCAGCTCACTTCATGCCGGTGAGAGGATTACTCACTCCGAAGCTAAGCGTTTGTATGTGGGAGAAATAGTGAGGTTGCATGGTGTGCGGTGTCGATTATCTCGGATAGGGATCCCGATTCACGTCAAGGTTTTGGAAAGCATTGCATCAAGCTTTGGGTACACGGTTAGATTTGATCTGGCTTTCCATCCACGATCGACTGGATGATCGGAAAGGGTGATCTGATTTTGGAAGACATGTTAAGAGGTCGTGTGTCTTGGATTTTAGTGGTAGTTGGGAGGAGTACCTACCATTAGCGGAATTCGCCTATAACAATAGTTATCAAGCGAGTATTCAAATGGCTCCATACGAGGCCCTATATGGACGAAAGTGTCGTACTCCTACATGTTGGACGGAGTTGGGAGAAAGACAAGTTCAGGTCGAGGTGGTGGTAGAGACGGAAGACAAAGTCAAGGTGATTCGGTCTCGTCTCAAGGAAGCATCGGATAGGCGTAAGTCTTATGCCGATCTCAAACGCAAGGAAGTGGAGTATCTTTGTGGGAGACAAAGTCTTTACGAAAGTGTCGCCTTGGAAAAAGGTGTTGAGATTTGGACGGAAAGGAAGTTAAGCCCAAGGTTCATCGGGCCATATCTTTGTTGTGAAGCGAGTAGGACCGATGGCTTATCGGCTAGAGTGCTGCGCGAAACCGAGTCGATTCATGGCGTATTTCATGTGTCAATCTTTGAGGCAGTATCGGTCGAGATCCTTCGCACGTTGTGCCGATGAGAGATTGAGGTGAACACGGATTTATCTTTTGAGGAAGAACGGTTCAGATTGTAGACCGAGATGTGAAAGTTCTCGTGAGGAAGGCGGTGCCTTTAGTAAAAGTGTTATGGCGGAACCACGGAGTGGAGGAAGCTACGTGGGAGCCCGAGGAGGTGATGCGGCAAAGCAATACCCCCATCTCTTTTGATCAAGGAATTTCGAGGACGAAATTTATTCTAAGGGGGGTAGAACTGTAACATCCCAAATATGGGGTTATTTGGAATTTGATTATTTTCATATTGTTAATGGAAGAATAGAACTTAATTTAAGGCTTTGTGTTGGCTCGATTTGGTAGGAAATTTTAGTTTTTAACTTTTAAAAGAAGGAGCCTTAGTAAGTGGGTGTTATAAGAATTAATGTGGGTATTTTTAACACTAAAAAGCCCTTGGTAAAGTGGCAAAAAGAAGCCCACTTAAGAGCTACATGTGACGCCACCAAGGAGTAAGGGAGAGCTTGTGTTCGAGTCACGGAAATCCCCTTTTTGTTCTTTATTTGGACGGCACAAGGGGGGAGAGTTTTTCTCCCTTCAAACTCTTTTATTAGGTGTAATTATAAAAGGATAATAGAAGAGTTTTATTTGTTTAAATTATAGTAATAATGGGAGGATATTCAAGGATATTGGTTGGATTATTATTTGATTAAAGGGGAATTAATTCAAATTAATTTGAATTAATTTAAATGAGTGGCCAGGAGAGGTTGTAAGTGTTTGCCGAAATCTAAACACTTCATGGAGAAGTGGACGGCAAGGCCACTAGGGGGGGTGCCGAATGCCTATAAAAGCCCCAACCTACCACCTTGTTGTTCTTTTCTTACATTTGAGCCGAAACCCTCAACCTTTCTTTCTTTATTTTCTGATATTTTTCTCCATTCTCTCAAACCCTTGGCCGAAACACTCTCTACTTCTCTTTGCCGAATTCCCATCTTCAATCCCTCCTTTCCTTTATTTTCTTTGCTGGCCGAACATCCACTCCTTTAGCCAACACTCTTATCACCCTCTCTTGCCATTAATTTCCTTCATAAAATCGATACACCCATATTGAAGTGCCGGAATTCTCTTTTTCTTTTTGGTAGCATCTTGGCCGAATAGTAGAACCAGTATAGATCTCTTTGGATTTGCGTGGTCAATCGCTTTGGTGAAGGTAAGTTGTGCCGAAACTTCATGGGTTCCCTTCACTATTCTTTGTCGACTCTTATTTAGGGGTAAGTGCCGATTTAGCGATGGCTAGCAAGACTTCTAAATGTTTTAGTGTCGATCTCTTCTAGGTACCCCAAGATCGTGAAGCAAGCGACCCAAGCCCTAATCTCTAACATTCGATTTTGGTAAGTTTGGGTAAGGTCTATGTTGGTTTTCAAAAGCCGAAAAGCTTTGGTTATGAGTAATGTTCATTAATCGATTATTTGGTAAAGCAGATCTGTGAATCAAGTGCGGTGGATAGTAGCAAAGAGTTAAAGGTAAGGTTTTGGGATCAAAAGACAAACCCCTAGGATTGTTTGGGTTGGCCGAATAGGCCATGGTACTAACCCATGTGTTTGGCCGAATATAGGGACCAGTAGATCTAGGTGGCCGACATATCTTTTCGGGATTTAGACGATTCAGTGGTGACAGGTGTGTACATACACACTTATAATAGTTAATAAAGTGTATTAAGTGTATGTTATGTGTAAATCTGCTCTATGTAGATATGGCAGTAGTGCCTTAATGGTATAAGCAAGGATCCTGGTAAGTCTCTATTTATATGAGATTGATAATAATGCTTTTGGGAAGCATGGATTATTTGATACATGTGATATATGTTTGTCCTGTTGTTAACTGCTTGACATGGGTTGATGAGAGGAGGGGCGGTGATATCGTCTTTGTGAGCACCGGTGCTTTGGTAGCACATTGTGACTATATGTCACGAGAGGTTTGGTACCTCTAGAGGTTTGGTACCTCATAGCGACTTGTCCCCGTGGTTAACACCACCGTGGGTTGGCCCCACTTGAGATATGGGATCGTGCGCGGTGATTTGGTATCACACGATGGGTTGGCCCCATCACCCGATTTGTGTCTACGGACACCGGTGCTTTGGTAGCACATTGTGACTATATGTCACCGGTGGTTTGGCACCACGGTGTTTTGGTAACACATCGTGACTACGGTCACCGGTGGTTTGGTACCACATGGGGTAGACAAAGGTGTTTGGTTGGCTAGGTTGGGTACACGATACTCTGCATAATTAATCTGTTATATGTTGTGTATGAAACGTTGTATTAACCGGGGAAGGGTTACATCTCGAGTCTTGGTGACTCACCTTCTCCTTTAACATTTTTCAGGTGACTCGTAGATGGCGGTGGAGGAGCCAGTTGGACTCGAGGTGGCCATGCAAAGTGGATTTAAATTTTATGGAACTTTAAATTTGCTTATTTTTACTTTGGTTGTAATAAGGCCTCCTAAACTATATTTGTGTTATTTTCTTTTATGTGGGATATTTGCGTAAACTATACTATTAAATTGAACTAAAATCACATGTTTTCTTAAGTAACACGAAAAAGTTTAATCGTGCCATCGGGCACACATGAAACTGGCATAACAAACGGACTTAATTAAAATTCCAAATTTAATCTAAGGGTAGCTTTGACAAGACAACCGAAAACGAGGAGTTTTCAATGGAAATTAAATGTTTTTCGAAATGGTGTTCACAAGGTTTTACTCCGTAACAAATCAAATTCGGTCGTAGTGTTTGGGCCGGGTTTGGGTTGTTACATAGCTTGTGTGAGTAGGCCCGTTGGTAGCTCGAGAGTGAGCATATATGTGATATGAGATTGAGATAGCATTGGCTATGTATGTGGCACTTCGGTGTGTGTTTCTCGAATACCCGATAGTATTTCGAATGGTTCAACTGGTAAATGAAAGATGTAGTTGAGTATGAGATTGATACGAGGTGGTACAGGTATGTACATGAACTGTATAAGCTTAAAACGAAGAAGTTGTGAAGTTATTATATAAGATTATGATTGAATATGTGAAAGGTTTGTTAGTTAAATGATCTATATGTTGTTATATTAAATTTGTTGAATTATATATCTATGATTGTTGATTTCAGAGTTTTAAATTTATAATGATCGAACCTGGAACTAACTATAACAATGATTGAGGCAAGTGCACCTATCGAACAGTAGTATAGCTTAGGCAAGACCGGATTGTCGAACCCAAAGGAACCAAAAGTACTAATACTAACTTTCTTTTTATTATCTAGCCTAAAATAAGTGAAGTTGTTTATTTAATCTAAATTTAACTAACTACTAAGCTAAAGACCCAAAGACAAAAAGAATGAATTGGGGAAATACTGTTGGAAAAACTCAGTTGATTAAGACGATACTTTTAGGAAGAATCCACCTAGACTTCACTTGTTATCTAACTCTGAACCAGACGATTTATTCACTTGACTTGATCCGTAAGACCCCCTAATGTATATTAAACCCTCTCTCGAAGCGAATAACGTCTAACCCTAGGCTGATTAATTGAAATCTCTTTCTAATTAAAACCCCTAGAATTGCATTAACTCGATCTATGGACTCCCATATTAGGTTTCACCTTAATCCAAGCAAAATCTCGTCACCCTATCTCTAGGCGCGATCAACTCCGCTTAATTATGCTAGATCTACTCTTAAGCAGGGACTTTTGCTCCTTCACCTAAGCACATCAAACTTGAATCAATATCCCGAAAATATCAACACAAGAATTAAGAACACATAATTAAGAATAAATCAAGTATTTATCATATAGTTCAGCAAATGATAACAATATTCATCTAATTTTCATCCCCTTCAGGTATCTGAAGGTTTAGTTCATAACAATAAAAGAAAACATCTCAGAAGAAAAGATAAAACAAAACATAAGAAATCCCTAAAACCCCCTGAAGGAATTGAAGGAGAGATCTGCCGTCTTGAGTAGAATTTCGGCTTCTTGAGATGGATCAACTGGCTATCTTCGAGTGTTTCCCACAAATCTGACCTTCTCGGCTCGGCTCCTTGGCCTAGCTCACCCCCCTTCTAGGTTATACTTAGGGTGTTTATATAGGCTTTTGAAATACGTTTCTTTGCCCCTAAGTATCCTTTTCCGAGTGAAATTGCTCTTCTCCACGACAGGGACACAGCCATGGCACACGCCCGTGTGAATCGATCTTTAGGCCGTGTTCGGACTTTTAATGAGGTGACACGCGTGTAAATCGTGATCGTGCCGTGTTCTAGTCTATCAAGGAGACATGACCATGTTGGCTCAAGTCCAGGCCGTGTCGATTTTCACTTTGGCCCAATTTGGTCCATTTTGAGCCCGTTTCTCGTTCTTTCCATCCTCCGGTGCTTTCCTGAGTATAAAACATGAAAAGAAAGGATTAAGAGCACCTTTTTACATAAACCAAGGGATAAATCATCCAAAAGTATGCTAAATGTGGGATTAAAATATGTTACTTTTACGGTTTATCACATACCCCCACACTTAAGCTTTTGCTTGTCCTCAAGTAAAATTCTCAACTTACAATTAAAACGAACTTTCCATGATTCAATATTCCTATCAATAATGTCTCATCATAATTCATAGATAATTTATACATGGATAATTTAACTCAAAGAGTCCTAAAGATTCAAACAATATAAGTCATACATTTGTAACACAAAACATAGGTGTTTCCCCTCATCTAAATAATTACCTCTGATCCAAAACCTACAAGGATTGACATCCTCACAAAAGATTCACTCAAATCACTCGAAGTGTTTAAGGTTCAGATTTAAGCACTCAAATGTCAAACCTGAAAAGTTAATCCCATAGGCTTGCTTGAAAATCAAATCTCCACCACTGTAATAAGAGATGATGCACAAATCAAAAGGTCTTTGATAGGGTTGTAACGGGGCTTGGGTTAAGGTCTGGATAAAGGCTGAATTAGAGGGTTAGAATCGAGATTGAATTGATAAATTACCTAACTAGAAAAAATGAACTGATAAATAAATAATTACATGAATTAAAACTTTGAAACTAATAATACGAGCCTCTTCTTCAATAAATAGACTTCAACTGTATAAGCTCGCTTTTCATCATACTAATATTGAATATACTTCGATGTTTTTTTTAAGAACAAATCAAGTAATAATAGGAAAGAACTTTTACAACTGAAATATAGAACATAGTTAGGCAACTGCTCAAAATCAAATCTCGACAAAAAGGGTAGTCAAGAAGAATGGTGATAACAAATACAAAGGGTTTTGGATTAATATTAGTTGGTGAGTCAATAAAAAGGGTTGTTAGGATCAAAGGGTTTCACTAGGGGTTAATTATGAAGGTAGGCTTTTTATGGAGTAAGTGGGTTAAATCCTAGGTGCCTTTATCATCTCTGTATATCAAATCAAAGATGTGGTCTCAACATGTATAATCGAGGCAAGTTCTAGAATAACAGTTCAATGTTGACACACTCATAATCAAAAAGTGAGCATGAAAAAGAATTTATGCTCTTATAAGGCTCAAAATCTCACAAAAATTATGGGTATTTTGATGTCCACCTCATAAATTTAAAATTTCAAAGTAATATTCAAATTCAGGTTAACAACCAAGAAAAATTTAAAAAAATTTAATTCTGAAAAATAGACTTATCATGCTTGATTCTCTAGTATCTTAGAATTTAATTATCAATGCACAATTATCAATGACTTAATCTAAAACATATCAATAAAGATCATGAATCATAGGAATTTCATTCTAATGATAATATGAGAAACTTACTTTAGAAACAAGACATAATTCAGGGATTTCAGAATAATGAAAAAAGTTTGACACCTAATTTTAGGAATTTGAGAATAATGAAAAAAGTTAGGCTCATTTTTAGGTTGTTCACCCCCCCACACTTAAGATGTACATTGCCCTCAATGTACAAAGATATATATATAGACAATAATAATAAAATCATAAGATATGGGGAGAAGTGAAACTTCCTGAATTATGGATGAAATCCTTGGAGGATATGGAAAATACGTTGGAATTTCAGCCCGAGCTGGAGTTGGCAGTGGTCATGGTGTGGTGGTTTCCCACTATTGCTGCGCTAGATGAAAAAATTGGGTAGCTCATGGAGAATTATCCAGGATATAATAATAATAATAATTAAAACTATACTAATTAAATACTTAAAGAAAAGCAAGCTAAAGTGAAGAGAAATAAAAAGTGAACTAAAATTAAAAGAAAAGATAAATGGACCATAGAGTCCTTATTGTTGGGTGTGATTTCTAATGCTGAGGTTATCGTGGTGGTCGTGGAGTGATTCCCTAGCAGGCTGTAGAATCTAAAATCAAGAAACTAAAATAATATAAACTAAATTAAGCATAAGATAGTCAAAGAGAAGGAAAATAAAGGAGAATATAAAAGTAAAAGAAAAGATAAATGGTCTCAAAGACCCTTGGCTTGGCGAGTGAATGAAGCGGCCGGCATGAACTTATATGGATCAGTCTTCTTCGAGGAGACTATGCTTGTTTGCTTCCACTTCTTCGGCATTTGGTGTAGCTCAAGGGTTTTGGGAATGTATTGGAGAAGAGAAGTAGGGGAAAGACACAAAGGGGTGGAAAAATAGGGAGAGGGTTGAGAAAGAAAAGGAAAACTGAATGGGCTGAATAGGTGAGGAGAGGGAGGGGTGGGTGGTTTAAATAGAATTCTCAAGTCAGGTACATTCAGACGCCCGTGTCTCGTGGGTGTGTTGATTCACACGGCCGCCTCACACGGCCGTGTGTCTAGGCGTGTTGGTTCACCCACACCCATTTTACAGATTTCCACGCCCGTTGGTGATAAGTCAGTGTCGTCCACAGCCGCGTCTCACGGCCGTGGCGTTTTTTTGGTGCCCATGGGGTGGTGGTTGGAGTCCGTGACTTGAAGATTTGATTCTTTCTGACTTGTACCTCTTCTGCCATTGTCAGTACGGAGATTCTGTACCTCCACACGGCCACGGCCACAGCCGTGTGGGCTGGAAATCTTCACTTTTGTTTAGTTCAAAACTAGGTGTTTAGGACTAAGAGAAGAGAAGAAAATAAAATGAAAACAAATATGAAAGTAATTAGGGTTAGTGCTCGGGTTGCCTCTCGAGAAGCGCTCGTTTAAAGTCTTAAGCTAGACTTGCCTCGTATTCGCAAAAGTTAGGGTGGTTTAAAAATTTGAATATCTTCCCTCATGCTATCAGTTCTACTTCCTTGATAAAGTTTAAGTCGAGAAGCGTTTATATTGAAAGTACCAAAAATAGGATTACTTACCTCGACTATTCCGTATGGAAAAACACTGATTACCTTAAACAGTATTTCTTTGTTTGTGTTAGAATTCGGGAGGAGATATTCAAAGTGCGCTTTATCAATCAATACTTGATCTCGATTTTGAACTTGTTGTTTGGATGTAGTGGTTCTGGTTCTGCTTTGTGTATCCCTAATTTTTTCCTTAAAATGTGTCTTCCACTAATCTAGATCATCGATTTGAATCCCTCGTTCCTCATGAGTTATTTCTTTGTTAACACTGGGTCTAGGATCAGGTTCAGTTGTATTCTTTCGTGGTGCTTCCTGAAAAGAAGGGTTAACCGAATGGTTATCAATAAAATTTGTTTTCTCACCTTGGTTACTTGTTGCTCTAGCCGAATCAAGAGCTTTGAGAGTGACTGTCTCATTACCTACACGAAGTATGAGTTCTCCTGCATCAGTATCAATTTTAGTCCTGGCAGTTGCTAAAAATGGTCTTCCTAAGATTAAGGGGATACTATTGTCCTCATCCATGTCTAAAATGACAAAGTCTACTAGGAATACGAATTTTTCAACTTTTACGAGTACATCTTCGATTATACCCTTAGGAATTCTAACAGTTTTATCAGCTAGTTGAATGCTCATCCTAGTTTGTTTGGGTTTCCCTAGACCTAATTGTTTAAACAATTTATAAGGCATGACATTTATGCTTGCCCCTAGATCAGCTAATGCATTATCAATAGATAAACTACCAATTAAGCATGGAATTGTAAAACTCCCTGGATCTTTTAATTTTGCAAGATTGCCGAGCACATTACGTTTAGTTCCACATGTGATGTTTCGTCTATCCTTCGTTTTTTTGTCAAAAGCTCTTTTAGGAATTTTCTAAAGTTTGACATCTGTGTAAGAGCTTCAAGTAATGGTAAGTTAATATGTAATTTCTTTAAAAGTTTAAGAAACTTACCGAACTGTTCGTCTGTATCGTCTCTCTCCATCGCTTCGGGATAAGGAATACGAGGTTGGTACTTTTTGATTACCGGTTTTGGCTTTTCTTGTGTTACCTCAACTTTACCTTTCTCTACCTCGTTTTCTTGTATTGGATTAGGTTCGTCTAACCCTTCACTTTCTTGAGCTGTTATGGCTTGGATTTGCTCCTTTGGGTTAACCTCAGTGTTGCTTGGTAGACGCCCTTACGGTCGTTCAGAAATTAACTTTGCAAGTTGTCCAACTGTCTTAGTAAGTTCCCCGACTTGATTCTCGATCCCTTTGATCGATGCTTGTTGATTCTTAAGGGTGGTTTCAGTGTCTTGGAGACAGTTATCTATGGCTGCCATGAATTTTGTCAGTATCTCTTCAAGGTTCGGCCTCTTTTCCTGTGGATAGGGCTGATTTTGGAAATTTTGAGGAGGTTGTTGTCTTTGAATTCCTTGATTTCCTTAACCTCCCCATGAAATATTTGGGTGGTTCCTCCAACTGGATTATAAGTATTACTATAAGAGTTATTATTAGATCTGAAATTATTACCTATATAGTTCATCCATTTTGCTTTCTGTGCTAGGTTGGTAGGGTGGGTACTCGAGGATTCGCCACACTTCCACTTGTGTCGCCTTTGCATCACTTTGGATGTACTGCGAAGAACACAAACTATCAAGCTTTTATTCATCATCTCTACCGTCTTTGATAGCATGGTTTCGTGTGTCGAGGTTGAAAACTCGGCTGATTTTGTTGGTTTTGTCCTTGTAACCTGCCACTGATAGTTATTCAGTGACATCTCTTCAATAAACTCGTAGGCTACTTCAGGAGTTTTGTTGTTCAGGGTTCCACCGGTGGCTGAGTCAATTAGTTGCCTCGTTGAGGGGTTTACACCGTTATAGAAAGTTTGGACTTGGAGCCACAAGGGTAAACCATGGTGTGGACACCTTCTCAAGAGATCCTTGTATCTCTCCCATGCGTCGTATAATGTTTCTAAATCCATCTGCACAAAAGAAGAGATATCATTCCGTAATTTGGCCGTTTTGGCCGGTGGGAAATATTTTAATAAAAAATTTTCGGTCATTTGATCCCATGTAGTGATTGACCCTCTTGGTAACGAGTTTAACCACTATTTGGCTTTATTCCTTAATGAAAAAGGAAATAACCGAAGCCTTATGGCATCATCAGAAACGCCATTTATTTTGAAAGTATCACAGAACTCTAGAAAATTATCTATATGAGTATTTGGGTCTTCGTCCTGTAAACCATCAAATTGAAAAAATTATTGAATCGTTTGTATAGTGTTAGGCTTTAATTCAAATTTATTAGCAGCTATAGCAGTCCTAACAATACTTGATTCTGCTCCTGTTAAATGAGGTTTAGCATAATCATACATAGTACGAGGAGCATTATTTTCTGCCACGTCTTGTGGTGGTGGATTATTCCCGTCCATCCCTCCAGTAGGATTGGATTCGCCTTCTCGCTCTTTTTCTTTGTAATTTAGGGCTCGCCTAATTTCTCTGCGATTCCTGCGAGCGGTAGCTTCAATAGCACTGTCGTATACTAGTGGTCCTCTCGGGTTCCTTCTAGTCATAAACTAGAGGTACCTGCTAGGAAAAGAAAGAAAGAAAATTTAGCAAAGTTAAAAACAAAATAAAAATAAAAATAAAAATAAAAGTAGATTGCGGAAAATAATGGCTAAAGTAATAAAAATAGAGATTTTTTAATATTTTAGTTCCCCGGCAACGGCACTAAAAAACTTGATCATTGATTTCAGAGTTTTAAATTTATAATGATCGAACCTGGAACTAACTATAACAACGATTGAGGCAAGTGCACCTATCGAACAGTAGTATAGCTTAGGCAAGACCGGATTGTCGAACCCAAAGGAACCAAAAGTACTAATACTAACTTTCTTTTTATTATCTAGCCTAAAATAAGTGAAGTTGTTTATTTAATCTAAATTTAACTAACTACTAAGCTAAAGATGCAAAGACAAAAAGAATGAATTGGGGAAATACTGTTGGAAAAACTCAGTTGATTAAGACGATACCCTTAGGAAGAATCCACCTAGACTTCACTTGTTATCTAACTCTGAACCAGACGATTTATTCACTTGACTTGATCCGTAAGACTCCCTAATATATATTAAACCCTCTGTCGAAGCGAATAACGTCTAACCCTAGGTTGATTAATTGAAATCTCTTTCTAATTAAAACCCCTAGAATTGCATTACCTCGATCTATGGACTCCCATATTAGGTTTCACCCTAATTCGGAAAAATATCAACACAAGAATTAAGAACACATAATTAAGAACAAATAAAGTATTTATCATATAGTTCAGCAAACGATAACAAGATTCATCTAAGTTTCATCCCCTTTAGGTATCTGAAGGTTTAGTTCATAACAGTAAAAGAAAATAGCTCAGAAGAAAAGATAAAACAAAACATAAGAAATCCCTAAAACCCCCTGAAGGAATTGAAGGAGAGATCTGCCGTCTTGAGTAGAATTCCGACTTCTTGAGATAGATCAACTGGCTATCTTCGAGTGTTTCCCACAAATCTGACCTTCTCAGCTTGGCTCCTTGGCCTAACTCACCCCCCTTCTAGGTTATACTTAGGGTGTTTATATAGGCTTTTGAAATACGTTTCTTTGCCCCCAAGTATCCTTTTCCGAGTGAAATTGCTCTTCTCCACGACAGGGACACGGCCATGGCACACGCCCGTGTGAATCGTCTTTAGGTCGTGTTCAGACTTTTAATGAGGTGACACACCCGTGTAAATCGTGATCAGGCCGTGCTCTAGTCTATCAAGGAGACACGGCCGTGTTGGCTCAAGTCCAGGTCGTGTCAATTTTCACTTTGGCCCAAATTGGTCCGTTTTGAGCCCGTTTCTCGTTCTTTCCATCCTCCGGTGCTTTCCTGAGTGTAAAACATGAAAAGAAAGGATTAAGAGCACCTTTTTACATAAACCAAGGGATAAATCATCCAAAAGTATGCTAAATGTGGGATTAAAATATGTTACTTTTACGGTTTATCAATCTATGATTAAAATAAGTTTATTTCATACGAGCTTACTAAGCTATAAAGCTTACTTTGTGCATTTTACCATGTTTTATAGTGATTCCAAAGCTAGCTCAGATTCGGGGATCATCGGAGGCTTTGTCACACTATCCAACTATCAATTTGGTACTTTTGAGCTTATGTTTTGGTTATATGGCATGTATAGGATTATGGTCATTTCGGTATATGTGTTGGTAATGGATTTAGCCATTTGAATTGGCTTGTAAATATCCTAAGTTTGATTTGTATATTGCCATAGGAGTTGGCTTATTTTGGTATGTTTGAATCATGTATATAGATGTGTATATGGCTTGTGTGATGTTTTGAATGTTGGATATGTGATGCTTGTGGATAATTAGCATTATAGACATCTAATAGTTAAGTTTTGAATGATTGACATGCTAGAGAATATAGATCAAATAATGCATAGTTGATAATGGTCATATTGATAATTTGAGAAAGTGAAGTTTGGTGTGAATTTGGATGGCATGTTGTGGTATTTGTGTTTTGTATTGGTTGATAATGAAATAGTGTGGATTATGCTTAAGGGAAGTTGTTTGAATGCCTATTATATGCTATGTTTTGTGCCAATTGAGTTTGGTGTAGGTGTGCACAAGTTTGGGTGGCAAATTGGCTTGGTAAATAGTCTATTTTTATCCACACGCGTAGAGACACGGGCGGGTCTCTCAGCCGTGTGTGACACACGGTCATGTACGCGGTCATGTACATGGCCATTTGTATGGCACACGGGCTAGTCACACGGGTGCGTGTGTTGGCTGTGTGACCCAAGATAGAGAGTCACACGGGGTCGGACACGGGCTGGGACACGGCCATGTGCTCCCATTTTGAATGTCCACATGGTCTGCGACATGGGCGTGTCTTTGGCCGTGTGAGACACACGGCCGGGCCATACGGGCGTGTGTCCCCTATTTTTGGGAAAATTTTCTAAGTGATCTAAAAGTTTCTAAAGTTATCAGTTTAGTCACGAACCACCCCGAATGCATGTTTTGGGCCTCGTAGGCTCGTATTAGGGACAAAATGATTTGTTGTGAATGAATTGTATATGAATTGTCGAATTGTATGTGAAATATATGTTTAAATATGTTATAAATTCGGTAATGCTGTGTAACCCTATTTCGGCGTTCAATACAGGTGAGGGGTGTTACAACCCATGTCCTTCATGCTAAACTATTGAATTAATCGTAGTTTAACCGATGACAATTCTCCTACATCATTTTCGATGAGTAAAATATCATTGACATATAGAACGAGGAAGACCACCTTTTTGTCCTTTATACGCTTATAAACACAAGATTCATCAATGTTTTTCTCAAACCCAAAAGTCTTGATCTTTTGATCAAATCTTTTATTCCATGAGCGGGACACATGCTTAAGCCCATATATAGATCTTAGCAGTTTGCAAAATTTCTGCTCCTTTCCTTTGACAACATAGCTAGTGGGTTGAGCCATGTAAATGGTCTCATCAAGATAGTTATTTAAGAATGTTGTATTGACATCCATTTTTTGGATCTCATAACCGAGAGAGGCCGCAATGGATAAAAGTATGCGGATAGAATTGAGCATGGCTACTTGAAAGAAGGTCTCATCGTAATCGATGCCTTCTTTATGTGTGTAACCTTTTCCTACAAGTCTAGCTTTATGTGTTTCCACTTTTCCTTTCGCATTTCTCTTTTTTTGTAGATCCAATTACACCCTATGGGTTTAATCCCAACCAGTAAGTCTACAAGTTCCCACATCGTATTGGATTTCATAGAATCCATCTTGGCATCTATAACCTGTTCCTACAGCTTAGAATCAACATCCTGCATAGCCTCCTCGTAAGTGGATCATTATCCTTATGAATGGCTTCCGTATTATAAATACTACCATTATAGATGAAGAAGTTCGATTTCTTAGAAACTCTCTCACTATGATGGATTCCCATATTCTGTTGATTGTTTGCAGGTCTTTGACTGCATGCCCCGACATGTGTGCACCAAGATTGAGAATCAACACTAAAATGACAATCAAATAAGAATTATTGTGCGGTGTCTGCAAGTGTGACAGATCAATTGTAATATTTGTAGTGTTACAATGGAACACTAGAGTATTCCAAGGATCGAACCCAAATAAGTTGGTGATTAAGTAAATTCTAGCTATAAACATGAAATTAAAGATTCTAAACAACTACTTGCTAAATGCTATAGTACAACAATCCATAATCAAAGTTGATGAAAACTAATTAATTACTTAAAAATAGAAAAGGACTAAATTGTCAAGAAAGTAAACTAAGCAACTATCAAATATGAGTAAATATGATAACAGAGAGTGGTTTGTTGACTTCAATGTGGTTGGTTGACTTTCGAATTAGGGATGTAAATTGCGATTACTCCTAAATTGGCTTCATTTTACCTCTCGACCTCAACTTTACCAAATTAGACAAATTAGACTTGCTTATCTCTCGAACCCACCGACTAACCCGAGACTTATCAAATTGGTGTCCAATAAGATCTTCTCTCAGTCTCACTTATCTTGATTTTCCCTTAGGGGCGTCAATCCTAAGTTTTTAAGTCTATTCAATTTAGTCCAGTTTTACAATTTAGTCTCCGAGTCCAAAAATCACTTACCCAACCGCCTCCCGACGTTCCAATGTCGAAAGTAAGAATAATGCAACTAAATATGTGAATGAAGGCGGTGTTCGCAAGTATACGAATCAGATTGTAATATGGTTTTTACAACAAAGTATGGAAGTACTCCGAGGATTGTACCCAATGGAGGCAAGACTAAACTAAGATTGACTTTTACACTAATGGGTCTAGTTAGTAATTTAATTAAATTATTGTACGATTAATCCTAAAGTGATGAGAAAATCTGTTTCATAAAAATAATAAAAAGTTATTATGGAGACAAATCACAGATTCTATTAGTTTTAATGAGGGAAGACTAAGTCGCTTCCATTTTCATAATTAACTCCTATTTTGAGTTCTACTCAATCAACTAGTCATTAACCTAGTAGGGCCTCTCGGCCTTCCACTAACCTTATGAGTCAGCAAGAACTACTTATCTCTTGATGTTATAGTCCATACCAAATTGGGGTAAGGTTTTCACTGATAGGCAATACCGATTTCGGGTTCATTCCCACCTATATGACTTCTTAGGGTCGTCAAGCCTAGGATTTTAAGTTCTTCCTATTCCAACCATGTGATCCGCTAAGAAACCCTACATTGAGATTAATTAATCCCACATCCACTCGTTAATCTCCCTTACCAGATTAGCTCCCCATGGATTTAACACATGCAAAGTAATTGACAGAAAAGATAAACATTATGAATAAATCAAAAGCAGAGATGAGAGAAATCTTGATATAATAATAATGTACGAACCGTAACCCATCAAGAGTTGAGTGATCTACAATCTGATCCCCATGAAGAATGAAATAGAAAACTAAAAGGAAAGCTAAATTTACATTACAATTGGAAGGAAAATTTAAATTGATTAAAAAGCTAAGTAAAAATTGTTTATAAAGTGTTCAGAACAATTCTATTTATAAGCTTAAGGTTGGTCGTTGTTCCTTGACCTAATTCAACTGACTTTTTTTTGTTAAAGTTCATTAAGCGACGAAAACACCATTGGCTCATTAATTGACCATGTAAGGTCGGTGTCGCGACACCCTTTAGCCTGCGTCACAACACTGAAGGTAGTTTGTTAGCTAGGGCTTGATTTCAGGGCTGTGTCACGATAACCTCTGGCTGTGTGGTGACACCGAAGACAAACTGCTCCTTTTGGGTACTCTGTTCACTGTGTTGCAACATCCAAGCTTCGTGTTGTAATATCGTGGATAGTCCACTGTCTTTGTGCCTTCAAATGGTATCCTGCACACTCATTCAACATGTTAGTCTACCTTTAGGCATACTTTGGCCCCCAAGGTCATATAAATAACTCAAATAACTCTTTTTATTATCTATACACTAAAGATGAAAACTAAACAAAAGCATAACTAATTTGTTGTTGTAACAACCCGTTTTTAGTCAAATCGAAACAGTGGTTTCGGGACCACAAATCTGAAGTCAAAATATTTATTATTATTATTATTTTAATTTCTACAACATGATAATATGATTATGTGAAAATTTCGTTAAGAAATTTTATTGTTTAAGTGCTTAATTTGATAAAAAGGACTAAATCGCGTAAAATGTAAAACTTGTTTTCTATTAGCTAAAGGTGTCTAATAGCTATGAAATATTAAAGTGGAGGTCCTTATGTGGTACTTAGACCATTGGTTGCTTAAGTGGACATTTATGGAAATCTTTTAAAAGTTTTTAATAGTTTATAACTAAGGTTACTTAAGTAATTTAGAAATTAAAGTTAATTAAAATAAAACAAATTTTAAAGTCATCATCTTCAAATGTTCTTTAACCGAAAATTGAAGGGAGAAGAATTCATTGTTAGGTTTACATTCGGCCAAGCCTCTCATGCTCATTTAGGTACGATTTTTATCCCGTTTTTAATGATTTCTATGTTTTTGAGATCGTTGCAGCTTAGTTAAGCTAGCCCAGGGACTATTTTGCAAAATTGTTAAAGGTTTAGAGTTTTTCCATTGATGAATCTATGTATTATTTGATGTTTGATGATATAAAATGCATGCTTGTTGTTAGATAAACAACATTTGTAAAGTGATTTTTGACAAAATTGTCAATTAGGGGTTCAATTGAGAAATGTGTAAAATTTGTGGTTAAATTGTGAAATAAATGAAAAATTTGGGTTGCTAGTGACCTAATTGAAATTCGACTACTATGGGTTTTGGTTGAATTGCATGAATTTGTAATTTTATGAAATAAGGACTAAATTGTAAAAAATGTTAAAATGCTAGGGGCAAAAATGTAAAATTACCTTAATGTGTGTTTATGATTAAATTGAATAGAGAGATTATTAAATAAGTTAATTTTGATTATATTTAGATCAAGAAAAGAAAAATTCAGATTTAGATTGGGGAAAGAAAAAGATTTTAGGCTAATCGACTCGTTTCATTATTTTTGCATTCAAGGTAAGTTGGTATGTAATAAGCATTGTTATAATTCTGTTTTAAATGCTTTGATATTGCATAAATTGTAAATACGACCTCATGGACACGTTTAATGACAATTCGGCAAGTGTGAAGTCCCGGTTGATCCTTAGGAATTGTTTAGGATACAAATGACATGTCATTAGGGGTTATGTGATGTGGGTGCTGGTCCATACGTCCTACCGGTGGCTGACTTATCCAGCATGTGTTGCAGATACTCGTCAGCTTGTGTGAGAAGCACCGTATAGCTTCGTCATGACCGTCAGCTTGTGTGAGAAGACCCGTTGATAGCTCGAGAGTGAGCATTATATGTGATATGAGATTGAGATAGCTTCGGCTATGTATGTGGCACTTAGGTGCGAGATTCTTGAGTATCTAATAGTATTCCGAATGGTTCAAAGGGTATGTCAAATATGTGGATAAGTATGAGTTTGATACGGGATGGTACAGGTATGTACATGAACCTAGCAATACATTGAAATAAGGAAAATTATGAAAGTTACATCTAATTTTGTGAATGCAAATGTGGTAGGTTGGTGATTCATTATAAGCTATGTTATGTTATGTTTTATTTGCTTAAATTGAGCATATATGATGAGTTGATTTAAATGCTATACGAACTTACTAAGCTTTATAACTTACTTTGTTTAATTTTTCGTGTTTTATAGTTAAATAAAAGCTAGCTCAGATTCGGGATTGTCGGGGACTTCATCACACTATCCAACTATCACTTTGTTACTTTTGATTCTATGTTTTTGGGATATATGGATTGTATAGGAACTTTGGTCCTTTTGGTTATGGTTTGGTAATGAAATTAGTCATTTGAAATGGCTTGTAAATGTTAAATGTTTTGGTTTTGTAAATAGCCATGAGAGTTGGCTTAATTTGGTTGATTTGGTTGTGTATACATATGTGCATATGGCGTTGGATATGTGTTTAATGATGGATATTGTAACATCCTGAAAAGGGCCTATGCATTTTTGGTTTAATTGTACGAAATGACATATCTTATGTGTTATGAATATATTTTGAACACTTTTGGAAACACGGAAATGTATGGAAATGTTAAGTTAAAAGAGGAAAGTGAACATTTTAGAACCTTGGAAATGTAAGGAAATGTCTTGTAAGGAAATGTCATGGAAATGTAAGGAAATGTCTTGGAAATGTAAGGAAATGTCTTGTAAGGAAATGTCATGGAAATGTAAGGAAATGTCAAGTTTTCTGAGCCGATCGAAAATTTTTGGAAACTTGAAATGACCTAGAAATGACGAGTTTTAAGGTTTAAAAGGGAAATTAAGGCAAGGTGGCCTTAAAAGAAAAAGTTTGTGAAATTTGACACACAAACAGGCTTGGAAAAGTGGTGCAGAAGATGCCACTTAGGGCCTATGGAAATGGCGCCATATGCAAGAGGAATGGGCCTAAGTTCGAGTCACATGGGAAGCAAATAAAAGAAATTTTATTTTGCTACAAGGGAGCAGAGAGGTGGACGGCACATGGCTATAAATTAGGAGCTTTTATTATTTTATAAATAGTGGATAAATAAGGGATTTATTTATCATTATTTTCAAGAGATAATTGTTGGATTAAATTCTTTTAATTTGAATAAAGAGATAAAGAGGAAAATAAGGGAGAAGTGATGGCCAAGTAAGGGACTTTGAGTTTAATAATTTCGGCTAAGTAAGGATAGTTGGTGAATTATCTTTTATTTTAAGTGATAATTAAAGAGATAAAGCTATTAAAATAGAAGAGTGATGGCCAAGTAAGGGATTCGAAGTTAGTAATATCGGCTATAAAAGGAAAAGAGAGGCCATTCTGCATTATTTTCTGTTCTTTGAAAGCCTCTGCCGAATTCTCTTTACCAAATCTTCTTCTTCTTTTATTTTTGCCAAGCCGAAATACCTTGTGTTCTAGCCGAATCCTCCATCTTTATTCTTCCTTTTCTTTTCTTTCTAATCCCTCCAAAAGCCGAAAGTTGTGAGATCATCATCTAGCCATAGCCGAATCTCTGAAGGTTGAAGTGAAGGTGCAATCGATTTCTTCAAGTAAGGGTAAGATCTCATTCGGTTTCATCCTTTTTTCTTAAGATTTGCCGAAATCTAGGACTAACCCCATTAATATCTTGTTGCCGAAACTTTGAAGAGATCTTTCGGGAATTACTAAGTGTCGACTACAAGGAAGGAGAAGTTCTTTTCCCGAAGGTACACCATAGGCCACGTGTTCCCTAGTTATTCGGTGAGTTTCAGGATTTAAAATCCACAAGGTAAGTGTCTATAGCATTCGGCCAAGGCCATTTTTGGTAAATATATGTGTTCATTAATTATTCAAAAGCCGAAAACTAACCAAGTTAATTGATTCAATGCTTGGCCGAATGCAAGAAGAGTATAGGAAAGATTTCAAGACTTGATTCTTAAGTCAAACGGCAACAAGGTAAGTTTAAGTATACTAATCCTACTAGGATTTGGATTTATGGCCGAATGGCTTTTTATTAAAGTAGTAGGTGATTAATCAAATGTAGGGATTAAGGATCTAAGCATTAGATCAAGCTTTTAGGATTTCAAGACCCTTCAGGTAAGTATGATAAGTTGTGGATATTTGGTTAAGAATTCGTATATTGATGATTAAATCGATTGTTACGATTAAGTGTGTTGATGGAGGCGAATACCATTCAAGAAGAAGGAAAAGGAAGGTCCCTATCCCGAAGTTTAAGAAGAGATCTGTCTCGGCGAGTTAGGGATTGGCCAGGGGTGTGGACAGTGTCGGAACAAGAAAGTAGGCAAATAGCCGTAGTATCGCCTAGTGATAGCATCGAGATCGAAAGCATAGTTCTCCAAGTGATCGGTGTGTGATTAACCCACCGTTTTCTAGGTATATGATATGCATGTGAAATGTGTATGTGTTATGAATGTGCTAACTAGTGCAGTGGAAATTGTGATAAGGATACCCTCGAGGGTATGTCGATAATCGGTAAGTACCAAACGATGATATGTGATTATTAATATGAATATGTGATAATATGCTTGATGAACATGCTCATGCATCATTACATTGTATCATTATTTTATGTGGCATGTGCATGGGTTGGGATATGAAAGAAGGTGCGGGTGTACTTGAGTCACGTGGTTTGATGTTAGCCTTGAGCTACATCGTGGATTGGCGTTGGCGAGGTCACGTTGTGGATTAATTGCGATTTAGTTCGCGTGGCTTGATGAGTGGCTATGTGCCTCATCGTGGTTGATATCGGCTATGTGTCATATCGTGGTTAATGAGTGACTATGTGTCCCATCGTGGTTTTTGATGTTAGCCTTGAGCTACATCGTGGATTGACGTTGACTGAGCTCACGTTGTGGATTAATTGCGATTTAGTTCGCGTGGCTTGATGAGTGGCTATGTACCTCATCATGGTTGATATCGGCTATGTGCCATATCGTGGTTGATGAGTGACTATGTGTCCCATCGTGGTTTTGGTGTTAGCTACGGCTACATCGTGGATTGGCACTGACTGAGGTCTCGTTGTGGACTATTGTGCTTAATTGCACGTGGACGACAGTGATTGCCTTTGGAGTGAAAAGGAGAGGGTGATTTGATAATCCCCGGTGTGTGGTAATTTGGATAAGGGGTGTGTAGCGGATGGACCCTAGGTTTGGGTTGGGCTTCATAATTGCATGATTTCGTATGTGAACATATGTGGAAATGGGCCAAGCCCAATATGATATGTGGATTAATGTGGAAATGGGCAAAGCCCGGTATATGAATGTGGATCGGTGTGGAAATGGGCTAAGCCCCGGTATGTGGAAATTATGTGGTTAACTACCCTATTAGATGAATGTGATATGAATATGGGCCAAGCCCAGAATGTGTTAACATTTGAATATGATATTTGTTATCGATATATGGGTTAATATGTGGTTAACATGTGGGTGGAATTTAGTGGATTAATTACACCTTTGAGTGACTCACCCAATTTTTATTAAACATCGCAGATGATTCGTAGTGATTGGACCGGGTTGGAGTGGATACGAGGTGGCCCATCTGAGAAGACATCTTCTTTATTTTATTCATTTATTACTAAGAACTTTTGTTTAATTATTTATTGTAATAAGGCCCAGTTAAAGTACTTAAGTATTTCTATTTGAGCATTTTTATTATGTTTAAGCTAGACGACCATTAAATTATTATTTGGAAGTGCTTTTAATTTGGATATTTTTATCAAGCTTATATTATTTAGAATTTTTAATTGGACATGGTTTTCAAATGACAAAATTTTTAATGTTTTTCCCAAAAGTGAAATCAGTCTTCAAAGCGTTTTTCATGATGGCATCTCAAATTCGGTCGTAACGAATGGGCCGGGTTTGGGGTGTTACAGATATGTTATGCTTGTTGATATTTGGTAATTAGGGGTGCTAAATGGTTAAGAATTGAATTTGGTATGTTTGTGAGATTAGGCTAAATGATGCAAAATTTAAAATGTCATATTGATGATTTGAGATTATGAGTTTTGGTATGAAATTGAATGGCATATTGTGGTATTGATGTGTTTTGTATTGGTTGGTATTAAAATGATATAAATTATGCTTGGATGAGGTTAATAGAATTCCTATTTTTATGCCATGAATTGTGCTATTTTGTTTGGTGTAGGTATATGCAAATTGGGTGGCAAAATGGCTTGATAAATCGCCTATTTTTGTCCTAACAGGTAGAGACACGGGAGCGTGTATCAGCCGTGTGTGACACACGGTTAAGTTACACTGTTGTGTTTCCCCTGGTGTTGAATTAAAAATCAAGTCAGTATGCTCCATACTGCTTAGCACATGGGGTGTGACTTGGCCGTGTGGTATAAGTCAGTATACCCTACAGGTTTGTCAAGGCCTAGTACACGGCCTGGCACACGGGCTAGCCACACGAGCATGTGTGTTGGTCGTGTGACCCATGTCAGAGAGTTACACGGGGTCGGACACGGGCTAGGACACGGCCATGTGATCCCATTTCAAATGTCCACACGGCCTGTGACATAGGCGTGTCTTTGGCCATGTGAGACACACGACCGGGCCACACTGGCATGTGTCCCCTGTATATTGCAAAATTTTCTATGTTATCCAAAAGTTTCCTAAGTTATCGATTTAGTTCTGAACCACCCTTAATGCATGTTCTAGGCCTCGTAGGCTTACACTAGGGACGAGATGTATGTAACATCCCAAAAGTTAGGGGTTGTTAATTTTTGCATAATTTCATGTTGTGCTGGCTCAGCTGGTTAATTGAGGGTATTTAGGGGTCCTAGGAAGGTTTGGGTTCGAGTTTGAGCCCTGGAAAAAAATTGGTTTTTGGCCCTTTAGTGGAGAAGGCTGGTTGAGGTTGGACTTAAGCATATTTGAGTGTGTTTTGCTAACACAAGTGGAGCTTGTGGCAAGGTGGTGTGTCGTCAAGTGGAGAGCAAGGATGGAAGGGGTTCAAATCCCTTAGGTGGCAAATAAAGAATTTTATTTTGTGGCTTGAGAGGGGAGGAAGCAGAGTTGGGGTCAAACTCTGCAATGGGAGTTGGAGAATGGGTCAAACGGTTCAAATGGATGAAGGAGAGGAATTGTATGAGGAAAAAGGGGAGAAATCAAGGAGTGGATGTGTGTAAGAAGTGTTGGCCGAAAGTGGGAAGCTAACTATGGGAATTTCGGCTGGTGAGGGGTGTTTTGAGTGCATATTCGGTTTTGGGAGAGGGGAGAGTGCCGAATTTTCCTTGGTGTTTTTGGGGGAGCTTTTTCAGGTTTTTGTGTTTCTTTTTGGCATTTTGGGTACTCTTTTCTCCCTTCTTTTCTTTTCTCAATTGTGTCTTTGCCGAATCTATTTGTGAATTGACCACTCGTGCATCTCTTCTTCAACTTTTCTCTCCTGCACTTTCTCTTGTCAATTGCCGAATACACCTTTCTTCATCATTTCCTTCTCCTTCTTTCCTCCTGCTAATTTCCGAAGAGGTAAGCCTCTACTTCCAGTTTCTCTTCTTTCCTCTTTACACTATTCTTTTCTCTCTGGCCGAATACAACCTTATCTTCATCTCTTATGTTTCTTGTTCCCTCTCTTTGCAAAGCTTTAACCGAGGCACTTAAAGTTTGACCCCTTGGTGTAGGCCAAATCTATTAGAGTCCAAGCATACCTTCTTCTCTAATCATTCAGCATTCGGGTATTGGGAAGTGGTTGGTAAGTGTGACTATGGCCGAATAGGGGCGTTGGCTTCTCTTTATCATTTTGAGTTTCTTAGGGCCAAAAGGCCATTTCTTTTGTTGTCTTGGAACAACGTTGCTAACTTGCTCTTTTCACTAAGGACTCGGTTTCTTAATCAAAGGTTGTAAACCGAATACTCTACCATAACAAGGAGTTGTCGTTTCTGGTAAGTAAAGACAATGGATAAAGTATTTCTATATCTTGGTTTATCAAGGGTAGAGACTAACTAATAGTCAACTGTGATCTCAGGTGCTTCAGAAAGTGTTGTGAACCGTAATCCGTAACAGGTGTGTAATCTCACACCATTGTTTGTGATAGTATGTACTGTTCTGTGATTTGGCCATAAGCCGGAATGTCAAAAAGCCAGAGTATCGACAACCGAGGCACTCGAGCGTGTGAACGCTCGTAGTGATAAACCGAGCCACTAGTGATGGCAATAGACTGTTGAGAGTGTCACGGACGCTCTCGAAAAACTGAGGCTGTAATGGGCCTTGTTGGGTCGAAGTGGGCTAAGTGGGCCCAATGGGATAACGGGCCCATATGAGGGAAATCGATGGTAAGTACCGGTTGTTTTGTTGCGACTGCGAAGTCTGTAGAACCGAGTCCGAAAGTGAGTTGAATGGGCTACACAAGCGTGTGGGCCCGTTTAGGCCGAAATTGGATTTTAGGCCCAATTACACCGTAGTGACCCAAAAGGGAACCTGTGTCGCTCGAGGCGACAGTGGGCCTCTAGAAAGGCTGTTGGATGATAAATTATCGAAATACCCTTAGTGGGTAAATTACCGAAGTACCCTTAGTGGGTAAATTTCTGAAATACCCTTAGTGGGTAAATTACCAGAATACCCTCGAAGGGTAAATTACTGAAATACCCCCAAGGGGTGAAATTACTGTTATACCCCTAAGTGATAAAATAACCGTTATGTCCTTGATGGTAGTTAAATATCGTGTATGTGATTTTATATATATATATATCTTCTTATAGTTGTAATACACTGCATTCATAACATATTGCATGGGTTGGGTTTGATGATTGGAGGAAGTACCGTTTTAGTGGCTCTGCCACATACCGTTCTAGTGGCTCTGCCACATACCATTCGAGTGGCATCGCCACATACCGTTTTAGTGGCTCAGCCACATATACCATAATTAGCAGCTTCTCTGCAATATTGGAGAGTTTTGGCTGGGTGGGTTGACATGGTCCCCACATGGTGTCTTTGGTTGGTGCGGGTGGAGAGTTAGTAAATTTGGATAGGATTGGGGTGGGCACTTATCCATTTACATTGAGATGATTTGGGGCTTAGGCCTGCAGCATTCTTGACTAGGGCTTAGGCGGGGCGACACCGTATGGGCTCGAGGCCCGGACTATGACCGTTTGAGGGATTACACACGAGTTCTTGTAACTCACCCCTTTCTTCTAACCGTGCAGGTAATCCCAGCGTTAGAGGATTTGGAGTCATGGAGGACTCGGAGGTGGCCATACGTCGAATTTGCTTCTTAATGAAACTTAGTAATTTTGGATTTAATTTATTTTATATTATTTTTGGGTTAGTATTTTATGTAATAAGGCCATTGGAATTTTATTTTTAAACTTTCATTTGGTAATTCTGTTAGTTATGAATCGTTAAACGATTAAAGACTGGTTTTTAAAATAATAACTACTGTTTTCAAAGTATCACGTTTCCGCAATTATTTAAGTCAGACTTCAGCAACAAATAAAGTTTTCAATAATAATAACATCTTTGCAAGAATATACTTTGAGCAAATCTTGTTTTTGTAAGTAACGAAATTCGGAGATTTAAAAAGGATACAAAGTTTTTTTTTTTGAGGAGGGGTTTTTATTGGACGCGTAGCTTTTAAACAACCTTTGATGTAACATGCTAGATCCGGCCATAACGTCTAGGCCGGGTTTGGGGTGTTACATTTAATGGTATCAGAGTCAGGTTGCAAAACTTGGCTGTGGAATGGGTTTGAAATTTTTTCCAAATCTGTTTAAACTTTGGTTTAGAAAAAGTGATAGTGTTACTGGAAGTATGGCACACCGAGTCTCCGGCACCAAATCCGTAAGTTTCCTTATCTTATACTTTGTTATATGCTATAATGACTGTACTGAAAAACTACTAGGGATAGTAGTAGTATACCAAACTCTTAGTTAGGGAAACTGAGACTAGAGACTGAAACTGTAGTAAAATCGATCTGCGAAAACTACTCTTATTACTATTTTTTTTCATAGAACATTTGTTAATAATTACATGAATGATAAGCTGATGCATAAAAATCTTAAACAGATTAATACGTTACACCGATATGAGTGCGAGAGGTCATAGAAGGGGTACACGTGGCCGTGGTAGAGGCCGAGGTGCTAGGGTTGGGTCCTCAGCATTAGGACATATACCTGAAAGGGAGGCGCCAGCATCACCGGTGACTGAAACCGGGTCTCATGACCGAGCCAAAGAGGATGATGCTTTGTCTCAAGCGATGCTTCGGGTTTTGGAAAGGGTGGCTGGAGCGAGTATTGGGTCAGTGTCCCGAGGGTCAATTTCTAAGCGGCTTCGGTCAAATGGGGCAAAAATCTTCAGGGGCATCTCTGGTGTAGCCCCGAATGTAGCAGAGTATTGGTTGGAAGCGGTAGAGTGAATCATGGATGACCTTGACTGCACGGTAGAACAGAAACTAAAAGGAGCAGTGTCCTTACTGCGGGATGAGGCATATCAATGGTGGCTTACCGTGATGGAAGGCACTCAGGTCGACCGATTAACATGGGATTTCTTTAAGGCGGCCTTCCAAGGGAAGTATGTCGGGGCAAGTTATGTGGACGCCCAAATAAAGGAATTTTTGAATCTGGTTTAGGGCAATAAGTCCGTTGCAGAATATGAGGCAGAGTTCCTGCGCTTGAGCCGGTATGCTCGGGGCATAGTTGCGACTGAATACGAGTGCTGTGTGCAGTTTGAGGATGGTCTTCGGGATGAGTTGCGCAGTGCGATAGCTCTGCGCAGAGGGGAAAGAGACTTCGCGCCTACAGTAGAGAAGGCTAAGATTGCCGAGGATGTGAAACGCACTGAGCGACAGAACCGTGAGAAGGAACGAGGCAGAAGTAAGAGGGATTTTGGGCCCTCAAGTTCTTCATGTGGGTTTAATAAGAAGCCTAGGTTGGAGGGGCCAGCCCGAGTTGGGATTCCAATTACTGTCAGTCGACCGCAACCTTATGTTGAGTGCGGTAGACCACATTCGGGAGAGTGTTGGAGAAGAACTGGCGGGTGTTTCAAGTATGGTTCCAAGGATCATCAGTTTAGAAACTGTCCTCGGGAGCCTGTTCGGAAGCAAGCAGCCGGTCAGGGTTATGTGTTATGTGTAGCCTGGGAGAGGTGGTCAGCAGCCACCGAGAGGTCGTGGTCCACCCAGAGGGAAAAATGGGGTAGGACGAGGTCATGGAGCACCGGGCAGAGGTGTTGATAATAAAAGGGCGAGACAGCCAGGATTGGTTTATGCTGCTAGGCATCGAGAGGATGGCCACGCACCTGACGTCATAACTAGTACGTTCCTCATTCATAATGTACCATGTATTGCTTTAATTGATATTTGGTCGACGTACTTGTATGTTGCTTGTACTGTGTCTGGAACTTTGGGTATACAATTCGAACTTGCTGATAGAGAAATGTTAGTGATTAGTCCTTTAGGACAGTCTGTTGTAGTGAATAAGCTGTTTAGGAATGTGCCTTTAGAGGTTCAAGAGGTTGCATTTCTGACGGATTTGATGGAACTGCCATTTGGCGAGTTTGATCTCATTCTGGGCATGGATTGGTTAGTGAATCACCATGCGAATTTGGATTGCGCTGCTAAGCGTATGGTATTAAAGACTTCGGAGGATGAGGAGGTGATCGTGATAGGGGAGCGGAGGAACTATTTGTCCAATGTAATATCAGCTTTAAGGGCCGAGAAGCTGGTTCGCAAAGGTTGCGAGGCGTTCCTTGCTTATGTCAGCACATCTGTTGTTAATGAACCGTCTGTTGAGAATGTCAGGACTGTAAAGGAGTTTTCGGATGTATTTTCTGAAGAGCTTCCGGGATTGCCTCCAAATCGCGAGGTCGAATTCAGCATTGAGCTTTTACCGGGAACGGCTCCGGTGTCCATTGCTCCTTATAGGATGGCACTGAAGGAGCTGATGGAATTAAAGGCTCAGATCCAAGAGCTTCTAGATCGAGGATTCATCCTACCGAGTGTATCTCTGTGGGGAGCACCGGTATTGTTCGTGAAGAAGAAGGATGGGTCAATGCATATGTGTATTGACTACCGTCAATTGAACAAGCTAATGATTAAGAACAAGTATCCGCTACCAAGGATAGACGATCTGTTTGATCAGCTGCGAGGAGCTTCGGTTTTCTCTAAGATAGATCTAAGGTCGGGGTACCATCAGTTAAGGGTTAAGGAGGCAGATGTGTTCAAGACAGCATTCAGGACTCATTATGGACATTACGAGTTCCTTGTCATGCCGTTTGGGTTAAGAAATACACCAGCTGCTTTCATGGATATGATGAACCGGGTCTTCCAACCCTACCTATACCGGTTCATGGTGGTGTTTATAGACGATATTCTGGTGTATTCAAGAACCGAGGAGGAGCATGATTCACATCTCCGGGTTGTTCTGCAAATATTGAGAGAAAATCAACTCTATGCCAAATTCAGCAAGTGCGAGTTCTGGCTGAAGGAGGTGACATTTTTGGGTCATGTTGTGTCTACCGAGGGGATTAGGGTTGATCCTCAGAAAGTTGAGGCTGTATTAGATTGGAAGCCACCAAAGTCAGTATCTGAGATTCGAAGTTTTCTAGGTCTAGCCGGGTATTATAGACGGTTCGTTGAGGGGTTTTCATTGATTGCTACACCCCTAACTAAGTTACTGCGTAAGGGGGTACCGTTTGTTTGGACTAATAAGCAGCAGGAGAGTTTTGAGAAACTAAAGAAGATTTTGATTGAAGCTCCGGTATTAAATCAACCAGAGGCTGGAAAAGAATTCATTGTCTATTGTGATGCGTTGCACACGGGTTTGGGTTGTGTGCTGATGCAGGAGGGGAAGGTGGTGGCATATGCATCTTGTCAGCTTAGGCCGCACGAGGTGAACTACCCCACTCATGACTTGGAGACATTATTTGTACTGTGAAAAGTCGATCATCTACACTGACCATAAGAGTCTTAAGTACCTCCTTACCCAAAAGGAGTTGAATCTTAGGCAACGAAGATGGATAGAGCTGCTGAAGGATTATGATTGCTCGATCGAGTATCATCCAGGAAAAGCTAACGTGGTAGCAGATGCACTGAGCCGTAAGGTTGTCTCTGATTTGAGAGTAATGTTTGCTCGTCTCAGCCTGTTTGAAGATGGTAGTTTGTTAGCTGAACTACAAGTAAAATCGACTTGGATTAGTCAGATTAAAGAGAAGCAGATGTTGGATGAGTCGTTGGTTTCTCGTTTCTAACAGGTGAAGAAGGGAGAGACTGTGGATTTTGAGCTGAATAGTGAAGGAGTATTATGTTTCCATGGAAGAGTTTGTGTACCGAGGGACTCTGAGTTAAGCAGTCGATTCTACGGAAGGGGCATAGTAGCCCATACGCTATGCATCCCGGTGGAAACAAATTATACCGAGATCTGCATGAACTGTACTGGTGGCCAGGACTTAAGCGTGAGGTTACCAACTTCGTAAGTAAGTGTTTGACATGCCAGCAAGTGAAGGGTGAGCATCAACTACCATACGGATTTCGCAATCGGTGAAAATTCCACTCTGGAAGTGGGAGAGGGTAACCATGGATTTTGTTAGTGGGCTACCTCTAACGCCCACTAAGAAAGATTCGGTATGGGTTATTGTTGATCGGTTGACTAAATTGCCCACTTCATACCGGTTCGCACCGATTACTCGTTGCAGAAATTGGCAAAGTTGTATCTGGCTGAAATTGTGAGGTTGCATGGTGTACCAGTGTCTATCATCTCGGACAGGGACCCTAAGTTCACATCACGATTTTGGAGAGTGTTACACAAAGCTTTGGGTACGAGGCTAGATTTTAGCACGGCATTTCATCCTCAGACTGATGGTCAGTTGGAGAGGGTAATTTAGGTTTTGGAAGACATGTTGAGAAGTTGTGTGATTGACTTCAAGGGCAGTTGGGAGGACTATTTGCCGTTGGCAGAATTTGCTTACAACAACAGCTACCAATCCAGCATTTAGATGGCACCGTACGAGGCGTTATATGGTCGTAGGTGTCGTACCCCTACTTGTTGGACAGAATTGGGTGAGCAGCGACTGTTGGGTCCAGAGCTAATTTTGGAAACTGAAGAGAAGGTGAAGTTGATACGGGGTTGGTTAAAAGAAGCATCTGACAGGCAGAAGTCATATGCCAATCTAAAGCGTAAAGAGATCGAGTACTCGGTGGGAGATTTTGTCTTCTTGAAAGTCTCACCTTGGAAGAAGATTTTGAGGTTTGGGCGGAAAGGCAAGCTGAGCCCTAGATTTATCGAACCTTATCTGATAGTAAAACGTGTGGGACCGGTTGCCTACCAGTTGGAGTTACCTCCTGAGTTAAGTCATATCCATAATTTATTCCACGTCTCTATGCTGAGGCACTACCGTTTGGATCCTTCTCATATAGTGCCGGTGGAGGAGATCGAGGTAAGACCTGATCTGTCATTTGAAGAAGAACCGGTGCAGATTTTGGACCATGATGTTAAGGTGCTGAGAAGGAAATCTGTTCCGCTAGTCAAGGTACTGTGGAGTAATCACGGTTCAGAGGAAGCCACGTGGAAGCCTAAGGAGGCAATGCGACATCAATACCCTCATCTCTTTTGATCAGGTAAATTTTGAGGCTGAAATTTCTTTAAGGGGCTAGAGTTGTAACATCCCGAAATCTCTTTTGCATAATTTCATGTTGTGCTGGCTCAGCTGGTTAATTGAGGGTATTTAGGGGTCCTAAGGGGGCCTGGGTTCGAGTTTGAGCCCTGGAAAAATTTTGGTTTTTGGCCCTTTAGTGGAGAGGGCTGGTTGAGGTTGGACTTAAGTATATTTGAGTGTTTTTTGCTAACACAAGTGGAGCTTGTGGCAAGGTGGTGTGGCGTCAAGTGGAGAGCAAGGAGGGAAGGGGTTCGAATCCTTCAGGTAGAAAATAAAGAATTTTATTTTGTGGCTTGAGAGGGGAGGAAGCAGAGTTGGGATCAAACTCTGCAATGGGAGTTGGAGAATGGGTCAAACGGTTCAACTGGATGAATGAGAGGAATTGTAGGAGGAAAAAGGGGAGAAAATCAAGGAGTGGATGTGTGTGAGAAGTGTTGGCCGAAAGTGGGAAGCTAACTAAGGGAATTTCGGCTGGTGATGGGTGTTTTGAGTGCATATTCGGTGTTGGGAGAGGGGAGAGTGCCAAATTTTCCTTGGTGTTTTTGGGAGCTTTTTCATGTTTTTGTGTTTCTTTTTGGCGTTTTGGGTACTCTTTTCTCCCTTCTTTTCTTTTCTCAATTGTGTCTTTGCTGAATCTATTTGTGAATTGACCACTCGTGCATCTCTTCTTCAACTTTTCTCTCTTGCACTTTATCTTGTCAATTGCCGAATACACCCTTCCTCATCATTTCCTTCTCCTTCTTTCCTCCTGCTAATTGCCGAATAGGTAAGCCTCTACTTCCCCTTTCTCTTCTTTCCTCTTTACACTATTCTTTTCTCTCTAGCCGAATACAACCTTATCTTCATCTCTTATGTTTCTTGTTCCCTCTCTTTGCAAAGCTTTAACCGAGGCACTTAAAGTTTGACCCCTTGGTGTAGGCCGAATCTATTAGAGTCCAAGCATACCTTCTTCTCTGATCATTCAGCATTCGGGTATTGGGAAGTGGTTGGTAAGTGTGACTATGGTCGAATAGGGGGGTTGGCTTCTCTTTATCATTTTGAGTTTCTTAGGGCCGAAAGGCCATTTCTTTTGTTGTCTTGGAACAACGTTGCTAACTTGTTCTTTTCACTAGGGACTCGGTTTCTTAATCAAAGGGTGTAAACCAAATACTCTACCATAACAAGGAGTTGTCGTTTCTGGTAAGTAAAGACAATGGATAAAGTATTTCTATATCTTGGTTTATCAAGGGTAGAGACTAACTAATAGTCAACTGTGATATCAGGTGCTTCGGAAAGCGTTGTGAACCGTAATCCGTAACAGGTGTGTAATCTCACACCACTGTTTGTGATAGTATGTACTGTTCTGTGATTTGGCCATAAGCCGGAATGTCAAAAAGCTGGAGTATCAGCAACCGAGGCACTTGAGCGTGCGAACGCTCGTAGTGATAAATCGAGCCACTAGTGATGGCAATAGACTATTGAGAGCGTCACGGACGCTCTCGAGAAACTGAGGCTGTAATGGGCCTTGTTGGGCCGAAGTGGGCTAAGTGGGCCCAATGGGATAACGGGCCCACATGAGGGAAATCGATGGTAAGTACCGGTTATTTTGTTGCGCTTGTGAAGTCCGTAGAATTGAGTCCGAAAGTGAGTTGAATGGGCCACACAAGCGTGTGGGCCCGTTTGGGCCGAAATTGGAATTTAGGCCCAATTACACCGTAGCAACCCAAAAGGGAACCTGTGTCGCTCGAGGGGACAGTGGGCCTCCAGAAAGGCTGTTGGATGATAAATTACCAAAATACCCTTAGTGGGTAAATTACCGAAGTACCCTTAATGGGTAAATTACCGAAATACCTTTAGTGGGTAAATTACCGACATACTCTTAGTGGGTAAATTACCGGAATACCCTCAAAAGGTAAATTACCGAAATACCCTAAAGGGGTGAAATTACCGTTATACCCCTAAGTGACAAAATGACTGTTATGTCCTTGATGGTAGTTAAATATCGTGTATGTGATTTTATATATATATATATATATCTGTTTATAGTTGTAATACACTGCATTCATAACATGTTGCATGGGTTGGGTTTGATGATTGGAGGAAGTATCGTTTTAGTGGCTCTGCCACATACCGTTTGAGTGGCATCGCCACATACCGTTTTAGTGGCTTAGCCATATATACCGTAATTAGCAGCTTGTCTGCAATATTGGAGAGTTTTGGTTGGGCTGATTGACATGGTCCCCACATGGTGTGCTGGTTGGTACGGGTGGAGAGTTAGTAGGCTGGATAGGATTGGGGTGGGCACTTATCCATTTGCATTGAGATGATTTGGGGCTTAGGCCCAGCTAGTTACCGAATAGGGCTTAGGCCCAGATCGACACCGTATGGGCTCAGGCCCAGACTATGACCGTTAGAGGGGATTACAGACAGAGTTCTTGTAACTCACCCCTTTCTTTTAACCGTGCAGGTAATCCCCAGCGTTAGAGGATTTGGAGCTATGGAGGACTCGGAGGTGGCCATACGTTGGATTTGCTTTGTAACGAAACTTAGTAATTTTGGATTTAATTTAATTTATATTATTTTTGGGTTAGTATTTTATGTAATAAGGCCATTGGGATTTTCTTTTTAAACTTTCATTTGGTAATTCTGTTAGTTATGAATCGTTAAACGATTAAAGACTGGTTTTTAAAACAATAACTACTGTTTTCAAAATATCATGTTTTCGCAATTATTTAAGTCAGACTTCTGCAACAAACAAAGTTTTCAATAATAATAACATCTTTGCAAGAATATACTTTGAGCAAATCTTGTTTTTGTAAGCAACGAAATTCGGAGTTTTGAAAAGGATAAAAAGTTTTTTTTTGAGGAGGGGTTTTTATTGAACGCGTAGCTTTTAAACAACCTTTGATGTAACATGCTAGATCCGACCATAACGTCTAGGCCGGGTTTGGGGTGTTACAATGTATGTTGTTGAATGATGATTATTTGAAAATTGAAAATGTGTGTGAAATGAATGTTTAATTGTTTAATAAGTCTGGTAATGCTCCGTAACCCTATTCCAATGTTCAATACGGGTGAGGGGTGTTACATTTATTGGTATTAGAGCTACGGTTTAGTCGATTATCGGACTAACATAGCATATGTGAGAGTCTAGCTATGCATGCCATATAGACCCTTGAAGACGTGTTTTCATATTGACTAAGTCACACAAACTCCGACTCATAATCAACCACAGACAAATTACATTGGACCAAGTCTAAGAACTCACGCTTACGAGCTTCCTTGTACTGCTCGCCTATGAACTTCCTCTTAAAAACCTCATGAAAATATCCCCAAGTCAAACAGTCAATGGTAGTACCTCTCTTAATAGAATTCCACCAACGATGAGCCTCACCGTCGAGTAGGGACACAGTATAGCCCAACTTCTCCTCATTAGAATAGGACTTATGCTCGAGGATTCTTTCAACTCCTTCCAACCAGTACTCAGCTACGGTCAGATCGATCCCTTTTACTCTAGAAAACTCATTACCACCCAACGCTCGCAGATGTTCAAGCGGTAACCCTCGATTAACAGGTTCATGAGTAGGGTTAGCACCAGCAATCCTCTAAAATTATCCAATCATAACTTCTATCAGAGGGACAACAACCTCATCAGGTATGTTCACTCTACGCGGTGGCACAAGATGTAACACCCCAAACCCGGTCAATACGCCACGACCGAATCTGGTATGTCACTAAGGAAAATATTTTTGAATGAATCGACTTAACAATTAAATTTTGTGAAAAACTCTTTGAAATTCTTTATTTGTCGAAAATAAGTTAAAACTGAGATTTACTTTGAATTACATAAAACTTTAAAACTTAGTTGATAAATCATAGGATAGAAAACATTTATATCTTTTTAAGAAAATTTGAAATATCACTTTGAAAATCCGTTTGCAATTGAGTATAGAAACTTGAATTTTGGAAATCACTTAATTTGTTGAAAACACTTAACTTGTAATTTTTCTATCGAACTATTCATATTACCCGATGGTAAGATTTTTAAAACCATTGCGAGTTTTTAGTTTAGAAAACTTTGAGCTCAATTATTAGATTAACCAAGTGACATGCTTAAACATGTTTAGAATAAATCTCAAAGCATATAAATAATCCAAAACCATAATTAAACAGGCCTTATTACAAATCCATAAAATATGAAAACCAAATTAAAATAAAGTACCCAAATGGAAGTTCATGTAAAACCAAACTTTATTGCATGGCCTCCTCGAGTTCATCCGGCTCCAAATCCGCGATCTCACGATTCACTTGAAAATATAAGGGAGAAGGTGAGTCACCAAGACTCTGATGCATATTCCCTCTCCGGGTAAATACTACATACTTACACAAATTATAACAAAGCAACATATATGTATAATGCACCCAACCTAGCCATCCATAACTCCTTTTCTACCAGGTGTGGTACCAAACCACCTGGTGGTGCCAAACCACTGGTGTCCAAAGACACAAATGTGATACCAAATCATTGGTGACCGTAGTCACGAATAATCCATCTGTGGGGCCAACCCACGTGTGATACCAAATCACCGCGACGATCCCATATCTCAAAAGTGGGGCCAACCCACGGTGGAATTAACCACGAGGACAAGTCGCTATGAGGTGCCAAACCTCCGTGTCCAAGACACGAATCATCAAGTTGTGGGGCCAACCCACGTGTGATACCAAATCACCGCGGATAATCCCATATCTCAAAAGTGGGGCCAACCCACGGTGGAATTAACCACGGGGACAAGTCGCTATGAGGTGCCAAACCTCCGTGTCCGAAGACACGAATGTGATACCAAATCACCGGTGGTGCTAAACCACCGGTGTCAGAAGACACGAATCATCAATCTTCCTCCTCTCATATTGCCCATACCAATGCAATAGATAAACAAATCATGTCAATAAACTTTGATATGTATCTCATAACAAATATATCATAAATCGTAGATCATGATTTCAATCCACATGTATTAACAACATATTGAAACGGACTTACCCGAATCTTCATTCATACCATCATGGTATCATATCCAGATCTCATCAATTTACCCACTTTCATAATATGATTAGTTATAACACACAAATATACATATATAAACCAAGTTATAAAGTGTGTAAGATACACACCCAACGCAAGAACTAACTCCCGAATCCGATCTACCACACTAGAACACCTTGTCCTACAATCGGCCAATACTAAAATTATGAACAAAGGCCATTCGGCCATACTACTAAATCCCAAAGAGTTATCACTTGTAATACCAAATCTTACCTGAACTTACCCAAATCGATTGATAAAGAAACGAGGTTTAGATTGATTGCTTCCAACGTCTCGAGAAGCCTAAAAGAGATCGGTTTCTAAGAATGATTAGAACCTTGCAAACCAATGCCCAAAGATTCGGCCTTTGACCACAAGAAAATAACTTGGAAAAGAGAAAAGAATTGAAAGAGAATCAGCCAAGAATACTTACTTATAACCAAAACCGATTGAAGAAATCAAATGAAGTCCTACCCTTGAATATTCGGCCAAAAATAAATCAAAAGAATATGAGAGTTTCGGCTATAAAAAGAGAAGAAGAAATAAAATGTAAATGGGTGTTTTAACTTTGAGTAAATGAAAAAGAAATGGGATTTGAGATGAAGAATGATTCGGCCAAGAGAGTGTAAAGGAAAATGTGATTTGAATAATATTGAAAGAAAGAAAAAGAGAGAGATGTGGGAGAGATTCGCCAAACACTTCTTTGCTAAAAAGAAAGTGCACAAAAATGCACAAAGATAGATTGTAGTTTCGGTTTCAAAAGAGCAAATGAAAGAAAGGAAAATGGTATGATTTGATTCAACAAAATGAGGCTAAAATCAAAAGCAAAATGCACCAAAATGCACAAGACACATTCGGCCAAGGAGGAAAGTTTTTGGAGAGGAAAAAAACAATTGCAAACAGATGTTCAAATGACAAAAATTGGCCAACTATCCCCCAAGCTACCTAACAACATTCGGCCACCCCTAGACACCCATGCAGTCCACATACATGCACTAAAGGCCTAGGATTACTTTCCAAAACATTTTCGCACAACCAAGCCTTATGTCTCCCCAACCTTCCATAACCTTAAGATTCTTATCCCTATTTCATGCTTTCCTTAATCCAAAATTCAACTTACCAAAAACTTAAGGTCCAACCTATCATAAACATAGGTTGACCGTCCATCCATGCTAGAACACAAAATAAAGTCTTCAAAAAATGCTTTCCATGATACTCGAACCTCTAACCTCAAGCCACCTTTCAAGCTCCTTAACCAACTTGCCACTTACTCCTCTTATGCTTTAATTAACACTTAAATTAACTTAAGTGTCAAGCTCACTTAATCCACTTCATTAAATAAACCATACTAAAAATTATCTAACTTCCTAAATAAAATCAAGCCTTCATAAGACTATGCTAACACGCAAAATTCATACCCGAGCCAACACAAATAATACTCAAATTTTGGGATGTTACAATTCTACCCCCTTAAGAAAATTTCGTCCTCGAAATTACACGATCAAAAGAGTTGAGGATCTCCGCCTCATTACATCCTCCGGTTCCCACGTAGCTTCCTCCACGCCATGATTCCGCCATAAAACCTTCACTAAAGGAACTGACTTCCTACGCAAAACTTTCACATCTCGATCTAGAGTCTACACAGGTTCTTCTTCTACCGTCAGATCTGGACTCACCTCTATTTCCTCTACTGCCACAACATGCGATGGATCAGAACGATAGCTTCTAAGCATGGAGACATGGAACACATCATGAATCTGACTCAGTTCTACTGGCAACTCAAGCTGATAAGCTACTGGTCCCACTCGTCTCAACACCTTAAACGGCCCAATAAACCTTGGACTTAACTTGCCTTTTCTCCGAAATCTTAACACTTTCTTCCATGGCGAGACCTTCAGAAAAACTTTGTCACCCACGGCAAACTCTATATCCCTCCGCTTGAGATCGGCATACGACTTTTGCCTATCCGAAGCTTCCTTTAGACGAGCCTGAATCATCTTAACCTTATCCTCAGTCCCTGCAACCAACTCTGGTCCTAACATCTGATGCTCACCCAACTCGGTCCAACATGTAGGCGTGCGACACCTCCTACCATACAACGCCTCATATGGTGCCATCTTAATGCTTGCTTGGTAACTATTGTTGTATGCGAACTCGCTAATGGTAAAAACTCTTCCCAGTGCCTCAAGTCCAATACACAACCTCTCAACATATCCTCTAAAATCAGATAACTCTTTTTCCGATCGCCCGTCGGACTATGGATGAAATGCGGTACTAAAATCCAACCGCGCACCCAAAGCCCGATGTAACGCTCTCCAAAACCTCGACATAAATCTAGGATCTCTGCCGAGATGATCGACACCTGGTACACCGTGCAACCTCACTATCTACGCCACATACAACTTAGCTAACTTCAGGCTTAATAATCCATCCTTCACAGGAATGAAATGAGTCGACTTAGTCGACGATCCACAATCACCCAAACCTGAATCCTTCTTACTAGGTGTAAGAGGTAATCCACTAACAAAGTCCATAGTGATCCTTTCCCACTTCCATCGTGGAATCTTCATCGTGGTCAAGTAACCTGTGACGCAGAATGGCGATGCTCCGCCTTGACTGTTGACACGCGGACATTTACCCACAAACTCGGTTACCTCACGCTTGCACAGCCACCAAATCGCTCTCTTAAATCCCGATACATCTTGCTTCCTCCGGGATGCATAGCATATGGTATTATGTGCATCCCGAAGAATCCTTTGCCTCAACTCAACATCCTTCTAAGCATACAAGCTCTCCCTTTAAAACACAAAGACTCCATCGCTGGACAAACTATATTCCTCAAAACCTCCGCTTCAAGACACGCAACCTCCGATCATTTAAACCATCATCCTCTAACCGCTTCTCCTTGATCTCGATCTAACCAAGTCGGCTTGACTTGCAATTCCGCCAAAAGACTCCCATCATCGTATAAGCTAAGTCAAGCAAACATCGATCTTAAATCCGATACAACCTTACGGCTCAACGCGTCTGCCACCACGTTAGCCTTGTCGGGATGATATTCGATCGAACAGTCGTAGTCCTTCAACAACTCGATCCATCTAGGCTGCCTCAAGTTCAAGTCCTTCTGAGTCAAAAGATACTTAAGACTCTTGTGATCCGTGTAGACTATCGACTTCTCTCCGTACAAATAGTGTCTCCATATCTTCAAAGCAAATACCACAGTAGCTAATTCCAAGTCATGCGTCGGATAATTGACCTCATTTGGTCTCAACTGTCGAGATGCATAAGCCACTACCTTCCCTTCTCAGACAAAGACACATCCCAAACCAAGATGTGATGCATCACAAGAAACCGTGAATTCCTTGCTCGCCTCAAAGTTGAATCAAACCGAGCTTTGGTCGAATCTTCTTCAACTTGTCGAAACTTTCTTGCCGCTTCTCGGCCCACACAAATGGAACTCCTTTCCTCAATAACTTGGTCATAGGTGCTTTGCTATCAAAGAAAATCCTTCTACAAATCTTGGTAATACCCGCTGGACCTAGAAAACTCCGAATCTCACCATCGACTTAGGCGGCTTCCAATCCAACACTGCCTCAATCTTCCGAGGATCCACTCTAATCCCCTCAGCTGATACTACGTGACCCAAGAAAGTCACCTCCCTAAGCCAGAACTCGCACTTACTAAATTTGGCGTACAACCGCTTTTTCTCGAATCTGCAAAGACTACTCGCAAATGCGCATCATGCTCCTCCTCCGACTTTGAGTATACCAAAATATCGTCTATAAATACCACAACAAACTGATCCAAAAATTGCTGGAATACTCGATTCATCATGTCCATGAATGCTACCGGCGTGTTAGTCAACCCAAATGGCATCACCAGAAACTCGTAGTGCCCGTACCAAGTACGAAATGCCGTCTTACGGATATCAGCCTCTTTCACCTTTAGGCCGATGATATCCGGATCTTAAATCAATCTTGAGAAAACCGGCGCCCTTAAGCCGATCAAACAAGTCATCTATCCTCGGCAAAGGATATTTGTTTTTGATCGTCACTTATTCAATCAAGCGGTAGTCTATACACATCCGCATCGTACCATCCTTCTTCTTCTTGACGAAGAGTACCGCGCTCCCTAAGGCGTAAACACTTGGTCGAATGAAACCTCGATCCAACAACTCCCGAACTGAGCCTTTAATTCCATCAATTCCTTTGGTGCCATCCTATACGGAGCTATAGACACCGGCGCCGCCTGTAATGTGATCTATACCAAATTCAACTTCATGGTGGGAGGTAGTCCCGAAAGTTCTTCAGAAAATACGTCAACATATTCCTTTACCGTGCAGACATTCCCCACTTTAGACTCCTTAGCCTCCAACGCACACACATGGACCACGAATGCTTCACAGCCTTTCCTAACCAACTTCACAGCTTTCAACGCAGATACCACGTTAGATAGATAATATCTTCTATTACCTATCATAACCACTTCTTCGCCATCAGCTGTCTTCAAAACCATGCACTTAGCAGCGCAATCCAAACTTGCTTGGTACTTGACCAACCAGTCCATCCCAAGAATCAGATCAAACTCCCCAAATGGCAGTTCCATCAGATCAGCTACGAACACTACCCCTTGGAGTTCTAGGGGCACATCTTTATACAGCTTATTTACTTCTACAGAGTGACCTAGAGGGCTGGCACCGACATCTTCCTAGAAGTAGTCTCGAGTCTAGATTCATAGCCTCTACTATGTTACGGGCAACATACGAATGTGTCGAACCCACATCTATCAAAGCAAGATATGGTTCACCAAAGATTAAGAACGCACGGTTATGACGTCCGGTGCGCCGCTTCTCTCTCGACGCCTCATTTGCATACACCAAACCAGCCGTCTTGCCTCGGTGTTGCCAAACCTCGCCAGATGCTCGCGGCCTCGACTCGTAAACCATTACCTCCTCTACCATTACCACGACCTCTCTACGTGGTGGCGGTCCCTCATTTTCGAACCGAACACGACCTTGACCCTCCGATCGATTCTGGCTAGCTTACGTGGACGGTCTCTCACACGATGATCCAAATGAGCCACACTCGAAACATCCTTTTCCTCCGGTCCAACATTTGCCCCAATGATATTTCCCACATCGGTTACACTGCGTGCTGGTCCTTGATTAGCGAGAATGTGCCTCCTGCATCGATTCGCCCACTTTGCCTAGCCTCTTTTGAGAATTACCGATCGATCCCGATGATCCGTAACCTCTCTTATGCTTATTCCGGTCGTAACTCTGCCTTGCAGATTCCTTGATTCCTTCGGCTATCTTAGCCTTTTCAACCAAAGCAGCAAACTCTCGCTCCTGATGTGGAGCAATCAATAATCTCAGCTTGTCCCTCAAACCATCTTCGAATCGAACACATCGCTCATGCTCCGATGCCACAATACCTCCAGCATACCGGCTCAGTCTTAAAAATTCTGCCTCATATTCTGACACAGACTTACTACCTTGGATCAAACTCAGAAATGCCTTACGCTGCACATCAATGTAATTAGACCCAACGTATTTCCTGCTAATACGCTGCCTTGAAATAATCCCAAGTGAGATCCTCCGCTGTAGCACCATTCTGTACTGTGAGGCACCACTGATATGACTCATCCCGAAGAAGCGATACGATCCCTTTCAGCTTTTCCTCAGCATTCAGATCCAAATCATCCATGATTCGCTCCGTCGCCTCTAGCCAATATTCAGCTGCACTAGGAGCCACGCCTGAAACACCTCGGAATACCTCAGCTCCATTGGCTCAAGTCGCTCGGACACGGATTTCCAAATTCCCGCGCCTCCACCTATTCCGGCTACCCTCTCAAGAACTCGCAAAGATCGCGCGAGATACTACGTCATCCCCGTTTGATCCTCGTTGCTCAACTCCAACCGGCTGGTGGTGGGGTAGTGGTACCTCATTTTGGATCCTTGACCAGGACCTCACCGGCTCGCATACGCCCATCCTACCCCGACCCGCGTCCACGAATCATACGACCTCGACCACGAGTACTCATGTCTAAAGTCTCGACTTATCGATTAAAAGCGTTATGCATTTGTCATTATTCCACTTTCTTTAAAGCACAATTTTATGAAAAGTTTTAATAAGAAGTTGTTTCATGAGTACATTCAACCTATAGTTTTGGGTCTCTCAAGTAGTTCCTACTACTATACTGATCATGCCAACATCATCATATCATATCATCAAAATCAACAATTTGATATACTTACTGTATGGATTGATGTCGGAGACTCGAGGCCATGCCTTTCCAACCATATAATCAAAACATTTTAAAATCCATTCTTTAAAACATTTTGGGCCTCTCGCCCACGATAAGCTTTTGAACTTGGCTCGATACCAAGTTGTAACACCCCAAACCCTGGCCAATACGCCACGACCGAACGGTATGTCACTAAGGAAAATAATTTTGAATGAATCGACTTAACAATTAAATTTTGTGAAAAACTCTTTGAAATTCTTTATTTGTCGAAAATAAGTTAAAACCGAGATTTACTTTGAATTACATAAAACTTTAAAACTTAGTTGATAAATCATAGGATAGAAAACATTTATATCTTTTTAAGAAAATTTGAAATATCACTTTGAAAATCCGTTTGCAATTGAGTATAGAAACTTGAATTTTGGAAATCACTTAATTTGTTGAAAACACTTAACTTGTAATTTTTCTATCGAACTATTCATATTACCCGATGGTAAGATTTTTAAAACCATTATGAGTTTTTAGTTTAGAAAACTTTGAGCTCAATTATTAGATTAACCAAGTGACATGCTTAAACATGTTTAGAATAAATCTCAAAGCATATAAATAATCCAAAATCATAATTAAATGTGCCTTATTACAAATCCATAAAATATGAAAACCAAATTAAAATAAAGTACCCAAATGGAAGTTCATGTAAAACCAAACTTTATTGCATGGCTCGCTCGAGTTCATCCAGGCTCCAAACCGCGATCTCACGATTCACCTGAAAATATAAGGGAGAAGGTGAGTCACCAAGACTCAGTGCATATTCCCTCTCAGGGTAAATACCACATACTTACACAAATTATAACAAAGCAACATATATGTATAATGCACCCAACCTAGCCATCCATAACTCATTTTCTACCCCGTGTGGTACCAAACATCCGGTGGTGCCAAACCACTGGTGTCCAAAGACACAAATGTGATACCAAATCTTTGGTGACCATAGTCACGAATAATCCATCCGTGAGGCCAACCCACGTGTGATACCAAATCACCGCGACGATCCCATATCTCAAAAGTGGGGCCAACCCACGGTGGAATTAACCACGTGGACAAGTCGCTATGAGGTGCCAAACCTCCGGTGTCCAAGACACGAATGTGATACCAAATCACCTTGGTGGTGCCAAACCACGGTGTCCAAGACACGAATCATCAAGTTGTGGGGCCAACCCACGTGTGATACCAAATCACTAGCAGACGATCCCATATCTCAAAAGTGGGGCCAACCCACGGTGGAATTAACCACAGGGACAAGTCGCTATGAGGTGCCAAACCTCACGGTGTCCGAAGACACGAATGTGATACCAAATCACCGGTGGTGCCAAACCATGGTGTCCAGAAGACACGAATCATCAATCTTCCCCTCCTCTCATATTGCCCATACCAATGCAATAGATAAACAAATCATGTCAATAAACTTTGATATGTATCTCATAACAAATATATCATAAATCGTAGATCATGATTTCAATCCACATGTATTAACAACATATTGAAACGGACTTACCGAATCTTCATTCATACCATCATGGTATCATATCCAGATCTCATCAATTTACCCACTTTCATAATATGATTAGTTATAACACACAAATATACATATATAAACCAAGTTATAAAGTGTGTAAGATACACACCTTTCACCAACGCAAGAACTAACTCTCGAATCCGATCTACCACACTAGAACACCTTGTCCTACAATCGGCCAATACTAAAATTATGAACAAAGGCCATTCGGCCATACTACTAAATCCCAAAGAGTTATCACTTGTAATACCAAATCTTACCTGAACTTACCCAAATCGATTGATAAAGAAACGAGGTTTAGATTGATTGCTTCCAACGTCCCGAGAAGCCTAAAAGAGATCGGTTTCTAAGAATGATTAGAACCTTGCAAACCAATGCCCAAAGATTCGGCCTTTAACCACAAGAAAATAACTTGGAAAAGAGAAAAGAATTGAAAGAGAATCGGCCAAGAATACTTACTTATAACCAAAACCGATTGAAGAAATCAAATGAATTCCTACCCTTGAATATTCAGCCAAAAATAAATCAAAAGAATATGAGAGTTTCGGCTAAAAAGAGAAGAAGAAATAAAATGTAAATGGGTGTTTTAACTTTGAGTAAATGAAAAGAAATGGGATTTGAGATGAAGAATGATTCGCCAAGAGAGTGTAAAGGAAAATGTGATTTGAATAATATTGAAAGAAAGAAAAAGAGAGAGATGTGGGAGAGATTAGGCCAAACACTTCTTTGCTAAAAAGAAAGTGCACAAAAATGCACAAAGATAGATTGTAGTTTCGGTTTCAAAAGAGCAAATGAAAGAAAGGAAAATGGTATGATTTGATTCAACAAAATGAGGCTAAAATCAAAAGCAAAATGCACCAAAATGCACAAGACACATTCGGCCAAGGAGGAAAGTTTTTGGAGAGGAAAAAAAAACAATTGCAAAAAGATGTTCAAATGACAAAAATTGGCCAACTATCCCCCAAGCTACCTAACAACATTCGGCCACCCCTAGACACCCATGCCGTCCACATACATGCACTAAAGGCCTAGGATTACTTTCCAAAACATTTTCCTACAACCAAGCCTTATGTCTCCCCAACCTTCCATAACCTTAAGATTCTTATCCCCTATTTCATGCTTTCCTTAATCCAAAATTCAACTTACCAAAAACTTAAGGTCCAACCTATCATAAACATAGGTTGACCGTCCATCCATGCTAGAACACAAAATAAAGTCTTCAAAAAATGCTTTCCATGATACTCGAACCTCTAACCTCAAGCCACCTTTCAAGCTCCTTAACAAACTTGCCACTTACTCCTCTTATGCTTTAATTAACACTTAAATTAACTTAAGTGTCAAGCTCACTTAATCCACTTCATTAAATAAACCATACTAAAAATTATCTAACTTCCTAAATAAAATCAAGCCTTCATAAGACTATGCTAACACGCAAAATTCATACCCGAGCCAACACAAATAATACTCAAACTTTGGGATGTTACACAAGAGGTGTAGAGGATGTACCATCCTCTTAAGCATTCACATTCACATTTACACGTCTACAAGGCATATTAAATCTAATAATCTAACATACTCAAACAAATAAAAGGTGTGAGTGGCAGGGAAATGATCTAAGTCATGTTCCTGCAAGAAAACTTTAGAATAAAGGCAATGTGTTCCCGCTCCTACCCCAATTTCAAACAAACTCATGCAATTGAAATAGAGACATCTCAATCAATGCAAGCATTCAGAGGATTTTGGACACATGGGTTTCGCAACCCTAGTCCACACATCAATAAATTAGGTCTGAGTATTAGATAACCTAAGTTTTGATACCACCAAATGTAACACCCTATACTCAGCCCGTCGCCAAGCCTGAGTAACAGGACACTACACTATCGTCACAACATCACACATTACATAACGTCTCATTAGCATGCAAACATCCTCAAATTTGAACATTTATAAAGATCCCATGTAACACCCCTAACCCGTAATCGGTCGCCGGTCTAGGGTTAAGAGGCATTACCGGACAATCGAAAACTTTTACAAACATTTCGTATTATAAAGTATAACATCATCAAATCATAGCAGAATACAAACATATAGTCCCTTAATGAGGTCTGCGAGACCTTAAACATGTATTAGAAAGGGGTCGGGACTAGACCGGGATCATACAAAATTTTTCTGAAATTTAAACATTTTTCAAAGTTACAGAGGTCACACGCCCGTGTGGGCAGGCGCAGTGCCTCACACGGCCTCAGACACGCCCATGTGTCTGAGCCGTGCCAAAACAGGGCATACATACTGACTTGACCACACAGCCTGAGACACGCCCATGTGTCTCACCTGTGGTCGAGTCTGACTTGTTTTGAAATACAACCACGAGGTACACGGTCGAGCCACACGCCCGTGTGCTCAACCGTGTGAGCAATTATAGGCCATTTTCAAGCCCAAAATGCCACCCACACATTGGGTCATCCCTACAAGCACATACAAGCATCAATCCAACACTTATGGCAACAAAAAACATACCAAATTGACCATATATTTTACATCATTCAAGAACATTTCATCACAACATTTTATATGCCAATTAGCCCAACTAAATCACAAGTAAATCCAAGCATGATTCATCCACAACTTACCATAATAAGAGACATCTTATCATCAATGATATACCAACTTTGCATCAATAAGCTTACCAATACTTTGACCATTTCATTAGCTAACAAACCATACCAAATTAAGCATCATATGGCTTGATTACTCATTCATATAATGTCATTATCTAGCCATATCACATGGCTAACTATACACCCTTTCAAAACATAACCATATCGACTAGACTATACATGCCATACTTAATATATACATATTCAAAAGGTACCAAAATATGGTTTGAGTAGTGTGATGACAATCCTCGACGATCCCCGAGCCTCATGTAGCTTTAACGATCTATAAAACAAAGCAAACACACACAAAGTAAGCTTTCCAAAAGCTTAGTAAGCCATATACAAATAAACTTAACATATAATCATTTATAAGCATAGCAATTCAAATACATTAATATTTTCATTTCAAACACATAGATTTCTCTTTGGCTCAATTGGTTTGCCATTGCTTACCAACATATCATACCTCAAGCATCTCTTTTGCTCATATGTCAATCATATATATATCACACTTTATTCATTGCATCTATATACGTATTTACTCACCTTTCATGCCTATTCAAAGCATATACATCAAACGTACCTGAAACGAATATACAATTCACATAGTCATTCATTTCTTGGACTTACCCGTTGAACCGTTCGGAATCAAATAGGATGCTCAGAATACTCAGAATAATCGTACAATGCCAAGGCCCCAAACGTGGTCTTACATGTAACCAAATATCGATGCCACTGTCCCAGACAGGGTCTTACACGAATCAAATACGATGGCAATGTCCCAGACATGGTCTTACACGTAAATCTCAAATCGATGCCAATATCCTAGACGTGGTCTTACACGATATTATAAATCGGAAACCTATGTCATGACATACGTAATCCTATCTATTCCTAGGTTCGTACGGGGCTTCTCTGACATTGATACATTATAGATACTTCCTCGGATTTCAGGTATTTATCATCTCGTACACATTCATCACAATGAAATTTCATAAAATCATACATAATTCAATACAAATACATTTATTTGTATATAGACTTACCTCGGATTCGGATGAACGAACGGACTTGACTATTCAATCACTTTCGACTTTCCGCGATCTAAATTCGTTTTCTTCGGTTCTTGATCTATACATATTCAAATTTATCCCATTTATTCATCAAATCATTCAATTCAATCCAAAAACACATATTTAGGGCAATTTACAATTTAGCCCTCACATTTTCACATTTTGACATTTTAGTCCCTATTTCATAAAATCACAAAATACACAAAATTTCATGTTACCCATGCCTAGCCGAATTTTCACAAGCTTCATACAAGTCCATACATTTCATTTATTTCACATTTTAGTCCCTCAAAATATTATTTTCTCAATTTAGTCCAAATTACTCAAATTCACTAAAAATTCAAAGACAAAACATGTTAATCTAACACATATATTTCATATTTCATCAACAATCATCACAAAGCTCATGAGTTCATCAATGACACTTTTCAAAATCTTCATCAATTCACAAAATTAAGACATGGGTTTTGAAGAACACGAAGCAACGATTACAAAAACGTAGAAATTATCAAAAACTGAACAAAAACTTACCTTGAATTAAGCTTGATAGTAGCCAAAACCTAAAAGGCCATGGATGATTTCTTTCTTTGATATATTCGGCCAACAAAGATGATAATATGGCCATTTTCATGGTTTTATTTTATTTAATATAACATTAATAATCCATTTACTTATTTACCCTTTTTAATTAACATAAAAACTTATATTATACAAGCCCATAACCGTCCACTACTATGCTTAGTGGCCAAATTTCCACTTAAGGACTTCATCTTTAATAAGCCATGTCAATTTAACACATTAACATATGAATTGCCACTTTTACCTTTTATGCAATTTAGTCCTTTACTCAAATTAAGCACACAAACAACAAAATTAATTCACGAAACTTTAACACATGCTTAATCACACTTTGTAAACACAGAAAATAATATTAAAATATTTTTCTGACTCGGATTTGTGGTCCCAAAACCACTATTCCGACTAGGGTCTAAACCGAACCATTACATTCCAAGTCAAGAATACCCTAGGTAAGGCTAAAATTCACCTAACATATATTAAACGATCATATCATGAGTTAGAAGCATGCTTAAAGACCATTTAGCAAAAGTTTCTAAAATATCACGTAGGTATAGATACTTATTCGATAGTATCGATATTTCACGTAGATGGTATTGATACCGCTTAGAAAATCAGTACCAAATTAGCATTCTATTTCTCGGTAAAAATTTAAAACTCAGTAATTATCAATACAATATCAAAAGTATCTATATCTTTACAATGAGTATCGATACTCGAGAACTGGTATCGATACCAAAATGAGCTACTGTTTTCCTGCACATTCAAATTAGTTCAAAAGTATTGATACTTATGCCCAATTATCGATACCTCTGCACTTAGAAGCAAAAATAATACCAATCCTGGGCATTTAACACAATTAAGCACATACCGCTTCAACATGTCAATAAACTTCAATAAACAATCATCAGATCAACCTTAAAAATGTAGTTCAAAGCATCATCAGTGTTTCTAATCCAGTAAACCAATAGACTATTAACAATGTCTATAAATTCTAAAAGAAATAAAATCATACAAACATCCAAAACGTCATGGCAATAATCAACCAGAAAAACTACCACATTGCATTATTCCAATAGTTCAAAATAATGATAATGATAACACCTACTTAAATACTAGCCTAGCTTGGACCATTTCCTTGGATTTTCGCATTGCCCACACAAAAAATGCTAATGGTCTACAATGTTTAGAAAATGATTGGAATAACTAGCTCAGTGAATAATTGGAATAACTACTAAGTAGACATGAAATCATATGTCAACGAAAACGACTAAGGTACATTCACATACTTGGTTTACTATAATGACATTCCATAACATACATGCAATATTTAACAACTCATCTAATTTAATAGTCTTTTTTTCATGCAAACATCACAAGTCATAATGTTTCACTTAATGATAAATTGGCACTTGAGGCTATGAAACATACAAGTGGGCACTATCAATACACATCAGATACACAGATCTCCAACACTTCAAAGACTCGTAGAGTCGAACATATCCCAAAAGCATAGCATTTAGCTAACACTCTCCAATACACCAACATATCCCGATGAATGGAGCTTAGCTCACATTCCCTTATATCTTTAAAACTGTCTTGGGCCTCAATGTCCCAAAAACACAACATATAGGTGAGTACTCACAAATCCTATGGCATGCCAACTATATCCAACGGTCTCATAAGGTCATAAGGCCAAAATATCCACAATAAAGCATAGAATTACTTAGCGATTTGATGTACACTTTTCATTGCATATTTGCATTATTATCACAACCTTATCATTGTCATTCAGCATGTATCCATGCCCACAATCAACTTGTTCCACAAACACTATCTTAAGCATATGTCTCATATCATATTAGCACATCATAGTTCACAAACCACATCACATTATCACATATCATACAAGTTAATGAGAGGTACGAGCGATCTTACACTTGAAACATAGGATAGGGGTTTAGGCTATTCCTAAGCTCTCGATTAATGCTATGAATCATGTCTACAAGCAACGATTTCAAACACTCACCATTCGTACTTTCACCTAGTCGCTGAAAGTCTAAACCAACTTTTCCTTGCCTTTTGTGTAACACCCCAAACTCGGACAAGACACCATGCCCGAATCTGGTATGTTAGGATGACGATTTCTGAGCCCGTAGGATCTGGTCAGGGTTCAGAAAATGAGATACCGGTTCCGCCACCAGCTGGAGGTGGTGAGTTCCAAGACCAGACTGGGGACGACGCAGTGTCACAGGCGATGCTGCGAGTGTTGGAAAGAGTAGCTGGTGTTGGTGGTAACGCAGGAGTTAGGAAATCTGTTCCTGAGCGACTTCGGGCCAATGGGGCCGAATTTTTCCGAGGTGTTTCTGGTGTTGCTCCCAGCACTGCTGAATATTGGTTGGAGGCAACTGAGCGGATCATGGACGATCTGGACTTGACTGCTGAAGAGAAGCTAAAGGGCATCGTATCACTTCTCCGGGATGAGTCATATCAGTGGTGGCTCACGGTTCGAGACAGTGTGGCAGCAGAGGATTTAACATGGGAGTATTTCAGGGCTGCATATCAAAAGAAGTACATCGGAGCTAGTTATGTTGACCCCCAACGGAAGGCATTTCTGAGGCTTGTTTAGGAGAGTAAATCTGTTTCTGAGTACGAGGCTGAGTTCCTGAAGCTGAGTAGGTATGCCAGGGGCATTGTGGCCACTGAGCATGAGAGGTGTGTTCGTTTCGAGGATGGTGCGAGGCGACTTGAGGTCGCTGATTGCTCCTCGCCAGAGCGCGAGTTTGTTGTCTTAGTTGAGAAGGCTAAGGTGGCCGAGGGTGTTAAGGAGTCGGTGAGGCGGGGTATGGGTCGAAATAGACATAAGAGGAGCTTTGGGTCCTCCGGGTCGTCGGGTAATCCATGAAGAGGGCTAGACCGAGTGGGCCGAACCACCGCTAGGTTTGTTCTTCGCTAGGCGGGGGACCGCCGTAGTGTGATCGGTGTGGGAAATCTCATTGGGGTGGTCTTGGACTAGAGGAAAAGGTTGCTTCGAGTGTGGTTCTCTCGAGCACCGTGTGAGGGACTGTCCGCGTAGGTTGGCTAGGATTGATCCCCGAGTCGGGCGTGTCGGTTCTCAGAGGTAGTGGACCGCCACCGCAGAGGGGCCGTGGTAATGGCAGAGGTGGTAATGGTTCTGGTCGGGTGTGGAGCACCGGCGAGGTGCGAGTAGTTCGATGCTAGACACTGGATTAGTGTATCTTCGCGAGGCGCCGAGAGGAGGGCGACGCACCGGACGTCATAACCGGCACGTTTCGATTTTTGGTTCTCCATATACCGCTTTGATTGATGTGGGTTCAACGCGACTCTTATGTTGCCGATAGTATAGTAGAGACCATGGATTTAGACTCGAGATATCTTCTAGGCGGATGACCGTGATTAGCCCTCTAGGTCACTCTGTAGTAGTAGATAAACCTGTTTAGAGAGGTACCCTTAGAACTCCAAGGGGTAGTGTTTCTCTGGCGATCGATGGAACCGCCGCTTGGGGAGTTCGATCCGATTCTTGGGATGGATTGGTTGGTCAAGTACCAAAGCGAGGTTGGATTGCGCGCCAAGCGCATGGTTCTTAAGACGGTCGAGGGTGAAGAGGTGGCTATGATAGGTAATAGGAGAGATTACTTATCAAATGTGGTATCCGCTTTGAAAGCATAGAAGATGGTCGGGAAGGGTGCATGAAGCGTATGTGGTTCATGTGTATGCCTTGGAGGCTAAAGAGTCGGCTGTGGAGAAGGTTCGTGCGTTAAGGAGTTTCTTGATGTTTTTCCCGAGGAGCTTTGGGTTTGCCGCCGATCGCGAGGTAGAGTTCGGAATAGATCTATTACCCAAATGCGCGGTGTCTATTGCTCCGTATAGGATGGCGCCAAAGGAATTGGTGGAGCTTAAGGCTCGAGATCCGGGAGTTATTGGATCGAGGTTTTATTAGGCCAAGTGTTTCGCCGTAAGTGCGCCGGTACTCTTTGTTAAAAAGAAAGATGGCTCGATGCGGATGTGTATAGACTACGCTTGATTGAATAAAGCGACGATTAAAAACAAGTATCCGCTGCCACGGATAGACGATTTGTTTGATCATTTGAAGGGGGCTACGGTATTTTCAAGATCGACTTGAGATCCGGTATCATCGATTGAAGGTTAAGGAGGCGATATCCATAAAACAAAGCATTTCGGACTCGGTATGGGCACCACGAATTTCGTAATGCCGTCGGGTTGACTAACGCACCGGCAGCGTTTATGGACATGATGAATAGGGTGTTTCAACGAAGATCTGGATCAGTTCATCGTGGTTTTCATAGACGACATCTTAGTGTACTCTGGGACAGAGGAAGAGCATGATAAGCATTTGCGAGTGGTGTTGCGATTTTGAGGAAGCGGCTCTATGCTAAGTTCGGTAAGTGTGAGTTCGGCTTAGGAAGTGACTTTCTTGGGTCATGTAGTGTCGGTGAGGGGATTCGAGTAGATCATCGTAAGATTGAGGCGATTTTGGATTGGAAGCCGCCTAAGTCGGTGGTGAGATTCGAGAGTTTTCTGGTTTACGGATACTACCGAAGGTTTGTTGAGGGTTTTCGTTGATAGCGGCGCCGATGACCAAGTTCTTTGAGGAAAGAAGTTCCGTTTGTGTGGAATGAGAAACAAAGCAGGAAAGCTTTGATAAGTTAAAGAAGATTTTGACCGAGGCTCGGTTTAATTCAACTCGAGGTGGTAAGGAGTACATGATCTATTGCGACGCATCACATACGGGCTTGGGTTGTGTCTTTGATGCAAGAAGGTAAGGTTGTGGCTTACGCTTCTCGACGGTGAGGCCACATGAGGTCAATTATCCGACGCACGATTTGGAGCTAGCAGCTGTAGTCTTCGCTTTAAAGATTTGGAGGCACTACTTGTACGGGGAAAGATCGATAGTCTACCACGGATCACAAGAGTCGAAGTATCTACCGACTCGAAGGATTTGAATTTGAGGCGCGCAGATGGGTCGAGTTGTTGAAAGATTACGATCGTTCGATTGAGTATCATCGGGCAAGGCTAACGTGGTGGCGACGCGTTGAGCCGTAAGGTTGTTTCGAGTTAAGAGCATTGTTTGCCCACTTGAGTTTGTATGACGATGGGAGTATTCTCGCGAGTTGCGAGTTAAGCCTACTTGGGTTGAGCGGTCGAGAGAAAGCAGATTATTGGATGAGGTTACGAGTGCGCGGAGGTTACAAGTGCGAGAATGGTGGTTTGGAGGGTTCTGACTTGTCTAGTGATGAGGTTCTGTGTTTCCAAGGTAAGGCTTGTATGCCTAAAGATGTTGAGTGAGGCAAAAGATTCTTCAGACGCACATATGATCCTCATGCTATGCATCCTGGAGGTAGCAAGATGTATAGGGATCTTAGAGAAGCGATTTTGGTGGCCTGGCTTGAAGAAGGAGGTGACAGAGTTTGTTGGGAAGTGTCGACTTGTCAGCAGGTCAAGGGTGAACATCGATTGCCGTCGGGGTTGCTTGACTGTGAAGATTCCTCGATGGAAGTGGGAAAGGATAACCATGGATTTCGTCGGTGGGTTACCGCTACGCCAAGCAAGAAAGATTCGGTTTGGGTAGTGGTGGATCGATCGACTAAATCACTCACTTTATTCGGTGAGGGTTGACTACTCACTCGAAGCTAAGCGAAGCTATATGTTTCGAGAGATAGTAAGGTTGCACGGTGTGCCGGTTTCGATAATCTCGGATAGGGATCCTAGATTCACGTCAAGGGTTCGGAAAGCACCGCATCGAGCTCTGGGTACTCGTTTGGATTTGGCATGGCTTTTCACCGCATGATCGACGGTCAATCGAAAGGGTTATTCAGTCTTAGAGGATATCTTTGAGAGGTTGTATCTTGGATTTTGAGGTAGTTGGGAGGAGTTTCTACCATTAATGAGTTTGCCTACAACAACGATTACCAAGCGAGCATCAAGATGGCACCGTATGAGGCGTTGTATGGTAGGAAATGTCGCTCACCTACGTGTTGGACGGAGTTAGGTGAACGTCGGTTGTTAGGACCCGAGTTGGTTCTTTGAGACCGAAGACAAGGTTAAGTTGATTCAGTCTAGATTGAAGGAAGCTTGGACCGGCAAAAGTCTTATGCCGATCTTAAGCGAAGAGATATAGAGTTATTTGTGGGGATCGAGTTTTCTGAAGGTCTCGCCTTGGAAGAAGGTGTTGAGGTTCGGGAAGAAAGGCAAGCTAAGTCCGAGGTTTATTGGGTCGTATAAGGTATTGAGACGAGTTGGACCGATGAGCGTATCGGCTTGAGTTGCCAAGCAGAGCTTAGTCGATTCACGATGTTTTTCACGCTTCGATGCTTCGAGGTACCGTTCAGATCCGTCGCATGTGGTAGCAATGGAAGAGATCGAGGTAAATCCAGATTTGACCATGGAGGAGGAACTCGTGCGATTCTTGATCGAGATGTGAAGGTTCTGCGTAAGAAGTCCGTGCCTTTGGTTAAGGTTCTTTGGCGGAATCATGGCGTAGAAGAAGCTACGTGGGAACCCGAGGATATGATGAGACAAGCAATACCCGCAACTCTTCTCGATCGGGTAATTTCGAGGTCGAAATTATTTTTAAGGGGGTAGAAGCTGTAATATCCGGGTTAGGGGCTGTTTTGTGGTTGCATGTTTTGCATGTGTTTAGTGTCTTTGTGTTCTTTGTTTGTGTAGTTTCGGGGCTTAATTGTAGGTTAGGAATGTGCCTGAGTAGGTAGGAGAATTTTTGTTTTTAGGCTTTATAGGAGAGAGCCGAGGAAGCTGGGGTTTAAGAATATTATTTGGTGTTTGGTTGCACAAATGAGGAGCTGGCAAAGTGGCAAAGTATGTGCCACTTGGGGCTTGAGTGTGGCGTCAACTACAAGGGGAGAGATCCACGAGTTCAAGTCGCAGAGTTCCCATTTTGGCTCTCATTTTGGGACGGCATGGAGGAAGAGTTAGAAGGCAATTCGAATTCTTCCTTGGACTTGGTCCACCCATTCAAATGGAAGGTGGAGAGCAAGTTGTGGAGGTAGACTTGGTCAAGCTAATTTGAATGTGTGGTAGGGAGTTAATGGGGAGTGGTGGCGAAATTTTGGGATGTTTGGAGGTGTTGGCAGTAACTTGGGAAGCTTGTTGGGAGTGGCCGGTTGGTGAGTGTGTTAGGGGCTAGTGCCGAATTTCCCTTGGATTGTTGGTGCATTTTCGGTCTTAGGAGGGTAGCAACATAGCTCTTTCATTTTTGTCAAAACAAGCCGAATTTCTTAGTAAGTTTCACCTTTTGTTTTCTTTTGGCAACAGAAAATGCAAGCACAATTGTGCGAATTTCTTTGTTCTCTTGAGTAGGGTGTAGCCGAATATCTCTTCCCATTTCCTCTTTTCTTTTCAAGTGTGTAAACGAAACCTCTAATCTCTCTTCTTGCATTTTTGATTTTTCTTTCTTTCTTAAAACTTTTTGTAATGAAACTCTCTTCCAAAAACACATTCTTCATCTCTTTTCTTTCAAAACCCAAAGGTACCTTCTCCTGTTCATTTTGTTTCTCCTTAAAACCATTTTGCGAAACTTTATTCTCATTTCACTTTATCCTTCTTGTTTTTTTTTCAAGCCGAATTCTCTTTTCTTTTGTTTAAGTTCTAGCCGAATCTTCCCTCTTCTAGTAGTACTTTGTAGCCGAATTTTGAGTGGGGAGTAATCTCGTTTGTCTTCTTTCAAACGTTGGAGCAAGGTAAGTGGTGGCCGAATGCTCATTTCTTTTCTCCCTAGTTTTCTACCAATTTTGGGGAGGTTCAAAGTTGACTTTCGGCATTGGTTGAAGGGTGTTGATCTCTTATGTCTTGACCGAATTCTTTTAGGGCTTTGGGATTCAAGCGATCAACGGTGTTATCCGAACTCGATTGTTTGGTAAGTGGTGGTGAGATGTTGATTGTGGTTTATTTGTTTGAGTTTCGATTAAGTTTAGGTATCAAGGGATTAATCATTTTTTCTTTTAAGGTGTAGCCGATTGCTAAAGGAGGAATCATTGTGGTTCGGGTTTGCTAAGAAACCGAACCAATAGCAAGGTGAGGGATCAACATTAACCCCTTTGGTTAATTAATGTTGGCCGAATGTTATAGATGTCTAACTCCCCGTGTCGGCCGATTGTTTAGGAGCTTGATACTCGAGGGATTTAGATCGTTTCGTTGGGATCTTTAGGCTCGTAATTACCAGGTGTGTAAACTAACACACTATACTTAGTAATATTATTATTAAACTGTTTGCCTATTAAAAACCATGACAAGATGATGGATTATTGGATACCCAAACGGGGTATGTGTACGTATCGGGTAAGTCTAATTTATTACAAGTTCTATTATGGATACCTTGGGTATTATGATCTATGATATGTATGCTATGAGAGGTAATGCTAGACATGTTGGCATGATATGCATGACTTGTATGATATGCATGATTACATGAGTATGGTATGTTGATGGGTGATATGAGTGGAGGGAGCATGATATTTTGTCTTTGACGAGCACCAGTGTTTTGGTAACACACCTTGTGACTTTGGGTCACCAAAGTGCTTTGGTAGCACATTTGTGTTTTTGGGACACCGGAGGTTGGGCACCTCATTGCGACTTGTCCCTCGTGGTTAACACCACCGTGGGTTGGCCCCACATGAGATATGGGATCGTCGCTAGTGATTGGGTATCACACGATGGGTTGGCCCCATCATTGGATTTGTGACTTGGTCACCAGTGCTTGGGTAGCACAAACGTGTCTTTGGGACACCAGTGTTTTGGTAACACATTGTGACTATATGTCACCAGTGGTTTGGCACCACCAGTGGTTTGGTACCACACGGGGTAGAAAAAGGAGATACGGATGGTTAGGATCGGGTTGCATTAATTATGTTGCTATGTATGATGTGTGTTAGCATGTTGTTTCATCGGGAGCGGATTTATGCATTTGAGTCACTCGACTCACCCTCTCCTTTGACATTTCGGGTGACTCAGAGACGCGGGCATGGTAGGGATGGACTCGGGGTGCTCATGCCATGCTTAATAAAGTTTTACTCCAACTCTATCATTTGGGTACTTTAGCTTAATTACTGTTATTTGGGTTTTAATTTGGATTTGTAAAAGGCCTTTAAATTATGTTTTATGATGGGTATGTTTTAATTAGATTCTCAACCTGCTTAACAAATAACTTGGCATGAAATTTTACTAAAACTTGGAAAGACAACGTTTTCAAAATTATATCGCAATGTGTTTTAAACTATACCATCGGGTATCTCGCTATGTTTTGCTATACAATAAACTCAAATGATTTCCAAATCAAACTCGATTTTCTACTAAGTCTAAAATATTTCAAAATGGCACTAAGAAACTATTGGAAGTGCTAAATGAAATCAACTCGCTTTAACTATATACTTGGATAAGTTTTCAAAATCTAAATCAAACAAGCCTACTCAAATTTTCCTCAAATTCACTATGTTTTCACCCCACCTCTAAACGAAAAAAATCTGATCACTCAAAGACGTTTTTCCCCGTAACATACCAGATTCGGGCATGGTGTCTTGTCCGAGTTTGGGGTGTTACATTTTGCCTTGCTCATCGAAGGCTCCAAAAATTTCATATCTTTACCACAATTAACCACACAACAAACATGATTAATGTACAACTAGAAACTCACTTAAACTATCAAAAATGCAAGTCTAAGGTTCTTCCTCTTGGAACTGAAACTTATGACTTACAAACTTGAAATTCAAATATCTCAATCTTTACCCATTCCCCTCGCCAAAAATTTATTCCTATCATCTAATTATTCATTTATGCATGGTTTTCAACCTTAAAACTACACAAAATTACACATATTCATGGTTTCAAAATTTCGACTTAAAATAACCATTGCCCATGAAAACTCATTAAAACCTTAGAATCTCTTGATGAAACTTTAGGGAAAGTTTAGAAACCTTCTAATTACATCAAAACAAATTGAAAATCACCTTGAAACATTTATTTCATACAAAATCCTAAATTTCACCATTAACGACCCAATTTTCGGCATTTTTTCAAAACCCTTGATTTAATGGATAAAATCTCAGTTTTAAAGGCTAGATAACATTAAAAACTAATAAGAAATTGAAACATTACCTTAGTTGAAGGAGGAATGATTGTTTAATTGAAAATCTAAAAATCCCAAAAGTTGAGCAATAACAAAATCAATGGTGTTTTTTTATGGTTTTTATGGAATTCTATGGAGGTTTAATAGTAGGATGATGGTAGAAATCAAAGCATTGAAGTTTGACAATAAAAATTAAATGAATGGAGCTTGGGAATGTAAGGGACGACAAAAAAAAATTAAGGGGAAGAACTATCGTGGGTTTCCTGTAGGTGGGGGAAATATTAGGTTGATTTTTAAGTTTTGGGTTATCTGCTTTAGAACCACTCCTAACTGTGATCCTTTTTCAAAATAGCCCTTATTTCAAAATTAAAGATTTTTTTAACCTTATTTTCAAAAATTGATTTAATTTCCAAAACCATGTAAAAAACAATTTCGGGTTACCACAATTCAAATTTTCTGAACCTATTCTGAGCCAAAATTCCCATTTTATCCTCGAAACTTCTAGACCCAATTTTGGGATGTGACATATTCTCTTTCAACTGTTTGAAACTCTATTGGAAAATATCTAACTAAACGGACATAACATTTTCTACAATAATTTCTCTATCGATAAAGCTGCCATTAAAAAGGTTTTATAAAAAAGTTTGCAATATTTAACTGATTTAGGAAAACCACACTCTTTAATCTCATTTTCTAAAGGTTTCTAATTCTCAATTGTTGAAATCATAATTTAGTTCAAAATGAATACATGTATCTGAAAATTATGTATCCCAAGATTTTCTAGTTCTCAATGCCAGAATCTTATATTTGCTGAACTTTGAATACATTTATTTTCGTTGAATAACTTGTAACACTATTCTCAATACAAAATATGTTCAGTTTCATTTCTCGATTAGATTAAAATGTCATCTATAAATATAATAACAATTCATCTCGATAGGGCTGAGAAGCTCCGTCCTTCAGATTCATTAACCAAACAGTATTAGTAGAAACTCATGATGTTTGTATCATGTATGAAAAGTAGTTTTCAATACATATGGTCCATAGTTCTGAGCTGATAATAATCTAGTCAAAGGTCAATTTTTGAAATCATTGTAGTTTCTTTTAACTGTTCAATCAAGTCGTCAACTCCAAACAAGTGATACTTATTCTTCATGATGAATATAATCAACTGTTTGTAGTCAAAACACAAACTTTGGATTCCTTCATTCTTTTTCTCAACAACACAAGAGCATATCAAGGTGATACACTTGATCAAACAAATTCTCAGTCTAATAGTTCTTTGTGGCTAAAATTTTAAATATTTCAACTTAGTTGTTAACATTCTGTATGGTGCAATCAAAATCAAGGCAGTTTTGGATGTCCTTTCAAAATCAAAATTCAACTTTTCTCTCCAATGATAAGCCTAGAAATTTTTCGGGAAACACATCAATGAATTTTTACTAAATGATGGTTCTTGTTCTATCTAAGTACTCAGTACTCCGAGTTTTATAATGATACTGGATACGCTTCATATCCTTTCCCGACCGATTCTCGAACCGATATTGCAAAAATGATATTGAACACCTAGTAGATTCTATTAGCTTTATTATTAGTTGTTTCATTATTTTGACACCTTAGTACAATCGATTTTTGCTTATAGTTAACAACTGAATTATGCTCAAATGACCAATCTATATAGAAAGTGATATCAAATTCATTGAATAATAGCAGTACCAGAATAGCAAGAGATTTATAGTCTTGTATTTTCAGTTAACACATAATGCACGATTTATTTTCTATATCTCACTGACCAAACAGATTCGTTACCCTCTCATCATATTCAGATGACTTTACCAATATACTCTTTTAAATTAATAAAGTAGTGCCAATATATGTAACACCCCTTACCCGTATCCGATGCCAGAACAGGATACGAGGTGTTACTGTACTTAACTTTACTTGAACTTGTATTATCGGGCTATAAAATTTCTTTCCATCTTAAAACTTTTCTTTCTTACTAAAAACATGCATTTCATGGGCCTACAAGGCCTTAAACATACTTCCGGAAGGTTTCGGGATTCAACCGAAAACTTTTGCTCTCCTTGAAAAAATTTGCCTAAACAGGGGCCACACACCCGTGTCGTCCAAGGGACACGCCCGTGTGCCCCTAAGACATGCTCGTGTTCGACACCCGTGGTCGACACTGACTTATTTCACTCGGCTGAGCACATGCCTGTGTCTATAACCCGTGTCCTTCACACGGTCTAGACACGCCCGTGTCTCCTACCCGTGGAGCTCTCTGTTTATGACGTCATCATACTCCTATTAGCACACGTCCATGGCACACGCCCGTGTGCTGGCCCGTGTGACGAATCACATTCTCGTAGCTAGATGCAGGGGATACACGGCCTATTAACACACCCATATAGGTTGACCGTGTGTCACACACGGCCTAGACACACGCCCGTGTGTCTACCCGTGTGGACACTTAGAGGCTATTTTCCAAGCCAATTGCCACCCTGAAACATAAACTCAATCATACCAACTCAAACACTACATATCATAGTCTTTACGCACAATGAATAACTCTTAAAACCTCACTTGTAGAATACGTAAAACTCATCGTTATTAATATAGGTAAAACTTAGCAATATTGGCCAATCTCTTTGGCCATATACAAAAAGAGTAGTCACTTTAATAACCAACACTTTGGCTCCCATTAAACTATAGCTCAAAATAACATAATTCCTATACATGCCATACTTAAAATAAACAATTTGGCTATACCCAAAATAATGATTGATGGTGTGATCCAAGCTCCGACGTCCTTGATCCCCGAATTAACTTTGCGAAACTACAAGGAAAAAGGAAATGAAAAAAGTAAGCATATAGCTTAGTAAGTTGCATGAAAATTTATATAGCAACAGATTTGCTCATAATAAACTCATACATCATGAAACAAGAATAACATAAACTTTAAGCACTTGAGCTTACTTACTCGTACTTACTCTTACTCACCACAGGATACATAAAAATTTCATACTTGTATTTAAATCATAGTACATGTATCAGTTGTTCACATGAATTAGCGGTTTTGCTAAAGAAAACATAAACTCAGATTTTCATTTTTCTTAACTCAAATAATACTCTTTATCAACCTTGAATAACATAACTTATTACTGTCTTTACTTGCTTATTTTTATTGTTACCTCTTTCATACTTGGCTCTTTTGCCCGATGAATTACCCGGAATAATTGAGGTTACTCAATCTCATCAACATGTATTTTGATGCCAATGCCATGTCCCAGACATGGTCTTACATGGGATCGCCTCATGATGCCAATGCCATATCCCAGATATGGTCTTACATGGGATTCCTTAACTTGGTGTCGATGCCATGTCCCAGACATGGTATTACACAAGACCTTCCTTAATTGTTTCATTTGGAAACTTACCATTGCCATGTCTTGACATGGTCTTACGTGGTTTCCTTGCCTTATGAATCTTATCAATGCCATGCCTTGGCTTGGACTTACATGACTTCTTTGCCTTATGAATTCACCAATGCCAAGCCTTGGCTTGGACTTACATGGGACCTTTGCTTTATGATAACTTTTCAATGCCATGACTTGTCATGGGCTTACATGATATCCTTGCCTTATGCCGATGCCATGTCTTGACATGGTCTTACACGGACTTTCCTTGTCTCATGTTGTAATATTAGTATCCTCATCATTCCGAGTCTTCAACCGGGACTTTCTCATACATGTTCATCTTCATTTTCTCATCAAGATATCTTTTACTTATCTTCATGTAAATAGAGTACATAATACAGCATAATAAATGATTTAATAAAACATATGTGAAACCTTAAATTCATGCAAACTTACCTCGGTATTCAAAATGTACGTAGATATGCAATTTAGTCCTCGACTTTGTTCTTGCCTCGGTTTCTATCCGGGCTTTGTATTTCTTGATCTATAATAACAATTTAATTTGTTTAATACTCACATTGACTAAATTGACTCATAACTCATACTTTGGCAAAATTACTATTTTGCCTCTAAACTTTTCAAAATTACACATTTTCCCTAGGCTCGTAAAATGATTTTTCTTCAACTTTCTTACATTTCAAGCCTAGCCGAATCATCTCAACTATAGCAACATTCAATTTCCACTATTTCACTCATGTATGACCATTTTCATAACTTTTGCAATTTAATCCTTACATGCATTTTTCATGAAAATCACTTAGAAAAAGATGTTTATCCTACATCAAACTTTCATAATCTTCCATAAAACATCAAAATACATGCATTTCATACATGGGTAAATTTTTGAATATGAACCCTAGCTCAAAATATAGCTAAAAATAGCTAAACCGAGCTACAAGGATTTCAAAAATACGAAGAACATTAAAAACGGGGCTAGTAGATACTTACAATCAAGCTTGAAAGTTGAAGAAACCCTAGCTATGGAGGGCTTGTAAAATTCGGCTATAGAAAGAAGAAGATGGACACAATTTTGTCTTCTTTTTCCCTTTTTAATATTTTATTAACCAAATGACAAAAATGCCCTTAATGATCCTTTCTTGAGATTTTTCCTTCCCATGTCCATTTTTGTCCATCTTATTATATAATGGTCTAATTGGTAAATAAGGACTTCTAATAATTTTTATGATGCTATTTCATACATAAATCTTCTAGAATCTCATATTTTCTACTTTTTGCAATTTAGTCCACATGGACAAATTGTTCACTAATTCATAAAATTTCTTCATGAAATTTTCACACAATTATGAGAATACCTCATAAGCCTTGAAAAATCATTTAAACACGTATTTCTACTTTGGATTTGTGGTCTCGCACCACTATTCCGACTAGGCCCTAAATCGGGCTGTTGCAATTCTCTTCCCTTAGGGATTTTCGTCCCCAAAAATCTTACAAGTAAAAAGGTTTGGGTATTGATTCCTCATAGCCTCCTCGGGCTCCCATGTAGCCTCTTCTACCCCATGTCTCTACCATAAGACTTTCACGAGAGCTATACTTTTATTCTTTAGTTGCTTAACTTCCCGGGCTAGGATCTTAACTGGTTCTTCGCCATAAGTCATATCAGGTTGTATCTCAACCTCCGTCGGTGTAATCACATGTGAAGGGTCTGATCGGTAGCGTCGCAACATGGACACGTGAAACACATCGTGAATCTTTTCTAACTCAGGTGGCAAAGCCAATCGATAAGCTACCGGCCCTATCCTCTCAGTGATCTCATACGGTCTGATGAAACGTGGACTCAGTTTGCCTTTTCGACCAAATCTAAGGACTTTCTTCCACGGTGAAACTTTCAAGAATACCGACTTGATACTCAATTTCTTTCCTCTTCAAATCCAAATAGGATTTTTGTCGATCAGACATCGCTTTCAGGCAATCTCGAATTACCTTTACTTTTTCTTCAGTTTCTCTAACCAAATCAACCCCATGGATCTGATTTTCCTTGAGCTCAGTCCAATATAAAGGTATTCGACACTTACGCCCATACAATGCCTCATAAGGCACCATTTTCAAGCTTGACTAAAAACTGTTATTGTAGGAAAATTCTACCAACGACAAATACTTTTCCCAGCTGCCCTGAAACTCAAGAACACAACACCTGAGCATATCTTCTAGAACTTGGATCAACCTCTCCGACTGGCCGTCGGTTTGGGGGTGAAAGGCTGTACTAAAATTTAACTTTGTGCCCAAGGCCTCTTGTAACATTTTCCAAAATCTAGATGTGAATCTCGAATCTCTATCCGATATAATCGATAAGAGCACTCCGTGTAGCCTCACAATCTCAGAAATGTACAAGTTTGCCAACTTGTCAATTGAGTAGTCAACTCGAACAGGTATGAAATGGGCTGATTTAGTAAGTCTATCAATTACAACCCATACAGCATCTTTCTTACTTGGTGTCAACAGCAAACCTATTACAAAATCCATGGTAGCTTGGTCCTATTTCCACTCGGGTACCATTATAGGTTGAAGCAAACTTGAAGGTACTTGGTGCTCAGCTTTCACTTGCTGACAAATTATGCATTTCGACACGAATTCTAAAATATCTTTCTTCATACTCGGCCACCAATACTGTTGCTTCAAGTCATTATACATCTTGGTGCTACCCGGATGTACACATAAACATCCACTATATGCCTCATGCAAGACTTTACGAATAAGTTCATCATTCCTCGGTACACTAACTCTGTCTCTGAACATTAAGCATCCATCTGAATCGATTCGAAAGTCGGTCTCAACACTCGATTCATACTGAGCTCTTTTGGCTTGTAACTCACTATCATCTTTCTGATCTTCATAAATCTCTTGAAGAAACTCTGGTCTAGAACTCAACTCAGCTAGAATGGAACCATCATCGAAAAAAGTCATCTGTGTGTTCATAGCCCTCAAAGCAAATAGAGACTTTCTACTTAAAGCGTCGGCGACTACATTCGCCTTTCCCGGGTGATAATCAATAATTAGCTCATAATCTTTTATCAGCTCCAACCATCTTCGTTGCCTTAAGTTCAATTCCTTCTGAGTCATCAAGTACTTTAGACTTTTGTGATCAGTGAAGATCCGATATTTTTCACCATACAAATGGTGTCTCCAAATCTTCAATGCAAAAACAATAGTAGCTAATTCTAAGTCATGTGTCGGATAATTCCTTTCATGTGGCTTTAGTTGTCTGGAGGCATATGCTATTACCTTACCTTCTTGCATTAGTACGCAGCCCAATCCATTTAAGGATGCATCACTGTAAATCACAAATTCTTTTCCCGACTCAGGTTGTACCAGAACTGGAGCCTCTATCAATATTGCCTTTAATTTCTCAAAACTTTTTTGGCACTTTTCCTTCCATTCAAACTTTACATTTTTCTGTAACAGTTTCATCATTGGAGTCACTATCATGGAAAACCCCTTGACAAACTGTCTATAGTAGCCAGTTAAGCCCAAAAAACTTCAAACTTCATATACATTTTTCGGGGGTTTCCAATCAACAATGGCTGAGATCTTACTTGGGTCAACTCAGACTCTATCTCCCGAAACAATATGCCCCAAGAATCCAACTTCCATAAGCCAAAACTCACTTTTGCTAAACTTGGCGTATAACTGATTATCTCATAAAATCTGTAAAATTGTTCTTAAGTGTTCGGCATGTTCAGGCTCATCTCGGGAATATATCAACATATCATCAATAAAATAACCACAAACTTATCTAGGTATGGCCGAAAGATGCGATTCATTAGATCCATAAACACCGCAGGGGCATTAGTTAAACAAAAAGGCATGACTAAAAATTCATATGCCCATACCTTGTCCGAAATGCAGTCTTCGGCACATCCGAGTCTCTTACTCTCAGCTGATAGTATCCCGACCTCAAGTCTATCTTAGAGAACACAGTGGCTCCCTTCAATTGATCAAACAAATCATTGATCCTCGGCAATGGGTACTTGTTCTTCACTATTACCTTGTTAAGCTGTCGGTAGTCTATGCACAATCTCATAAAGCCATCTTTCTTTGTTCACAAATAGCACTGGAGCACCCCATGGAGAACAACTCGGTCTAACAAAACCTTTGTCCGTTAAATCTTGCAATTGTGCCTTCAATTCTTTCAACTCTGTTGGAGCCATTCTGTATGGAGCAATCGATATCGGTACAGTACCGGGAGCTAACTCAATGCCAAATTCAACTTCTCTAACTGGAGGCAATCCTGGCAATTCCTCAGGAAATACATCTAGGTACTCACATACTATCGGCACTAACTCAACCATTAACTCGGTTTCTTTGGCATTCATCACAAAGGCAAGATACGCCTCATACCCTTTTCTTACATACCTCTGAGCCGTCATGTGAGAGATCACTACCCGCGACCTGTCTTGTTCATCTGATTCAACATGAAGGGTATCCCTATTTTCACATCTCAACTCAATATATTTCTTTGCACAATTTACTATCACATCGTGAGTGGTTAACCAGTCCATACCAAGGATAATGTCAAATTCATCAAATGGTAATAACATGAGGTTGGCCTTAAAGTAATGACCTCAAATCATCAATGGACAGTCTTTGCATACTTTATCAACTAATACACTTCTGCCTAGTGGATTAGACACCTTTATCACAAATTCTGTGGACTCTATGGGCATACTCATACTAGATACTAATTTCATGCAAATGTATGAGTGAGTAGATCCGGGATCTATTAAAGCAACTACATTAGTTTCATGAAGAGAAAATGTACCCGTAATCACATCGGGAGACGATGCCTCTTCGCGAGCGTGAATGGCATAAGTCCTCACAGGCGCCCTACCCTCGGGTCTCGCGGCCTGCTCTCTGGGGTTACCTTTACTACTCGCCCCACTTCCCGGGTTCTTCTATGGTCTTCCTCTAACAATACTCCCAGATTTCGCACTCTTGGTTTTCTCTTCTTTCATCATCTCAGGACATTCTCTTATGAAGTGGTCTTGGGAACCACACTTGAAACAAGCACTGTCATGTGCTCGGCATTCTTCGGGGTGATGTCTACCTCACTGTGGGCATTCAGGTCTATTAGATCAAATGTTCCCAACACTAGCGACTGAAGTAGTCTGAGCCTTATCCCCCAATACTGCTTACCCTTGCTTCTGCTTGAAAACCCGACGGAAGTAGCTGATCGAGTGGAGAAGTCTCTTGACTTCTTAGACGAGGACTGGAATGACTTACTCCACTGTCTCTTTCTTGAGTCACGAGACTACATTTCAGCTTTTCTTTTCTGTTTTACTAATTCCTCGGCTTTATAAGCCCGATCCACTAGCACAACAAATTCTTTCAACTCTAGGACAGCAACAAACAATTTAATGTCTTTGTTTAGTCCATCCTCAAATCTCTTGCACATGATGGCTTCAGTGGATACACACTCTCGAACGTATTTGCCGAGTCTTACAAACTCACGCTCATACGCAGTCACTGACATCTTGCCTTGCTTCAACTCTAAAAATTCCTTCCTTTTCTGGTCGATAAACCTTTGGCTGATGTACTTCTTTCTGAATTCTTCTTGGAAAAACTCCCATGTAACCCTTTCCCTTGGTACAACCGACACAAGGGTATTCCACCATTGATAAGTGGAATCTCTCAGAAGGGAAACCACGCACTTCATGCACTCTTCAGGTGTGCACAATAACTCATCAAATACCTTGATTGTATTTTCAAGCCAAAACTCTGCCTTTTCAGGATCATCATCTTTACTAGCCCGAAATTCCTCTGCTCCTTGTTTTCGGATCCTATCAACCGGAGGTTTTTCTCTTCTTACCACTTCTACCACTTGAGGAGCTACAGGGGTAGGCTAAGGAATAGGCGGGGGTGGAAGGGGTGGTGCATTCGGATTCGTGCAAACGAATTTCTTATACCAAGTATTCATCATGTGGAGAAAGGCTTCTCTAGCCTCTCCTCCTCCTCTCTGGCTTACTATTATTGGTCTACCTTTATTCTCATTCGGCACCGTCCCTTCAGCGGGAGCCGACGCGTTACTTTCTACATCATCCGCCACAGTTCTTTCGGGATCCATTTACTATATGAAAACACAATTTAAGTCGTCAAGAGTCGTCACACTATCAATATATAAATACTCTTATGTATAGCATGTATAGTTAGACTCATACTTACGCTACGTTAGTCCTAGAATCGACTAAACCGTAGCTCTGATACCACTAAATTTAACACCCCTTACCCGTATCCGACGCCAAAACAGGATACGAGGCGTTACTATACTTAACTTTACTTAAACTTGTATTATCGGGCTATAAAATTTCTTTCCATCTTAAAACTTTTCTTTCTTACTAATAACATGCATTTCATTGGCCTACGAGGCCTTAAACATACTTCTGGAAGGTTTCAGGATTCAACCGAAAACTTTTGCGCTCCTTGAAAAATTTTGCCTAAACAGGGGCCACACGCCCGTGTCGTCTAAGGGACACGCCCGTGTGCCCCTAAGACATGCTCATGTTCGACACCGACTTATTTCACTCGGCTGAGCACACGCCCGTGTCTATAACCTGTGTCCTTCAAACGGCCTAGACACGCCCGTGTCTCCTACCCGCGGAGCTCTCTGTTTATGACGTCATCATACTCCTATTAGCACACAGCCATGGCACACGCCCGTGTGCTGGCCCGTTTGACGAATCACATTCTCGTAGCTAGATGTAGGGGACACACGGCCTATTAACACACCCATATAGGTTGACCATATGTCACACAAGGCCTAGACACACGCCCGTGTATCTACCTGTGTTGACACTTAGAGGCTATTTTCCAAGCCAATTGCCACCCTGAAACATAAACTCAATCATACCAACTCAAACACTACATATCATAGTCTTTACGCACAATGAATAACTCTTAAAACCTCACTTGTAGAATACGTAAAACTCATCGTTATTAATATATGTAATACTTAGCAATATTGGCCAATCTCTTTGGCCATATACAAAAAGAGTAGTCACTTTAATAACCAACACTTTAGCTCCCATTGAACTATAGCTCAAAATAACATAATTCCTATACATGCCATACTTAAAATAAACAATTTGGCTATACCCAAAATAATGATTGATAGTGTCATCCAAGCTCCGACGTACTTGATCCCTGAATTAACTTGGCGAAACTACAAGGAAAGAAGAAATGAAAGAAGTAAGCATATAGCTTAGTAAGTTGCATGAAAATTTATATAGCAACATATTTGCTCATAATAAACTCATTCATCATGAAACAAGAATAACATAAACTTTAAGCACTTGATCTTACTTACTCGTACTTACTCTTACTCACCACAGGATGTAACACCTCATACTCGAGTTCGAAGCTTAAAACGGATACGAGACGTTACTCGGCTTGAACTCACTTAAACATGTACTTACGGGCTGTAAAAATTTCGTTTCGAATTGAAAACTTCTCTTTCTCAGTCTGATGATACATTTCATGGGCCTACGAGGCCTTAAACACGTATCTAAAAACTTTCGGAACTTAATCAGAAACTTTTCTTTAAAACAGGGGTCACACACCCATATGGCTTGGGACACGCCCGTGTACCCCTTGACACGCCCATGTCTCCCAACTGTGGTCGACACTGACTATATTCACATGGCCTTGGCACGCCCGTGCCTTCCAACCGTGGTCTATACTGACTAATTTCACACGGCCTAGGGCACATGCCCATGTCCTAACCGTGTGGCATACACGGCTTGAGCAAACGGCCATGGGATTTGGCCATGGCCTATTCTGACTTCAATTGTAAAAGTGCAAGGTACGCACAACCTAGACACACGCCCATGTGTCTAACCGTGTGGCCACTTAGAGGCTATTTACCAAGCCAATTTGCCTCCCTGAAATCAAAATCAATCTCATGCTCAATTCAACATCTTAAGTTCTACCTTTTTCATGAATAATACTACATACTTCATTGATATCAATAAACATACATACTTAATCATCTTGGCCAATCACTTAGCCATATACAAAAGAATAATGAACAAAATAGCCTATGCTACGGCCCTTCTTAAGACATCTTTCAACATGAAATGCTTCCTATACATGCCATACTTAATAAAATAATTTGGCTATACCAAAATAGGGATTGATAGTGTGCTTCGAGCTCCGACTTCAACGATCTACAAGTTAGCTTGGCGAGACTACATAGAAAGAAAGAAATAAAGACGTAAGCATTTAGCTTAGTAAGTTTGCACAATGCACATAGCAACATACTTGCTCAATATAAACCATTTGACATAAACAATGGCATCATAAATTTCAGCTATGAAGCTTACTTGCTCATACTTGATTCTTACATATCTCATGAAACTTACTAGTCTCATACTTGAGAGGTAAACAAGGTGCCTGTATCACTTAATCACATTGATCAGCATACTTTAACGTTATAATTATAATCTCTTACTCATCATTCATAACATGAATAATACTCATTTTCAACTTGATCATAACTTTTCTTACTCAACTTTCTTATTATCTCATTTGAGCTTTACTCGTTTACCCGATGAATTTCAATGAATAACCAAGGATACTAAATCTCACTCCACATAAACTTAATGCCAAAGCCATATCCTAGATACGGTCTTACATGGAACATCTCTTCTTGGGTTCGAGGCCATGTCTTGACATGGACTTATATGAAGTCTTTCTTGTGAGTTTCCCTTGGGAACCTACCATTGCCATGTCTTGACATGGTCTTACTTGGTATCCTTACTCATGAACTGGTCAATGCCGAGCCTTGGCTTGGACTTACATGAAATCTTCCTCGTTACTCACCAATGCCATGCCGTGGCTTGGACTTACATGGGATCTCTATCTCTTGATAGCTTTTCAATGCCAAGACTTGTCTTGGACTTACATGACATCTTTGCTTGGAGACTCACCAATGCCATGCCTTGGCTTGGGCTTATATGGGTCTTCATCTCATAATAACTTTTCAATGCCAAGACTCGTCTTGGACTTACATGATAACTTGCTTGATTGCCGATGCCATGCCTTGGCTTGGTCTTATACAGACTTTCTTATCTCGTGTGGTAGATCGAGTATCCTAGGCGATTCAACTTCAATCGGGATTTTCTCATGCTTGATTTCGTTGATTTCTTTGTTTAACATAGCATTAAGAAATCTCATGGAATTAAGATATATTCTACATTATACTAAGCAATTTAATGATATTAATCATAAAGCTTAGAAATCATACAAACTTACCTCAATATACAAAATGTATGTAGATACGCAATTTAGTCCTCGATTTTGTTCTTACCTCGATTTCGATCCGGGCTTCATTTTTCTTGATCTATAATCATAAATAGATCATTTAATACTCATATTAAATAAATTGAATCTTTACTCCTACTTTGGAAAAATTACTAATTTGCCCCTAAAATTTCTCATATTTGCACTTTTGCCCCAAGGCTCGTAAAATGATTCTCACTCAATTTTCTTAAACTTCATGCTTAGCTGATTCATTTACTCTACTATAACAATCATCAACTCTCACTATTTCTAATAGGTATGACCAATTTCATAACTATTACAAATTAGTCCATATTATCATTTTTCATGAAATTTATTAAGGAAAAGATGTTTATCTAACATCAAACTCTCATAATCTTCCATAAAACATCATTTAACAAGCATGTCATTCATAGGTGAATTTTTGAACATGCATCTTAGCTCATTTTATAGCTAAAAATAGCTAATTCATAATACGAGAACTTCAAAAATACGAAGAATATTGAAAACGGGGCTAAGATGAACTTACTAGCAAGCTTGAAAAAAAAATGAAGAACCCTAGCTATGGAGTCTCCAAATTTTCGGCAATGAGAGGAAGAAGATGAATAGATTTTTATCATCTTTTTCCTATTTTAATCATTTATTAAACAAATGACCAAAATGCCCTTCTCTTTAAAATTTTCATAATTACTAACTCATGTCCAATTTTGTCCAAAAATTATATTTTGGGCAAATTGCTAATTAAGGACTTCTAATTGATATTCTAAAGCTATTTCATACAAAAAGCTTCTAGAAACTCATATTTTGCAACTCTTGCAATTTAGTCCTTTTTGGACCAAACTACTTCAATTTAACGAAATTGCTTCATGAAACTTTCACACTAGCATGCAAACATGGCATAAACCTTAAAACTCATAAATTCACCCCGGACTCATGGCCTCGCACCACTATTTCGACTAGGCCCTAAATCGGGCTGTTACACAGGATACATAAAAATTTCATACTTGTATTTAAATCATAGTACCTGTATCACTTGTTCACATGAATTAGCACATTTGCTAAAGAAAACATAAACTCAGATTTTCATTTTTCTTAACTCAAATAATACTCTTTATCAACCTTGAATAACATAACTTATTATTGTCTTTACTTGCTTATTTTTATTGTTACCTCTTTCATACTTGGCTCTTTTGCCCGATGAATTACCCGAAATAATTGAGGTTACTCAATCTCATCAACATGTATTTCGATGCCAATGCCATGTCCCAGACATGGTCTTACATGGGATCGCCTCATGATGCCAATGCCATATCCCAAATATGGTCTTACATGGGATTCCTTAACTTGGTGTCGATGCCATGTCCCAGACATGGTCTTACACGAGACCTTCCTTAATTGTTTCCTTTGGAAACTTACCATTGCCATGTCTTGACATGGTCTTACATGGTTTCCTTGCCTTATGAATCTTATCAATGCCATGCCTTGGCTTGGACTTACGTGACTTCTTTGCCTTATGAATTCACCAATGCCAAGCCTTGGCTTGGACTTACATGGGACCTTTGCCTTATGATAAATTTTCAATGCCATGACTTGTCATGGACTTACATGATATCCTTGCCTTATGCCGATGCCATGTCTTGAAATGGTCTTACACAGACTTTCCTTGTCTCATGTTGTAATATTAGTATCATCATCATTTCGAGTCTTCAACCGGGACTTTCTCATACATGTTCATCTTCATTTTCTCATCAAGATATCTTTTACTTATCTTCATGTAAATAGAGTACATAATACATCATAATAAATGATTTAATAAAACATATGTGAAACCTTAAATTCATGCAAACTTACCTCGGTATTCAAAATGTACGTAGATATGCAATTTAGTCCTCGACTTTGTTCTTGCCTCGATTTCTATCCGGGCTTTGTATTTCTTGATCTATAATAATAATTTAACTTGTTTAATACTCACATTGACTAAATTGACTCATAACTCATACTTTGGAAAAATTACTATTTTGCCCCTAAACTTTTCAAAATTACACATTTGCCCCTAGGCTCGTAAAATGATTTTTCTTCAACTTTCTTACATTTTAAGCCTAGCCGAATCATATTCTCAACTATAGTAACATTCAATTTCCACTATTTCACTCATGTATGACCATTTTCATAACTTTTGCAATTTAATCCTTACATGCATTTTTCATGAAAATCACTTAGAAAAAGATGTTTATCCTACATCAAACTTTCATAATCTTCCATAAAACATCAAAATACATGCATGTCATACATGGATAAATTTTTGAATATGAACCCTAGCTCAAAATATAGCTAAAAATAGCTAAACCGAGCTATAAGGATTTCAAAAATACGAAGAACATTAAAAACGGGGCTAGGAGATACTTACAATCAGGCATGAAAGTTGAAGAAACCCTAGCTATGGAGGGCTTATAAAATTTGGCTATGGCAAGAAGAATATGGACACAATTTTGTCTTCTTTTTCCCTTTTTAATATTTTATTAACCAAATGACAAAAATGCCCTTAGTGATCCTTTCTTGAGATTTTTCCTTCCCATGTCCATTTTTTTCCATCATATTATATGATGGTCTAATTGCTAAATAAGGACTTCTAATAATTTTTTATGATGCTATTTCATACATAAATCTTCTAGAATCTCATATTTTCTACTTTTTGCAATTTAGTCCACATGGACAAATTGTTCACTAATTCATAAAATTTCTTCATGAAATTTTCACACAATTATGCAAATACCTTATAAGCCTTGAAAAATCATTTAAACATGTATTTCTACTTCGAATTTGTGGTCTCGCACCACTATTTCGACTAGGCCCTAAATCGGGCTGTTACAATATATGAACATGTTAAATCAAGATCAATCAAAACATGTATAGTTATATCGAAAGGAGAAAAAATTACCAATAATTACGTCAGGAGTTGTAGCCTCATCTCTGGCTTGTACCGCATAAGTTCTTGCAAGTTTATGAGTCTCCAATCTTATAGTCATTTCTCTGCTTCTTGTTTGATGGATTATAGCATTAATATCATTCCCCGATCGTCTACCTATTAGTGGAGTCGCTGCAAGTTTCACACTCTGTTCTTTGCTTCGATTTGCTCAGCTTGGGTAATCTCATTTCCAATATTCTCTAGAACCATACAAGATACAAGTTCCACCATTTAACTGATGCTCACCTCAGTGATTTTTTCCACAATGATGACAAACTAATTTACACCCATGTCGAACACTACCAACAATAGTTACTAGTGTAACACCCCAAACCCGGTCAAAATGTTACGAACGAATCTGGATTGTTACAGGATGGGTGGTTTAAAAAAAATTAGGTAAAACATCAGGATTTGGGAAAACACTTTGTTTAGAGAGTTCAAGCTAAGGCTAATTGAGAATTTTGATTAAGAATGTTTTACCAACTTTATATCAAAACATCTTAGAGTTAAAACGGGTTCGTTATAAAAACTGGAGTTGGAATGTTTGATAAGGTAACATTTGAGATCGAAGTTGAGATTCGTGATCTTTTGAAAATAATATTTGTGGTGTTAAGAAAAATCCCAAGTTTTAATTATTTACGGCTTGTGATCCAATCGTTGATATTTTGGAAAACCTCTATTTACGTTTTTAAGAAAACCCTATACTAACCGTTTATAAAACATTTAATAACAGCATTGAAATAAAACCCAAATTTAAGTTATAGCGGCCTTATTACAAAATAAAAACCCGTTTTAAACTAAGTTCAAATGAAGTAATGCAATTTACTAGAGAAGGAAAGAAAAAAATCATCGCATGGCCACCTCGAGTCCACCTCAGCTCCAAACCCACGATCTACTAATTACCTGCAAAATTTAGCTGAAGGGTGAGTCACGGAGACTCAATGTGTAAATCCCCAACATAACTCAAACCGGATTCAGTATGGCGTATGTCACATGTATGCGATGCGGCCCAACCCAGTCTAGCCTTTCCTCCAAACACCCGTGGCATTATGCCACTGTGGTTCTTGACCACCGTGGTCCTAGACCACTCGTGACAATAGTCACTCGTGACAAAGTCACTAATTATATAACCGTGGGGCCAACCCACTGTGGTCATAGGCAACTGTGACGATCTTTGATAAATTTATGCATACGTGGGGCCAACCCACTGTGGTCTTAGACCACCGAGATAAGTCACTGATATCCGTATACATGGTTTCAACCACTGTGGTTCTTAGACCATCGTGACATTAGTCACTGAATCTCCTTCTCCTTTCATTGAATCTCGAGCCCATGCTCTTTACTTTATGTTAAGTATGAATGCAACTATAATCATATTGTGTAACAGATAACTATCTCATACAGGCATAATATCGAACATTCATACATGCACATAATCAGAAATATCAACATTGAAGAACTTACCCGGTGTCTCCAACCTTACCCACAAGGGTAACTCGACTATCGAATTAGTCGTTTCGGCTTTCATCCCATGCAGTTAATAACACAGCAACAAGAAACGTGTGAGTAATACACACCTGATAACACGTAACACTAGGCTTTCTACGTCGACGCTTTCACTAGCAGGGACGACAGCTATCTGTCTATCCCAGCGCAGACGTCGGCTCTCTACCACACCCGTGAAAAATCTCGAACCGCTGATACCGCATGACGCTTAAAGTTTGGAATGGATACTATGGGTACACTCCCCTCCTTGGTTTGACTTACACTTGCATCCATGGAGAATCTTTGATCAGTACACAAAGAGGCGTGGATTGACTAAATAACGAAATTTGGTTAAGGCATATCACATTTGAAAGGAATGAATAATCAGAAAATCATGAGATGACCCCTTACCTTAATATCCCGAATGGAGTGATCCGATTCAGCAAACAGTAACTCTCCGACTTCGGACTACAAACACTTCGACTAGAGGAGTGTCCCGGAGTAACGTCCCAAAATGAGAAAAGATGAAGGGAGAAAAGATTAGTCACAAATCATAACTCAGGAGCAACATAACCATTCGGCTATGGCCAAATAGAACCGAAAGAAAAGAAGAAAAAAAAAAGAGATTTGGCTTTTTGGAATAAAAGAGAAAAGAAATATTACCTTCAAAAATCTAGAAGCAGAGTGAAACCGATTCGCTTGGGGTTACAGGACCTATTCGGCTAAAAAAAAGAAAACAAACGAGAGGGTGTCAATAGAATGGATGCAAAGTTTCGGCTAAAAGAAGAAGTAGAGGAGAGGAGGGTTTCGGCCAAAAGAATCAAAGAAAGTAGAAGGAAAAAGAAAATGAAAAGAGAGTGTGATGATCAAGGGAAGGTTCGGCTAAGGAGAAATAGAATGTAGAAAACCAAAAGAAGAGAAAAAGTTGTTCAAGCAAGAATTCGAAATGGTGAGGAGAGATTTGGCTAGCACCCACAAAGATGGTTCGATTCTAGAGAGGATGGAAGAGAAAAGAAATGCGTAATAAAAGATAAAGTATTGTGATCGCTGTGAATCAGAGCTTTAAAATTTATAAAAAGAATGATCGAACCTGGAAACTAACTCTAACAACGATTGAGGCAAGTGCACCTATCGAACAGTAGTATAGCTTAGGCAAGACCAGATTATCGAACCCAAAGGAACTAAGAGTACTAATACTAACTTTCTTCTTATTATCTAGCCTAAAAATAAAGAGAGATTGTTTATCTAATCTAAATTAATTAACTACTAAACTAAAGACTCTAAGACAAAGAAGAATGAATTTGGAAAATAACTTGGGAAAAACTCAGTTGATTTAGATGATACCCTAGGAAGAATCCACCTAGACTTCACTTGTTATCTAACACTGAACCATACGATTTATTCACTTAGTGTGATCCGTAAGACTCCCTAACGTATACTAAACCCTCTCTCGAGGTGAATAACGTCTAACCCTAGGTTAATTAGTGGAACTCTCATTCTCTTGTAATAACCCCCTAGAATAGCAGTAAATCGATCTATGGATTCCCATATTAGGTTTCACCCTAATCCGGCAAAATCTCGTCACCCTATCTCTAGGCGTGCGATCAACTTCGCTTAATTATGTTGGATCTACTCTTAGGCAGGGTCTATTCCTCCTCCACCTAAGCACATTAAATTTGGATTAAGCTCACATAATTAAGAACAAACTAAGTATTTATCATATAATTCAGAAAACAATAACAAGATTCATCATAGGTGTCATCCCCTTCGGGTATCCGAAGGGTTTAGTTCATAACAATAAAGGAAAACATCTCAAGAGAAAAGATAAAACAAAACATAAGAAATCCCTAAAACCCCCTGAAGGAATTGAAGGAGAGATCCTCCGTCTTGAGCATAATTCTGGCTTCTTGAGATAGATCAACTGGCTATCCCTAAGTGAATCCCCACAAATATGCCTTCTCTGGCCTAGCACGACGTCCCTAGACGATGTCTTTGGTCTCCCCCTCTTAGGTCAAACTTAGGATGTATTTATAGGCTTTTGAAATACGTTTCTTTCTCTCTAAGTATCCTTTCCCGAATGAAATTGCACTTCTCCACGGCAGAGGCACGGCCATGGTGCACACCCGTGTGAATCGTGGCCAGGCCGTGTTTGGATTTCTTTAATGAGACACGGTCGTGTGAGTCGGGGTTAGACCGTGTTCTAGATGATTGACTTGGCACGGTCGTGTGGGTCCAAGTCCAGGCCTTGTCGATTTCCTCTTTGGCCCGTTTTGCTCCGTTTTGAGCCCGTTTCTCGTTCTTTTTATCCTTGGGTGCTTTCCTGAGTATAAGACATGAAAAGAAAGGATTAAGAGCACCTTTTTACATAAATCAAGGGATAATTCATCCAAGAGTATACTAAATGTGGGATTAAAATATGTTACTATTTCGGTTTATCAAATACCCCCACACTTAAGCTTTTGCTTGTCCTCAAGCAAAATTCTCAACTTACAATTAAAACGAACTTCCTATAATTCATAATAGTCATTGATATTGTCTCATCATAATTCAGGGATAATTTATACATGGATAATTCAACTCAAAGTGTCCTAAAAATTCAAACACTATAAGCCTTTTATTTTGTAGCACAAAACATAGGTGTTTCCCTTCATTTAAATAATTACCTCTGATTCGAAATTTTCAAGGATTGACATCCTCACTAAAGATTCACTCAAATCACTCAAAGTGTTTAAGGTTCAAAATTTAGGCACTCAAAAGTCAAACATGAAGAGTTAATCCCATAGGATTGCATGAAAATCAAATCTCCACCACTGAAATATGAGATGAAACACAAATCAAAAGATCTTTGTTAGGGTTGTAATGGGGCTAGGGTTAAGGTGTGGAATAAGGCTGAATTAGAGGTTTAGAATCGAGATTGAATTGACAAATTACCTAACTAAGAACTAATGAACTAATAATAATAATTACATCAATTGAAAACTAATAATATTAATAATACGAGCTTCTTCTTCGATATTTGGAATTTAAATAAATGTATAAGCTCATTTAATCACATAACTAATAATGAATATACTTCGTTTTTTTTAAGAACAAACTAAATACATAATAAAGGATAAATTACTAAAATTCATAATTAGGCAACTAATCAGATCAAATCTCGATATAAAGGTAGTTAGAAAGAATGGTGATAACAATTACAAAGGGTTTTGGGTTAATATTAGTGGGTGAGTCAATATATAGGGTTGTTAGGATTAAAAGGGGTTCACTAGGGGTTAATTTGTGAAGGTAGGCTTTTAATGGAGTTAGTGGGTTAAAACCTAGGTGCCTTTATCATCTCTGTATATCAAATCAAAAGTGTGGTCTCGACATGTATAATCGATGCAAGTTCTAGAATAACAAATCAGTGTTGACATACTCATAATCAATAAAGTGAGCAAGAAGAAGAATTTATGCTCTATAAGGCTCAAAATCTCACAAAAAATATGGGTATTTTTGACATCAACCTCATAAATTTCAAACTTCAAGATAATATTCAGATTTAGTTCAACAACCTAGAAAATTTTAATTTTGAAAAATAGACTTATCATGCTTGATTCTCTAGTATCTTAAAATTTAATTATCAATGCACAATTATCAATGACTTAATCTGTAACACCCTAAATTAAGGGTTGTTTGTAATTTAGTTAATTTTCCATGTGTGTGCTTGAAGAATTAAATACCATGATTTATTTGGCATGTTCTAAGGTCTACAATTAAACCCGAGCTAGGCCTGACTTGGTATTAAATTTTTTTTTTTAGTACCTAAAAGGAGGGAGCTAGGTGAGATAGGGCTTAAATAAAATTTTGGGCGAAATATGAAAAACAATGGGCTTGGTACCATTGGCTTGGCGCGCCTAAGGGTGATGCGAGGGAGGTCTTGGGTTCGAGCTGCTGGAATGGCGCTTGGGAATTTATTTTTTTTCATTATGTAGGGAGTTGGCTTAGGAAGGCCTTAAAATTTATTGGTGAGGATTTGAGACAAGGAAAGCAACTGGCAAAGTGGCTTGGGAGCGCCACTTAGGGCCTCGGTTTAAGGTCTCGGGTTCGAGACATAAAGGACTATAAAGGGAGTTTTATTTTTAGGCTTTGGCGCTAAAAGGAGAAGGGCCGAGGTATGAAGGATTTATAATTAAAAGATGAGGGCTCATGACATGAAAGTCCAATGGGGAGAAATGGCCTGGGGCGTTGGAAGAGAGGGCTGTAGTGGGGTCGCGGGTTCGATCCAAAGAAAGCGCAATTGGTTTTTTTTTATTTTTTCAAGGTGGCATGAAAAGGGAATTGGCTTTGCACATGGTTTCCTTGTTCTTTTTAACATTAATACTGGAAGGAAATTGATAAGCATTAGTTTATTTTATTTTTTTATTTTGAAGAGGTGATAAGGGATAAGGATTTGTTTATTTTTAAAGGGATAAAAGATAAAGCTTTGTTTATTTCTCTTATACTCGGCTGGAAAGTGGGATAATGCTTGGTTTTATTTTTTTATTATTATTGGGTAAGAATAGAAGATAAGGGTGTTTTTTTTGTATTTGAATGAAGCTGTATAATGGAAGATAATTGTTTATTTGAATAGGACTTTTATTTGGGAGTGATTAAAAGATAAGGTTCGCCGAATGGGGACTCTCCAGCTTGGGGAAATTTTCGGCTTTGGAGTTATAAGGGTGGGTGTGCCTGTAACATCCCAATATAGGGGTTATTTGTGATTGAATTATTTTTTTCTTGTATTTGAATTTCTGTGATATTATTCGTGATGATATAAGGCTTAATTAGGGGTCTTGAGTAAGCTCGGTTTAGTAGAATAATTCTTAGTAAGGCTTATTTAAAGAAGAGGATTAAATGAGCTTAGCACTTAAGTTAATTTAAGTAGCAATAAGTGACATAAGATGAGTGCATGGCAAGTTGGTAATGGCGCATGGAGTTTAGCTTGAGGGGAGAGGTTCGAATCCCTTAAATAGCATTAGGACAACTTTTATTTTTGCTTTGGTATGGTGAGTGTCGGCCAAGGATGATTAAGATAAGGGTTGACCATGTTATTCTTGGTTAGTAGACTATAGGTTTAAGGCAAGTGTTATCATATGGAAGGGAATCAAGTAATTAAGGAAAATATGGAGACATGGGGCTAGTATCAAGGATTATGTTTTGGAAACATAATCATGGCCTTTATGCCATGAACTTGGACGGCAATGTGGCTAAGGGGGGGGATTTGGCCGAATATGCTAGTGTTGGTAAGGCTTGGGAAGAATTTTTGGTCATTTCTTTCATTTGATGCAAAAGGTGCAAAACAATTTTTCTCTCAAACTCTTTTCTTGTTAGCCGAATTTCACCTTTTGATAAGCCTAATACTTTTTGACCATTTGGTCATTTTTGGCTCATTTTCTATTTCCCTTTTCATTCTCTCAAAACCGAAACACTCATCTCTTTTGTCCATTTTCTTCTTTCTTTCTTAGCGAATCTCCTATACCATAACATTCTATCTATTTCTTTCTTTTCTCTTCTCAAAAGCACTTAGCGAAACTATTAGTTCACTATCATACTTCATCTTTTTCCATACAAGTTGAACTTTGGTTGATTGTGTTGAGCAAATCATAGCCGAATCCACTCTCTTGGGTATACCGAATTTTCTTCTCCTATCTTGATCAACTTAGGCCGAATATTGAAGGTAAGATAGTTATCATCGGGACTTCTCTAGATATTGGTTTTGGTAAGGTGGTAAGGTTTATTTTGAAGGATTATTATTTTAAGTTTTCGTTTAAGCGAAGGCTAATAAACTTTATTGATGATGGTTGATTGTAGGAAGTGAGGCCGATTCTTTTAGGAGTGTGTTGGGTAAGTGTTGAAGGCTTTGGGTAAGATTTTAGGTTCACAAGGAACCTTTCTCAATTATTTTGGTTTGGCCGAATAGGCCATGGTTCTAATATTCATTTTTGGCCGAATATAGGGGCAAGAATACTTGTGTGGCCGATTTGTCTATTCGGGATTTAGAACTCTTTTTGGTGCAGGTGTGTATACATACACATCTTATAACTTTTAATATGCTAAGTGTTATTTTATGCCTAAACGTTTTGTGTAGACATGGATGAAATACCTTCATGGTATTAACAAGGATTTGGGTAAGTTCTTATTACTATGTGATTATTATTTGATGCTTTTGGGAAGCATGACACATTTAGTATGTGTATTATTTGATATATGGCTTATGATAAATCGATTGGATGTTGTTAAATAAATCTATCAACATGATTTGTGGTACATGCATATAAATGATTGTTATGGGTTGATGAGAGGAGAGGCGGTGATATTCGTGTCGAGCGGACACCGGTGTTTTGGTAACACATCGTGACTACGGTCACGAGAGGTTTGGTACCTCCAGAGGTTTGGCACCTCATAGCGACTTGTCCCTCGTGGTTAATTCCACCGTGGGTTGGCCCCACTTTGAGATATGGGATTGTGCGCCGGTGATTTGGTATCACACGATGGGTTGGCCCCATCATCTATTTGTGACCGGTCACAGTGTTTTGGTAACACAATTGTGTCTTGGACACCGAGAGATTTGGTATCTCCGGTGATTTGGTATCACATTTGTGACTATACGTCACAGTGGTTTGGCACCACCAGTGGTTTGGTACCACAAGGGGTAGAAAAAGGCGTATGGATGGTTAGGTTAGGTACATTTAAACTTATGCATGTTAATTGGTTATAATTTGTGTATGTGATTGCATTAAATTGGGGAAGGGTTACACATTGAGTCTTGGTGACTCACCTTCTCCTTTAATTTTTCAGGTGATTCGTAGACCGCGGATGAGGAGCCGGATGGACTCGAGGTGGCCATGCAGTAGAGATTTTTAATAAATGAATTTTGGATTTTATCTATTTTTCTGTTGGGTTTATGTTGCTTAATTGTAATAAGGCCTCCTAGGATTATTTTATTATTGCTGCATGTTTTGTTTAAACTATTTGAAGATGTTAAAACGGATGCACATGTTTTCTCAAATTAAACGCAAAAAAGTTTTTAAAGTACCATCGGGTACATTCGAAATTTGTAAACAACTCGACTCAGCAAATATATTAAGTTTGGATTTTAACAAAGAAACTTTAAATTGAAAGGCATTTCGACTAATTTGGAAATCGGTTTTAAAATGGTTTTCAAAATCTTTTCTCTGTAGCAAACCAAATTCGGTCGTAATGTTTGGGCCGGGTTTGGGGTGTTACAAAATTGTATCGAGCCAGTTCAAAGCTCATTTGTAGGGGGCCCAAGGCCCAAAAATGTTTTGGTAGGTCTATTTGAAATATTATGGTTTTGAATAAGCATGGCTTTGAGTCTCAGACCGATCCGCTCGTGTAAGTACCACTAACTTTTTGTATGAATTATTTCTTGTAGAAGGGTAGGAAACATGGGACGTAGATAGTGATAGTATTTTAAACTTTAGGACTAGTTTACTCCAAACAAAGACATAAGACTTTAAGAGCCTAATTAAACCAACCTACGACCAAGTCGCCGAGTTAGGGTGTGGTAACCTTGAGTGCGCATGTCTAGGATTGGATCGGAAGAGCTTGGTACTTAGCGGTCTTCGTGACTCACCTCCTCTTCGCGGGATTCCTACCAGTGCGTAGCTTCGGTTCACCCTAACCAAGAGGACTCGGTCATAGGCAAAATCCTAAATAAAACCCGAAAGGGATTAGCCATGTTTTAAGGAAAACTTTGGTTTTAAAATCATTAAATTATTTTTTTAGATGGTAGGACAAATGTATCTTTGAAAATTTTCAAAATATTCTTGATTGACAAAATTACCAAAATACCCTTTAGGAAAAATGACGAAAATACCCACAGGTTAGAAAGCAGACGATAATGCCCAGAAGAGTGCATAGGTATGAAAGGTATAGGAAATGGATGTATTATTCTGTGTAAACCAAGATAGAAGACTTAAAACCTTGTTTGATCGAAAGAATCTCTATTAAACTCTTTTCATAAAATTTCTTCGCGGATAATCAAGTGAAACATGTACTAATTCATAAAAATTTCCTAATCAGTTAAAGCGCGATAGTTAGAATGAGCTTTAGAGGACGTGGCCGTCGTGGGCGTGGAAGGGTAGGATGGCCGATCGTAACCACCGTCGGGGTCGGGTCAAGGATCGAGAATGAGATACCGCCACCACCACCCCCAACCTTTGGAGTGAAGAGCGAGGATCGGGACGGGTGACGACGCTGCGTGTCACAAGCGATGCTACTACGGTTCGGAAAGGGTAGCTGGAATTGGTGGAAGTGGAGGAGCTCGGAAGTCGGTTCTGAGAGACTTGAGCTAACTGAGCTAAATTTTTCCGAGGTGTGTGCGGTGTAGTGCCCAATACTGGTGAGTATTGGCTGGAATCGACCAGAAAGAATCATGGATGAGATAGATTTGACAAATGAGGAGAAACCGAAAGGAGCGGTGTCGCTTCTCAAGGATGAGTCATATCGATGGTGGCTCACGGTCCGAGATGGTGCTACGGCAGATGATCTCACTTGGGAGTACTTCAAAGTCGCATACGGAAGAAGTATGTTGGATCAAGCTACACCGACGCTCAAAGGAAAGCTTTTACGGGGTTAGTGCAAGGGAATAAGTCTATCTCGGAGTATGAAGCGGAATTCCTAAGGTGAGTCGTTATGCTCGGGAATAGTGGCATCGGAACATGATCGTTGTGTTCGTTTTGAAGACGGACTTAGAGAGGCGAGTTAAAGGCTGCGATTGCTCCACAAAGAAGAACGTGAGTTTCTTTGTCTTGGTGGAGAAGGCCAAGGTAGCCGAAGGAATCAAGGAGTCCGCGAGGCAAAGTTATGATAGGAGCAAGTGAAGAGAGGCTTTGGATCGTCTGCGGTCAGGTGGTAATGTTCGGAAAAGATTTAGGCGAGTGGGTCAAATCGGTAGGGAGGTCCACATTTGCTAATCAAAGATCGCCCAGTGTAACCGTTGTGGAAAGTTTCATTGGGGTGAATGTTGGACCGGAGGAAAGGATGTTTCGAGTGTGGTTCGCTAGAACATCGTGTGAGGGACTGTGTCGCGTAAGCAAGCTAGGAATCGATCCCGAAGGTCAAGGTCGTGCCCGATTCGAGAAAGGAGGGACCAAAGCACCGCAGAGAGGTCGTGGTTATGGTAGAGGTGGTTATGGCTCTAGTGGAGGTCGCGGAGCGGTGGCAGAGGTATTGGCAACACGGAGGCTAGGCGGCTGGTTTGGTGTATCTTTGCGAGGCGTCGTGAGGAAGGAGACGCACCGGATGTCATAACCGTGACGTTTTTAATTTTTGGTGTTCCATATAACGCCTTGATAGATGTGGGTTCGACGCACTCTTACGTTGCTAGTAGTATAGTTGAGACCATGAATTTAGTTCTAGACCGCTTCTAAGAGGATGGTGTACTTAGTCCTTTAGGTCACTCTGTAGAAGTAGATAAGTTTGTATAGAGATATACCCTAGAACTACAAGGGGTAGTGTTTGTAGCCGATCCGATGGAACTACCGTTTGAGGAGTTTGATCTCGATTCTTGGGATAATTTGGTTGGTCAAGTACCAAGCAAGTTTGGATTGTGCCGCTAAGCGCATGGTTTTGAAGACGGTTGAAGGTGAAGAAGTGGTCATGATAGGTAATAGGAGAGATTATCTATCCAACGTGGTATCTGCGTTGAAAGCAGAAAGATGGTCGGGAAGGGTGTGAGGCGCTCGTAGTTCATGCGTGTGCTTTGGAAGCTAAGGAGTCTTCGTGGGAAATGTTCAAAGCGTAAAGGAATTTCTTGACGTATTTCTGAAGAACTTAGGGATTGCCTCGGATCGTGAAGTCGAATTTGGTATAGATCTACATTACGAAGGCAGCGCCGGTGTCTATAGCTCCGTATAGGATGGCAAGAAGGAATTGTTGGAATTGAAGGCTCGGATACAAGAGTTGTTGGATCGAGGTTTCATTCGACCAAGTGTTTCACCTTGGGGAGCGCGGTACTTTTTGTCAAGAAGAAGGATGGTACGATGCGGATGTGTATAGACTACCTTGATTGAATAAGGCGACGATTAAAAACAAGTATCCTTTGCCGAGGATAGATGACTTGTTTGATCAATTTGAAAGGGGTGCAGTTTTCTAAGATTGATTTAAGGTCCGGATATCATCAATCGAAGGTGAAAGAGGTGATATCCATAAGGCGGCATTTCGCACTCGGTATGGACACTACGAGTTCTGGTGATGCCATTTGGTTTGACTAATGCACCAAAGAGCTTTCATGGACATGATGAATAGGGTATTTCAACAGCTTTTTGGATCGATTCGTTGTGGTCTTTATAGATGATATTTTGGTGTATTCGAAGTCGAAGAGGAGCATGATGCGCATTTGCAGTGGTGTTGCGATTACGAGGGAAAATTTGTATCATGCGAAATTTAGTAAGTGCGAGTCGGCTTAAGGAGGTGACTTTCTTGGGTCACGTTGTTTCACCGAGGGGATTAGAGTGGATCCTCGAAAGATTGAGGCGATGTTAGATTGGAAGCCGCCTAAATCTGTGGCTGAAATTCGGAGTTTTCTAGGTGCAGCGGGGTATTACCAGAAGATTTGTGGAAGGATTTTCTTTGATTGCCGCACCGATGACCAAGTTGTTGAGGAAAGGAGTTCCATTTGTATGGACCGAGAAGCGACAAGAAAGTTTTCGACAAATTGAAGAAGATTCGATGAAGCTCTCGTTTTGATTCAACTCGAGGCGGGCAAGGAATTCACGGTTTATTGCGATGCATCACATATTGGTTTGGGATGCGTGCCGATGCAAGAAGGAAGGTAGTGGCTTATGCATCTCGGCGATTGAGACCACATGAGGCTAATTATCCGACTCATGACTTGGAGTTAGCGGTTGTAGTCTTCGCTTTGAAGATATGGAGGCACTATTTATGCGGAGAGAAGTCGATAGTTTATACGGATCACAAGAGTCTTAAGTATCTCTTGACTCGGAAGGATTTGAATTTGAGGCGGCGTAGATGGATTGAGTTGTTGAAGGACTACGATTGTTCGATCGAGTATCATCCCTGGTAAGGCTAACGTAGTGGCGCACAGCGTTGAGTCGTAAGGTTGTTTCGGATTTAAGATCGATGTTTGCTCGACTTAGTCCGTTTGATGATGGGAGTCTTTTGGCGAATTGCAAGTCAAGCCGACTTGGTTAGATCAGATTAAGGAGAAGCGGTTAGAGGATGATGGTTTGAATGATCGGAGGTTGCAAGTCCGAATGGTGGATTAGAGGATTTTAGTCCGTCGGTGATGGAGTTTTGTGCTTTAAAGGAAGAGCTTGTATGCCGAAGGATGTGGAGTTGAGACAAAGGATTCTTCGGGGCGCACATAGCGAGCCCATATGCTATGCATCCCGGAGGTAGCAAGATGTATCGGGATTTGAGAGAGCAATTTTGGTGGCAGTGTTGAAGCGGGAAATGGCGAGTTCGTGGGTAAGTGTCGGCGTGTCAACAAGTCAGAAAGGTGAACATCGGTTGCCATCCAGTTTACTTCAGCCGGTGAAGATTCCTCGGTGGAAGTGGGAGAGGATCACCATGGACTTTGTCAGTGGATTACCTCTTACGCCTAGCAAGAAGAATTCAGTTTGGGTGATTGTGGATCGTCTGACTAAATCAGCGCATTTTATACCTGTAAGGGTAGATTATTCGCTTCAGAGGTTAGCTAAGTTATATGTAGCCGAGATAGTGAGATTGCATGGTGTGCCAGTATCGATTATCTCGGATAGGGATCGAGGTTTACATCGAGGTTTTGGAGAGCGTTGCATCAAGCTTTGGAGTGCGAGATTGGACTTCAAAGACGACTTTTCATCCGCAATCCGACGGACAATCGGAGAGAGTGATTCGGATCTTAGAAGATATGCTCGAGAGGTTGTGTTACGGACTTGATGGCGGTTGGGAGGAGTATCTACCGTTGGCGGAATTTGCTTATAACAATAGTTATCAAGCGAGTATCCAAATGGCTCCATATGAAACCTTTGTATGGGCGAAGATGCCGTACTCCTACGTGTTGGGCGGAACTAGGTGAGCGACATGTCTTGGGTCGAGGTGGTGGTAAGGCGAGGACAAAGTTAAGGTAATTCGGGCTCGTCTCAAGGAAGCATCGGATAGGCAAAAGTCTTACGCCGATCTCAAGCGCAAGGAGATGGAATACGAGGTAGGAGATAAAGTCTTTACGAAGGTGTCGCCTTGGAAAAATGTGTTGCGCTTTGGGCAAAAAGGAAATTAAGTCCAAGGTTCATCGGCCCGTATATCGTGTTGAAGCGAGTAGGACCGGTAGCTTATCACCGAATCGCCAGCGAGTTGAGTCGATTCACGATGTCTTCCATGTGTCGATGCTTAGGCGGTATAGGTCGAGATCCATCGCACATCGTGCGATGGCGAGATTGAGGTTAACTCCGACTTATCATTCGAGGAGGAACCGATTTGATTTTAGATCGTGATGTCAAGGTGTTGCGTAGAAAGTCGGTACCCTTAGTGAAAGTGCTATGGCGAAACCATGGTACGGAGGAAGCGGCGTGGGAATCGAGGAGGTGATGCGGCAAACAATACCCTCACCTTTTACGATCGGGTAATTTCGAGGGTCGAAATTATTTTAAGGGGTAGAAGCTGTAACATCCCAATATAGGGGTTATTTGTGATTGAATTATTTTTTCTTGTATTTGAATTTCTGTGATATTATTCGTGATGATATAAGGCTTAATTAGGGGTCTTGAGTAAGCTCGGTTTAGTAGAATAATTCTTAGTAAGGCTTATTTAAAGAAGAGGATTAAATGAGCTTAGCACTTAAGTTAATTTAAGTAGCAATAAGTGACATAAGATGAGTGCATGGCAAGTTGGTAATGGCGCATGGAGTTTAGCTTGAGGGGAGAGGTTCGAATCCCTTAAATAGCATTAGGACAACTTTTATTTTTGCTTTGGTATGGTGAGTGTCGGCCAAGGATGATTAAGATAAGGGTTGACCATGTTATTCTTGGTTAGTAGACTATAGGTTTAAGGCAAGTGTTATCATATGGAAGGGAATCAAGTAATTAAGGAAAATATGGAGACATGGGGCTAGTATCAAGGATTATGTTTTGGAAACATAATCATGGCCTTTATGCCATGAACTTGGACGGCAATGTGGCTAAGGGGGGGGATTTGGCCGAATATGCTAGTGTTGGTAAGGCTTGGGAAGAATTTTTGGTCATTTCTTTCATTTGATGCAAAAGGTGCAAAACAATTTTTCTCTCAAACTCTTTTCTTGTTAGCCGAATTTCACCTTTTGATAAGCCTAATACTTTTTGACCATTTGGTCATTTTTGGCTCATTTTCTATTTCCCCTTTTCATTCTCTCAAAACCGAAACACTCATCTCTTTTGTCCATTTTCTTCTTTCTTTCTTAGCCGAATCTCCTATACCATAACATTCTATCTATTTCTTTCTTTTCTCTTCTCAAAAGCACTTAGCCGAAACTATTAGTTCACTATCATACTTCATCTTTTTCCATACAAGTTGAACTTTGGTTGATTGTGTTGAGCAAATCATAGCCGAATCCACTCTCTTGGGTATACCGAATTTTCTTCTCCTATCTTGATCAACTTAGGTCGAATATTGAAGGTAAGATAGTTATCATCGGGACTTCTCTAGATATTGGTTTTGGTAAGGTGGTAAGGTTTATTTTGAAGGATTATTATTTTAAGTTTTCGTTTAAGCCGAAGGCTAATAAACTTTATTGATGATGGTTGATTGTAGGGAAGTGAGGCCGATTCTTTTAGGAGTGTGTTGGGTAAGTGTTCGAAGGCTTTGGGTAAGATTTTAGGTTCACAAGGAACCTTTCTCAATTATTTTGGTTTGGCCGAATAGGCCATGGTTCTAATATTCATTTTTGGCCGAATATAGGGGCAAGAATACTTGTGTGGCCGATTTGTCTATTCGGGATTTAGAACTCTTTTTGGTGCAGGTGTGTATACATACACATCTTATAACTTTTAATATGCTAAGTGTTATTTTATGCCTAAACGTTTTGTGTAGACATGGATGAAATACCTTCATGGTATTAACAAGGATTTGGGTAAGTTCTTATTACTATGTGATTATTATTTGATGCTTTTGGGAAGCATGACACATTTAGTATGTGTATTATTTGATATATGGCTTATGATAAATCGATTGGATGTTGTTAAATAAATCTATCAACATGATTTGTGGTACATGCATATAAATGATTGTTATGGGTTGATGAGAGGAGGGCGGTGATATTTCGTGTCGACGGACACACAAGTGTTTTGGTAACACATCGTGACTACGGTCACCGAGAGGTTTGGTACCTCCAGAGGTTTGGCACCTCATAGCGACTTGTCCCTCGTGGTTAATTCCACCGTGGGTTGGCCCCACTTTGAGATATGGGATTGTCGCGCGGTGATTTGGTATCACACGATGGGTTGGCCCCATCATCTATTTGTGACTTCGGTCACGGTGTTTTGGTAACACAATTGTGTCTTGGACACAGAGATTTAGTATCTCCGGTGATTTGGTATCACATTTGTGACTATACGTCACCGGTGGTTTGGCACCACCGGTGGTTTGGTACCACAAGGGGTAGAAAAAGGCGTATGGATGGTTAGGTTGGGTACATTTAAACTTATGCATGTTAATTGGTTATAATTTGTGTATGTGATTGCATTAAATTGGGGAAGGGTTACACATTGAGTCTTGGTGACTCACCTTCTCCTTTAATTTTTCAGTGATTCGTAGACCGCGGATGAGGAGCCGGATGGACTCGAGGTGGCCATGCGATGAGATTTTTAATAAATGAATTTTGGATTTTATCTATTTTTCTCGTTGGGTTTATGTTGCTTAATTGTAATAAGGCCTCCTAGGATTATTTTATTATTGCTTTGCATGTTTTGTTTAAACTATTTGAAGATGTTAAAACGGATGCACATGTTTTCTCAAATTAAACGCAAAAAAGTTTTTAAAGTACCATCGGGTACATTCGAAATTTGTAAACAACTCGACTCAGCAAATATATTAAGTTTGGATTTTAACAAAGAAACTTTAAATTGAAAGGCATTTCGACTAATTTGGAAATCGGTTTTAAAATGGTTTTCAAAATCTTTTCTCAGTAGCAAACCAAATTCGATTCGTAATGTTTGGGTAGGGTTTGGGGTGTTACTGATCTTTTAATTGGATAGTTTAAATAGGGGTGATCAGCCTTGGCAATTCCTTTTCTTCAATTTATTTCCACTTGTGCCGAATTCTTCCCAACCACAATTGCTAAAGTTCTTCAAAAAAAAAAACTCCCTTCTTCTTTTCCTTTACTTAGCCGAACCTACCCCCTCTCTTTTACAAAAATTGCACCTTCCATTTGTGTTACTAGCCGAACATCTCTTCCATAAAGGGCTTTAGCTGAATCTTCTTAGTAAAGTGCTATTCTTTTCTCTTCATTGAAGGTAGCCGAACCCCCTCACAACACTAAGAGGTACTGACTTGTGGTATTAAGGGCCGATATAATTATCAAGGGAAGCCATAGTCGATTGAAGGAAGCTTTCGGGATTCGTTTTCCTAAGAAAGGGTGGTAAGTAATATTCGGCCATAGGCCTTGATTATGTGGGATTGTGCAAACCGATTTTAACATGTGTTTTGGTAGGGATCTCGAAGACTCAAGTGATAAATTCGAGATTTTAGTAGGTGGGGGACTATTCGGCCAAGGTTAATAAAGGCTTCGGGATCTAGGAATTTCGATAGAAACAGGTGTGTACATACACACTTTATAGCTAATTAATGTGCTAAGTATTTTGTGTATGCTAAATCTGATTTGTGTAGATATGGGATTTAATACCATAAAAGGTATGAGCAAGGATCCAAGTAAGTCCTTGTTGTTATGATGCTTTTGGGAAGCATGACATATTTGGTATATGTGGTTATAGCTAATGGTAAACTCTATGTATGTTGCTAAATAAACCTATTAGCATGATTTCTGTATACGCATGTAATTGATTGATGTGGGTTGATGAGAGGAGGGGGCAGTGATATTCGTGTCGACGGACACGGTGGTTTGGTACCACATTGTGACTACGGTCACGGAGGTTTGGCACCTCGGAGGTTTGGCACCTCATAGCGCCTCGTCCCGGTGGCTTAGCACCACGGTGGGTTGGCCCCACATTTATATTATGGGATTGACGCGGTGATTTGGTATCACACGATGGGTTGGCCCCATCACTTGATTTGTGACTTCGAGTCACCAGTGGTTTGGCACCACAATATGACAGATTTCGTGACTATAAGTCACCAGTGGTTTGGCACCACCAGTGGTTTGGTACCACACGGGGTAGAGAAAGGTGTTTGGATGGCTAGGTTGGGTGCATGATTTTAGTGCATGTTAATTTGTTATAAATTGTGTATGTTGTTGCACTAACTTGGGGAAGGGTTGCACATTGAGTCCTGGTGACTCACCTTCTCCTTTAACATTTTTTTCAGGTGACTCGTAGATGGCGGTTGAGGAGCCGGATGGACTCGAGGTGGCCATGCAGTGGAATTTTAGTTTAATGAACTTTAAATTTTAGTTTATTATTTTTTTTATCGTTGGATTTATTTTAATCAAGTTGTAATAAGGCCTCCTAGATATATTTTTATTATTTTATGTTTTGGAATAATTTGTTCAAACTACTACTTAATATTAAATTAAGTACACATGTTTTCTAAAAATTCAATCGCAAAATGTTTTATCGTGCCATCGGGTACACCTGAATCGGTAGCAATCTGACTTAATGAATATTTTTAAAATAAACCTAAGTGTGGTTTTTATATACCTCAAATGTTTTTAAACAAGACACTATCTTCTATCAAAGAGTTAATTCGGCTTGAAGGGATTTTCAAAAATATTTTCTCTGTAGCACACCAAATTCGGTCGTAGTGTTTGGGCCGGGTTTGGGGTGTTACAAAATTGGTATCAGAGCCCAGTTCAAAGCTCGGCTGTGGAGGGCCCAAGGCCCAAAATGTTTTGGTAAGCCTGTTTGAAATATTTTTTGGTTTTGAACAGCATGGCACCGAGTCTCCGGCACCAATCCGCCCAGGTAAGTACTTCTAACTTCTTTGTGAATTAATTATCTGTAGAAGGGTAGGCATGGAACGTAGACAGTATGATAGGTGTTTGAACTTTAGGACTAGACTACCCCAACAGAATACATAAAACTTTAAAAGCCTAAATAAACAAACCTACGACCAAGTCGCGAGAGTTAGGTGTGGTAACCTTAGTGCGCATGTCTAGGATTGGATCCGGAAGAGCTTGATACTTAAGCAGTCCTCGTGACTCACCTCCTCTTCGCGGGATTCCTACCTTGTGCGTAGCTTCGGTTCACCCTAACCAAGAGGACTCGGTCATAGGCTAAACACGCTAAATAAAACCCGAAAGGGATTAGCCATGTTTTATGGAAAACTTTAGTTTTAAAATCACTAAAATATCTCTTTTAAATAGTAGGAAAAATTTATGTTGGAAAATTTTCAAAATATTCTTGGCTTATCAAAATTACCAAAATGCCCCTAGTGGCAAAATTACAAAAATGCCCTTAATTTCTAAATTACCATATTACCCCGATTTTAATAAAATACTTTGCAAAAGTATCCAAAATTCTGTATTTCAAAACAATACCCTGACTTTGGAAATTTACAAAATTACCCCTGATTAACAAAATTACCAAAATACCCCTGTAGGAGAATGACGAAAATACCCCTGGGATAGAAACGGACAGAAATGCCCGAAGAGTGAGTAGGTATGAAAGGTATTAGGGAATGGATGTGCCCCTCTTTTTGAACTAGGGTAGAAGACTTAAAACATTGTTTGATCGAAAGAATCCCTATTAAACTTTTCATAAAATTTCTTCGCGAATAACCAAGTGGAACAAAGTACTAATCCATAAAATTTTTCTTAATCAGATTAAAAGCACGTTAGTTAGAATGAGTTCTAGAGGACGTGGCTGACGTGGACGCGGTAGGGGAAGGATGACCGTGTCTGAACCCGTTACGTCGGGTCAGGGTTCTGAGAATGAAGTACCACCGCCACCACCACCTTCAGCTTTTGGAGCTGAGGAGCAGGATCAGACAGGGGGTGAGGCAGCATCGCAAGCTGTGTTGTGAGTTCTCGAGTTGGTGGCTGGGGCTAGTGGAAATTTGGGAGCTCGGAAATCTGTTCCCGAGCGAATCCGATCTAACGGAGCTGAAGTATTTCGGGGTGTGTCGGGGGTGGCACCCAGTGCAGCGGAATATTGGTTGGAATCAACGGAAAGGATCATGGACGATCTTGACCTAACTAATGAGGAGAAGTTGAAAGGAGCAGTGTCGCTTCTGAAGGATGAGACATATCAGTGGTGGCTCACGGTTCGAGATGGTGCCACGGCAGATGATCTTACGTGGGATTACTTCAAAGCTGCTTATCAGAAGAAGTATGTGGGCACCAGCTACACTGATGCTCAGAGGAAAGCCTTTCTGGGATTGGTACAAGGAACTAAGTCAGTGTCGGAATATGAGGCGGGATTCTTAAGGCTGAGTAGATATGCTAGAGGCATCGTGGCTACTGAACATGAGCGCTGTGTCCGCTTTGAGGACGGGCTTAGAGATGAGTTAAGGTTGCTAATTGCCCCACAGCAGGTTCGTGAGTTCTCATCCCTAGTGGAGAAGGCTAAGGTAGCCGAAGGGATCAAGGAGACCGTAAGACAGAAGTATGATAGGAACAAACAGAAGAGAGGCTTTGGATCGCCTGGATCGGGCAGTAATGTGGAGAAGAGGGCTAGATTTGGGGAGTCAGAAACAGCCACAAAGCCTGCTCAGTGGCCACCTCAGTGTGCTAGATTCGGGAAATCCCACTCGGGAGAATGCTTGGCTGGAAGTAGAGGGTGCTTTGAGTGTGGGTCGTTGGATCACCGTGTAAGGGACTGTCCTCGGAAGTTAGCTAAGAATCAACCAGAGGGTCAAAACCATGCTCAGATTAGAAATTAAGGACCACAGAGGGGTCGAGGTGCAGCTAGAAGTAATGATAATGGTAACGGGCGTGGCCGAGGTGCTGAAGGTGCAGAGGCGAGGCAACCAAGGTTGGTTTATGCAGTTCGCCGTCGTGAGGAGGAAGACGTGCCAGATATGACAACGGGTAAGTTTTTTTTTATTTCCGGAATACCCTCAATTGTCTTGGTTGTGGGTACGTTAGTTCGTTCTTATGTTGCTAGTAAAGTGTAGGGAACTTGGATTATGGACTTAGGGAATGTGTAGAAAGTATGATAGTTCTTTAATATCAGAGTGCGCAGTAGTAGCATAGTGTGATGAGTTAAGGATGCACGATTGGATGAAAGTAAGTAATTTCAAGGACGAAATTATTTTAAGGGGGGTAGAATTGTAACACCCTAAATTAAGGGTTGTTTGTAATTTAGTTAATTTTCCATGTGTGTGCTTGAAGAATTAAATACCATGATTTATTTGGCATGTTCTAAGGTCTACAATTAAACCCGAGCTAGGCCTGACTTGGTATTAATTTTTTTTTTTAGTACCTAAAAGGAGGGAGCTAGGTGAGATAGGGCTTAAATAAAATTTTGGGCGAAATATGACAAACAATGGGCTTGGTACCATTGGCTTGGCGTGCCTAAGGGTGATGCAAGGGAGGTCTTGGGTTCGAGCTGCTGGAATGGCGCTTGGGAATTTATTTTTTCATTATGTAGGGAGTTGGCTTAGGAAGGCCTTAAAATTTATTGGTGAGGATTTCGGACAAGGAAGCGACACTGGCAAAGTGGCTTGGGAGCGCCACTTAAGGGCCTCGATTTAAGGTCTCGAGTTCGAGACATAAAGGACGCAAGGGGAGTTTTATTTTTAGGCTTTGGCGTTAAAAGGAGAAGGGCCGAGGTATGAAGGCTTTATAATTAAAAGATGAGGGCTCATGACATGAAAGTCCAATGGGGAGAAATGGCCTGGGGCGTTGGAAGAGAGGGCTGCAGTGGGGTCGCGGGTTCGATCCAAAGAAATTGCAATTTGGTTTTTTTATTTTTCTTCAAGGCTGGCATGAAAAGGGGAATTGGCCTGCACATGGTTTCCTTGTTCTTTTTAACATTCGGCTGGAAGGAAATTGATAAGCATTAGTTTATTTTATTTTTTTATTTTGAAGAGGTGATAAGGGATAAGGATTTGTTTATTTTTAAAGCGATAAAAGATAAAGCTTTGTTTATTTCTCTTATAATCGGCTGGAAAGTGGGATAATGCTTGGTTTTATTTTTTTTATTATTATTGGGTAAGAATAAAAGATAAGGGTGCTTTTTTTTGTATTTGAATGAAGCTGTATAATGGAATATAATTGTTTATTTGAATAGGACTTTTATTTGGGAGTGATTAAAATATAAGGTTGGCCGAATGGGGACTCTCCAACTTGGGGAAATTTTCAGTTTTGGAGTTATAAGGGTGGGTGTGCCGAATTGGATAGTTTAAATAGGGGTGATCAGCCTTGGCAATTCCTTTTCTCCAATTTATTTCCACTTGTGCCGAATTCTTCCCAACCACAATTGCTAAAGTTCTTCAAAAAAAAAAACTCCTTCTTCTTTTCCTTTACTTAGCCAGAACCTACCCCTCTCTTTTACAAAAATTGTACCTTCCATTTGTGTTACTAGCCAGAACATCTCTTCCATAAAGGGCTTTAGCCGAATCTTCTTAGTAAAGTGTGTTCTTTTCTCTTCATTGAAGGTAATGAACCCCCTCACAACACTAAGAGGTACTTGACTTGTGGTATTAAGGGCCGATATAATTATCAAGGGAAGCCATAGTCGATTGAAGGAAGCTTTGGGATTCGTTTTCCTAAGAAAGGGTGGTAAGTAATATTCGGCCATAGGCCTTGATTATGTGGGATTGTGCAAACTGATTTTAACATGTGTTTTGGTAGGGATCTCGAAGACTCAAGTGATAAATTCGAGATTTCGGTAGGTGGGGGACTATTCACCAAGGTTAATAAAGGCTTGGGATCTAGGAATTTCGGTAGAAAGCAGTGTGTACATACACACTTTATAGCTAATTAATGTGCTAAGTATTTTGTGTATGCTAAATCTGATTTGTGTAGATATGGGATTTAATACCATAAAAGGTATGAGCAAGGATCCAGGCAAGTCCTTGTTGTTATGATGCTTTTGGGAAGCATGACATATTTGGTATATGTGGTTATAGCTAATGGTAAACTCTATGTATGTTGCTAAATAAATCTATTAGCATGATTTACGTATATGCATGTAATTGATTGATGTGGGTTGATGAGAGGAGGGGCGTGATATTCGTGTCGACGGACACCGGTGGTTTGGTACCACATTGTGACTACGGTCACAGAGGTTTGGCACCTCCAGAGGTTTGGCACCTCATAGCGTCTCGTCCCGGTGGCTTAGCACCACGGTGGGTTGGCCCCACGGTTTATATTATGGGATTGGCGCCGGTGATTTGGTATCACACGATGGGTTGGCCCCATCATTTGATTTGTGACTCGAGTCACCAAAGTGGTTTGGCACCACAATATGACTGATTTCGTGACTATAAGTCACCAGTGGTTTGGCACCACCGGTGGTTTGGTACCACACGGGGTAGAGAAAGGTGTTTGGATGGCTAGGTTGGGTGCATGATTTTAGTGCATGTTAATTTGTTATAAATTGTGTATGTTGTTGCACTAACTTGGGGAAGGGTTGCACATTGAGTCTTGGTGACTCACCTTCTCCTTTAACATTTTTTTCAGGTGACTCGTAGATGGCGGTTGAGGAGCCGGATGGACTCGAGGTGGCCATGCAGTGGAATTTTAGTTTAATGAACTTTAAATTTTAGTTTATTATATTTTTATCGTTGGATTTATTTTAATCAAGTTGTAATAAGGCCTCCTAGATATATTTTTATTATTTTATGTTTTGGAATAATTTGTTCAAACTACTACTTAATATTAAATTAAGTACACATGTTTTCTAAAAATTCAATCATAAAATGTTTTATCGTGCCATCGTATTTTTGAATCAGTAGCAATCTGACTTAATGAATATTTTTAAAATAAACCTAAGTGTGGTTTTTATATACCTCAAATGTTTTTAAACAAGAGATTATCTTCTATCAAAGAGTTAATTCGGCTTGAAGGGATTTTCAAAAATATTTTCTCTGTAGCACACCAAATTCGGTCGTAGTGTTTGGGCCGGGTTTGGGGTGTTACATAATCTAAAACATATCAATAAAAATCATAATTCAAGGGAAATTTCATTCTAATCATAATATGAGAAACTTACTTTAGGATAAGACATAATTCAGGGATTTTCAAATAATACTATAGTTAACCCCCCCACACTTAAGATGTACATTGCCCTCAATGTACAAAGATAGATAAAATGACAATATAGTGAGAAAATCAAAAGATAGGGAAAGAAGTGAAACTTCCTGAATTTTGGATGAAGTTAATGAAAAGAAACCGGATTGGATTGGAGGTGAACATGGGGAAGCACCTTGAACCGTTTGAATTTGAATCCTCGAAGTAGCCGGCCTGATTTTATTGTATCCTAAGCTAAATCTAAATGGTACGAAAAATAAGAAGAAAATAATGAAGAAAATAAAAAAGAAAATAAATGAAAATAAATAAATGAAAATAAAAATGAAAATAAGAATAAGAATAAAAATGAAAATGAAAATAAAAAAATAAAAAAAAAAGTAAATTGTGATACGGTCCACGCCCATGTGCCTACCCATGGTGTCCACACGGCCACAGCCACGGCTGTGTGCAAGGCCATGTGGCATGGGAATCGTGTTTCACTTATTCGGTTAGTCTGTAGTTAGATGCTGAAAGTAAAAAAATAAAAATATGAAAGTAAAAATTAAAATAAAATATGAAAATTAAATGAGGTTAGTGCTCGGGTTGCCTCCCGAGAAGCGCTCGTTTATAGTCTTAAGCTAGACTTTACCTTTCATTCGTATGGTCATGGTGGTTTGAGGAGGTGAAAATCCTTCCTCATGCGATCAACTCGATTTTTGATATAAAATTTAAGTCGAGTAGTGTTTACCTCAAAAGTACTGAATTTTGGGTTGCTTACCTCGACTGGCCCGTATAGGAAGACATTAAGTACCTCAAAAGTGATTTCTTCGTTTGTCTTGAGGTCTGAATTGGCGATTCGAGGGTCTTCCTTATTCAACAATACCTGATCCCCTATTTTGAAGTGATTTGTTGTTCTGTCACGGCTCAAATCAGGGTTTCCTTTAGTTTCACGTGTATTTCTAATTTCTCTTTAAAGTGTGTTTTCCACTCGTCTAGTTCGCCGACCTTAAGGCTTCGTTCTTCATATAATTCTTCTTTATTGGCACAAGGTCTATGATCTGGCTCTGGTTTGTAGCTTCGTGGTGTTTCCTGCAATGAAGGTTGAACAAGTTGGTTATCAACTGAATTTACTTTCTCACCTCTATCACTTGATGTTCTGGTCGAGTCAAGAGCTTGAAGAGTGACTATCTCGTCACCTACACGAAGTATGAGTTCACCTGCATAGATATCAATTTTAGCTCGATGATTTGCTAAAAAGGGTCTTCCTAAAATTAAGAAATTCGTGTTGTCCTCATCCATGTCTAAAATGACAAAGTCTACTGGGAATACGAATTTATCAATTTTCACGAGTACATTTTCAATTTTACCCCTAGGAATTTTGATAGTTTTATCAGTTAATTGAATGCTCATCCTAGTTTGTCTGGGTTTCCCTAGACCTAGCTGTTTAAACATTTTATAAGGCATAACATTGATGCTTGCCCCTAGATCAGCTAAAGCATTACCAATAGATAAACTACCAATTAAACATGGAATTATAAAACTCCCTGAATCTTTTAATTTCCGTGGCAGATTATTTTGTAGAATTGATGAGCACATTACGTTTATCTCCACATGCGATGCCTCGTCTAGCTTTCGTTTGTTTGTCAACAGCTCTTTTAAAAATTTTCTATAATCGGGCATCTGCTAAAGAGCTTCGAGAAACGTTAAGTTAATATGTAATTTCTTTAAAAGTTTAAGAGACTTACCGAACTGTTCCTCTGTATCGTCTCTTTTTAACGCTTCGGGGTAAGGAATGCGAAGTTGGTACTCTTTGATTACCGGTTGTGGCTTTTCTTGTGTTACCTCAATTATACCTTCTTCTACCTCATTTTCTTGTGTTGAGACGGGTTCGTCTAACCCTTGTGGTCTTTCTGAGATCGGCTTAGCAGGCTGACCTAACTGATCCTCGATTCCTTAAATCGATGCTTCTTTTTCATTTCTATATTTTGGAAACATGTTTCTGTGTTTGCTATGAATTTTGCCAGCATCTCTTCAAGGTTCGACTCATCTTCCTGTTGGTGAGGTGTTTGTTGAAAATTTGGAGGAAGTTCCTGTCTTTGGCTACTTTGATCATTCCAAGAGAAATTGGGATGGTACCTCCAACCTGCATTATAAATGTCATTATAAAAATTATTTTGAGGTCTAGAGTAGTTACCCATATAGTGGACTTGTTCGTTCTCCATGCCATATCCGTAGGGTGGGTACTCAAGATTCGCCACGCCTCCTAGATTCGAGTCATATTGCATTATTGGGTGTACCTACGAGGAACACAAACTATCAATCTTTTTATTTAACATCTCTAGCTGGATTGATAGCCTGGTTACTGCGTCGAGGTTGAAGACACTGGCAGCTTCTGTTGGCATTGTCCTCATAACTTGCCACTGATAATTATTCAATGCCATCTCCTCTATAAACTAAAATTATCTGCAAAAATAAAAAAAAATTAGCAAAGTAAAATAATAATAATAATAATTAATAAATAAATTGCAATAATAAAAAATAATAATAATAATAATGGCTAAAGTAATAAAAATAGAGCTTTCTTAATATTTTAGTTCCAAACAGCGGTGCCAAAAACTTGATCATTTGTGAATCGAGCTTTAAAATTTATAAAAGAATGATCGAACACGAAACTAACTCGACAACGATTGAGGCAAGTGCACCTATCGAACAGTAGTATAGCTTAGGCAAGACCGGATTATCGAACCCAAAGGAACTAAAAGTACTAATACTAACTTTCTTCTTATTATCTAGCCTAAAAATAAAGAGAGATTGTTTATCTAATCTAAGTTAATTAACTACTAAACTAAAGACTCTAAGACAAAGAAGAATGAATTTGGAAAATAACTTGAGAAAAACTCAGTTGATTTAGATGATACCCTAGGAAGAATCCACCTAGACTTCACTTGTTATCTAACACTGAACCATAGGATTTATTCACTTAGTTTGATTCGTAAGACTCCCTAACGTATATTAAACCCTCTCTCGAGGCGAATAACGTCTAACCCTAGGTTAATTAGTGGAACTCTCGTTCTCTTATAATAACCCCCTAGAATAGAAGTAAATCGATCTATGGATTCCCATATTAGGTTTCACCCTAATCCGGCAAAATCTCGTCACCCTATCTCTAGGCGTGCGATCAACTACGCTTAATTATGTTGGATCTACTCTTAGGCAAGGTCTATTCCTCCTCCACCTAAGCACATTAAATTTTGATTAAGCTTACATAATTAATAACAAACTAAGTATTTATCATATAATTCAGAAAACAATAACAAGATTCATCATAGGTTTCATCCCCTCCGGGTATCCAGAAGGGTTTAGTTCATAACAATAAAGGAAAACATCTCAAGAGAAAAGATAAAACAAAACATAAGAAATTCCTAAAACCCCTGAAGGAATTGAAGGAGAGATCCTCCGTCTTGAGTATAATTCTGGCTTCTTGAGATGGATCAACTGGCTATCCCCGAGTGAATCCCCACAAATCGCTTTTCTCCGGCCTAGCACGACGCGCCTAGAGCGATGGCTTTGGCCTCCCCCTCTTAGGTCATACTTAGGGTGTATTTATAGGCTTTTGAAACACGTTTCTTTCTCCCTAAGTATCCTTTCCCGAATGAAATTGTTCTTCTCCACTACAGGAGGCACGGCCATGGCGCACGCTTGCGTGTGAATCATGGCGGGCCGTGTTTGGATTTCTTTAATGAGACACGGCCGTGTGAGTCGGGGTTAGACCGTGTTCTAGATGATTGACTTGGCACGGCCGTATGGGTCTAAGTCCAGGCCGTGTCGATTTCCTCTTTGGCCCGTTTTGGTTCGTTTTGAGCCCGTTTCTCGTTCTTTTTATCCTTGGGTGCTTTCCTGAGTATAAGACATGAAAAGAAAGGATTAAGAGCACCTTTTTACATAAATCAAGGGATAATTCATCCAAGAGCATACTAAATGTGGGATTAAAATATGTTATTATTTCGGATTATCATATTGCCAAAAAAATGAAGAAGGTTATGGACTTTCGGCACTTACAAGGAGTAGGCTACTAGCAAAACGGCACACCCACACTCCCTAAACCGAAAAAATGCCCACAAGACGAACCTCAAAACAAAGCTAAATTCGGCATACCCCAAGCTAGTCACTAAACCGAAATCTCTTCCCCCACTTTAAGCTTCCCACATTCGGCCACCACTCCACCAACATCAAATCCCATATTTTCCTCCTACATTCACTCCCCTCCAACAATTTGAATCGGTTTGACCCATTCAAACCCCACCATCACCTCATGGCCATTCATTTGAAGTCTTTGACTCATTCAACCAACAACCTTCGAGATTCCAGCCGCAAGCCACCACCTTAGCTTCTCAGGCGCAAAAATAAAGCTTCAAAGTGAGGCTTACAAGACTCGAACCTCCTCCCTGTTGCTTCTCCCTTGTGACGCCACTTCCCTGCACTCTAAGTGGCGTCTCCTTGCCACTTTACCACCTCACTTCTTGTGTCATCAAACATAAATATTTAAACTTAAGACCTGCCTCTGCTAGCTCTCCCCTAAAGCATAAAAACAAAATTTTCACCAAGGCTCAAGCTTATCCCCGAGCCTTCCCGGGACCCCCAAACATACCAAATTAACAAACGAACCATGCCAAAAACACAGAGACATAAAATGCAAAGCCCCTAATACCAGGATGTTACAACTAGTGTAGTCTGTGATCTCTGTTTACTAGATCTCGGCTTATATTTCTCTAAAAACTCTGTTGGAGAATTCGCACGACTATTATTAGCTCATTACTTTCTTAGTGGAGGAGTCAGAAATGATCTGATTATTTTTTATATATCGGAGTCTCGAGATTTTGATTCAGTTTGCTTCTTCTCATTATATATATCTTCCATCTTCTGTGCTCATTCAGATAAAACCAAAAACTCTTTTAATTCTAGATTTCCTACTAATATTCATATATTTTCATTCAATCTCCACTTGAATTTGGTACACATCTTGACTACTATCGGTACAACCTCTCGAGCATACTTATTAAATTGAACAAATTCTATTCCGTACTCAACCACGGATCAGTTTCCCTGTTTTAATTTTAGGAACTCTTTCTTTTTCTTTTCTTTACAAATACCGACTGAAAGAAATCCTAGTTCACTCTTTCTTTCTATATGATTGCTATTAAGTAAACCACCCCTTACAAGCCTCATCTTTTAACAAAGACACAACACATCTCAAACAGTTGTTGAGGGTACATGCCATTTTATCAAAGACTTGCTATGTCTTTTCAAGCTAATATTCAGCCCTGGTTGGATCATCTTCTGTCCTACCTCTGAAAACTTCAGCTCCACTTTTTCTAATTTTATTAATCAGAGGTCTAAGAGCATTTACCAAATTCTGAGGAAAAGGGGGTACCATAGAGGCATAGTTGAGGGTGGAGGTTGTAGAGCCGTAGGGTTAACTTGTTTAAACTCTAAGAACTATTCATTCATCATTTGGAAAAACACATCATGCATTTCACCTTCCAGCCTTTGCAGAATGGGCAAACTATGACTTGCTTCCTGGTCGGAAGTAGATACATTACTATCACTCTTATCATATAGGGGCATGACACAATTTGATTCGACTAGCATATTTTATCTATATTAAAACAAAGTCGGGTTGGATTAAAAGTATCACACTATCACAGGTTAAATGTGTAATGTATGTTCTAGACTCAATATGTGCTATCTTCAGTCCTAGAATCGACTAAGGGTCAATTTGGCAACGCTTTTGAGAAGTGCTTTTGAGAAGTAAAATGTCTATTTTAGAGATGATATTATAAAGTAACAAATATGTATTTAAATAATGTTCAAATTAGTTAATATTATGATATTTTAGCAAAAAATATAAAAAATAATTTATTATAATTTATTGTTAATATTTTAATATATAATATTAATTTTAAATATTTCTAAGTGATTAATATTAATTATTTATTAAATTTAATTAGAATATATAAACTATATTTAAATATTTAAATATAATAATTAAATATTTGTAATTAGATATTGACACAGTTGTATTATTTAAAAATTATTTTTTTTTTATTTTTAATGCTTTTAACACATTTGTAAAACTCATATTAGATATTAATATAACATAGAAAACATAAAGGTAACAAATTAAAATATTACATATATTTGGATTAAAGTTTCAAAAAGGGATAATATTTATATACCAAATATAAATACTAAAAATTTTACAATAGCATTTACAATTTAAAGTGAATTCATTAAACTAGAAGTTATAGCATCTCTTGTTAATTCCATTTCAAAACCACTTGAATTGCTTGATTCACCGTCATCATCACCACCATCATCGTCGTCGTCATCATCATCACTTTCTCGACCATGCGCATTTTCTGAATCAATAGTATTCTCATATGCCCAGTTAATATCTTCGTATTCCATAAAATATGCATCATTTCGACCGACATGTTTTCGGATAAAATTGTGTATCGTCATTGTAGCAACAACGATCATCGTTTGCTTTTCAAAACTATAACTTGGCATATCCCTTAAAATGGCCCATTTTTTTTCAAAACACCAAAAGTTCGTTCAATCACACTACGTAATGATGAATGTGAATGATTGTGTAACACCCCAAACCCGGCCTAGAAGTTAGGCCCGAATCTGGTGTGTCACATGGAAGTAAAAACTATCTTTGCGATTATTTAAAAACTTGCTTGAGAAATAGAGCCTCTTTGTTAAAACCCAAAGCAATTGTTAACTACTTGAAAACGTAATTATCTTTAAAAACCTTTTTGGTGGCGAAAGCATATTTGAAATAAACAATTTACAAAAATGTGATGTTTAGAAATAGAGCTGTAGAAGTATTTTGAAATTGTTGCGGAAACGTAGATAAAATACAAGTATTTTTGAGAGGTTGTTTGATAAATCGATAATCGAACTAGTAATCTTTTAAAACCGTGACTTTTGAAAATGTCGTTGATAATTTGAAAGAAAATCCGAGTTAAAATTATTTGTAAAAGTTTGTTATGAAATCCTTTTGTTAATCAATTTTGGAAAATCTTTATTTAAGTTTTTAGAAAAATTCTCGTTTTAAACAATTTAAGCAAAATAATAAGTATATCAACCATAAAGCAAATAATAAAACACTCCAGAGGCCTTATTACAACTTAAACCAAAATAGCAAAATAATAAAATAAACGGAAATAGAAATTTAAAATTTCATTAACACCATTTCTGAAGTATGGCTTCCACCGAGTCATCCATGGCCCAAGTCCACATCACTGAGCATTACCTACAGAGATTAAAAAGGAGGGGTGAGTTACTAGAACTCAGTGTGAAATCCCCTTGCCGTCATCCACTGGCCTGAACCCACATAACAATATCTTGGGCCTAATCCCTTGTACAAAACAATCTTAAAATGAAGCAAATGTATGAATGTAATGCAATCCCAAACCAACCTAATAATCCATCCGCTACACACCACCCGTATCATCCATCACACCTGTGGGGATCTTTTGTCAACCCACCCCGCCAACACACCAATTGTAGGCATTTAGCCATTTATATCAAATTTGAATTGTGGTCATGCCACCAGAATATCAGAATATACGTGACTTAGCCACCAGACAAAATGTGACAGAGTCACCAGATTATGTGGCAGAGCCACCAAATTTCACTTCCCCGATCATCAATATCCCAATCCCATGCAACTTATTTAAATGCAACATACATCATAAATCATGTTATTTACAATATAACCACGATAATTAATAACTCAGAGATTTATTACAAACAATTTGGCCCATTAACACTTTGCAAAATCGGCCCATTAGGGCATTATAACAAATCGGCCCATTAAACCATATATCAAATTGGCCCATTTACCAATATATCAGATCGGCCCATTAAGGCAATATATCAAATCGGCCCATTATGGCTATATATCAAATCGGCCCGTTAAGGCAATATATCAAATCAGCCCGTTAAGGCAATATAACAAATCAGCCCATTAAGGCAATATAACGATTCGGCCAATTAAGGCAATATAACAAATTGGCCCATTAAGGCAGTATAACAAATCGGCCCTTGAGGGACATTTCCGTAATTCGGCCCATAGGGGCATTTTCGTAATTCAGTAATCTTACCCACTAAGGGTAATTTGGTAATCTCGCAATCCAGGGGTATTTTGGTAATTTACCCTCTAAGGGTATTATGGTAATTTCGCAACCCAGACTTAACTACTAATTTGGGGCATAAAAACTGAAACTGTCCATCTGCGTCATACTGACTAAATTGACTATAACTCGGGTTAGGAAACTCAAAATTTAAATCCGTAAATTTTCCTTGAAACTAGACTCATATATATTATTACTAAAAATTTTACAGAATTTTTTGCTTAACCAATTAGTACAGTTTATTCCTTAAAGTTTCCTTTGTTTTACTGTCCAATGATTCTGACCTCTCTTACCTTAATTTCAAATATCTCACTGTACGGTTTTCATATACTGCTCCCACTTCTTTCTATTGAAAATAGGCTAACTAAGGAATCCAAAAATATAAACTATAACTCATAATTCACTTTGTACAATTTTATACAATTTTTCCAAGACAGATCAGGGAACCACAAAGTCATTCAAAACCAGTCTTACTAAAACTAAAATATCACAGACTTTAAAATTCTTTTTCCTTCTCCGCTTCTTCCATATAAAAATAGACACAGTAAGCTTTAATTTTATATCTTATTCACCTATTAATCCCTTTTCTCCTATTTTCCATGATTTTTCAAAATCACGTCATTGTTGCTGACCAAAAACTGTTTCATTGCAAACTATGGTTACCACTACAAACATACGCACGCCCAAGTGATCACGGATGCCGGTTTTCGGTTTTCTTCGGTATTTTGACCGAATAATAGAATATTTCATGCAAACTTTCAGAGAAGTGTGAGATTACAAACCATTTCAAACATGTATTCAGAAAGTACGGGATTACACACCTTTGTAACACCCCAAACCCGGCCCATTCGTTACTACCGAATTTGAGATGCCACTACGGAAAAACGTTTGAAGACTGATTTCACTTTTGGGAAAAACATTAAAAATTTTGTCATTTGAAAATCATGTCCAATTAAAAATTCTAAATAATATAAGCTTGATAAAAATATCCAAATTAAAACTTTATTATAAGCTTTTAAAATATAAGTTGCCAAAATTAAAAGCACTTCCCAATAATAATTTAATGGTCGTCTAGCTTAAACATAATAAAAATGCTCAAATAGAAATACTTAAATACTTTAACTGGGCCTTATTACAATAAATAATTAAACAAAAGTTCTTAGTAATAAACTAAATAAAATAAAGAAGATGTCTTCTGCATGGGCCACATCGTATCCACTCCAACCCGGTCCAATCACCACGAATAAATCTGCGATGTTTAATAAAAATTGGGTGAGTCATACAGACTCAGTGTGTAATTAGTCCACTGAATTCCACCCACATGTTAACCACATATTAACTCATATATCAGATATCAATTATCAAATTCACATGTTATCACATTGCAGGCTTGGCCCATATTCATATCACATTCATCTAATAGGGTGGTTGACCACATAATTTCCACATCTTGGGCTTAGCCCATTTCCACATTAATCCACATATCATATTGGGCTTGGCCCATTTCCACATATGTTCACATACGAAATCATGCAATTATGAAGCCCAACCCAAACCTAGGGTCCATCCGCTACACACCCCCTTATCCACCTACACACACGAGGGGATTAACAAATCACCCTCTCCTTTTTACTCCAAAGGCAATCAACGCCGTCCACGTGCAATTAAGCACAATAGTCCACACGCGCGACCACGATCGGCTCCAATCCACGATGTAGCCGTAGCTAACACCAAAACCACGATGGGACACATAGTCACTCATCAACCACGATATGGCACATAGCCGATATCAACCACGATGAGGCACATAGCCACTCATCAAGCCACGCGAACTAAATCACAATTAATCCACAAGCGTGACCTCGGTCCAACGTCAATCCACGATGTAGCCGTAGCTAACACCAAAACCACGATGGGACACATAGTCACTCATCAACCACGATATGGCACATAGCCGATATCAACCACGATGAGGCACATAGCCACTCATCAAGCCACGCGAACTAAATCGCAATTAATCCACAACGTGACCTCAGTCAACGTCAATCCACGATGTAGCTCAAGGCTAACATCAAACCACGTACTCGAAGTACACCCGCCTTCTTTCATATCATATCCCACCCATGCACATGCCACATAAAATAATGATACAATGTAATGATGCATGAGCATGTTCATCAAGCATATTATCACATATTCATATTAATAATCACATATCATCAGGTTTGGTACTTACCGGATTATCGACATACCCCTTGAGGGTATCCTTATCACAATTTCCACTGCACTAGTTAGCACATTCATAATGCATACACATTTCACATACATATCATATACCCAGAAAACGATGGGTTAATCACACACCGATCACTTGGAGAACTATGCTTTCGATCATCGATGCTATCACTAGGCGATACTACGGCTATTTGCCTACTTTCTTGTTCGTATTTGGTCCACACCCCTGGTGGCCAATCCCTAACTGCCGAGACAGATCTCTTCTTAAACTTCGGGATAGGGACCTTCCCTTTCCCTTCTTGAATGGTATTCGCCTCCATCAACACACTTAATCAGAACAATCGATTTAATCATCAATATACGAATTCTTAACCAAATATCCACAACTTATCATACTTACAGGAAGGGTCTTGAAATCGAAAAGCTTGATCTAATGCTTAGATCCTTAATCCCTACATTTGATTAATCACCTACTACTTTAATAAAAAGCCATTCGCCATAAATCCAAATCCTAGTAGGATTAGTATACTTAAACTTACCTTGTTGCCGTTTGACTTAAGAATCAAGTCTTGAAATCTCGCTATACTCTTCTTGCATTCGCCAAGCATTGAATCAATTAACTTGGTTAGTTTTGGCTTTTGAATAATTAATGAACACATATATTTACCAAACATGGCCTTGGCCGAATACTATAGACACTTACCTTGTGGATTTTAAATCTCGAAACTCACCGAATAACTAGGGGACACGTGGCCTATGGTGTACCTTCGGAAAAGAACTTCTCCTTCCTTGTAGTCGACACTTAGTAAATCCCGAAAGATCTCTTCAAAGTTTTGGCAACAAGATATTAATGGGGTTAGTCCTAGATTTTGGCAAATCTTAAGAAAAAAGGATGAAACCGAATGAGATCTTACCCTTACTTGAAGAAATCGATTGCACCTTCACTTCAACCTTCAGAGATTCGGCTATGGCTAGATGATGATCTCACAACTTTCGGCTTTTGGAGGGATTAGAAAGAAAAGAGAAGGAAGAATAAAGATGGAGGATTCGGCTAGATCACAAGGTATTTCGGCTTGGCAAAAATAAAAGAAGAAGAAGATTTGGTGAAGAGAATTCGGCAGAGGCTTTCAAAGAACAGATAATAATGCACAATGGCCTCTCTTTTCCTTTTATAGCCGAAATTATCATCTAAGGAGTCCCTTACTTGGCCATCACTCCTCGATTTTAATAGCTTTATCTCTTTAATTATCACTTAAAATAAAAGATAATTCAGCAACTATCCTTACTTAGCCGAAATTATTAAACTCAAAGTCCCTTACTTGGCCATCACTTCTCCCTTATTTTCCTCTTTATCTCTTTATTCAAATTAAAAGAATTTAATCCAACAATTATCTCTTGAAAATAATGATAAATAAATCCCTTATTTATCCACTATTTATAAAATAATAAAAGCTCCTAATTTATAGCCATGTGCCGTCCACCTCTCTGCTCCTTGTAGCAAAATAAAATTTCTTTTATTTGCTTCCCATGTGACTCAAACTTAGGCCCATTCCTCTTGCATATGGCGCCATTTCCATAGGCCCTAAGTGGCATCTTGGACCACTTTTCCAAGCCTGTTTGTGTGTCAAATTTCACAAACTTTTTCTTTTAAGGCCACCTTGCCTTAATTTCCCCTTTTAAACCTTAAAACTCGTCATTTCTAGGTCATTTCTAAGTTTCCAAAATTTTCGATCGGCTCTGTAAACTTGACATTTCCTTACATTTCCATGACATTTCCTTACAAGACATTTCCTTACATTTCCAAGACATTTCCTTACATTTCCATGACATTTCCTTACAAGACATTTCCTTACATTTCCAAGGTTCTAAAAATGTTCACTTTCCATTTTCCTTACATTTCCTAGTTTCTAAAAATGTTCACCTTCCATTTTTAAACTTAACATTTCCATACATTTTCGAGTTTCCAAAAATGTTCATTTCTAACTTATTTTCACTCATTTCCGGGTTTCCAAAAATATTCAAAATTTATTCATAATACTTAAAACATGTCACTTCATACAATTAAACCGAAAATGCATAGGCTCTATTTTAGGATGTTATAACCTTGATTACGAGTTGTGCTTTCTACCGGTTTCAACACCTATAATGATAGTTGATAGAAGGTTAGTCTCAACTTTGATAATCGTAACTAGAAACACTTTATTAGGCTAACTCCACTTACCACGAATGTGATCTCCCTCAGTGCACCAAGAATCGATCCTATCCTTTGACTACTGAAATCTTTTCCTAACAATATTTGGTGAGCGAAAGAGTTGTTAGCAATTATCCCACCTTTGGCCAAAACAAATCTCATAACTACGTTCTTACCCCACTTGCTTGACGAGTCGACGATAATGATTTGGTTAATACAAATCACTTGTGCTCCTTTACCTTGTTGAAAGTCCTAAGCCCAATGATGGCCAAATCACAGGAAAGAATGTAACTCAAACCGATTCGATTAAGAAGAGGTTTTCCCACACGATAGGGAACGAAATGATGAGGAAATAGGATGGTAATGGGTTCGGCTATAGAGAAAATCGAACAAGAAGATGTGATCACAAAGTGATGTTGATTAAAGAAGAAGAAGAAAAAAAGAGAGAATATGCACACTCAAAGCTTGAAGATTCGGCAAGAAGGAGAAGGAAATTTGGAGAGAAAAGAAAAATGACACAAAAGTTGCAAATAGGAGTTTTTGGCCAAAACAACACCAAAACTTTTACCAATTACCAAAGAAAATTCGGCTACCTCCCTTTACACCCAAAACCGTCCACATTCATGACCATAATGGTAAAAAAATTGGCCAACCACAGTTTCCATAACACTTCCCTTGAAAAAGGCCACATGTTCCCCTTACTTTCCCTTTCTCTTGATTTCTTTCCTCACCTTCATCCTTTCCTATTTTCCTTAGCCATCTTGCGAAAAAAAAAAGTCCACCTTGCCTAAAATACTACCTTGGCCGACACTTAGGGAAAGAACACAAAAAAATAGTCATAATTTTGCACTTGATGGGATTTGAACCCCATCCCTTAAAGTCCTTCATGTGGCGCCATATCCCCTTTACCATATGCTCATTTATGCTAGCAATATGCACACTTATTTCCTTAAGCCTTGATGCCCTTACCTTCTCTCCTTAAAGTGCTAAAATACCAAATTTTTACTAAGGCCCAATTAAACCCCGAACTTCCTAGAAACCTCGTAACCTTCCAAATTCACTTAGCTAATAAGTCCAATTTGCAATAACACCATTCTCATATTCTCGAAAATTTTAAACATTCCTACACCCAAGGCCCATTGGGCCCAATTCTTCTAGGCCCAATTTCGGGATATTACAGATTGAATATCTCTTCTTTACCATATACTAGTCTACCTCTACGAAAGTCAGGTAAATGATATCGCTGACCTCTATATGGTCCAAGATAACCTTTCATTTGAGGATATCCAGAATCAACAAGATAATATTTTCCTACATGTCATAATATAACAAACAATTAGTTCAATAATTTTTTTAATAAAAATGATCAATTAAAGAACTTATACTTTATTTTTTTTTAAAATTCACATATAAATAAAATATCAAACCATTTGGTCGGTGCGGAAATTTGTATTTTGGATCGCGAATTGCATCAAGAAATATTCTAGTGTTATGTGTCGATCCTTCCCATCCAGCCATGACAAAGGTGAAACACATATTAAAATCACATACTACCATAACATTTTGAGTGGGGATACCTTTTCTTCCAATATAGGGAATTTGTTCATTTGGTGGAAGAATAGCGGCAATATGAGTACCATCAATTGCACCTATGCAATCCTGAACAAATAATAATATTAGTCTCGTGCATATTTTTAGTCGACCAAAAATATTAAAAATATAATAAGATAATGTAACACCCCAAACCCGGCCTAGAAGTTAGGCCCGAATCTGGTGTGTCACATGGAAGTAAAAACCATCTTTGCGATTATTAAAAACTTGCATGAGAAATACAGCCTCTTTGTTAAAACCAAAAACACTTAAGCAATTGTTAACTACTTGAAAACATAATAATCTTTAAGAACTTTTTCGTTTGCGGAAGCATATTTGAAATAAACAATTTACGAAAATGTGACGTTTATAAATAGAGTTGCAAAAGCATTTTGAAAATGTTGCGGAAACGTAGATAAAATACAAGTATTTTGAGAGATTGTTTGATAAATCGATAATCGAAACTAATGATCTTACAAAACCGTGACTTTTGAAAATGACGTTAAAAATTCGAAAGAGAATCCAAGTCTTTTGAAAATATCGTTAATAGTTCGAGAGAAAATATCCGTGTTAAAAATATTTGTAAAAGTTTATTTTGAAATCCGTTTGTTAATCGATTTTGGAAACCATTGTTTAAGTTTTTAGAAAATTTCCCCTTTTTAAAAAATTTAAGAAAAATAATAAAAACATCCCAACCAAAAAGCAAAAATAAAAATAGTCCAGAGGCCTTATTACAACATTTAGCCCAAAATAGTAAAGTAATAAAATAAACGAGAAAGAAATCTAAAGTCCAAATAAACCATTTCTAAAGTATGGCCTTCCTCGAGTCATCCCTAGCCCAAGTCCATATCATCAAGCATTATCTACAAGGGTTAAGAGAAAGGGGGGTGAGTTACAAGAACTCAGTGTGAAATCCCCTTACCGTTATCCATTGGGCCTGAACCCATATAACAATCATCTTGGACCAAAGCCCATAAACAAATAATAAATAAATGAAATGAATGCAACCCATCCCATCCTACCAGCCGTCTAACTCTCCACCCGTACCAACCAATCTCTCCTATGGGGATCAAGTCAACCCACCCCGCCAGTCTCTCCAATTTGCAGTCAAGCTGCCATTTATACTATTTGTGGGTGAGCCACCAGAATCATATACGGTAATATAATCGGCACATAGCCTCAGTAAAAATGATCGACACAGAGTCGTTAATTCATATGTTAGGCACATAGCCCCGGTAAATACGTTTAGCACAAAGCCATAATCACGATGGCACAAAGCCAAAATCACGTTTGTATTGGCACATAGCCCTTATCGGTATTTGTTCCAATGCAATCGGTCTATACTTCTCTTCATTCATATTTTCCCATCCCATGCAAAATTATGTAAATGCAACATTCATAGTAAGGCATCATATTTACAAATATAAACAACAATTATTACTCCAGAGATTTGTTACGATAAATCGGCCCATTATAACACTTTGCAATTCGGCCCATTAAGGCATTCTATCAAATCAGCCCATAGGGGCATTTTCGGTAAATCGATCCATAAGGACATTTCGGTAAATTGGTCCATAAGGACATTTCGGTAAATCGGTCCATAAGGACATTTCGGTAAATCAGTAATTTTACCCACTAAGGGTAATTCGGTAATCTCGTAACCCAGGGGTATTTCGATAATTTACCCTACAAGGGTTATTTGGTAATTAAAGCAACCGGACTTAACTACTAATTTGAGCATAGAAAATTGAAACTGTCCATCTGCGTCATATTGACTAAACTGACCATAACTCGGATTAGGAAACTCGAAATTTAGATCTGTAAATTTTCCTTGAAACTAGACTCATATATCTTCTTACTACAATTTTTCTAGAATTTTTGGCTTAACCATTTAGTACAGTTTATTCCTTGAAGTTTCCCTTGTTTCACTGACCAACGGTTCTGACCTCTCTTACCCAAAATTCAAATATATTACTGTACAGTTTTCATATGTTGCTCCCAATTGTTTCTATTGAAAATAGACTTACTAAGTAATCTGTAAATATCAACTATATCTCATAATTTACTTTGTACAATTTTATACGAGTTTTCCAAGACAGATCAGGGAACCACGAAGTCATTCAGAACCAGTCTCACTAAAATTAAGATATCTCAGAATATAGAATCCTTTTCCTTATTCTTTTCTTCCTTAACGAAATAGACACAGTAAGCTTTAATCTGATATCTTATTCACTTTGTAATTCCTTTTCTCCTATTTTTCATGATTTTCCAAAAACACGTCACTACTTCTAACGAAACTGTTTTATTACAAAATACGATTACCACTGCGATCATACGCACGCCCGAGTGATCACGGATGCCGGTTTTTGGTGTTCTTCGGTATTTTGACCGATTCACAGAATATTTCATACAAACTTTCAAAGAAGTGTGAGATTACACATCATTTCAGATATTTATACGAAAGGTACGGGATTACACACCTTGATTAGGATTCCCTAAAGAACCACTCTTCGTTGACCCACTATATCCGAAGGATTTGCAAATAGGATATATCGAGTGGTTTTGTCCCTAAAACATAATTGATTAGTCGAAACTTCAATCCGATTTGCAACATAGCCAAATAGAGATATAACGAAAAATCCAAAATGAACCCCCTTACCTTATCGATATTGGATCCAATTTCCACCATTTGACTTCGGCTAGAACAATACACGGTCTCCCACTTAAAACACTACAAAAAAGAGAAAATAATCTCGTTTGAGAAGGTAGAATAAAATGATGGTCTCGGTTAAAAGGACCATCCCATGCCAAGACATATATTCGGCTAGGAGAATGAAAAAATAAAAAAATGCTTGAATAGAACCACTTACCGATTGATCAAAGGAGTGAGTGTTAATACGGATGAGAAGAACGATAAAGAAGAAATGAAGGGTTCAGTTTTTTCAAAGGAAAACGAGTGAACAATTTGATCTCCAAGGCTTAGGTACTTTCGGCAACAAGGAAGAAAAGAAGAAACAAAAATGCACACTAAAGGCTTGAAAATTCGGCAAAGAGAAGAGGAAATTTGGAGAGAAAGAGAATGATACAAAAAACTAAAGAGAACAACCTCTCAAGCACTAGCTTTGCCAAAAACTCCTAGCAAAATTCGGCTATCACCCCCTTTAGCCCCAAAACCGTCCACATTCATGTCCCTAATAGTCAAAATTTTGCCAACCACCCTTTCCATAACATTCTCCATGAAATAAGCCACTTGTTCCCCTTACTTACCTATTTCTCTTGATTCCTTTCCCCAACTTCAACCTTGCCTTTTTCTTTTAGCCACCTTACCAAAATAATGAAGTCAACCTTGCCATGAATGCCACTTGGCCGACACTTAAAGAAAGGGTGCAAAAATATAAGTCAAAATTTGCACACAAAGTGATTCGAACCTCTTCCCTCAAGGTACTACATGTGGCGCCATAACCATTTTTCCAATTGCTCATTTATGCTAGCAATTTACTCTTTTATTTCATAAGCCTTGATGCCACTTACTATCTCTCCTTAATAGGCTTAAACACAAAATTTTACTAAGGCCCAACTTGAACCCAGAACTTCATAGAAACCTCGTAACTTTCCAAAATTACCTTCTTAATAAGTCCAACTTGAAATAATGTCGTTCTCTTGTTCTCAAAATTTTAAAACGCTTCTACGCTTAAGGCCCATTGGGCCTAATTCTACTAGGCCCAATTTTGGGATGTTACAATTCTACCCTCCTTAAAGAAATTTCGTCCTCGAAATTTCCTTCCAACTACTAAACGCCTTTGCTCAAATCACACCACTATGCTTTCGCTGCGCACTCTGATCTTAATAACCACAATGTACCTTTAACAAAATCTTGAATCCTTTTTCACACAACCAAACATCTAATCACAGAAGCAAGCAGTTATCTACCACTTATACTGAAAATTTTCTACATTCAATCATCACGTCCAACCAAAACATACCTGACTTGATGGTGATGAAACAATCCCGAGCCTTATGCTCTTTAGACCCGCATCTCAAGCATGCTCCTAACCTCCTCCGGCATTCTCCCAGATGACACCTTCCACAATAATCACAAGCCGGAAAGTTTGGTCGTTCCTTGACATGCTTCACAGAACGTGACTGCGACCCAAAAAAACCGCGATCTAATTTCTTCTTACACTCCATGCACTCCAACTCGGAAGTGCTTCGTTGATCTCCTTAACCTCCTTCAATACCTTCTTAACTATCGAGTCAACTCGACAACCCCACTCGGTCATGAGACCCCGTCTCAACCATGGCGATGCTAACACCTCCTTTTCCGGAAACATGCCTCGGTGCGAAGATCTAGCCCTAGCACCTCGGCCTCTACCACGTCCACATCTACCGCGTCCACGTCTTCTAGCGTTCATGTTCACTAAGTCGATTTAATCTTGATTACGAGTTTTATGAATCATAAACTATTCGATGTTTATTAAACGATGTTTTATGGAGTATGAGTAGAAAAGTTATTTTCGAGTGTCAAATCCGCATCCTAGAGTCTCAATCTCTATAGTTTCAACTCCTAAAGCTAATGATTCTAGAGTATTCTATTTCGTAGAATTTTCGTACCACTGATAATAACACAATAATCATAAAATGAAAATAAATACTTACTTAACTTGGTACGGATACTCGTGGTGCCATACTTCCTTTAGAACATATACTTATAAATCAAAATTCTAAACGACTTTGGAAAATGCTTTTGAACCCAAACCACGGCCGAGTTTTGCAAGCTGGGCTCGATATTATAAAATGTAACACCCCAAACCCACCTAGAAGTTAGGCCCGAACTGTGTGTCACATGGAAGTAAAAACCATCTTTGCGATTATTAAAAACTTGCTTGAGAAATACAGCCTCTTTGTTAAAACCAAAAACACTTAAGCAATTGTTAACTACTTGAAAACATAATAATCTTTAAGAACCTTTTCGTTTGCGGAAGCATATTTGAAATAAAAAATTTACCAAAATGTGACGTTTATAAATAGAGTTGCAGAATCATTTTGAAAATGTTGCAGAAACGTAGATAAAATACAAGTATTTTGAGAGATTGTTTGATAAATCGATAATCAAAACTAATGATCTTACAAAATCGTGACTTTTGAAAACGACGTTGAAAATTCGAAAGAGAATCCAAGTCTTTTGAAAATATCGTTAATAGTTCGAGAGAAAATATCCGTGTTAAAAATATTTGTAAAAGTTTATTTTGAAATCCGTTTGTTAATCGATTTTGGAAACCATTGTTTAAGTTTTTAGAAAATTTCCCCTTTTTAAACAATTTAAGAAAAATAATAAAAACATCCCAACCAGAAAGCAAAAAGAAAAATAGTCCAGAGGCCTTATTACAACATTTAACCCAAAATAGTAAAGTAATAAAATAAACAAGAAAGAAATCTAAAGTCCAAATAAACCATTTCAAGTATGGCCTTTCTCGAGTCATCCATAGCCCAAGTCCATATCATCAAGCATTACCTACAAGGTTAAGAGAAAGGGGTGAGTTACAAGAACTCAGTGTGAAATCCCCTTACCATTATCCATTGGCCTGAACCCATATAACAATCATCTTGGACCAAAGCCCATAAACAAATAATAAATAAATGAAATGAATGCAACCCATCCCATCCTACCAGCCGCCTAACTCTCCACCCGTACCAACCAATCTATCCTGTGGGGATCAAGTCAACCCACCCCGCTAGTCTCTCAATTTGCAGTCAAGTCGCCATTTATACTATTTGTATCGAGCCACGAGAATCATATACGGTAATATAATCGGCACACACCTCGGTAAAAATGATCGACACAGAGTCGTTAATTCATATGTTAGGCACATAGCCCCGGTAAATACGTTTAGCACAAAGCCATAATCACGATGGCACAAAGACAAAATCACGTTTATATTGGCACATAGCCCTTATCGGTATTTGTGCCAATGCCACCGGTCTATACTTCTCTTCATTCATATTTTCTCACCCCATGAAAAATTATGTGAATGCAACATTCATAGTAAGGCATCATATTTACAAATATAAACAACAATTATTACTCCAGAGATTTGTTACGATAAATCGGCCCATTATAACACTTTGCAATTCGGCCCATTAAGGTATTCTATCAAATCAGCCCATAGGGGCATTTTCGGTAAATCGGTCCATAAGGACATTTCGATAAATTGGTCCATAAGGACATTTCGGTAAATCGGTCCATAAGGACATTTCGGTAAATCGGTAATTTTACCCACTAAGGGTAATTCGGTAATCTCGTAACCCAGGGGTATTTTGGTAATTTACCCTACAAGGGCTACTAATTTGAGCATAGAAAATTGAAACTGTCCATCTGCGTCATATTGACTAAACTGACCATAACTCGGATTAGGAAACTCGAAATTTAGATCCGTAAATTTTCCTTGAAACTAGACTCATATATCTTCTTACTACAATTTTTCTAGAATTTTTGGCTTAACCATTTAGTACAGTTTATTCCTTGAAATTTCCCTTGTTTCACTGACCAACGATTCTGACCTCTCTTACCCAAAATTCAATATATCACTGTACAGTTTTCATATGTTGCTCCCAATTGTTTCTATTGAAAATAGACTTACTAAGTAATCTGTAAATATCAACTATATCTCATAATTCACTTTGTACAATTTTATACGAGTTTTCCAAGACAGATCAGGGAACCACGAAGTCATTCAGAACCAGTCTCACTAAAATTAAGATATCTCAGAATATAGAATCCTTTTCCTTATCCGTTTCTTCCTTAAAGAAATAGACACAGTAAGCTTTAATCTGATATCTTATTCACTTTGTAATTCCTTTTCTCCTATTTTTTGTGATTTTCCAAAAACACGTCAACGCTTCTAAACTAAAGCTGTTTTATTACAAAATACGATTACCACTCGCGATCATACGCACGCCCGAGTGATCACGGATACCGGTTTTTGGTGTTCTTCGGTATTTTGACCGATTCACAGAATATTTCATACAAACTTTCAAAGAAGTGTGAGATTACACATCATTTCAGATATTTATACGAAAGGTACGGGATTACACACCTTGATTAGGATTCCCTAAAGAACCACTCTTCGTTGACCCACTATATCCGAAGGATTTGCAAATAGGATATATCGAGTGGTTTTGTCCCTAAAACATAATTGATTAGTCGAAACTTCAATCCGATTTGCAACATAGCCAAATAGAGATATAACGAAAAATCCAAAATGAACCCCCTTACCTTATCGATATTGGATCCAATTTCCACCGTTTGACTTCGGCTAGAACAATACACGGTCTCCCACTTAAAACACTACGAAAAAGAGAAAATAATCTCGTTTGAGAGGGTAGAATAAAATGATGGTCTCGGTTAAAAGGACCATCCCATGCCAAGACATATATTCGGCTAGGGGAAAGAAAAAATAAAAAAAATGCTTGAATAGAACCACTTACCGATTGATCAAAGGAGTGAGTGTTAATACGGATGAGAAGAACGATAAAGAAGAAATGAAGGGTTCAGTTTTTTCAAAGGAAAACGAGTGAACAATTTGATCTCCAAGGCTTAGGTACTTTCGGCAACAAGGAAGAAAAGAAGAAACAAAAATGCACACTAAAGGCTTGAAAATTCGGCAAAGAGAAGAGGAAATTTGGAGAGAAAGAGAATGATACAAAAACTAAAGAGAACAACCTCTCAAGCACTAGCTTTGCCAAAAATCCTAGCAAAATTCGGCTATCACCCCTTTAGCCCCAAAACCGTCCACATTCATGTCCCTAATAGTCAAAATTTTGCCAACCACCCTTTCCATAACATTCTCCATGAAATAAGCCACTTGTTCCCCTTACTTACCTATTTCTCTTGATTCCTTTCCCCAACTTCAACCTTGCCTTTTCTTTTAGCCACCTTACCAAAATAATGAAGTCAACCTTGCCATGAATGCCACTTGGCCGACACTTAAAGAAAGGGTGCAAAATATAAGTCAAAATTTGCACACAAAGTGATTCGAACCTCTTCCCTCAAGGTACTACATGTGGCGCCATAACCATTTTTCCAATTGCTCATTTATGCTAGCAATTTACTCTTTTATTTCATAAGCCTTGATGCCACTTACTATCTCTCCTTAATAGGCTTAAACACAAAATTTTACTAAGGCCCAACTTGAACCCGGAACTTCATAGAAACCTCGTAACTTTCCAAAATTACCTTCTTAATAAGTCCAACTTGAAATAATGTCGTTCTCTTGTTCTCAAAATTTTAAAACGCTTCTACGCTTAAGGCCCATTGGGCCCAATTCTACTAGGCCCAATTTTGGGATGTTACAATTCTACCCTCCTTAAAGAAATTTCGTCCTCGAAATTTCCTTCCAACTACTAAACGCACTGCTCAAATCACACCACTATGCTTTCGCTGCGCACTCTGATCTTAATAACCACAATGTACCCTTAACAAAATCTTGAATCCTTTTTCACACAACCAAACATCTAATCACAGAAGCAAGCAGTTATCTACCACTTATACTGAAAATTTTCTACATTCAATCATCACGTCCAACCAAAACATACCTGACTTGATGGTGATGAAACAATCCCGAGCCTTATGCTCCTTAGACCCGCATCTCAAGCATGCTCCTAACCTCCTCCGGCATTCTCCCAGATGACACCTTCCACAATAATCACAAGCCGGAAAGTTTGGTCGTTCCTTGACATGCTTCACAGAACGTGACTGCGACCCAAAAAAACCGCGATCTAATTTCTTCTTACAGCTCACAGACCCAACTCGAAGTGCTTCGTTGATCTCCTTAACCTCCTTCAATACCTTCTTAACTATCTGAGTCAACTCGACAACCCCAGCTCGGTCATGAGACCCCGTCTCAGCCACTGGCGATGCTAACACCTCCTTTTTGGAAACATGCCTCGGTGCCGAAGATCTAGCCCTAGCACCTCGGCCTCTACCACGTCCATATCTACCGCGTCCACGTCTTCTAGCGTTCATGTTCACTAAGTCGATTTAATCTTGATTACGAGTTTTATGAATCAGTAAACTATTCGATGTTTATTAAACGATGTTTTATGGAGTATGAGTAGAAAAGTTGTTTTCGAGTGTCAAATCCGCATCCTAGAGTCTCAATCTCTATAGTTTCAACTCCTAAAGCTAACAGTTCTAGAGTATTCTATTTCGTAGAATTTTCGTACCACAGTAATAACACAATAATCATAAAATGAAAATAAATACTTACTTAACTTGGTACCGGATACTCGTGGTGCCATACTTCCTTTAGAACATATACTTATAAATCAAAATTCTAAACAGCTTTGGAAAACGCTTTTGAACCCAAACCACGGCCGAGTTTTGCAACTGGGCTCTGATACCATAAAATGTAACACCCCAAACCCAAATTTAGAAGTTAGCCGAATCTGGTGTGTCACATGGAAGTAAAAACCATCTTTGCGATTATTAAAAACTTGCTTGAGAAATACAGCCTCTTTGTTAAAACCAAAAACACTTAAGCAATTTTTAACTACTTGAAAACATAATAATCTTTAAGAACCTTTTCGTTTGCGGAAGCATATTTGAAATAAACAATTTACGAAAATGTGACGTTTATAAATAGAGTTGCAGAAGCATTTTGAAAATGTTGCAGAAACGTAGATAAAATACAAGTATTTTGAGAGATTGTTTGATAAATCGATAATCGAAACTAATGATCTTACAAAATTGTGACTTTTGAAAACGACGTTGAAAATTCGAAAGAGAATCCAAGTCTTTTGAAAATATCGTTAATAGTTCGAGAGAAAATATCCGTGTTAAAAATATTTGTAAAAGTTTATTTTGAAATCCGTTTGTTAATCGATTTTGGAAACCATTGTTTAAGTTTTTAGAAAATTTCCCCTTTTTAAACAATTTAAGAAAAATAATAAAAACATCCCAACCAGAAAGCAAAAAGAAAAATAGTCCAGAGGCCTTATTACAACATTTAACCCAAAATAGTAAAGTAATAAAATAAACGAGAAAGAAATCTAAAGTCCAAATAAACCATTTCTGAAGTATGGCCTTTCTCGAGTCATCCATAGCCCAAGTCCATATCATCAAGCATTACCTACAAGGGTTAAGAGAAAGGGGGTGAGTTACAAGAACTCAGTGTGAAATCCCCTTACCATTATCCATTGGGCCTGAACCCATATAACAATCATCTTGGACCAAAGCCCATAAACAAATAATAAATAAATGAAATGAATGCAACCCATCCCATCCTACCAGCCGTCTAACTCTCCACCCGTACCAACCAATCTATCCTGTGGGGATCAAGTCAACCCACCCCGCTAGTCTCTCCAATTTGCAGTCAAGCTGCCATTTATACTATTTGTGGCTGAGCCACCAGAATCATATACGGTAATATAATCGGCACACAGCCTCGGTAAAAATGATCGACACAGAGTCGTTAATTCATATGTTAGGCACATAGCCCCGGTAAATACGTTTAGCACAAAGCCATAATCACGATGGCACAAAGACAAAATCACGTTTATATTGGCACATAGCCCTTATCGGTATTTGTGCCAATGCCACCGGTCTATACTTCTCTTTATTCATATTTTCCCATCCCATGAAAAATTATGTGAATGCAACATTCATAGTAAGGCATCATATTTACAAATATAAACAACAATTATTACTCCAGAGATTTGTTACGATAAATCGGCCCATTATAACACTTTGCAATTCGGCCCATTAAGGCATTCTATCAAATCAGCCCATAGGGGCATTTTCGGTAAATCGGTCCATAAGGACATTTCGATAAATTGGTCCATAAGGACATTTCGGTAAATCGGTCCATAAGGACATTTCGGTAAATCGGTAATTTTACCCACTAAGGGTAATTCGGTAATCTCGTAACCCAGAGGTATTTCGGTAATTTACCCTACAAGGGTTATTTGGTAATTCGGCAACCCCGGACTTAACTACTAATTTGAGCATAGAAAATTGAAACTGTCCATCTGCGTCATATTGACTAAACTGACCATAACTCGGATTAGGAAACTCGAAATTTAGATCCGTAAATTTTCCTTGAAACTAGACTCATATATCTTCTTACTACAATTTTTCCAGAATTTTTGGCTTAACCATTTAGTACAGTTTCTTCCTTGAACTTTCCCTTGTTTCACTGACCAGCGATTCTGACCTCTCTTACCCAAAATTCAAATATCTCACTGTACAGTTTTCATATGTTGCTCCCACTTGTTTCTATTGAAAATAGACTTACCAAGTAATCTGTACATATAAACTATATCTCATATTTCAATTTGTATAATTTTATATGATTTTTCCAAGACAGATAAGTGAACCACAAAGTCATTCAGAACCAGTCTCACTAAAATTAAGATATCTCAGAATATAGAATTCCTTTTCCTTCTCCATTTCTTCCTTATTGAAATAGACACAGTAAGCTTTAATCTGATATCTTATTCACTTTGTAATTCATTTTCTCCTATTTTTCGTGATTTTCCAAAAACACGTCACTGCTTCTAACCGAAACTGTTTTATTACAAAATACGATTACCACTGCGATCATACGCACGCCCGAGTGATCACGGATGCCAGTTTTTGGTGTTCTTCGGTATTTTGACCGATTCACAGAATATTTCATACAAACTTTCAAAGAAGTGTGAGATTACACATCATTTCAGATATGTATACGAAAGGTACGGGATTACACACCTTGATTAGGATTCCCTAAAGAACCACTCTTCGTTGACCCACTATATCCGAAGGATTTGCAAATAGGATATATCGAGTGGTTTTGTCCCTAAAACATAATTGATTAGTCGAAACTTCAATCTGATTTGCAACATAGCCAAATAGAGATATAACAAAAAATCCAAAATGAACCCCCTTACCTTATCGATATTGGATCCAATTTCCACCGTTTGACTTCGGCTAGAACAATACACGGTCTCCCACTTAAAACACTATGAAAAAGAGAAAATAATCTCGTTTGAGAGGGTAGAATAAAATGATGGTCTCGGTTAAAAGGACCATCCCATGCCAAGACATATATTCAGCTAGGAGAAAGAAAAAATAAAAAAAAATGTTTGAATAGAACCACTTACCGATTGATCAAAGGAGTGAGTGTTAATACGGATGAGAAGAACGATAAAGAAGAAATGAAGGGTTCGGTTTTTCCAAAGGAAAACGAGTGAACAATTTGATCTCCAAGGCTTAGGTACTTTCGGCAACAAGGAAGAAAAGAAGAAACAAAAATGCACACTAAAGGCTTGAAAATTCGGCAAAGAGAAGAGGAAATTTGGAGAGAGAGAATGATACAAAAAACTAAAGAGAACAACCTCTCAAGCACTAGCTTTGCCAAAAACTCCTAGCAAAATTCGGCTATCACCCCTATTAGCCCCAAAACCGTCCACATTCATGTCCCTAATAGTCAAAATTTTGCCAACCACCCTTTCCATAACATTCTCCATGAAATAAGCCACTTGTTCCCCTTACTTACCTATTTCTCTTGATTCCTTTCCCCAACTTCAACCTTGCCTTTTTCTTTTAGCCACCTTACCAAAATAATGAAGTCAACCTTGCCATGAATGCCTCTTGGCCGACACTTAAAGAAAGGGTGCAAAAATATAAGTCAAAATTTGCACACAAAGTGATTTGAACCTCTTCCCTCAAGGTACTACATGTGGCGCCATAACCCTTTTACCAATTGCTCATTTATGCTAGCAATTTACTCTTTTATTTCCATAAGCCTTGATGCCACTTACTATCTCTCCTTAATAGGCTTAAACACAAAATTTTACTAAGGCCCAACTTGAACCCGAAACTTCATAGAAACCTCGTAACTTTCCAAAATTACCTTCTTAATAAGTCCAACTTGAAATAATGTCGTTCTCTTGTTCTCAAAATTTTAAAACGCTTCTACGCTCAAGGACCATTGGGCCCAATTCTACTAGGCCCAATTTCGGGATCTTACAGATAAAATTAAATTTTAACCTTAAAATGCGGCATATATCTAGAATTATTAAGTATTTGTTCGGGTATTGAGCTAAAAAAAGGATCTTCGGGTGTAATTAGATCAGTGCCCATCCTTGAAACTTTCTCAAGCACAATTGCAAAGTATCGACTTATTGTTGATCCAGACCTTTGAAATCTTTCTCGACATTGGGAAACTTTTGCACCGGTGCCCAAGATGTATAAAAAAATTCCCAACATTTCACTAGAAGATATGTTTCTTGAAGTTTGAAAGTTGTATCTTGTCTCCAAAACTCTCAACAAACTTGTGAATACCATTTTAGACATCCTAAAATTAATCATACAACGTGATTCGTGACCGTCAAGGATCTCTCGGATCCATGTCTCACCTGACTGTTTTGAATTCATGCATGGTTGCTTCAATATATACTTCTCGTGATATAATTGCACGGAAGAAGATACAACAACAAATAATCGGTTAAAACATTCCATGCATTGTAAAATCTCTTTTTTTTTCCCTTTCATCATCACTTTCATCACCGCTGTAATTCTCAACTATACTCATCACCTGTGAAAAAATTTGAACATCCAAAATCATATATAAACAACTATTGATAAAACTAATTTAGTATAAATAAGTAGAACATAAATTCAATATCCAAAAACAAAACATAAACAACTATTGATAAAGCATAAATTCAATATCCAAAAACCAAATATAAATAACTATTGATAAAACTAGTTTAGCATTTTTTTTAGTCACATAATAGATATCTCAAAACACTAGAAGATCAAAAAATTTTCAACTATCCTCCATTTCCGTCATAAGCCACAAAGCTCTAATATTGGGATTAATTGATAAAAACATAATTCGCTTGTCCTTATTGAGCAATAATCTAAGTGCGAAAAAGTATAGCGGACTAGCTTCTGGAACTTCTTCCGACATGCTGTCGAGCACTTTGACTGCTTGTGGAATACCATATGGATCCATAACAGGAGTCAAACTAGATGTGGCTTGACTCATATTGACAGCTGCATTGCATAATTTTTCTATTTGACTGGACAATCTTGCAGCCCCTCCAATTTGCTTTGAGGATTTCTTTCTTCTAGTTTTAAAATGTGAACTTGATATCTCAGGGTTTTTTCTTTTTTGACTATCTCCATCAATTTGAACATCATTTGAAATGTGAACATCATTAGAAATGTGAACATCATTTAAAATGCGAACATCATTTCTCACATTTTCTTCTTCATTCTCTTCAGGTATTTCATTGTTAACATCCTCAAAAAAATCACTACGGAGTGTACCAGAAGAAGGTGCCCATGCTTTATCACTTGTTGCAACTATCTCCATGAACATTCAGTCCGACTTCCCTTCGAATTCAGGATCAATGCCCGATGTTTTAAATTTTTGAGCTTCAGGCACAACCTACATATAAAATGATAGTTTAATAATAGTAATTATCAATAACCTCATAGAAAAGAAAAAAAACAAAAATATTCAGAATTATTAATGTACCTTTAGCCTACTCTCCCACCAATCATCTGATGCATCAACGGTTCTTTTTATAGGATTCCACCCTAGACCAGTATCTTCGCCTTTAAGTTTTTCCAAGCTTTCCATTCTTTTTTTAGGGCATCCCACCTATTTTTAAGTTGTCTTTGTGAAAAACCCTTGCCCGTTTCTTTCTCAAAGTTGGTCATTATTTTCAACCATCCATCTTTTGTGAAATGAGTACCAGGCCTATTGCCTTTCAATATCTCTTTAATACAAATATCACAAAATATTTCTGTCAATCTTTTATCCCACATTGCTTTCACTTTTTCACTACTAACTTCAATCGCCGAAGTACTCATCTATTGTGTATACAAGCAGATTCGTTTCAGCCAAGCAATCAAGAAAATCAAATGTCACATAAGTATATTTGTTTACATGTGTATCAAAATATTTTCCTCTAATATTAATTTTACCAAAAATGGACCCGACACCAACAATGGTGTTAATCCCTAGCTAATTTGCATTAAACCAGTCTTACTTCACAAAAACTAAATCGCATGCTAATAAAAGAATATACAATTTGCAGTTTTGTCCATAAAATGTGCTTTGTAACAATACTTAAACAACAATACTTAAAAACCCTGTTTGTTTTGCTTGAAGCCGAGACTGTTCAAGTGTTTAAGAGAACAAATAAAGTACAAATATGCTTCAAAAGTGTTGGTGCAAGACAAAGGACATAACAAGGAATTGTAACACTTGCATTTCTGCCAAAGTTTACCTTGACGACTAGCAGTGGGTATGTTGTTACATTGCCCCAAGTTTTGCCAATGCTCCTAATAAAACACACTGCTCATAGAAACAGACTAGGTAGAAAAAGTAGAAATTTAGACAAGACTACCATTCGGATATTTTATGGAATAGACCAGCTCCATAGTGGGGAGGTTGAAAAGTCATTGATGGTATTTAATTTTTCAACAATAGGTATCAAATTGAACATTTGTGATGAGTTAGTGTACCAAATATGTGATTAACCTTTTTCGAATCTATCTTTTGTTCCAAAAGTAGAAAATTTGATAGGCAAGAAAGTAGTCTACCAATCAGATGAACCATGCATAACAAACAGGGTTTTTAAGTATTTTGACATCAATGCTGAAAAAGGAGAAAAGTTGATTCATCTTGCACTCAACTCAGTTAATGTCCATCTAATTCTAAAGTTCCGACAACAAACATGTTCTAAAACAACAAAAGCAAAAAATAGAAAGAAAAAACTTCTTGAAACTGCAAATTGAAAGAAAAGCCCACGTATTCAGCTCAGCTACAAATACTTAGCGCTTCTTCTTGCTTACTTTCAAACCACTGGATTTTGATGGGGTAGATGAATAGACCCACAATTGATATCACAGAGACTTGAGATCCATACTTAGCCAGCAACCTCTGCAAACACACAACGTTCATATTAATTTTAAAGGTAAAGGAGTCGTTTGTGGACTCTGTAAATCAAACTTAAAAAAGAGGGAGGGGGGAGGGGTTAAGAACTTAAAGAATGGGCCATCAAGGATCCATCTATTTTTATTTGTTATGTAAGAAGCAACACTCAACCACTACTAATTAATCCCAACAACAATGATGTTCAAAAAATGAACCCAATCTGGCTCTCTCTGCATGCATGTCTTCCATTTTCTGGGATCCAGATTCTAGAAACATATGATTATTTTAATAAAATATAGAAATAATCATTCAAACCTTAGCCTTCAATATTCAATCATGTTGATGCAAGTTCCACAAAAGACAAACAAAAACAAAACAAACAAGCTTCCTTAACATATGGAGAATAGTCTCTACTTCGTGATTTAACAAGAAAAAAGAACACACAAAAATCTGAGTCCAATTTAAAAATAATGCTACAAAAAATCAACTAATATTAGTATTATTTTTCCAATAGGTTGCTGCTGATGAGAAATAATAGAAATAAAAACACAAATTTTGTTTAGATCATGAAAAAGGGAAAAAAATGTTCACTGAAGCATTACTATTCTATGCATTAAAATCCTTTTTAAGATAGTTGTTCTATTTTTCCTGAACAATAAGCAGAACAAAAAAGGAAAAAGAAAAATAAACCAAACAAAAAATAAGAAAAAAAACCACTAAAGGTACTAATCTTTCTCCATCCATTTTCTTTCGTTTTCTGGGCAACCAAACAGAACAAACTAAATTTAAGATAAAAAATTGGATATCTTACAGTTGAAATGAAGCGAAACTGCAAAACAGAAACAAACGAACCAAAAAAGGAAAAAAACGCAAATCTAACCAAAAATTTCACAAAAAAAAAGGAACTCACCGAAGAAAAGTTTAGTAAAGGAAACAAAGAGAAGAAGACTGATTACTGCTTTTAAAAATTGCAGGCAAAAAATGCACGAACTGTAGAGAAAATGAATAAATAAACAAATAAAGCTTTAAGGCCCTTCCATGATAAAATCAAACAATCAGAAAATAGCTAAAAATTAAAGCATAATGAACAATTAAAGAGAATAAGAAGAGAAGAAAAAGATAAACTCACCGTGGATAAGAGGAACAAAGAACCAGAGGAAAAATCAGACAAAAGAGAAAAGGGGAAAAAAAGAGAAGTGTTCTAACGTCTATTTGGAAGAAGAAATAATAAGGTTAAAAAAGTAAAACACCAACGAAAAGCTAAAATTTTCTACTTTTTCATCTATGAAAAAGTACTTAAAAACGTTAAAAAAATTTCCCCACTGATACCTGTTCTTTATTACTTTTTAGGGAAAAGGACATTTTTGTAGAAAAGTCCATCACAGATGCAATAGAGAACGGGCCCTAAATTGTAGCTTTGATACCATTAAATGTAACACCCCTTAATCGATCTAGTCATCGAACCCGAGCTATGGAGTGCTACAGTCAATGTCAGAACAGAACACCTTCAATTCACATCGATTATGTAACACCCCTTACCCGTGTTCAACGTCGGAACAGGGTATGACGCATTACCAGACAATAACACAAACATTCATGTGAAACCGGGCCATAAAATTTTCTTCAATTTAAGAATTTTCATATTCAATCGTAAAGTCCCTAAAATGGGCCAACGAGACCCAAAACATACTTTGGGAACGGTCCGAGACCAAACCGAGAACTTTAGAAACATTTAGAAAATTTACATAAAAAGCCCAGGCTGCGCTTGGGTGTGGCCTGAGGACGCCCATGTGGTTTTATTTTTCCTTTCGAACCTACAGGGGTTTTCACACGGCCGAGCACACGCCTGTGTCCTAGGCCATGTCCTTCACACGGCCGAGACACACACCCGTGTCTCTACCCGTGTGTAAAAACCTAGGTATTCTGTTTATGACATCAGCACACATTTTAGGTCACACGGCCAATGCACATGCCTGTGTGTTAGCCCATTTGACGAACTTAATTTTTCGCAAATTAGGTGCAGGGGACACACGGCCAGGCTACACGCCCATGAGGCAGACTGTAACATCCTGAAAAGGGGCTATGCATTTTTGGTTTAATTGTACGAAATGACATATCTTATGTGTTATGAATATATTTTGAACACTTTTGGAAACCTAGAAATGTATGGAAATTTTAAGTTTAAAAGAGGAAAGTGAACATTTTTAGAACCTTGGAAATGTAAGGAAATATCTTGTAAGGAAATGTCATGGAAATGTAAGGAAATGTCTTGGAAATGTAAGGAAATGTCTTGTAAGGAAATGTCATGGAAATGTAAGGAAATGTCAAGTTTACAGAGCAGATCGAAAATTTTTGGAAACTTAGAAATGACCTAGAAATGACGAGTTTTAAGGTTTAAAAGGGGAAATTAAGGCAATGTGGCCTTAAAAGAAAAAGTTTGTGAAATTTGACACACAAACAGGCTTGGAAAAGTGGCCTGAAGATGCCACTTAGGGCCTCTAAAAATGGCGCCACATGCAAGAGGAATGGGCCTAAGTTCGAGTCACATGGGAAGCAAATAAAAGAAATTTTATTTTGATACAAGAAGCAGAGAGGTGGACGGCACATGGCTATAAATTAGGAGCTTTTATTATTTTATAAATAGTGGATAAATAAAGGATTTATTTATCATTATTTTCAAGAGATAATTGTTGGATTAAATTCTTTTAATTTGAATAAAGAGATAAAGAGGAAAATAAGGGAGAAGTGATGGCCAAGTAAGGAACTTTGAGTTTAATAATTTCGGCTAAGTAAGGATAGTTGCTGAATTATCTTTTATTTTAAGTGATAATTAAAGGATAAAGTTATCAGATAGAGGAGTGGTGGCCAAGTAAGGGACTCCTTAGATGATAATTTCGGCTATAAAAGGAAGGAAGGAGGGCTACTCATCAATTTGTGCTTCCTCCTTTCTCTAGAATTCTTAGTGCTCTCTTCTCTTCTTTTCTTTCTTTTCTTTTGTCAAGCCAGAAATTAAGTAATTGTTGGAACCTAGCCGAATATTTTCCTCTCCATTAGAAGCCATAGCGAATCCTCCATCTTTATTCTTCCTTCTTTTTTTTCTTTCTAATCCCTCCAAAAGCCGAAAGTTGTGAGATCATTATCTAGCCATAGCCGAATCTCACGAAGGTTGAAGTGAAGGTGTAATCGATTTCTTCAAGTAAGGGTAAGATCTCATTCGGTTTCATCCTTTTTCTTAAGATTTCTTAGAAATCTAGGACTAACCCCATTAATATCTTGTTGCCGAAACTTTGAAGAGATCTTTCGGGATTTACTAAGTGTCGACTACAAGGAAGGAGAAGTTCTTTTCTCGAAGGTACACCATAGGCCACGTGTTCCCTAGTTATTCGGTGAGTTTCGGGATTTAAAATCCACAAGGTAAGTGTCTATAGTATTCGGCCAAGGCCATGTTTGGTAAATATATCGTTCATTAATTATTCAAAAGCCGAAAACTAACCAAGTTAATTGATTCAATGTGAAATTTGAATGCAAGAAGAGTATAGCGAGAGATTTCAAGACTTGATTCTTAAGTCAAACGACAACAAGGTAAGTTTAAGTATACTAATCCTACTAGGATTTGGATTTATGGCCGAATGGCTTTTTATTAAAGTAGTAGGTGATTAATCAAATGTAGGGATTAAGGATCTAAGCATTAGATCAAGCTTTTCAGATTTCAAGACCCTTAGGTAAGTATGATAAGTTGTGGATATTTGGTTAAGAATTCGTATATTGATGATTAAATCGATTGTTCTGATTAAGTGTGTTGATGGAGGCGAATACCATTTAGGAATGGAATGGGAAGGCCCCTATCCCGAAGTTTAAGAAGAGATCATCACGGCGGTTAGGGATTGGCCAGGGGTGTGGACGGCGTCGAACAAGAAAGTAGGCAAATAGCCGTAGTATCGCCTAGTGATAGCATCGATGTCGAAAGCATAGTTCTCCAAGTGATCGGTGTGTGATTAACCCACCGTTTTGGGGTATATGATATGTATGTGAAATGTGTATGTATTATGAATGTGCTAACTAGTGCAAAGTGGAAATTGTGATAAGGATACCCTCAAGGGTATGTCGATAATCGGTAAGTACCAAACCACGATGATATGTGATTATTAATATGAATATGTGATAATATGCTTGATGAACATGATCATGCATCATTACATTGTATCATTATTTTATGTGGCATGTGCATGGGTTGGGATATGAAAGAAGGTACGGGTGTACTTTGAGTACGTGGTTTGATGTTAGCCTTGAGCTACATCATGGATTGACGTTGACTGAGGTCACGTTATGGATTAATTACGATTTAGTTCGCGTGTCTTGATGAGTGGCTATGTGCCTCATCGTGGTTGATATCGGCTATGTGCCATATCGTGGTTGATGAGTGACTATGTGTCCCATCGTGGTTTTGGTGTTAGCTACGGCTACATCGTGGATTGACGTTGACTGAGGTCACGTTGTGGATTAATTGCGATTTAGTTCGCGTGGCTTGATGAGTGGCTATGTGCCTCATCGTGGTTGATATCGGCTATGTGCCATATCGTGGTTGATGAGTGACTATGTGTCCCATCGTGGTTTTGGTGTTAGCTACGGCTACATCGTGGATTAACGTTGGTCGAGGTCACGTTGTGGATTAATTGCGATTTAGTTCGCGTGGCTTGATGAGTGGCTATGTGCCTCATCGTGGTTGATATCGGCTATGTGCCATATCGTGGTTGATGAGTGACTATGTGTCCCATCGTGGTTTTGGTGTTAGCTACGGCTACAGCGTGGATTGGCGCTGACTGAGGTCGCGTTGTGGACTATTGTACTTAATTGCACGTGGGCGGCAGTGATTGCCTTTGGAGTGAAAAGGAGAGGGTGATTTGATAATCCCCGGTGTGTGGTATTTGGATAAGGGGTGTGTAGCGGATGGACCCTAGGTTGTGGTTGGGCTTCATAATTGCATGATTTTGTATGTGAACATATGTGGAAATGGGCAAAGCCCA